>CP092866.1:118918578-119102618 GCA_030710605.1 Cordylochernes scorpioides | reverse complement strand
AACAAAAAAAATCCTTCCACAGGCATCTGACCATCTGACAGATGCCTGTGAAGGGATTTTAAAGATCCAAAAGCTTGCAATTTTTCATGAATAAAGAAATGCATTGTTATCGTTTATATTTTTATATTAATAATTTTATTGATAACTTGTCAATACAGTAGAACAATCTCAATGAGAGGACACTCGCGCTAGAGGACACCTCTCTACAAAGGACAGTTTTCATTTGCAAAATTAACATATTTACTATTTAGCAACTCTTCACTAAGAGAACACCTCTCCCTAAAGGACACTTTAGCTCTACAGGGAGGTTCTACTGTATTAAGAAAAAGGCATCTCCTTATTGTGCAACTGAAAAGTTGCTAAATAGTAAAAAATGTCATTTTGGTAATGAAAACTGTCCTTTATAGAGAGTTGTCTTCTCATTAAGGCTCTACTGTATTTTCAATGAAATGGAATTGGGGAATTAACTTATAGGGGAAAGTTCGCTATATCCCAGGTTCATTTTAGTGGGTTGTTTTACTGTATTTACTTACACTTTATCGATAGTACCCCATTTAATAAAAAGGAAATTTCACATAAACACAAGGTAATAAGACCAATTCCAAATAAATAGTGTGCGACGTTCCGGTAACAATGCTGTTACTGAAACACCACACACTATTTATTTATTTGGATTTGGTCTTATTGCCTTGTGTTTATAATCTACAATGTGCGTTCATTAATTTCCAGAGGACTGGTTAAAAATAAAATAAATAAAAAAGCTAAAGAAAAAATTTTTATACAGAGTTAAATAATGGACATTCGACCACACCTGACTGAAAGCACGAGTCTTGTGGCGCACGCGCCGATCTAAAAATAGAACAAAACAACTTCCTTGCAAGGTTCGCATTTCTAATTTTAAAATGGCCATTTTCGAAGAGCAGAGAATCTGCATTAAGTTTTGTTTTAAATTGAAAAAAGGTGCTACTGAGACATATGAATTGATTAAAGAAGCTTTTGGCGATGCAGCTTTATCCCGTTCAAGAACTTTTGAATGGTTTTCACGCTTCCTAAAAGGTCGGGAAAAGGTAAACGATGATCAGCATACTGGGCATCCAAGATCATTACGTTGCGAGGAAAACAAGCTCAAAATAAAGGAATTAATTAAATCTAACAGAAGAATTTCTATTAAAGACTTATCTTCAGAGACTGGACTATCTGTAGGACTGTGTCATCAAATAGTAACAAAAGATTTGGACATGATCCGGACGTCTTCAAAATTTGTTTCCCGGATTCTAACAGAGGAACAAAAGGAGGTTAGAATGGATGTCTGCAAAAACATGGTTGAAATGACTCTGACTGATCCAGAATGGATGCAAAAAAACATTACCGGGGATGAGACATGGGTGTATCAGTATGACCCGGAAACCAAACGTCAATCCAGCCAATGGATTGAAAGAGGAGAACCGAAACCCAAAAAGGCAAGATTTACAAAATCCAAAGGCAAGACATTGCTTGTTACATTTTTTGATATTAATGGTTTGGTTCACCATGAATTTATTCCTTTCGGACGTACAATTAATCAAGAGGTTTATTTGGGGATAATGAGGTGCTTAAGGGAGGCAGTGCGCCTTAAAAGACCTGAAAGATGGCAAAACAATGACTGGATACTTCACGTCGATAATGCGCGGCCGCACACAGCCCATGTTGTTTTGCAGTTCTTGGCCAAGCATTCAACCATACAGATCCCTCATCCACCCTATTCCCCCGACTTAGCCCACAATGACTTTTTCCTCTATCCTAAATTGAAAATTAAGTTAAAAAGAAGGAAATTTGACAACGTTGATATGATACAAGCTGAATCGAAGGCAACCTTGAGGAACCTCTCAAAAAGTGATTTTATCTCCTGCTTCGACAATTGGAAAAAAAGATGGAACAAGTGTATTGAGGCAGGAGGGGCATATTTTGAAAAATATTAAATTAGTTTTTTTATTTGTTTTATTTTTCGAAGATACAGAGCAGTCCTGGAAATTAATGAACGCACCTTGTATAATCTAAATTGTGCCTTATCATGAAATTTCACATAAATTTTATGTGAAAGCATAAAAGTCAAGAATGTCTGGGGTTGGTTCCATTATGGCAATCCTGGTGGCTATGTAAACAATCTGGTGTTGTACACTCACTCCTCTGGTAGTTCTATGGGAGCCATGGCGGTCCTCTCCTTCAACTTGGCAATGAGGTCCTCCTTCCACTTGAGTCGTTGAATCTGCCAGGTGCCCAGGGCCAGGAAGGTGCCGGGGAAAATCTGCTCACACAGTACATTATAGTCTATCGAGACAAACGTCCCGTCAAATATCCTCCCAGCAAAATTTCCATCTATAGTGAGAGTATTACTTAGTACAGTCGAACCTCTTTAATTCAACACCCCAAGGGATCAGAGCTCTCGGTTGAATTAAAGGAAGTGTTGAATTAAAGTTATATGATTAGCTAATCATCTAACTCGTTAAAATGATATTTTTTAAAAATAGCTTTGTAATATGTTGTTGTTGTTGTTTCTTATCCCCTTGTGTAAAGATTACACGAATTCCATGAGTTCATGTTGTAATATAAATTGATCATATTAATTGAAACCATTGTGTGTGTACTTTTTTTGTAATTATTTTTTATTTTCATGATTAACTTTTAAACACAAGGTAATAAGACCAAATCAAATTAAATAAATAGTGTGTGACGTTTCGGTAACAACAAAGCTGTTACCGAAACGTCACACACTATTTATATATTTGGATTTGGTCTTATTACCTTGTGTTTATAATCTATAATCCAAATTGTGCCTTATCATAAAGAGACTTATTGCGTAAGAGGTTTTTTGATATTTTATAATAAATGATATTGCTGAGATTTTGAATACAAGAGTAGTAAGCCAATGGTTTTGTAGTCGTGGAAAAAATACAATAAAAATATATTTTAATCACAATTTGATTTAATTGTGATAATATAAAATATAGAAGACAATAATTTCAGTAAAGTAATACCTGACTTAAGGGGTGAAGAAGAAAATGAAATAAAAACTTGAATACATATTTATATTTTGAAAATAGAGCAATCCATAAATAAATCTGGTGAGTAGTACATTGGTGAGTCCCAAGAGGGGGCGCTATAGACAGGTTTAACTGTATATAGATACCCTAGTACGGAGGAGGTATCCCAGAGAGACTCACCAGTAAGGAATATTCCAGAGCATTGGGAGGTCGGGCCTTGTTGAAGTATTTCTTCAATTCCACAGCTGAGGACTGAACCTTCCTGACGGAGGCGATGGTCCTCCACATTGACCGAAACATCCTGTAACCATCACATTCCTCCAAGTCATTCTTGTACAGTACAGTAGAACCTCTGTGAGAGGACACTCGCACTAGAGGACACCTATCTGTAAAGGACAGTTTTAAGAGTAATGAGAACTCTGCCTTTGCCGGTCCCAAGCCCGGATGGAGGAGGGGGAGTATTAACAAGCTCACTAAAAAACCTGGGTTCAGCTGGCCCGGCTGATAGTACCCTGTAAGGGCTCCTAATCCAGGGATACAGGATGAGCAGTATCTATACTCCATGTTAGGAGCGGCTGCATATGGCATCTGTTCTTCATGTCAGAGGCGGCCATTTCTTTTGGAGCTAAGTCGGCCTGCCACTGAGTAGTGCTCCCAGTCTTAATGACAAAGGCAGACACATTCTACTTCACCCAATCATGATGGTTGTCAAATCTCAAGCTTTACAAGCTTGACACCCTAATATGATTGAGTGGAGATAAGAAAGAAGAAGAAGATTCTTGTATTCTACATTAGAACCTCTGTGAAAGGACACTCGCACTAGAGGACATCTATCTGTAAAGGACAGTTTTAAGAGTAAAGATGATAAAGCACAATTTGTTGTGTTTAAAGAGTTTTTAAGAGTAAAATAAATTCTTTATCCTTTTCTTTATTTACTAAATTTATGTTTTCTTCCCATTCCACCTTTTATTCACTTAGATTAAAAAAAATATTTATAATTTTTTTCCTTTGTACAAAAATGTATATTATATAACAAAATTTTACTCATCGCTAAAAGTTGAAATATTCTGAAAAAAAAAAAAAAAACAATGGTATCAATTCACATTATTTTTTTACTTAAAATATATTACAATAATATTTTCTATAATTAATACAGTAGAACTACCTCCCTGTAAAAGACAACACCTAATTGCAGAGCCAAAGTGTCCTTTAGAGAGAGGTGTCCTCTTACCAGAGAGTTGCTAAAGAGTAAAAATGGTAATTTTGCAAATAAAAACTGTCCTTTATAGAGAGGTGTCCTCTAGCATGAGTGTCCTCTCATGGAGATTCTACAGTATATCAATTATGTATTTGGTTATCAACATCAACAACAACAACAAAAGCCTTTATTTAGGGCATTCCGCCCCATATAGGATTCGCCGTATTTACACATCAACAAGAGGAGAGGGAAGAGGAAACATTTACAACAAAATAAAGTTTGTCTCACATTCAGTTACCTATTTACAGATAGGTCATCCTCCAGTATCCTTTGCCCTGCATTCTTTCTCATGCGCCCAGCTTCTGTGCAGAACTTAAAGTATCTAACAATCAGTAATTCATCATCCAGAGCTGAAGAGAGAAGTTGACATATGCGATAGTATCTAAATTGACTAAAGTTAGGGCTTGGGAAAATTTCAGTACGTTTTTCTGTTAAGAGAGGGCATATTTGGTTATCTTATAAAAATATCCACTAGAAATGAATGTTGAGATGAAATATTCAACACTTCCTTTAATTTAACAGAAAGCTCTGATCCTTTGGGGTGTTGAATTAAAGAGGTTTGACTGTAGATAACAGATATAGAGTATCTTACCTCTTTAATTGACATCCTGAAGAATCACAGATTTCAGTTGAATTAAAGTTAGTTAGATGATTTAATCATAACATACATGATAAGGCACAATTTATATATTACAAGTATTTTTTCTTTCTTTTTCTTATCTCCACTCAATCATATTAGGGTATCAAGTTGTGACCCTTGATGGTGTCTGTTTGACAACCATCATGACTGGGTGAAGTAGAATGCCTTTGTCATTAAGACTGGGAGCACTACTCAGTGGCAGGCCGACTTAGCTCCAAAAGAAATGGCCGCCTCTGACATGAGGAACAGACACCATGTGCAGCTGCTCCTAACATGGAGTACAAACGCTGCTCATCCTGTATCCCTGGAGCCCTTACAAGGTACTTTCAGCCGGGCCAGCTGAGCCCAGGTTTTTTAGTGAGCTTGTTACTGTTCCCCCTCCTCCTTTTTCATCCGGGCTTGGGACCGGCAAAGGAGGAGTTTATTACTAGTATAGAATTAATAAGGTTATACTGTATATAGCAAATACAAGAATTGTAATTAATATATTTTGGTGGGCAATTATACAGTGTAATTATATTGTATTTTAATTGTTCAAAAGTTTTACTTGAAGTTATAAGGAAACACACACACACAAGTATATAGAAGGGTGGAGAAGAAAGGTTTGGACAGACCAAAGAGATGGTCAATTTTGACACGTCACACCATCCGGCAGTGGTGTTTATAGGGTTTGAATAATTCTAAAGGGGGTCAGTGGAAGGATGGTCTATAATGTTGGTTTTACGACCGCCATGACCCAGGATTGAATCCCGCATTGGACACTTTTTTTCTGGTTGAAAAAAAAAAATGCTCCAATGGCCCCAATTCTTGCAAAAGTCCAACCCCACCAGCGAGTGCAAGTAACCAAACAAGGCTCTTTGCACATTTGTAAGGACAAAATCAAACTGCTTTTCATGTGGTGCACTTACAGTAAGAGCAGTCGCCTACTTCTACCCACCATGATTACCATGGTATGTACCACGTGTACTAGGAATAGGCAAAAGTAAAAAAGAAAATTCTAAAATAGATTTTTTTTTCTATCAAGTAGCAGAGTCACAGAGTTAAACAATGATGGGTCCTGGAGAGTGACATTCTAACAGGAAGAGGCCATACATTGCATCAGATAAACTTGTTTACATATTCTAGTTAACACTAATGTAAATTACACTGGCTTTTTAAACCTAAATAAAGTCATTAAATGTATGCAAGGTAATTTAGGGCAAAGTTTGGCCACTTCCAGTAGTTTATTATACTCTTCATTTTCAGAATTTAACTTTAATCTTTAATCTATTTCAGGCACACAAACTCTATTCATAGGCCAACTCCAAAACAAAAAAAAATAATTACCCTTAAAATATAATTTAGGAAATGGAAATCGGTATATATATGAGTTAAACGCTTTTTTTTTTTTCAATCGATTTTGATTTGCTTTATAATTATATAATATATTTAAAAATAATAATAATACAAAAGTTTAACTCATATGTTTCAACATATATTGAGCTCTAATAAGATAATTAAACATGACATGGATAATCAGATTGAATAAATTTACCTTAAATAATATATTTAGAAAACACAAATATGTCAAATAAATAAAAAGAAGTTGAAAAGTATATGGTAGTTTTACAGAAGATATTTGTTTACATATAAAATTAACATTTATAACCTATTTGACCACTCTGCTTTCTATTATATCATCATTTTTTAAATAAATAATTTCTGTGAAAATTTTCTTCTTTTCGGCACGAGACGTTTGTGGAAGCAACCCAATGAACTCTAAGTACAGTAAACAAATATTAAGATCTAATTCTATTTTTTAATTAAACTTTTTTCTTGCTTTTATGTATAACCATATTTAATATTATTTGAAATATAAATAAGAGAAAGAACTTCAACATTTTTTTATGGTTTACTACTTACATTTACACTTTGATGAAAACATTTTCATTTTTAATAGACATTTTTCGATATTATTCAATATTTAGGGTTTTAACTTTTAATTAGACATTTTAAATTTATATTTAGATATATATATTTTTTATTTTACACATTTTAATTTAGACATTTTTCATTATAATTTAGACACTTGGACTTTTTATATAATATTTTTTGAGACACTATCGTCTGATTTCTACTAATTTTAAAATGAATACAGGCTCGTTACAAGAAATATAAAAAAAATAGGACAGGAAATTTTAATCGAGTGGTATGCTTACAAGACGAAACTAGGCAAAATCTTCTAAGTTATTGAACATCAATTATAGTTCTGTTATTCAAAAATATATAAAAGAAGGGTTATTAAAATTAAGAAAGAAAGGAGGACTTAGAAAATAATTCATTAAGCGATTTAGATTTTATTTTGGAAAATACATACAAAATAATTCTAGTATAACTTAAAAAATAATAATAATAGGAGACGAATTGAAAAATATTTCAAAAGTTGAAGTGTCGCAAACAACAAATATCTAGGCAAAATAAAATAGTTTAAAATACCTCTGAAATAACAACTGTCAAACATCGCCATTTCCATTTCAAGCGCTTCTTTCGTATAATAAAAACTATATTCAATATTTTTTAGTTGTTTTAAAGTACTATTAAATAAAGAATATATAGAAAAGTCCTTGTGTCTAAATTAAAATTTAAAATGTCTAAATGAAAATGGCTAAATTAAGATTGAAAATGTCTATATAAAAATTAAATTTTTAAATTAAAATGAAAAATGTCGAAATATATAAATTTAAAAGGTCTAATTAAAAGTTTAAAACCTATAGTAGGATAAACATATCCTATACAGACGATAGTAAAATTTTCTATGACTCTTGGACTATAGAGGGCACTGTTTTTAATCTAAACAATGTGAACAACTCGTAAACAAAGAGAGTCTGGAGGAAAAATTAAAATGGCTTCCACCTCAGATACTCATTTTGTGCCGACTGCAACTTTTGTTTTTCCCACTGCTTTTCCAGGTAAATTACAAATTTTATTTTTAAATTAACAGTCTCGTTTACTTAATTAAATTAATCATTTTAACTTGTCAAAAGAAATGTCAATCGATATTATCAAGTTCGTTCATTTTTCTACCCACTAAAATACTAAGGATTCGCGATATTTAAAATATGAATTATAATATGGACATTCTCAAATGAAAAATATATACTTTTTTAAAATGTCATTAGGCCTAATATTTATTTTTCCCTACTATAAAAAAAAATATATAATAATATTCCTAAAATTTTCCAATATTTCAAGTATTTTAGAACCGCTTAATATATTCAAAAAGTGTAAATTTCACCCCCATTTTTGTGTGCGATGTCAGATCAAAAACAATATTTTAATTTTATAAATGCTCCTGATCATTTTTTTTTAATAGGAATATTTCTTTCCTTGCTTATTTCACTATCCCCTCCTGTCAACGTAAAGATTGTTGGCTGAAACATCTGTTCGAATAACAACATAACAAGATATCTTTATTAAGAGAAAAGTGTCTTCTGATTGTGAAAATCTTCTTCTTCTTTCTTATCTCCACACTGGGGTGAAGTAGAGTGCATCTTCCTTTGTCATTAAGACTGGGAGCACTACTCAGTGGCAGGCCGACTTAGCTCCAAAAGTAATGGCTGCTTCTAACATGAGGAACAGACGCCATGTACAGCTGCTCCTAACATGGAGTACAAACTCTGCTCATCCTGTATCCCTGGAGCCCTTACAGGGTACTATCAGCCATGCCAGCTGAACCCAGGTTTTTTAGTGAGCTTGTTACTGCTCCCTCTCCTGCTCCGGGCTTGGGACCGGCAAAGGCGGAGTTGATTGTGCAAATGAAAGTTGTCAATGGCTTGTGTCATCTGTCAGAATAAATATCAACAAATCATTAGTTTTTATTCATTCCAGAATTGGCCAAATGTAAAATATTGGCCAAGATATCTTTATACCAGGAGTAATGACACAGTTATCCTGACATCATTCTTCTTCTTTCTTATCTCCACTCAATCATATTAGGGTATCAAGCTTGTAAAGCTTGAGATCATGATTGGGTGAAGTAGAATGTGTTTGTCATTAAGACTAGGAGTACTACTCAGTGGCAGACCGACTTAGCTCCAATATGAAATGGCCGCCTCTGACATGAGGAACAGACACCATGTACAGCCGCTTCTAACATGGAGTACATCCTGTATCCCTGGAGCCCTTACAGGGTACTATCAGCCGGGCCAGCTGAGCCCAGGTTTTTTAGTGAACTTGTTACTGCTCCCCCTCCTCCTTTTTTCATCCGGGCTTGGGACCAGCAAAGGCGGAGTTGTTGAAACATTATTCTTAGGGCAAACATTCACTCAGGGAGGAAGCCAATATACAGTATCTTACCTATCAATGAACCAAAGCAGTTATTCTTCCTATGAGCTGAAGAAAATGAATTCCAAAGTATCTTACCTCTTTAATTGACATCCCAAAGGTTCAGAGATATCAGTTGAATTAAAGGAAGTGTTGAATTAAAGTTAGTTAGATAATTTAATCATAACATACATGATAAGGCACAATTTGGAATATACATTATAAACAAAGGTAATAAGACCAAATCCAAATAAATAAATAGTGTGTGACATTTCAGTAACAGAGTTGTTATCATCTTCCTAACAAAAGTGCTGAAAAAAATTAGTACTGCATTCGGTATTTTGCCCATAAGTCTCCATGATGGGAGTTGCTGTCATTGTTTGGCTATCCACATTTGACCCCCATGAAGGTAGTATTTAAAATAAGAGTTTTTAAAATATACATGAAAAAATAGTACAAATGTGATATTGTACTGGGATAAGGTTCATAAGTTAAATAAAAAAAAAAGGCATTTTTCCTTATCGGGCAACTGATGGCTTGCACCATCTATTAGATTATATATATTGTAGCGATTTGTTTGCATAATATGTAGATTGTATTTATTTACATAAGTTTTTAATTATGTCATAGAGCTATATAAATGTGCGTAGATTTTAAAGTAGACAGTTAGAGAGAATAAAGTTGGTTGGGTTTACCTCTCCTCACATCTATTTTTTCAATGCAACAAGTGGTGGAGATGTTGGGTACCGATACCCTCATGGATACCTTGATACATAGTAGAACTACCTCCCTGTAAAGGACAACACCTAGTTACAGAGCCAAAGTGTCCTTTAGGGAGAGTTGTCTTCTTACCAGAGAGTTGCTAAATAGTATTTTTTTGCTTATTCCTAGTACACGTGGTACAGGCCATGATAATCATGGTGGGTAGAAGTAGGCAACTGCTTTTCACTGTAAGTGCACCACGTGTCTACACATGTGAAAAGCAGGCTAAATAGTAAAAATGAAAACTGTCCTTTGTAGAGAGGTGTCCTCTAACTCGAGTGTCCTCTCATGAAGGTTGTGTTCTACTGTATATATATTTTTAAAGTGTCTAAAGCTTGTCAGAGTTGCACCAGGCTTAAGAAAAATTTTAATTTGAAATTTTTTTTCAATGTAATCACAAGGTAATAAGACCAAATCCAAATAAATAAATAGTGTGTGACGTTTCGGTAACAGCGTTGTTACCATCTTCAGACAAAAGTACTGAATGATTAATTCAGTACTTTTGTCTGAAGATGGTAACAACGCTGTTACCGAAACGTCACACACTATTTATTTATTTGGATTTGGTCTTATTACCTTGTGTTTATAATCTACAATCCAAATTGTGCCTCATCAATTTTCAATGTAATGTTAAAGGGATTGGTATATCTCAAGTGTGTTTTAAAGGATAGCCGTTCTAAAGAAAGTAAACACTAAATTTAAATTTTGTAAAAGCGTGAGATATTCATGTGTGTAAAAAAAGCACCTCTCCCTTTTAAAAATTGCATGAATTAAATGTATCAATGCATCTCTCTTCTCTGTGGCACAGGTGAAACACCAGCTCTGATAAATTCAAACATATCCCAACCTTTTTTTTTTTTTTTTTTGCTTATCCCTAGTACACATCGTACAGGCCATGATAAACATGGTGGGTAGTTAGCGACTGCTTTTACTGTAAGCGCACCACGTCTACACATGTGAAAAGCAGTTCGACTTTGCACTTACAAAGGTGCCAGAGCCCCGTTTGGTTACTTGCACTATATCCCAACCTTGTATACTACACTTTTGGGCTCTAGTTCCTGTACAGGAGAGAAGCATAAATTTTTATAATGCCTCACCAGAGGTCATGAAATTATCTGATTCTAGCAGAAAGAAGCTGGTGAAGTTGTAGGGTTGATGTGAGGCCAGAGTGGTTGATTGGTGAAAAAGGAGGCAATTGTAAAGAAGATTGATGGAAGGAAACTTTGGATGATTACACCCAGCTCTTTGGAGGGATCCCTTAGACACACATTGGCTTTGCATATTTGAGTCTACTGTTGTACCTGGGAAGGAAGTTAAGTCAGGCAGTGATTCCCTTCTTGTCTGAATGTGTTTAACATCTCTGTGGGAGAACCCACCTACACCTGACATTGCCCCCTGTCCTACTCCTGTAAGACATGACTGACCAGGGCATCATGCCAGGCTATGTGAGTGCAGGCTTCGACCCCCGTTCCCACCTGGCCAACTTCCACAATGGCCACCACCAGGCCCCTCCCCCCCTCCAGCACCACATACCGCAGGACCAGGAGCAGTCCAAAGCCAAAAACAACCGCACAAACCAGGACTTTCTTCCTCCCCGTAATTTCATCATGCCTACAGCTTTCCCCGGCCTGGAGGCATCAGCTAAACCTTTCCAGGAGCCCACCACCCAACAGCCACCACAGCAACAGCAGGCCACCAGTAGCAAGTCAGCAGGCAACAGCAGCAACAACACCGAACTCTGGCCCTGCCCCTCCTGTAAGATCCCCTTCCAGGAGGCTATTGAGCTCCAGAATCACCTCTCCATCCACATGAGAGAGGAGGCGGAAGCTGCCAAGGCTCTTAGCTGCGCCGCCGGCTGTGGCAAGCAGTTCACCTCCACGGAGAGGATGCACCTACACCTGCGCAAGGTGCACGGTGAGAAGTCCTGTTCCTGCCCTTCCTGTGCATACAGACCCCCTCCCCCCACCTACCACTGAACTAACTCAAGTATTGATTTTGTGGCCAAATATGTAACCCATGGACAGTTTACTTATTTCCTTCTTCTTTCATTACAAATGCACTAATGAATTGGCATCTTAGAGAAAAAACACTTCAGTAATAGATTTCAGACTTTTTAATTTTCTGATATTCATATATCTCTTCTCTCAAATAAAATAATGGACTGTCACCTTGGCAATATGTAAATATTACATCTCCCTCTGCCATTTTTAAAGTCTGAAATCTTTCTTTTTTTCCTTCTTACTCAATCCAGAACTTGACCTTCCCCATTTGTTTCTTCTTCATTATCATACCAGATCTTCCATCTTTTCAACAAGAAATGATATCTAACCTCATTTATTTAAAGTTTCCATTACTTAGGGCAAAATGCATAAGTCAATCATCAATGCAATTTATATCCTCATTTACATAGACCCTATCTACATAGACTCTACAGCAACCAATCAATATATGTAAATTTGTTTGTTTATCTTCACCAGGTTTGTAAATTGTATGGCAATAATCCATGGTTGGGGCATCCAAACAATGTCAGCTTCATGTTTTCCATATATTTGAATGGAGATCAACTGATAGAAATTACATCTCTAGCTAGTGCATTTGCATATTGTTTTGTACTTAAACCGGATGCACACCCAATATGCAAATATACATGAATCTCTTCTTTTTTTTTTATATACAGTAGAACCTCCATGAGAGGACACCTTTCTACAAAGGACAGATTTCATTTGCAAAATTACCATTTTTACAATTTAGCAACTCTCCAGTTAGAGGACAACTTTCCCTAAAGAACAGTTTGGCTTTGCAATTAGGTGTTGTCCTTTACTGGAAGGTTCTACTGTATGTAACAAACTTTTTTTTAATACTAAGTGGAAATTTTTTAAAAATCATTTTTCTTGCCATTTTTCATTAATATATTTATTTTGAAACTGCTCAAATGTTTACATATTTTTTTCCTCTTAATAAGAAATTTCTGAATTTTGTTTTTCCTTCTCTACAATCTATCCTGGTGCTGTGTAAGTTCTGCCTGATCTATACGCAGCCAGTGAGGGATGTAAATCCCCCTTGTTGACATCCTCAGTCACATATACACTCATGGGCAAAACTTAAGGAACCTTTTAGCATGTATATCTGGATTTAGACAATAACTCTGAAAGATACACTCATGGGCAAAACTTAAGGAAGTTGTACCTGTTAGCATGTATATCTGGATTTAGACAATAACTCTGAAAGATACACTCATGGGCAAAACTTAAGGAAGTTGTACTTTTTAGCATGTATATCGGGATTGAGACAATAACTCTGAAAGATACACTCATGGGCAAAACTTAAGGAAGTTGTACCTGTTAGCATGTATATCAGGATTCAGACAATAACTCTGAAAGATATTACATAACTGAACATAAGACAAGAAAATAAGACCTAATCCAAATAATTTAATAGTGTGTGATGTTTCTGCAACAGCATTGTTACCATCATCAGACAAAAGAATAAAATGATTTTATTCTTTTGTCTGATGATGGTAACAATGCTGTTACCGAAACATCACACACTAATAAATTATTTGGATTAGGTCTTATTTTCTTGTCTTGTAATCTATAATACAAATTGTGCTTTATCATAACTGAACATACTAACTGAAAGTATTACATTGACCATAAAGCACAGGTTGGATTATAGCTACAAGAAAACCTAATCCATATAAATTAATAGTGTGTGATGTTTAAGTGACAGCGTTGTTACCATCTTCAGACAAAAGAATAAATGAGAAAAAAAATATCACAGCAAGTTATTAAATAGTTAACATTATTATATAAGAACATGCTGTGATATTTATTCTTTTATCTGAAGATGGTAACAACGCTGTTACAGAAACGTCACACACTATTAATTTTTTTGGATTAGGTCTTATTGTTTATTTTTCGAACAGAGCCCTCTGCCTAAGCTCTGAGCGCATCCCTGATTTTTCTGCGCGACGTACGATGCAGCATAAACTGAGACAGACATCATGGAGAAGGAGTGCTGTTGGTCTGAAGACCTGGAAGTACCACTTTGCTGCTTTTGTTCTCCTGACATGGAGTGACCTTTGTAGTGCACAACAGATGCTAACAATTGATACCTTCCTACATTAGCCACCCTTTGTTCAGTGGTACATATACTAAAATTGGAACGATACAGAGAAGATTAGCATGGCCCCTGTGCAAGGATGACACGCAAAATCGTGAAGTGTTCCTACATTAGCCGGGTGTATAGCACGGGGTAGCCCTACCAGGAGAGTTTAACTTCCTGACGTCCTGTGCTACCTGTTTACACCCTCCTGCCACTTTGAGGCTGTAAGATAGGATTAGGTCTTATGGATGAGTGATAGGATTAGGTCTTATTATCTACAGTGACCTTAATTGAAGGCACAAAATAACCAAATGTGAACTCTGTCTCCTTCAATAAATGTTTTTTTTTGCTTATCCCTAGTACCTGTGGTACAGACCATGATAATCATGGTGGGTAGAAGTAGGCGACTGCTTTTACTGTAAGTGCACCACATGTCTACACATGTGAAAAGCAATAAATAGTTGATCGGTGATATCAAAGATTTTCCACTTCCTTTGTCTCCATGAGTGTAGTTGACCATAGCTTGTGGTGTTCTCACATCATCTCCTCAACATTCCTTATTCTCACATCTCCTAGTTCCTTTTTTATATTCAAGTTGTTTATTTATATACACTGTGTGTGGTTTTCTTTGTGTTATTCTAGTTGTTTTTTTAGTATTTAATTATCCATAAGGTTTTTATCATATTTAGTATTTGAATCTCTTTATTCGTAAATATATCTTACATATCATTGTTACCTTCTTTTTATTTTATCTTTATTTTTGTGAAAGTATTATCTGTGTAGAGCTGTGTGTGTGAGTGAGCAGCTTTTTCCTTCTCATTGGATCATACAAGGTTGTCCCAAAAGTTCATAAACACTTGCAAAAAATTGATATACCAATATTATTCGCCGTTATATATAATGTCTTTGTATTATGTATAAAGTAATTGTAATGATAAGGCACAATTTGGATTATAAACACAAGGTAATAAGACCAAATCCAAATAAATAAATAGGGGGTGACTTTTTGGTAACAGCGTTGTTACCATCTTTGTTACCATCATTCAGTACTTTTGTCTGAAGATGGTAACAACGCTGTTACCGAAATGTCACACACTATTTATTTATTTGGATTTGGTCTTATTACCCTGTGTTTATTATGTATTAAGTAATTGTATTATTATGTATTCACCGTAATAATATTATTCATCAAGTAATAAGAAAAATATGAACTTTTGGGACAATCTTATATTAAGAGCTACACCCAAAGTATGATGATGCATTAGTGAATATTACATGTTCTGTTGTTGTTGTTTCTTATCCCCTTGTGTAAAGATTACACAAATTCCATGAGTTCAATTACATGTTCTATATCACCATTGTAATGACAGCTTCCTGAGTCTAGCAGCTCACTTCACTGGCTGGAATCAACTTGTTGGGTTTGATCCTAAGGATGGAGTGGACTGCCCCTTGGGTATAGAACTTCCATTGGAATCCCATTGGAACATGCTGCTTGACTATTTTGTCCTTGGGAAAACCAAGACTAATCCCATGATACTCTCTTAATGATAAGACACAATTTGGATTATAGATTAAAACTACAAGGTAATAAGACCAAATCCAAACAAATAGTGTTTGATGTATCAGTAACAGTATTGTTACCATCATCAGAAAAAAGACTAAAAAAATAAATATTTTAGTCTTATGAAGGTAACAACAAAACTGTTTTGTTTTGCAAGGTATTTTGCACTTTTGTAAGTGCAAAAGTCAAACTGCTTTTCACATGTGTAGACATGTGGTGCACTTACAGTAAAAGCAGTCGCCAACTTCTACCCACCATGATTAACATGGCCTGTACCAGGTGTACTAGAGGTAATAAAAAGCTGTTACCAAAACATCGCACATTATTTATTTATTTTGTGGTCTTATTACTTTGTAGCATACTCTTAAGTAATAATTCAAACCTGTAAAGTGAAACAAAAAGGATTTATTCTTTGCCCATAATCCCAATTCCTTACACTTACTCCCACCTGAATGCTATCCAGCCTATTAAGTTCTCCTCCCTTGTGTTTGTGGGTAGATGCAGCCAGTTGAACACCTCCCATATCCTTTCCCTCAGTGAAATATGTTATTTGAAAATGGAATTGAAAACTTATTACACCGTTATTCCATCATTTTTGACAAACCACATGTTTAATAAATACTAGTAAAGCACATATGTACCATGTTATATATGTGTAGAGATTTTTATAAATTTGTGACACAGGATTTAACTTTTCCTTAAAAAGGATGACAGTGATTCACAGAAATGTAAAAAAACAGTAATGAATCTTCAATTCCATGCCATTTCAACCAACAAATGTAATTTTTTTTATCTTTGAAAAATGGAATTGAAAACCTTTTACATCGGTATTCCATCATTTTTGATTAACCACTGTCACATCTTTAATAAATACTAGTAAAGCACATATGTAGCCTGTTGTATATGTGTAAAGATTTTTATTAATCTGTAATGATAAGGTACAATTTGGATTATAGATTATAAACACAAGGTAATAAGACCAAATCTAAATAAATAAATAGTGTGTGACGTTTCGGTAACAGCGTTGTTACCATCTTCAGACTTTGAGACATTCAGTACTTTTGTCTGAGGATGGTAACAACGCTGTTACCGAAACGTCGCACTATTTATTCATTTAGATTTGGTCTCATTACCTTGTGTTTATTAATATGTGACACAAAACATAGGAACTAAATTTCCCTTGAGAATGAAATGTGGGAATAAACAGTAATGAGTTTTCAATTCCATACAAAATTTCCACCAACAAATATAATGCCTTTGTCTCTCTGCCATCAAATCTCTACCTGTCTCAGGTAGGACTGTGCCATATTATGCTCTGAAATACTTCTTATGTGATATGTTTTCTTATTTTTTTTATTTATTATTATTATTTTTTTGTCCAATAAAAATATATATTTGGAGCCCTTCATACGTTTGTTGTTGTACGATTCACACCCAGCTGAATTCCTGATTTGTTGAGGAGTACAAGTACCTACAAGTCTTGGATATTTGAATGTAGGTGGTCTCCTCCTCACATCCTGTTTCCAGACAATACAGTAGAATCTACATGAGAGGACACCTCTCTATAAAGAACAGTTTTCATTTGTAAAATTACCATTTTTACTCTTCACCAACTCTCCAGTAAGAGGATATCTCTCCCTAAAGGACAGTTTGGCTCTGCAATTAGGTGTTGTCCTTTACAGGGAGGTAATTCTACTGTACAATGGGTCTTTCCAGACTGGAACAATTACTGAAACTGATGAGTGTTTAACAAAATCCTTACCCTCTATCGACAAGCTATTTCCACATGTGTAGACAAACCACAATTTGGATTATAGATTAGAAACACAAGGTAATAAGACCAAATAAATAGTGTGACATTCAGTAACAGGATTGTTACCAAATTGTCGCACACTATTTGGTGTTGTCAGTTTGTCTTGACAGTTTAGTAGATCTGATATCCCAGCAGTGAGTCTTCACTGATGGGGACCCCTGGCCTGTGTGAGGAACAATTCACTTTGAACAAATAGTACAAATGTGATATTGTACTGGAATAAGGTGCATAAATTATAAAAAAAGGCAGCTCCTTATCGTGTAACTGAAAGTTGATGAGAGTCAACAGCCCGAAATGCGTCCATGGTTAGCTTTTCTTGATTAATCAAGAATGGGTATTTGGCCAATTCTGGAATAATTACAAATCAACGAGAATAGTTGATATTTATTCCGATAGATGGCGGAACCAACAGCAACTCTCAGTTGCACGATAAGGAGATGTCTTTTTTATAAAAGATTAATAAATAGTTATAAAACGAAGAGAAAAATGTTTATTAATATGCATGGGCTACAAGCTTTCGGGCTTCAAGCCCTTCGACGGGTTGTTCCGTAGGTACCCGTCGAAGGGCTTGAAGCCCGAAAGCATGTAGCCCATGCATATTAATAAACATTTTTCTCTTCGTTTTATAACTATTTACAATTCTATAAGAGAAATTATCATGATTCATGTTAATAAAAGATTAATATTAGTTTCATAATCTAAGCCAAACCTCTCTCTAAAGGACCTAGTTGTAGAGACAGTCTCTGTTTTAATGTCCATCCATACAGAGTTCAAAACAACAACTGACTCACCCGTGCAGGCAAGGTCACGCTCCGCTGCGTCACGTGGGAAAACATACGTACATGTTCTCAGCACATCCCCCTTTTTAAGATTTGAAATATATATATACATTACAAACTTTAAATGCATAATATAATTAATAATGAAGGCGATCCACAGGTTTAACAATTCGTCCACTCCGGGTTCTTATCTGGCCGTCTTCTGAGTCGTTAGAGGGATAATCCACAACTGGGGTCTTTTCATTTTCAACCAGTTCCTCCCCCGAAAAGGTCGGCGTCGATGGGTCGGCTGGATATTGCACTGTAACTCCTTTTCGTAGATTGAACCTGTTTCGACGTAAAGTCCCAACTGGAGTATCAACCATATATGACCTTGGTGTCGATGCTTTCTGCTTTACAATCCCCCAGGTTCACAACTCTCAGCCAATTTGTACAATGAAGTGATGAATTCGTCCACTGGCTCCCGATCCTCTTGGATTCTTGAATTAAATTTCGCACGTTCGTAGATAATATTCTTCCTGACACAGAAGTGGCTGTCGAACGCCTTGAGGACGGAGTCAATTTTCGTTGCCTCTTCCTCCTTTTCGAACTTGAAGGTCCTGAATATATCATCCGCGCGGTCACCCATCAAGTACATGAACAAATCGATCTTGTCCGCCTCCACTTTCTTCTTCATTCCACTGACCACGAGGTATCGTTCGAATCTCTTCCTCCATTTGGGCCATTCGTTGGGAGTCGAGAAGTCGAAAGTTTCTGGAGGTTGGATCTGAGCCATTTGAATTATCTTCCAAGGTACACAAAAATCAATATTTTGCAATATACGGGTTCGTATTTTATCCAGTTACCGCTGCCACCATGTTTTAATGTCCATCCATACAGAGTTCAAAACAACAACTGACTCACCCGTGCAGGCAAGGTCACGCTCCGCTGCGTCACGTGGGAAAACATACGTACATGTTCTCAGCACAGTCTCCTTTAGAAAGAGTTGTCCCTTCTTATTTTTGCTTGTACATGTACAAGTTAGCTTTTACTACAAGTGCAATATGATTGAGTGGAGATAAGAAAGAAGAAGACTACAGATGCACCAAATGTCTAAAAATGGAGATTTTTACTTTTACATTTATAAGTGTAGTAGAGCCCCATTTGGTTACTTGCACTCATTGGTGGAGATGGACTTTTGAAAGTATTGAAGGCCATTGAGGCAAAATGGTACCTTAGCAACTGTTGTTTATTATCCCTTTCTATAAAGATTACACAAATTCCATGATTTCATGGAATGGGGTATAGGGGTGCAGCTTTCGTTGATCATGGCACCATGATTCAGGCGCACTTTAGTGCAAGTCTGACTTTGCTTGTAGTTTGAGGCCGTTCCTAACATGGAAGCCTTTGCTAATGCCTGCAGGAATGGAAATCTAATGCTGCACATGACTGGTACAGAGCAGGAATGACAAGCACCAGTTCTGTCTTCCCAAGAGAACAACAGTCTTTGATTTACAGACTTAAGTCTGGTCATCTACTGATAATGACTTTCCAGAATGGTTGCAAGGTTTTCCCACTATGTACTAAGTGTCAACCTGCAACCCCAAGACATATTGTTGACTGTATTGACTCATCCATTGATGAGCTCTACTCTTCCCCAGGCAGACACCATCAACAAGCTTTACAAGCTTGATACCTTAGTATGATTGAGTGGAGATATGAAAGAAGAGTTATTTTCTGAACTAATGAAATGATTAGTTTTTACCGATATGTAAAACCGACAGACCAAAGCCACACATTCCATTATATAACATAAATAAGGGTTAATTAAGGATTTTAATTGTTGCCTATTGTTTTGTACATTTCTAGTAGGTCTCTGGTTTATACTTTGAGTCTGTGTCCAGAAGTACAAAGAATTGAGTTCTCAAATTCCTCCTTTAGTTTCTGAAAGCTTGAGGTTCCAAATGTGGAATAGAAACTGTTCATGGTGTGTGGTTGATACCAGAAGGTCAATTGTTGACATTTCTCAACTATGTCACAGCGGAGTAGTAGATGTCTGTGGATGTTCTGGGTGTAGAGACGCAGTAACTCTCAACTTCTGTTGGTAGATGTCATAACTCTAATGTAATCACATTCTACAATTGGGGGATCGGTGGAAGGCTGGTATAAACTGTTGGTTTTCAACCGCTACGAACCAGGTTCAATTCCTGCATTGGGCACTTTTTTCTGATAAAAAAAAAATGCTCCAATGTACCCCTATTCTTGCAAAAGTCCAACCCCACCAGTGAGTGCAAGTAACCAAACGGGGCTCTGGCTCATTCGTAAGTGCAAAGTCAAACTGCTTTTCACGTGTGTAGACATGTGGTGCACTTACAGTAAAAGCAGTCGCCTACTTCTACCCACCATGATTATCATGGCCTGTATCGCTGTATTAAGGATAAGCAAAAAAAAAAAATAATTCTACAAGTTTGTTGTTCCAAACATATCTTTAGTTGGATTGCATCCAATTGTTTGCTTGATGGATGAAATTGCTGTTTCTTATCCCCTTGTGTAAAGATTATACGAATTCCATGAGTTCATGCTCCTCAAGCTGTTTGATGATAAGCAGCGGCCTCTCACAAAGGTCCTGTTTAGTACATCTAATACAATGTGTTCTGGAGCTGCAGGTCCCAAGCTACATTTTGGGCAAGTGGGGTAGATTTTGTTTATTATGCCAAGAAACATCAACTCGCACAGTTTAACTTGAACTGAAATATTTCAGATTCCAATGCAGAACTTACAGGGCCGTTACTAAGATCTTTATAAGAAACTAGCCGAATGACCCGGGCAACGCCCGGGGTTTACCCGATTAAATGCTTTTATTAAAATACTATTTGTTGCAATTATAAATTGGCGCCGTGGATGTCATTCTTGTATAATATATAAATGAGTTTTAGAAATTGTAAAAAAAATATGCATCGGCCGGGAATCGAACCCAGGGCGCCCGCGTGGCAGGCGAGCATTCTACCACTGAACCAAAAGCAAACGGTGACAGAAGTGTCTCGCGCATTGGCGGCGCCATCGTAGTGAACCAATAGGAGGGCGCCATTCCAAAAAAAAAGCAAACCGTGACAGAGATGAGGAATGACGCTCGTAACTGTATATAGAATTATAACTATTTTTGATGTGTATATTTCTTTTTAAAATAAAATAATTTTCTACTGCCCTTACTGCAATGATAAAATAAGGTGAGGGCTTGGTTCACCACTGATGAACCAGGTCCTCCCATTATTTTATCATTGCAGTAAGGGCAGTAGAAAGTTGTTCAAAAAGAAACATGCATGAAAAATGTTTAAATGTCTTATAACAGATGACATACTAATACATTATATTAATATCTTTATCATTATGCTCTGTGCAGTTCAGAAACTCTAGTGAATTTTTGAAATCCCCTTTTGAATTCTTTGTATCTATGGAACATATCTTTAATAGCACCAAACAACACAAAATTTAGAACAGGCCATCTCAAGCCATTGAAGATAGAAAATAACAACAAAATCTACACCACTTGCCCAAAATGTAGCTTGGCACCTGCAGCTCCAGAACACATTTTGATCTGCATTAGATGTACTAAACAGGACCTTTGGGAGAGGCCGCTTCTTATCTTCAAACAGCTGGAGAATATGGACTCATGGAATTAATGTAATATTTATACAAGGGGATAAGAAACAACAACATAATCTTCAATAAGTTGATATCCTACCTCTATAAAAAACTCCGCCTTTGCCGGTCCCAAGCCCGGATGAAAAAGGAGGAGGGGGAGCAGTAACAAGCTCACTAAAAAACCTGGGCTCAGCTGGCCCGGCTGATAGTACCCTGTAAGGACTCCAGGGATACAGTATGAGCAGAGTTTTGTACTCCATGTTAGGAGCGGCTGCACATGGCGTCTGTTCCTCATGTCAGAGGTGGCCATTTCTTTTGGAGCTAAGTCGGCCTGCCACTGAGTAGTGCTCCCAGTCTTAATGACAAAGGTAGACACATTCTACTTCACACAGTCATGATGGTTGTCAAACAAGCTTGATACCCTAATATGATTGAGTGGAGATAAGAAAGAAGATAGTGTCAGTGCTGTCTACATAGTGGCATAGAGTCATGATAGTGCATTGCTCGGTGTACTGTGTGTAGAAAGTACAAACATCTTCTAGTTGCTAGTGGTTCCAGCTGGCTTCCATCATTCTTCATTCGGCCTCTTCCTTGATTTGGTGAAACATTTGGAACACAAAGGTTATCTTCCACTATCTAAACACAAGGTAATAAGACCAAATAAATAAATAGTGTGTGACGTTTCGGTAACAGTGTTGTTACCATCTTCAGACAAAAGTATTGAATGAGAAATTTTACCAATGGTGATTTTATATTAGATAAAATTCATCATTCAATACTTTTGTCTGAAGATGGTAACAACACTGTTACCGAAACATCACAAACTATTTATTTATTTAGATTTGGTCTTATTACCTTGTGTTTATAATCTATAATCCAAATTGTACCTTATCATTCCACTATCTAAATTTCAGTAGGATCTTATGAAGCAAGGTGAGTGGATCTGGTACCTTTAATAATATATTCTTTAGTGATACACAGTTTGCATCTAAAACTATACTCCTTGCTTTTTAAAATTCTTCTAAATATAAAAATAAGACAAAATAAAAGTTGTTTCCCCTCTCTAAATGACATGATATTCATCAAAGGCAACCTAAGGTTCCAACTGTGGATATAGCAACAAGGTTCTAGTGAGGTTCTCGAGATCTAGCAAGTGCTAGAGAAAGGGCAATCACATTTCACTGTTATGATAACACACAATTTGGATTATAGATTATAAACACAAGGTAATAAATCCAAATAAATTGTGTGTGACGTTTCGGTAACAGCGTTGTTACCATCTTCAGTTGGTACTCTGAAAGTACCATTCAGTACTTTTGTCTGAAGATGGTAACAACGCTGTTACCGAAACGTCACACACTATTAATTTATTTGGTCTTATTACCTTGTATTTCACTGTTATAAACAAAAGAAATTAGGGATTTACCATGTGTGTTGTGGTTCCAACAAGGTCAGCTTGCCATCAATGTGGACCAGAGAAGTACCCTAAGATAGTGGAGTCCCCCCACCAACATTGTGTCAATGAAGACTGGAGAGAAAGAAAACAAGAGAGTATAAAAAATTTTTTCATTTTAATTAAAAAACAAATATTTTGAAAAGTATAAAAACATTTCCATGATATAACAATATATATTTAAATAAAGAAGAGGAGGAAATTTACACATGATGGCTACAATATAAAAATAAAGTGGTGGAGGAGGAGGGAGGTCTCTACTGGAGGGCGGCTGTTGTGGCACCTGCAACACCCCAAACAATTCACACGGCAGCCGGACAGACTCAACTATACCTGGCTTATATACATTAGGCACAATTTGGATTATAGACACATAAGGTAAAACAGATGAAAAATTTGCCGGGAGGAAATTGATCCATAGAAGCATGGATCTCATGGAATAAAGTCCGCCCTAGACTGACGAGGGCCATTAGCCTGAAACCATGGTCTCTAGGTGGACACTTCTCAGTTTGCCAAAGTTGGTGTTGTGGCTTTGTCACCGACCCGAGGCCACTAGTTGTGGTGACAGTCAATAGATGGCATCAGGTTTTTGAGGCTTATTTTGACGGGAGAGGCGCACTATGCTTCTATGGACAAGGTAATACAGTTAAACCTGTCTATAGCGCCCCCTCTTTACTCACCAAAATAGGGTGCTATAGAGAGGTCACTTTTAATGTAAATCGCATCGTACTACGTATTTAAAATTGGGCGCTAAAGAGAGGAAGGCGCTATTTAGAGGGGGTGCTATAGACAGGTTTAACTGTAAGACCAAATAAATAAATAGTGTGTGTTGTTACACAGCTTCAACATACATGTTGTTTAGCAGCGTTGTTACAGAAACACCACACACTATTTATTTGGATTTGGTGTTATTACGTTGTGTTTACAATCTACATTAGTGAGTTGTTACATTAGATGTACTAGACAGCTGCTTATCATCAAACAGGACCATGGAATCTTTAGATGATCTAAAGAGTCAAAGGTCGCCTCTCCCGTCAAAACTAGACACCATCTATTGACCATCGCCGCAAACTAGCGACCTCAGGTCGGTAACAAAGCCACAACACCAGCTTTGGCAAACTGAAAAGCGTCCACCTAGAGACCATGGTTTCAGGCTCAGTCTAGGGCGGACTTTATTCCATGAGATCCACACGGATTCTAAAGGAATCTTGACAATCTGCCAAAGAGGTGTTTAGCTGGCAAAGTGGCTGGGCCAAATCTATGGCTAGAATATAGATGGAAATTTTGCCGGGAGGAAATTGATCTAAAGAGACGAAGGTCGCCTCTCCCGTCAAAATAGACGCCATCTATTTATAGAGTGAGTCAACAATAAGTGGAGTCCACTGAACCAGAAAGGTGTAAGAGTCCTAATCAAAGGTAATACAGGAATGAGATTTGCATGGTAAGAATCCAAATGTGAAGTGAGCTGTTGCAACACAGAAACATTCTATAGCGGGATGACTAGAGCTAGGCAAGAAATACCAATGTGAGGTGTTACAAAGGTGGGTAACAAGATGATAACGTTTGATTATAAATTACAAGGTAAGTCCAAATATACAACAATGATCACACCATTTATTTGGTCTTACATTGGGTGAGTAAACCCCACACAGTCATCTGAAAGCATCAGTTGTAGAATGTTTACATGCAGATTGTAGCTTAAATATTTGCATGGGCAATACAAGATCTTGCAATTTTAGGTAAAAACTCATTGTGAAAAATAGCTTTTGTTACTGGTATGGCAGATTGGCTCAATAAAACATATATAAACTAGAGGGACAAAGTTTTAATGTTAACCTTTTAAAAATTACTTTGGTCCCTTAGCCCACCAAGTGAGAAACCCTCAGTCTACAAGAAGACTCCCCAGTGGAGCTAGGGGACTACCCTAGTTCTATACAACATGTTGCTATCAGCTAGAGTACATGGTGGAAGGATGGTCTAAACTGTTGGTTTTCAACCACTAGGACCCAGGTTCAATTCCTGCATTAGGTACTTTTTTTTTCTGATTAAAAAAAAAATAATAACGACACTCAATTCTTGCAAAATCCAACCCCACCAGCGAGTGTGAGTAATCAAATGGGGTTCTGGACACAGTCAGTGCAAAGTCGAACTGCTTTTCACATGTGGTGCACTTACAGTAAAGTAAAAGCAGTCGCCTATTTCCATGGCCTGTACTACATGTATTAGGGATAAGCAAAAAAAAAAAAAAGCTAGGGTACATGGTGTTAGAACTGAAAGAACAGGACTAGATAAGATATTCTATTTTGGTACATTATTAAAGTTGTGAGTTTAAAAAAAAAAGAGGATATTAAAATCTTAAGATTTTTTTTTTATTAATGAAAAAAACTTTTTGAACTAGGGTTATTTTAGAAAATAACAATGAGCTCAGTAGTGCCAGCAGCAATTTGGTCAGTAGATTGTGCTACCTTAGCTGGTAATTTGGTAGGGCAATTCTTAGCATGGACCCACCAACACATCTTTGGCACATCTACTGTAATGAGAAAGTATAAAAACCAGAGCAAAATGTTCTTTTTGAATACTATCTGGCAAACACAGTTGGCTGATTGTAGCCCATAAAACTTGGGAAACACATTTCTTCTTGGTAACAAACATGTTGCGAGAGGCCAGCCCAAACAGGAGGTAAATGACATTACAAATGTATGTATTGGGCTAATTTGGAGACTCTTGAAGTACATTTACAACACTAGATTCTCTTTGCTCGTCATTTTCACGGCCTGAGAGCAAGCATTCATAATTCAAAATAATGACAAAATCATTATTAGTTATTGAAATAGTGTGTCTCTGCAACCACATGCGAAATGCTACTTTACAAATTGAGGACATTTGAGTGGTGTCCACATTTACCCAGTGGTACACAAAAAATTCCAAAGAGGCAGCCATTAATTTGCTCTTTCCTATTTGGTGAAAAGGGATGGATTCTAGCAGGTGATTAGTTGACACATTCTATAATAGATTATTGTGAAATGAAGAGTATATATTCCTGATGCTAAACAACTGCCTCAATGGGAAAGTGAGTTATTCATCTTCCAGTAAATTTGTCGGGTACAGCTTGTTTCAATTTTTTATAATGAAACTCTATTAAATGTCACACACGTATATATTTGGATAATTTACAAAAAGATGATTAAAACAAGAATATTAATAACTTCTCCTCTAGGGGCAGCCACATTCAAGTCTCCTGATAGAGGTTTTACAAAGTTTATGATTAATGACAAAAGTTATGTGATCTCAACAGATGTAAGAAACTGCTGTAATTACTAAGCTAGGGTTGTATTACAAGACACAGGGAAACACAAAATATTCACAACATACAGTATCCTTGTGTATGTTTGGATTCCTATCTACAATCCAAAATGAATTCACCATTTGACAGAAATGGTGATGGAAATGGACTGCATCAAAAAAAGGAGGAATACATTCAAGTTGTTCATTAGCTGCAAACACCAATAGCTAGAGTTTGATGTCTATACAAATGAGGGAAACACAGAATGACTGTTTGAGGTGAAATTTATCCTCAACCTCTTGGCAACTGAACAGCTTGCATCACGGTTTGCTTTGGCCATCAGGAACAAGTTTTGGCTGTTATTAAGAACTTGGAGTTCAATGATATTTATTGCAAGACATCTGTGTAGAGTTGCTGCAAAGTTTCAAAAAAAAATATATATATATTGTTATAATTTGACTAAAATAAACTCTTTGAGTTAAAATAGAAAAATAAACGTAGATTGAAGAGGATGTGTGAATTTTATCAGCAAGCTTTCGGACGCATGCGTCTTTCTACAGGCTTTACGATGACTCTAGATGTAGAAAGACCCATGCGTCCGAAAGCTTGCTAATAAAATTCACACAAGACACTCCTCTTCAATCTACGTTTATTTTTGCTATTGTTATAATTTACTAAATGATATTTTGGTGGAGATGCTGGGTAATTTAGGGAAGAAAAACTGAGGCTTGCTGAGCAGACCATGGGTGCTGTGGTCTTCATTTTCGGCGAGTGTCTCCAGGATTCCATTGCTGCGTCCAAACCCAGACTTCCCTCAAAGAAGACAATTGTCCCTATAGATGATAAGACAACAAAGCTGTTCTTCATGCCACAAGTATAAGAGCACAAAGGTACTAGGAACAAACTTCGAAGACTCAGAGGGAATCCTTGACAGAAACAGGTCAGTAGCAACAAGATTTGCAAGCTGTGAGTCATATCTCCCATAGGGAAGGAGGTATTTTATAAATGTTGATTTATTCTCGACTTGAAAAAAAAAATTCTGTGTCATCATGAAGTTTGACTTTCCTAATTTCCTACATGGCAATATGAGATATAAAGTTGCAAGAGGATGGTATTCATGGGCCAAAAGAGGCACCTATCCCTTTAAAAAAATGCATGAATGTATTAAATTAATATTGCATTTTTTGTTCATCCCCCCCAGTACAAGGTGGTGGTGAAGAATGTGCCAAAACTTGAATAACCAACAACTTGTACACAGAGCCATTTATCAGTACAACTGTTTTGTACTGGGGCCATGAACAAAGTGCATTTTAAAGGGAGAGGTACTTCTTGTGGTACGTACACACATATATATATACATACATACAGTAGAACCTCCCAGTTGCAGAGCCAAAGTTTCCTTAAAAGAGAGTTGTACCTCTTACCAGAGGGCTGTTTTCAAATATTTAAACACATTGCACATATTTTAAAATGTTAGAAATTTGCACATATGCACGTCTTACCAATAGATATTTCATCTGACAAACTCTTCCCATTTTTATACATTTGAATAATTTTAAATCGACCAGTAAAAGATCAAGGTTTTATAAACAGAAATTTGAAGAACACATTTCCCACATTTTCTAGGATAGTTCTATGATGATATTTAGGGCCTCCTCTCTGGTTGTTTTTAAACTTGAATGTCATCTATTACTGGGATTTCTCTGTTACTGCCATGAAAAAATTTTGGAAGGTCTTGACTCATCAGTGGTGAACCCTCCCAGCAGTTTGGCCAATTTAATCCACCAGACCACTTCTTAGAGCTCTAATACTGTATTGGATCATTCTGCTTATATACGCAGCACTGTGAAGGCTGGAATCTCAGAATTAGTATTCAGGCAAACTGTGGGCATATCTCTATCCAGATATATAAGGCACCTTTGTTGTTGCTGAAACATTATTTCCAATTTTGAACAATAGCTGTCGCTCTTTGATATGCTATTGTGTAAATATTATAATTTCCAACACCTCCGTTATGTAATGTATAGATTAATTTGTGAAAAGGTGTTTTAGAGCAAAAACAAAACACAGATAATGAGACATTGCAGACATGTAGTTAGAAGGTTAACACACCACCACCACCATAAAATTATTTAGCTTCCTCACTTGTCATTGAATCAAGAATTGATTCCAATTATGACCTGGCAGAGACCCAGAGCTCCCGCCAATCTCAACAAGTAAATGATAAGCGGGTTACTTTCATCTCGCAGATTCTTGGAACAGATATCTACATTTTTCTGGACACAAGGTAATAAGACCAAATCCAAATAAAGTGTGTGATGTTTCAGTAACAGCATTGTTACCATCTTCAGACAAAAGAGCTCAATGAGAAATTATACCACAGCATGTTTTAAATAGTTACTGTTAACAACTGTGTAAACTATAACCATACTGTAAACAGAAACTATTTAAAACATGCTGTGGTATAATTTATCATTGAGCTTTTTTGTCTGAAGATGGTAACAACGCTGTTACTGAAACATCACACACTATTTATTTATTTGGTCTTATTACCTTTTTCTGGAAAAGTAGATTATTATCAGTTTTGAGATGAAGGCACAATTTGGATTATAAACACAAGGTAATAAGACCAAATCTAAATAAATAAGCCAGAAAGTTGAGCCAAATGTAAGAGAACAAATGTCAGTATTTGACGCTGATACTTTGGCAAAATACAAGATTAATTCAACAAAAAAATAAGAAAAGATCAAATATGAGAAATAAACTCTGAGAGAATAATTACAAAAACTATAACAAGAATCAAAACAAAACACTATAAAGGAATAACAATACATCCAGATGGCACAAGAACCTACAGAACATGTAACAACTGTCCTGGCGTGGAACTTACATCTACTCACATATTCTCATGTCCAGCAATGGCCGCAGCCTTGCAGAAAATTGACATGGACCCAAAGCATCAGATTTACACACCCAAGATAGAGGACATTGCGACTGCTGTGATAGAGATGTATGGAGACATCTGAGGCTCTTCATTAGACATGACAACAACAAATAAATAAATAGTGTGTGATGTAACAGCGTTATTACCATCTCAGACAAAAGTACTGAATATTCTTTCATCAATGTCATTCAGCAAGTTGCACTCTATTTATTTGGATTCAGTCTTATTACCTTATTTCTAATCTATAATCCACATTCAGTACTTTTGTCTGAAGATGGTAACAATGCTGTTACGTTACACACTATTTATAACTCCGCCTTTGCCGGCCCCAAGCCCAGATGAAAAAGAAGGAGGGGGAGCAGTAACAAGCTCACTAAAAAACCTGGGCTCAGCTGGCCTGGCTGATAGTACCCTGTAAGGGATCCAAAATGAGCAACGTTTGTACTCCATTGTTAGGAGCGGCTGCACATGGTGTCTGTTCCTCATGTCAGAGGCGGCCATTTCTTTTGGAGCTAAGTCGGCCTGCCACTGATTCGTGCTCCCAGTTTTAATGACAAAGGCAGACGCATTCTACTTCACCCAGTCATGATGGTTGTCAAACAAGCTTGATACCCTAATATGATTGAGTGGAGATAAGAAAGAAGAAGACACTATTTATTTATTTGGTCTTATTACCTTGTGTTTATCAGTATCTGTGACAAGTCATTCCTTACCAAATAAGTTTAAAAAAGAGAGAGAAAGAAAAGATTTGAGACTTACCTGGTAAATGACTGAATTGCGCTTAAGCAACTATCTCAGCTCGATGTCTGGTTTGCCCCTCAAAAAAAAACAACAAAATATTTTAGAATTTCACCTCTCATGGAGAGAGAACATTCAAATAGAAGTAGTCCTTTCTTTATAAAGGGGGGGGGGTTCACACATGTATAAAAATGTATAAAAAAATAATAAAAAATAGCTGCTTGATCACCACGATTATGAGAGTAAGGCTTGAGTCAGGTGAGCAAGAAGGCCGGTGTGTAGCTAGGTCAAATAAACCTCCATTTATCTTGTAGAAGTAAATAAATGGGCTGCTAACTCCCCTGAGATATAGCTGGTTGGTTCATCCATCCAACTTTCTACAAATGCCAACAAAATTGGTCAGGATTGACTTTTGGTAAGGTAAAAAAATTGGCAGGCCAACAAAAAAAAAACAAAAAGCTCCAAGATGACATTAAAAAAAAAAAAAAACAATTAAATAACAGCTACTTTTTTTGGGGGGGGGATATGAAAAAAAAAAAACAACAAATAAAAACAAAAATAACACAAAAAATAATGGTGATAAAGCTTGGCAAAGGATGGTATGTACAGAGAATGGCACCGGGGAGTGTGATGACTGGCCTGAGGGAGGTCTAGCGGGACCAATCATGTTTGTAGGGCCCCGAGGGGAGCGGAGGGAAATGGCTGCTGGGCGGGGGATCTGGGCTCTGGACTCTCGCTGGGGAACCTCCCGTGATGCCTCGACGAGCATTTGTGCTTCCGTAGATCTTTCCGTTCAATAAACCTCTTTCCACAGAGCCCGCAGATAAACGGTTTTTCTCCACTATGCATTTTAATATGACGTGTCAGTTTTTCCCGCCGCCCAAAGGTTTTAGCGCAGGCTAAACATGAATATGGCCGCTCACCTGTGTGTATGCGCCTATGGCGGCTGAGCTTGTCCTTGCGGTAGAAGCCCCGCCCACAGAAGTCGCAGGGGAAGGGCCTCTCCCCGGTGTGGATCATGGAGTGCCGGGTGAGGTGGTTCTTCTGAGAAAAGGTCTTCCCGCAGACCTCGCAACGGAAAGGCTTGTCCCCGGTATGGGTCCGCATGTGGTCTAAAAGTTTACATCTGTAACTAAAGCCACTCCCACAAATGTCACAGGAACAGGACTTCTCACCATGGGCTGCTCTAACGTGAATACGCACACGTTCCGCCGATGCAAAGAACTTTCCACAAATGTCACATGGAACAGATTTTTCCCCCTTGGTGTGGGCGGAGAGATGGGCTTGGAGCTCTGAGGCAGCTTTGAAAGGAAGCTTGCAGGAGGGGCAAGGCCACAGCCTTTCCTTCACTCCTGTGGGCAGGGACTCCTCCGGCCCCATGCCCCCCTTGTCCATGGTGGGGGGAGGCAGCTTGCTGGCATCTATCCCGGGGAATGCTGCGGGAGAGGGCACAATAAAGTTCCTGGAAGGGAGAAAGTCACTAGTAGGGAGGTTGTGCTGTTCTGTCTTTACCCCCCGGCTTCCCGACTTAGATTTCTGGTTGTTGGAAGTTGTCTGCTGGTCATCTGGGGAGGTGGTGGGGTGCTGGAGGGGAGGGGGGTGGTGGGGGGAGCTGCCGGCTGCTGTGTGGAAGTTGGCCAGGTGGGAACGGGGGTCGAACCCTGAGTCACACACACGACGGGATTACACAACAGAGACAACATGTTGGCATGAAATAGATGAGTGTGAGAGATGTAAAAAAAGACAACATTTTTGTAGAAGAAGAATGTCCAGGTGGAGAGAATGATAAATGCCAATTTAGTTTTAACCCACCTGGATTCAGTGCTGTTTGATACGAGAGTCAGAGAATCTCAACAAATTTTCAAACCCTGAACATTTATATAAAAGGCTCAAAGCATCCAATAATCTAAGCAAGCAAAGAAAGAAGCAAGCAATCATGCAGACAAGCAGACAGGCAAGCAGGGCAATAAAGATCCAGACCTATTTGCTGGGGAGTGGCTGAGTAGGCCCCAAGCATCACTTGTAACGGCAGCATCAGCTGGCTCTCACTGGTGGGGGTTCGGATTCCAGTCTCTTCGCAGGGAGGGGAGGGAGGAGGAGAAAAAAAAAATCTAGCTTAGCTAATTGATCAAGAACATCTTGGTACATTCTAAGTAACAAATAATTAAGACAAACTGGTGCAATAGCAAGGAAAGGCTAGTTACAATGATAAGACCATGGTGTTTCTAATCTATGATTCCAATTGTATACTATAGTGTTACAATGAAGTTTTACTGTGGATTAGACATGCTAGTAGTTAGTTATTCCCAATGGTTGACTTCCATTGAAGCCAGCCATGGGATAGTAAGTGCTTGACTCCACCATTGTATAAACTTCATTTTACAAAATACAGCTTCCATCTTCTTCTTCTTTCTTATCTCACAGCTTCCATTAAACAGCAGAACACTAATCATGCAGCAAATCAAAATGGTGGTAGACAGATAACCTTTTTGAAGACACAAAATACATATACCAATCCATATATATAAAAACAGCAATAGTTCATTTAGACTTCTATACACAAGATGCATTATTGCAGACAACTGTTAGTGGAACTCAGGTTTATGATTCTTTTAAATAAAATAATGTTTCAACTGCCAGTCTTCCTGCTATGGGCAGTTTAAAATACAAGGGCAGTATGAAATTGTTTTATTTTAAAAGAAACACAAGGTAATTAGACCTAAGCTAAATAAATAGTGTGTGAAGTTTCAGTAACAGCGTTGTTACCATCATCAGACAAAAGTACTGAATATGGTAAGTACTGATGATGGTAACAACGCTATTACCGAAACTTCACACACTATTTATTTAGATTTGGTCTTATTACCTTGTGTTTCTTTAAAATAAAATAATTTTCTACTGCCCCCTTATATTTTAAACATCCCAATGTAGTAAGGTTGGCAGTAGAACAATTGATTTATCAAATCTACAGAATCCAAATATTGTACCTTATCATTTATTTAAAGAATCCTACGCATCATAAATAGTTCAAATTTCCACTGATCTATTTTAAAACTATGGCGACAAAAGGCAACAATAAATATTTAGTGATGGCATCCTCAAACTAGAAAGTTCAGTTTGTATTCTATCTTGTCTGTTACACCATCCAATGATAGAGCAGTTCAGTGCACTTACAACAGGCCTGTAGCAAAGGTAGCGAATAGCAGCCAAACATATGTAGAGACTTTATGCCTATTATTACCTCTGGAACTTTCTTGCTACCAGTAAAAAAAAGAGCACATTTTATAGATGAATAAAACTTATATCAAGGTAGTATTATTACTAACACAATGTACACTACTGGTCCTTAAAATCGCTACACCAAGAATACTACTGACATGTAATTTCAGTACTTTTGTCTGAAGATGGTAACAACGCTGTTACCGATATGTCACACACTATTTATTTATTTGGATTTGGTCTTATTACCTTGTGTTTATAATCTATAATCCAAATGGGGCCTTATCAAGGATAGAAAGTAGATGCTTATGATAGGCAATTGATTATATTCTCAACACATTTATGCAGAATAACGCCGGTAGTGAAATCTACAATCTGTTGAAGAGATTATATAATAGACACCTTATTCATCAAACTTAAACAAATTTTGAAAAATGATTATTTACTTTTTAGAAAAGGTTGTAAAATGTTTGCTATTCAGTCATTACATACAAAACATTTGGAAGAGAATTTTATAATTGACCAGGAAACAAAACTAGGAGTTTCCACAAATCACTAATGAAGTAGCATATTGGTAGCACATGCATCACAACAAAGTCTCTAGAAGGATCATGCAGAGTAATACATGCCAGGCAGCAGTATCTACAAGGATTAAAAGTGAAGTTGAGGTTTTCCAGGTAGCCTGGGAGTATCTGACTGCATTTGTAATGTTTTATTATCCCTAGTACACGTGGTACATGCCATGATAATCATCTTCTTTCTTATCTCCACTCAATCATATTAGGATATCAAGCTTGTAAAGCTTGAGACTTTTGATGGTGTCTGCCTGGGAAGAGTAGAGCTCATCAATGGGTGAGTCAATACAGTGTGATAAAAAACACCATGATAATTATGGTGGATAGAAGTTGGTGACTGCTTTTACTGTCTGGTTCAAATCACATAAATAGGTACCGCTCAGCAAGAGCAACCTAGTTCATGATAATTGAACAATGAATAATATGTGAAGGTTATTCACATATTAAACAAATTTTAACGCGGGATTTAATCCCGGTTCATGACTGTTGGGAATCGAGCGTGTTACCCTCTCATCCACCGACTTATTGTCGGGAATCGAGCGTGTTACCCTCTCATCCACTGTAAGTGCACCATATGTCTACACATGTGAAAAGCAGTTCGATTTTTGCACTTACAAATATGCCAGAGCCCCATTTGGTTACTTGCAATCGCTGGTGGGGTTGGATTTTTGCAAGAATTAGGGGCCATTGGAGAAATTTTGGTTGAAAACCAATGGTTTAGACCACCCTTCTACCGACCCCCTGTAAAGTTCCATAACAAAACCACTGTGATATGGTTGGTACCTTCCATCATCACTTCTTATCATAGAGCGGAGGGAGGAGAAGGATAAATGATAAATTAAAACATTAAAGCACACGAAAGTTTCTTTTACACATAAAATAAATGTCTACTATCCTTACTGTGATGAAAAAATAATATTGGGAGGTCTTGGCTCATCAGTGGTGAACCCTCCTAGCTGTTTCACCAATTTAATCTACCAGACCACTTCTTTAGAGCTCTTAATACTGTATTGGACGATTCTGCATATATATGCTACACTGAATACATTTCAGAAATGGAATTCAAACAAACTATGGACATATGCTATTAGGACAGTAGAGTTACATATAAATATGCATTGAGCAATGCTTTTCACAAACAATAGGGACAGAGCCATACATTAATTATAAAGTTACGTCATCTATACATGATAAATGAAAGCATGAATGTTTGTTTTACACATAAAACAAAGAAGAATTCATTTTTTAGTGGTTCCATTCAGTAGCAGGGCAGTGAAAGAGGGTTGTCATCATCTATCACATATTGTGTGGTATCTTCTTTTTATTCAGAACAGAAGGCAGTTTAAAATATCAACATTAACCTAGCTCATCTATCGGTGAAAATTATTAACAATGATAAAGCACAATTTGAATTATAGATTATAGATACAAGAAAATAAGACCGAATCCAAATAATTTAATAGTGTGGGATGTTTCGGTAACAGCATTGTTACCTGATAAGGCACAATTTGGATTATAGATTATAGATACAAGAAAATAAGACATAATCCAAATAATTTAATAGTGTGGGATGTTTCGTCAGTAACAGCATTGTTACCTGATAAGGCACAATTTGGATTATAAACACAAGGTAATAAGACCAAATCCAAATAAATAAATAGAGTGTGATATTTCAGTAACAACGCTGAACAACGCTGAATCGTTACACATTTATTTGGATGTGGTCTTATTACTTTGTGTTTAGCATTGCTACCGAAAATGTCACACACTATTAATTTATTAGGTCTTATTTTCTTGAAAGTAAGAAGTGAATACATTAGGCTTCCAGGGAATATAAGAAACTTATCCCTGGATACTATTGAGACAACAAAGGGTTATTTTATTGAAATATGAAAAAAAAAGTCCACCATATGCCTTATCTACACATGGCTATACCATAAAAATATACCAGTTTAAAACCAACAGATGGTAAAAAATTGAGCAATTCAATGCTCAAATTAACTAACAGTAGAATATTTATATTACGATGCACTAGCGTGCACTGCATCTTTTATGAAAATTAGAAACTATTTTAGACAGGTAAGATTCTTTTTTGAAATTAAACAATTTCTACTGGTCTTATTGCAATGGAAAATTACTAACAGTAGTTTGAAAAATCGTACAAATGTGATATTGTACTGGGATATGGTGCATAAATTAAGTAAGGAAAAAAAAAAAGGCATCTCCTTATCGTGTAACTGAAATTTGATATTTATTACAATGGATGGGTGCCAGCCAACAGCAACTTTCAGTTGCAAGATAAGGAGATGCCTTTTCTTACTTAAGAGTAGTTTGTCAATGCCTGCAGGAATGGAAATCTGATACTGCACATGACTGGTACAGAGCAAGAGGGACAAGCACAGGTTCTGTACTCCCAAGAGAACAACAGTCTTTAATTTCCAGACTTAAGTCTGGTCATCTACGGACAATGACTTTCCAGAATAGTTGCAGGGTTTTCCCACTATGTACTAAGTGCAATTCTCAGCCTGCAACCCCAAGACATATTATTGACTCATCCATTGATGAGCTCTACTCTTCCCCGGCAGACACCATCAAAAATCTCAAGCTTTACAAGCTTGATACCTTAGTGTGATTGAGTGGAGATAAGAAAGAAGACAGTAGTTTGTGAAAGGAAGTTGTTGAGTCAAACACAGGGGACTTATGAAAGACAAAAGAAGCATCAGTTGGTGGCACATTACATTGGGGGAGGGAAGCTGCCAGTGGGGTTATTGTGTAAACAAGTGTGAATCACCAACCCCCCCTCTATTCACCTCCCCCTCCACCATTTTTTTGGGAGGGAAGGGGGGCCAGATAGGGGTTATAACTAGTTGAACCAACCCTGCTGCTGCTTGCCTCTTCTACTGGTTGTCACCTTGAGATAACGTCAATTTTCATCAAACTTAGTGGGATACTTTCAACTCAATCTGATGTGTGGGTGTTTATGTTACAATATATATATATATTACAAAAAAAAAATTATAGAAAGATTATAGTGAGTAGACATAGTCTGTCACTTTATACAAGTTTAAGGGTTTTTTTTGTCTCATGAACCTTTATTTGCCTAGGCTTGTTGCCCAATATGTTAACCAGTCACAGTTTATAATAAATATGGGCTTCCAATAACATTAGTTTTGCAGGTATGGATGATTTTTCTATGGCTTCCCTTGGCCTTAGTTTGGTAGGTATGGATGATTTTTCTATGGCTTCCCTTGGCCTTAGTTTGGCAGGTATGGATGATTTTTCTATGGCTTCCCTTGACCTTAGTTTGGCAGGTATGGATGATTTTTCTATGGCTTCCCTTGGCCTTAGTTTGGTAGGTATGGATGATTTTTCTATGGCTTCCCTTGGCCTTAGTTTGGCAGGTATGGATGATTTTTCTATGGTTTCCCTTGACCTTAGTTTGGCAGGTATGGATGATTTTTCTATGGCTTCCCTTGGCCTTAGTTTGGTAGGTGTGGATGATTTTTCTATGGCTTCCCTTGGCCTTAGTTTGGCAGGTATGGATGATTTTTCTATGGCTTCCCTTGGCCTTAGTTTGGAAGGAATGGATTATTTTTCTATGGCTTCCCTTGGCCTTAGTTTGGCAGGTATGGATGATTTTTCTATGGCTTCCCTTGACCTTAGTTTGGAAGGAATGGATTATTTTTCTATGGCTTCCCTTGGCCTTAGTTTGGTAGGTATGGATGATTTTTCTATGGCTTTCCTTGGCCTTAGTTTGGCGGGTATGGATGATTTTTCTATGGCTTCCCTTGGCCTTAGTTTGGCAGGTATGGATGATTTTTCTATGGCTTCCTTTGGCCTTAGTTTGGCAGGTATGGATGATTTTTCTATGGCTTCCCTTGGCCTTAGTTTGGCAGGTATGGATGATTTTTCTATGGCTTCCTTTGGCCTTAGTTTGGCAGGTATGGATGATTTTTCTATGGCTTCCTTTGGCCTTAGTTTGGCAGGTATGGATGATTTTTCTATGGCTTCCCTTGGCCTTAGTTTGGCAGGTATGGATGATTTTTCTATGGCTTCCTTTGGCCTTAGTTTGGCAGGTATGGATGATTTTTCTATGGCTTCCTTTGGCCTTAGTTTGGCAGGTATGGATGATTTTTCTATGGCTTCCTTTGGCCTTAGTTTGGCAGGTATGGATGATTTTTCTATGGCTTCCTTTGGCCTTAGTTTGGCAGGTATGGATGATTTTTCTATGGCTTCCTTTGGCCTTAGTTTGGCAGGTATGGATGATTTTTCTATGGCTTCCTTTGGCCTTAGTTTGGCAGGTATGGATGATTTTTCTATGGCTTCCTTTGGCCTTAGTTTGGCAGGTATGGATGATTTTTCTATGGCTTCCTTTGGCCTTAGTTTGGCAGGTATGGATGATTTTTCTATGGCTTCCCTTGGCCTTAGTTTGGCAGGTATGGATGATTTTTCTATGGCTTCCCTTGACCTTAGTTTGGTAGGTATGGATGATTTTTCTATGGCTTCCCTTGACCTTAGTTTGGTAGGTATGGCCTGCCAAGGGGAGCCATTGAAAAACAGAACATACCTACCAAATTAAGGCAAAGGAAATCCATTGAACAGATTATTATTATAGGAGAAAAATTGTTATTTTTTTTATAATTATTGAAAGTATATTATTTTTAATATAGGCATTTTAATTTACTTTAATTTTTACTTTTGGTAATTTTTTTTATTTGTCTGCTAGAGAAAATGTCTAATTTTCTTTTTATAAAAATCAATAAATATATAATGCATTAGAAAATGATCTGTTTTTTTGGAGGTGTCTGTTAGAGAGAACAAAATTCCAATAGAAGGCCATGGCCAATGATATGTGTCCTTTGTTTAGAGGTGTCTGCTAATGGAGCTGCATTTAGGAACCAGGAGAGTGTTGTCAAAACTTCCTAAAACAACACATCTGACAAAGGACACTTTTGTAAAATCAAATGAACAAAAATCTACCTAATACAGTCGAACTTGGATAATTCGAACCCCAAGGGACCATAAAAAAATTCGAATTATCCAAAAATTCGAATTAAAAATGGAAATTTTATTTATATGAAATTCTAGGGACCAAGATAAATATTCGAATTAAAGAGGTTTTCGAATTAAAGAAGTTCGAATTATCCAAGTTCTACTGTATTAATCTTCTTCTTTCCCCTGGCCATGATAATCATGGTGGGTAATTAGCGACTGCTTTTTACTGTAAGTGCACCACATGTCTACACATGTGAAAAGCAGTTCGACTTTGCACTTACAAAAGTGCCAGAGCACCGTTTGGTTACTTGCACTCGCTGGTGGGGTTGGACTTTTGCAAGAATCGGGGGCCATTGGAGCATTAATACGATGCATTAGTGCGCCATCTGTTGTATAAAATTTGAACTATTTCGATACAAATGTTTTTTTTTTTTAAATAAAATAATTATCTACTGCCCTTACTGCAATGAAAAAATATGGGAGGGCCTGGTTCATCAGTAGTTAACCCCTCCCAGTGGTTTCGCCAGTTTACCATACTGCGGTAATGTTACATTTTTCATTCAAAATATCCTTTTCCAAGAGTTTAGCATCAGTAGTAATATAAAAGAAAACCAGCAAAATGCAATATTGCAAGCAGTATTGTAGATTAAACTAGCAAAACCGCTGGGAGGGTTCACCACTGATGAGCCAGCCAGGCCCTCTCCCATTAATTTATAATTGCAGTATAAGGGCTGTAGATAATTAATTTTATTTCAAAAAGAATTATAAGCATCGAAAATAGTTCACATTTGATAAGGCACTTGGATTTGGTCTTATTACATTGTGTTTATAGCTCACATTTCTTATAAAGACTAACTAACTTCCAAAGTTCCAAAATAACTTTATTTGGTGCTGCTCAGAAAGAGCAACTGAGCTTATCATATTTACAATGTAATTTCACGGGGGTCGTGGAAGGGTGGTCTATACCATTGGTTTTTGACCGCTACGATCCAGAATCGAATCCAGCATTGAGCACTTTTTTATATAATTATAAAAAAAAAAATGCCCCAATGGCCTCCAATTCTTGCAAAAGCCCAACCCCACCACCGAGTACAAGTAACCAAACGGGGATCTGACACATTTGTAAGTCCAAAAGTCAAACTGCTTTTCACATATGTAGACATGTGGTGTACTTACAGTAAAAGCAGTCGCCAACTACTACCCACCATGATTAGCATGGCCTGTACCACGTGTACTAGGGATTAAAAAAAAAAAAATGTAATTTCTAAATGCACATTTGATGCACATTCGGGAACTATCAAACAATCCACAGTGTGATGCAGAAGTCATCTATTATAGAACCCCATTGTAAAACGACATTTGAAAATTATCCCGCATGAGTTTCTTTTCAACGAAAAATCAAAATTTATTTCAAGGAGAAATAACGATTATTTCTAACCTTAGGGATGAGGTATGAAAGGATGAATTGTGAAGAGTAATGATAAACGGAAAAATAAAAGTGTCCAGGGATGGGAAGGTTAGAAATAATCGTTATTTCTCCTTGAAATAAATTTTGATTTTTCTTTGAAAAGAAACTCATGCTGGATAATTTTTTAATGTCGTTTTACAATCACAAACTGCATTATATTATATGTACAGAGCAGGAGGGACAAGCACCGGTTCTGTCCTCCCAAGAGAACAACAGTCTTTGATTTCCAGACTTAAGTCTGGTCATCTACGGACAATGACTTTCCAGAATGGTTGCAAGGGTTTTCCCACTATGTACTAAGTGCAATTCTCAGCCTGCAATCCCAAGACATTATTGACTGTATTGACTCATCCATTGATGAGCTCTACTCTTCCCCGACAGACACCATCAACAAGCTTTACAAGCTTGATACCTTAGTGTGATTGAGTGGAGATTAGAAAGAAGAAGATTATATTATATAGAACCCCATTAAATGGGAAACAAGCAGTACCTGGTATCTCTCCAACCCCAACATCACCTCTATACAAACATTCTCCACCCACCATTGTGCTGTGATAACTACCTGGTCGGGGTGTTGAGAAATGAGGAAGCATCAACTCTCTAATTTGAAAAAAAAATATATATATATGTGGTAGTAGTTGGCGACTGCTTTTACTGTAAGTACACCACATGTCTACATATATTTGAAAAGCAGTTCGACTTTTGGACTTACAAATGTGCCAGAGCCCTGTTTGGTTACTTGTACTCACTTGTGGGGTTGGACTTTTGCAAGAATCGAGGGGGGGGGGGGGCTATTGGGGCATTTTTTAAAATCATTATTATATAAAAAAAGTGCTCAATGCTGGATTCGATCCTGGGTCGTAGCGGTCAAAAACCAATGGTATAGACCCTCCTTCCACCGACCCCCGTGAAATTACATTGTAAATATGATAAGCTCTGTATATATATATATTGGATCAAAATATCATTTATTTTACCAATATTTCAGTTGGCTGAACGCCAACCTTTATCAAGGTATTATAACATATTTAATGTGTGTTAACAACAAACTCAGCGCCACATAACGTCAACAGAATTAAGTTTTAAAATATTTTAAAACTTATACCTTTTTAATTAAAGATTTATTTATGGATTGCTCTATTTTCAAAAATAGATATATATATGTTATGATGCATTAGCGCGCCATCTGTTATGAAAATTCTAAACTATTATAGGTACGTATGATTCTTTTAAAAATTAAACAATTTATACTGCCCTTACTGCAATGGAAAAATTAATGGGAGGGCCTGGCTCATCAGTGGTGAACCCTCTCAGTTGTTTCGCCAGTAATGGCGGATTAAACAGGCGAAATTGCTAGGAAGGTTCACCATTGATGAGCCAGGCCCTGCCATTAATTTTTCCATTGAAGTAAGGGCAGTAGAAATTGTTTTGCTTTTAAAAGAATCATACGTGTCTCTATAATAGTTTCAAATATTCATAAATATATATTTTGAAAATAGAGCAATTCATAAATAAATCTTTAAGTTTGTTCTTGACACACTTTAAAATGTTATAACACCTTGATAAAGGTTGGCATTTAGCTAACTGAAATATTGGTAAAATAAATGATATTTTGATCCAATATATGCCTTTTTAATTAAATAAATATGTTATGAATATTTTATGTTGTTGTTATAAAGATAAAAAAAAAAGAATTGCAGTTGCTGTCGTGATAATAGAAAAGTAGCAAAAAATTATCTATCATCAACAACAACAACAAAAAAGCCTTTATTTAGGGTCACTGACCCTATACAGGATTCACCAGAGGTATGCATAAGAACAAAGCAGTGAGACAAAGGAAATAACGATATATACAGAGTAAGAAGAAAAAGAAAAAAAAAAAAAAAAAAAGAGGGAAGCAAGAAATCAACACAAAAAGAGTAGCAGTAAGAAAGTGAGGAGTGAGTATCACTTGGCCTTCTTCTGAGATATGGACTTGTGGAAACCATAAAACGCCGTAGCAATATACTTAATTATCTATCATCAAGGAGTTTTTATTCTCAATTATTTGAAAAAAAAAACAACAAAATTTTTCACAGTTATATAGAAAGAATTAATGCTATATTAGTGAATTTAAAAAATAGGTAAGTTAATATTTACAACACCATAAAAGTGTCATATTCTAAAACTATAATCAAAATGTAGAATAGTCAATGAATGTGAAGATAAATTTTTTAAAAATAAAATAGTTGAATTTTTATAGAATATATATATATAATTATAAAAAATAATGAAAGCATATCCTGACCATGAGCACATGTGCTTTTTAGATGGCAGAGCGCCATCTAGTGTAACAGGAATTAACTAAACATTGATTTAACCTGTTCCCTGATATTTGGCCAACCCATGGATGGCTTTTCTTGATTTATCAAGAAATTGGGTTGGCCAAATATCAGGGAACAGGTTAAATCATTGTTTAGTTGATTTCTGTTCCACTAGATGCCATCTCTAAAAAGAACATGTGCTCCTGGTCAGGAGTCAGATCTTTCATTATTTCTAATATCAACACCTGACCCTTTTATTTTTTCTATTTGTTTTTCATATGTATATATACTCTTAATTCCACCAACAATACCTATGATGATTCAACCATTTTTTCATGTCTCGATGATTTCTAGTCTATCAAATAACCAACGTTAATTTTGACAAATGATAATTCAACCCAACATCAATAATTTGAGTTTTTAAATCAAATTTTGACAATAACACTTGATACTACTTGTCAGACAATAATACCACGACAATTGTTATCCTCTTCACTTGGGTCTTTACCCTAATTACTTAAGTGAAGATAGATAATTCACGTAGGTAAGGATTCCCAAAAGAAACACAGTGCCAAAAATTATTTGTTTACCTTTTAGTAACATATATATCAGGATTCAGACAATAACTCTGAAAGATATTTGATACTTTTGTTGAAGACACGAGATAAACAAGTGTTCTAAACTACGTGTATGATTCTTTTGAAAATTAAACAATTTCTACTAGCCAGGCCCATCAGTGGTGAACCCTCCCAGCGGTTTCGCCAGTTTAATCTACCATACCGCAGTATTTTATACCATTGCAGTAAGGACAGTAGAAATTGTTTAAAAGAATCATACGCGTCTATAATAGTTTCAAATTTTCATAACAGATGGCGTGCTGATGCATCATAATAAACAAGTGTGAACAAAATATTGCCTCTTATTTCCTTAAAAAAACAAGACGGCCGATGACATTAAAGACTTTTCACTTTCTCAAATTTTGTCCATGAGATTAACCTTTGAATGCTATGATGCTCCAACAAAAGGATTTCTGTCTCAATTCCCACCTGACAAACATTAGGTCAAGATTCCTCCAGTAAAACCTGACAATTTCCAGCCCATAGACTGGTAGGTCTATCTATGAAAAAAGGCATCTCCTTATCGTGCAACTGAAAGTTACTGATGACTTGCACCATCTATCGGAATATATATCAACTATTCGTTGATTTTTAATTATTCCAGAATTGTCCAGATACCCATTCTCGATTAATCAAGCCAACCACATACAAGTTTCAAGCTGTTGGCCCTCATCAGCGTGGTGCAAGCTGTACCTCAACGACCAAAAAACGGGTTCATTCAGGCATCCTGAAAAATCATGAAACGGGTAGTCAAAGACAAAATCGCATGAGACTCCAAAACAATGTGAAAGAATAGTACAAATGTGACATTGTACTGGGATAAGGTGCATTAAGGTCTAAATATATATATATATATTTTTTTTTTTTTTTTATTATCCCTAGTACATGTGGTACAGGCCATGATAATCATGGTGGGTAGAAGTAGGCGACTGTTTTTACTGTAAGTACACCACATGTCTACACATGTGAAAAGCAGTTCGACTTTGCACTTACAAATGTGCAAGAGCCCCGTTTGGTTACTTGCACTCGCTGGTGGAGTTGGACTTTTGCAAGAATCAGGGGCCATTGGAGCATTTTTTTTTTTAACATAAAAAAAGTGCAAAATGCGAGAATCGAACCCGGGTCGTAGCGGTCGAAAACCAACGATTTAGACCATCCTTCCACCGACCCCCAGGTCTATATATATTATAAGAAAATGTTATTTATATATATATATATATATATATAAATTATAATTTCTAGAACAAACTACTCTGTAAAGTCAACCACCAGATGTTGCTGCTTTCCCTTTATAAACCCATCGTTGTTGTTTCCCGTTGGCCGGCTCAAATATTTCTGTACATATGTAAATATGTAATCTTTATTCTAACACCTTAAGACAAGCAGTACTTTCTCAAATTGTGTTTTCTATACCTCATTAGTACAATGAAAGCAAATTGTTATTAAAACTGTTGTTATTATTTATTCCACGACTGCATAACAATACCATAGCCGGATTCCAAGCCCGGATGAAAAAGGAGGAGGGGGAGCAGTAACATGCTCACTAAAAAACCTGGGTTCAGCTGGCCCGGCTGATAGTACCCTGTAAGGACTCCAGGGATACAGGATGAGTCTGTACTCCATGTTAGGAGTGGCTGCACATGGCATCTGTTCCTCATGTCATAGGCGACCATTTCTTTTGGTGCTAAGTCAGTGGCCTGCCACTGAGTAGTGCTCCCAGTCTTAATGATGAAGGCAGACGCATTCTACTTCACCCAGTCATGACAGGTGTCATTCTGACTGGATTGGTTCATCCATTGATGAGCTCTACTAATCCCCAGCACACCCTAATATGATTGAGTGGAGATAAGAAAGAAGAAGATAACAATACCATAAAATACTCATGTAATGAGAATCAAGTTAATAATTCCTATATCTTATCAAAATATTTATTATAACATGTACCAGATTATTACAAGGCTTGGATAAGTTGCTTGATACAACCTTGTTTATAGTTTTATAGAGAAACATTTCTACTTTCCCCTTGATTGCAGAATTTGGAGCAAAAGGCAGGAGAAGTAAGCATGAACCACTCAAATAACAGAGGTCTACGTATCATTGTACAGTCTTCTTCTTTCTTATATCCACACTGGTGTTGTAAAAAAAAAAAAAAAAAAGGCTTTTTGTTGTATATCTACACTGGGTGAAGTAGAATGTGTCTGACTTTGTCATTAAGACTGGGAGCACTACTCAGTGGCTGGCCACTGACTTAGCTCCAAAAGAAATGGCCGCCTCTGACATGAGGAACAGATGCCATGTGCAGCTGCTCCTAACATAGAGTACAAACGCTGCTCATCCTGTATCCCTGGATCAGGAGCCCTTACAGGGTACTATCAGCCGGGCCAGCTGAGCCCAAGTTTTTTAGTGAGCTTGTTACTGCTCCCCCTTCTCCTTTTCATCCGGGCTTGAGGCCAGCAAAGGCGGAGTATTTGTACGGAGTCATTGTAGAGTAAACCCTGCTAATACGAACCCTGGATATAGCAAACCTTCCCTTATAACAAACCTAAGGTAATCCCCAATTCTATTCCATTGAATATTCCATTGTTATATTTTTACAAAATAACAAACTACCCCTATAACAAACCTAATATCAAGTCCCAAAATAATAAATGCTATTTAAAATACTAGGCATATGATGAACTTAAAATTGTAATTAATACTTTTATAAAATGACAATTCTCAACCTGCAACCCCAAAACACAGACTGTATTGACTCATCCATTGATGAGCTCTACTCATCCCCAGCGGACACCATCAACAAACTCTACAAGCTTGATATCCTAATATGATTAAGTGGAGATAAGAAAGAAGAAGATGATATGACAAACTTTTAAGCATGTTTCAGCTTACAGATCACAATTTCAAAACTTAATTTAGTGGCATTGTTTGTTTATATTTAACGTTCTATATTTACCACGTATGTTGTATAAATTTTTACACATTATACTTTTGATTAAATAGAATATCTTTGCATTCATCAAATTTGAAATAGAAACTAAATACTAATATGAAAAATAGTACAAATGTTATATTGTACTGTGATAAGGTGCATAAATTATGAAAAAGGCATCTCCTTATCGTGCAACTGAAAGTTGATGATGGCTTTCGCCATCTATCAGAAATAATTAAAAATCAACGAAAATATGTGATATTTATTCCGATAGATGGTGCAGGCCATCAGCAACTTTCAGTTTCATGATAAGGAGATGCCTTTTTCATTAAATACAAATGGCTTCCAAAATAAAGTAAAAGTAATAAGGGCCTTTTGAAAAAAAAAAGCTATTATTACAAAAACCATTATCAAAGCTTTTCAAGGTGAAACAACGCAGGCAAAATTTCAGAACAAGTTAAAATAAGAAAATGCAACTTCTTTATTATAATTATAGATTATAAACACAAGGTAAAACGAACAAATCCAAATAAATAGTGTGTGACATTTCAGTAACAGCGTTGTTACCAAAATGTCACACACTATTTATTTATTTGGGACTTATTACCTTGTGTTTAAAGGCTTTTAAATGTGTTATCTGCAATCTTGTTTACACACTTGATAACAGTAATTATTTAAAACATGCTGTGGTAAAATTTCTCATTCAGTACTTTTGTCTGAAGATGGTAACAATGCTGTTACTGAAACGTCATACACTATTTATTTATTTGGATTTGGTCTTATTACCTTGTGTTTATTCTCTATTATAAAAGATAAAAATAGAAAGCTATTAAAAAAAGCTATACAAAGAGACCCCAACTTTTGCCGGGATTGTACATGTCACATGCCCTTTCAGAAGCCTGTGGTGTGTCGATTTATTAGTCCAGTGATGGCCCAGAAAGTATTTCAAAGTTAGTGTTTTATTGGTGTTACTTATTAGCTACATTTTTAGAGGAAGACAAGAAGGACAACACCCTAGAATGTCTATTCTGGTTCTGTTTCACTTCCGCTCTGATCTGCCATGCTGCACAGCGGTGGTCATCTCCTATTTCATGGCCTATTGTTTTTGTTTTGTATTGGTATCGTTTGTTTTGTGTTATTTGTTTTTTGTACTTCAAAGATCCATTCTCAGTCCCCATGTGCACCATAGCATGGATTAAATAATCCTGGACTTTGACCTAACCTTCTGGTCAACAGACAGATAACTCACAGAAGCAAACATCTAACAATACTTCACAGAACAACTGAAAATATGTCAAACTCTCGTATCTGGGAAGTAGGGATTTTGACAATAAACAGCTTTCAGAAAATGTACTTCAAGCATTTATTTCTATGAAAAATAGACATTTCAGCCAGTTAGAGTTTTTATTTTCTCAACGTTTTGACAAAAATCTTTTGTCTTCGTCAGGAGAAATAAATAAAAATAAGGCATTTGGCAAGGCGTTAAAAATTGTTTAAAAAAAAACGCCTTGCCAAATGCTTTATTTTTATTTACTTCTCCTGACGAAGACAAAATTTTTTTGTTGAAACGTTGAGAAAGTAAAAAACTTTATTAGGGCCCAGGATTACTTTAAAGAAATTGTAGCATCAAGGAAGTATTTCAAAAATGTCAAGCCTTTATCAAATAGAAAAATTGAATTCCGAAAATTTTGAAACATGGAAGATGCAAATGAAAATGATTCTTATCCATTCCGACCTTTGGGAATATGCAAATAGTATAAGAATCAAGCCTGAAACCGAGGTAGAATCCAACGAATGGGAGAAGAAAGACCAGAAGGCGCTGGCTACTATAGTCCTTAGTTTGAGCCTTCCAGAAATAATACATGTTAAAAAATGCACAACTTCTGCAGAAGCATGGAAAAATTTAAATAAAGTGCATCAGCCAAAAGGGCCTGCAACTAAGGTTTTCCTTACGAAACAGTTGATCCTCTTGAAGATGAATCCTAATGAAAGGCTGCAGGACTACCTTAACAAGTTTAGCAGTTTAGCTGATAGGCTGAGTGAAATTGATGCTCAAGTCCCAGAGGACTTCCTTTCTATCCTTTTATTATGTAGCCTTCCAGAGAGTTATGAAGGATTCAGAACAGCGATAGAAACTAGGGACGAACTGCCTAGCTTTGAAACTTTAAAAGTGAAAATGCTGGAGGAGGAAATTAGGCAAACTCAATTGAACGGCACAACTAATACCGAACAAGCTTTCCTTGGAAATCCAGAAAGAAATAATTTGCCCAGCACATCAAAACCAAAGCCAAAGGGATTCCCATTTAGCTGCCACTTCTGTGGAAAAAAGGGGCATAAAGCTGCCGACTGCAGAAAAAGAAAGTCCAGGAACCCTAAAAATGAAATGGTTGCGTCCTTTGGGACAAAATATTTGAGCAAACTTGGCGCAAATGAATGGTGTCTGGATAGTGGCGCAACTGCCCACATGTGCAGCTCAAGAGACTCATTCGATCATTTTGAGGAGACTGCACCAGTGAAAATTACACTGGCCAATGGTGGATTCATTGAAGCTCTGGGAAAGGGGAAGGTAAAATTGGAATGTTCGGGTAAAAACGGACCTGTAACCTTATCCTTGGAAGACGTATTGTTTGTTCCTGAATTAAACGGCAATTTGTTTTCCATCAGTAGGTGTACGGGCAAATATAATATTGTAAATTCCAAGTACAGAAAGGCTGAAATAGTGAATTTGCATACAGGCCTATGAAAGGAATGGACTTTACATCTTAAGTCAAATCAATTGTCCTAAGGCATTAGCGACAAGAGAAATTTGCATAGCTGGAGAGAAAAATTACGAAAAATGGCATAGTAGATTTGGCCATTTAAATTTGCAAGATCTCAAAAAGCTAAAAATGCAAAATATGGTTTACGGCCTGCCAAATTTTGATGTTAAAAATTTTACCTGTGAAGTTTGTTTGAAAGGTAAACAAACAAGGCTACCTTTTCAGAAAGAGTCTTTTACGAAAACAAGGGAACCGTTGGAACTGGTTCATAGCGACATTTGTGGTCCAATGAGAACAAAATCATTGGGTGGTGCCCTTTATTTTTTAACATTTATTGATGACTTCTCAGGATTCATATTTACATTTATAATGAAATCAAGAAGTGAAGTATTCAAAGGATTTAGAATATTCAAAAATTATGCTGAGAAGCAAACCGGAAAAAGGTTGAAATGTATTAGAAGTGATAATGCGCCTGAATACCTTAGCAAAGAGTTCAAAGATTACCTAGAAGGAGAAGGTATAGGACGTCAGCTCTCTGTAGAATATACACCTCAACAGAACGGTGTCGCTGAAAGAGCGAATAGAACTCTACTGGATATGACTAGGTGCTTCATGATCGAAGGTGATTTACCTGAAACTTTATGGGCTGAATTGATACATACATCAACTTTTATCAGAAATAGATGCCCGAGAAATAACGATTGTAAAACTCCACATGAGTTATTTACCAAAAGAAAACCTGTAGTTTCTCATTTAAAAATTATAGGAAGTAAATCGTTTGCCGTGAATAATAGGCCGAATAGATCTAAATTCGCACCTCGCAGTGAGGAATACAAGTTAATAGGCTATTTCACAGAATCTAAGGCATACAGACTTTGGAAGCCTGGTACACGTACAATTATAAAAAGTAGAGATGTACGTTTTATTGAACCAGAATTGTCCAAAATTAGGAATGAAGTCGTTGAAATTGATGTTGGTTCAGAAAGGGCTTCTTTCAAGGAAATCCCTCTGTAGAAGAAAGAGGAAGTACATCAGAAATTGATCCAAAAGCTGAAATTGAAAGCCAATCGGATCTAGAAGTATCTGAAGTGTTAAACGAGCCGTCAGAAAGTGAAGTGATAATTTCTAGAAGAGGAAGAGGAAGACCAAGGTATATTAGAACGGGAAAACCTGGCCGACCAAGAAAGGAGTACCCTACAGCCAATTTGTCAACGCAAGAACTCCTAGAGGCGAAATACTTGCCAGATCCAAAAGACGCAGAGGAAGCGCTGTCAGGAAGGGATTCTTATTTTTGGAAGAAAGCAATGGAGGAAGAGTTTGATTCCTTGATAGAGAACAAAACTTGGGAATTGGTTGATCCCCCTAAGAATCGAAACATCATAGGAACCAAATGGGTATTCAAAACGAAGTGCAATAGTAATGGTTCTGTTGAGCGCCATAAGGCTCGCCTAGTAGCAAAAGGCTATTCACAGCAGTACGGAATAGACTACGAGGAAACTTTTGCCCCAGTAGTGCGCCAAAGTATTATTAGAATGTTTTTAGCCTTGGCTGTTGAATACAACTTGATACTCCATCAGATGGACGTTCAATCTGCTTATTTGAATGGAGAAATTAAAGAAGAAATTTTCATGACACAGCCGGAAAACTTCGTCTCAAGAAAATATCCAGAGAGAGTATGTCGACTCAAGAAGGCCATTTATGGGTTAAAACAAGCTGGAATAGTTTGGCATGAAAAGCTCGACAATGAATTAAAGAATTTGGGACTGAAGCAACTTCAATCTGACAATTGTGTCTATATCAAGCATGATGAAGGTATTCTCCTGGTGGCAATCTATGTTGATGATCTGATAATTGCGGCTGAAAGAAAAGACACGTTGAAATCCTTTAAAGAAAGTATGAAGAGAATATTCAAAATAAAGGATCTTGGAGGGATAAATTGTTGCCTGGGTATAAGGATACAAATGAAAGAGGATGGTTCAATATCCATAGATCAAGAGAGATATATTGAAGAACTTCTGGCGAAATATAGGATGAAAGAGGCAAAGCCTATTTCTACACCCATGGACTCGAACTCCAAGTTAACAAAAATTTCATCTATAGAAGGTGAGAATGAGCCAGTGAAAAAGGTAGAATACCAATCACTGATTGGATCATTGATATATCTCTCAGTGTCGACAAGGCCCGATATAGCCTATGCAGTTAGTGCTTTGGGACAGTTCAGTAATGATCCTAGGAGACAGCACTGGAATGCTGCCAAGCGTGTCCTCCGCTATTTGAAAGGCACCTCATGTTTGAGGATTACCTACAGGAAATCTAATGAGGCTCTTCATGGTTATGCCGACGCTGATTGGGGTGGAAACCTCGTGGATAGAAAATCTCATACGGGAATTGTTTATTTTTTGGCAAGAGGTCCAATAGCCTGGGAATCGAAGAAGCAGCAGACTGTCACTCTTTCGAGCACAGAATCTGAGTACATCGCACTTTGTGAAGCAGGAAAGGAGGCAGTCTATCTTAGAGCGCTGTTGGATGAGATGGGATTTGGTGAATTGCTGAATGGACCGACTGTTCTGAAGATGGATAATCAGGGTGCTCAACAGCTGACGAGAAATCCGGTTTATCATGCCAGAACTAAACACATTGACATCAAATGGCATTACATCAGAAGCATTTGCAGCTATGGACTTGTCGAGGTCGTCCACACACCAACCCAAGAAAATGTTGCCGACATCCTTACTAAAGGCCTACCAAGGTTTTTGTATGAAAAACACGTCACTGGATTTGGAATGTAGAAATCTGATGAATTGAGAGGAAGTGTTAAAATGGCAATTCTCTCGGATTTCATGATATAATTGTTTTGACCAGTGACCGGTTACTCTGTGGTGTGTTGCGGTGTATATATAGATGGATGTCTTAGTTAGTTAGTTAGTTGTGTTATCTTACCGTGATCGGTTTAATAAAAATCCTCCGGTGTTCAGTGCCCTCTCCTATCTTCCTCCCTTTTTCAACAAAACTCTAACTGGCCGAAGTGTCTATTTTTCATATAAATATAAATGCCGGCCAGCAACCTCTATCTTCAGGATAAACCAAACATAACACACAACCAAATAAAATACTCTTTGCCATTTCAATATCTGAGAGTAACTCTGTACCAATCAGATATACACAATATGAGCAGACAACTAAATATATTTAAATCTGGTGTCTGTACACCTCCTAGAACATGTCCAACCAACCTGACCATTCTGATTGATCAGGGAGAGTTCTTCTTTTTCTTTCTTATCTCCACTCAATCATATTAGGGTATCAAGTTGTGACCGGGAGAAAGCAGTGAATTGCATAAACTTGTCCAGCCAAAATTACAGAGACCAACCTCACTCACACACAGAAACATCAGCTTAGTGTCAACTAATATATACCAGATAGAAGTAAATGTAATAAAAAAACCACAGAGAACTGGAGAATTCATCATGAAATGGAAATCTAAAATTAACTGCAAAAGCCAACGTTACTTATCATATTGTAGCCTAACGCTACAATTTACAAGACACCATCAAAAGTCTCAAGCTTTACAAGCTTGATACCCTAATATGATTGAATGGAGATAAGAAAGAAGAAGATCTACAAGTAAATGCACTAAAAAACCACTGAGAACTGGAGAATTCATCATGAAATGGAAACCCAAAACTAACTGCAAAAGCCAACTTTACTTATCATATACAAGATTGAAGTAAACACACTATAAAACCACAGAGAACTGAAGAATCCATCATGAAATAGAAACCCAATTATAACAACACTGCAACTGCAAAAGCCAATATTACTTATCAACAACAAAGAAATGGCCTCGAGTATAGAGCTAGTGTCAACTAATATATACAAGATAGAAGTGAATGTACTAAAAACCACAGAGAACTGAATAATTCATCATGAGATGGAAACCAAAACTTTTGATGCATTAGCGCGCCATCTGATATCAATTTTTTGATGGTAGATTAAACTGGGGAAACCGCTGGGAGGGTTCACCACTGATGAGCCAGGCCCTCCCATTAATTTTTTTTTTTTTATTGCAGTAAGGACAGTAGAAATTGTTAATTTTCAAAAAGAATCATACGGGTCTATAATAGTTTCGAATTTTAAACCCATAACTAACTGCAAGAGCCAACGTAATCTATCAAGAACAAAGACATGGCCTCGGGTATAGAGCCAGAGCTGATCATCTATTGATGAACCTTGTAATAAAGAGTTGGGGAAGCAGATAAACAGCCATTGGTATATCGTGGAGTTTACATAGATGTACAAATAATCCAAACTGACCACTGTACTAAATCTTACACAGACTCCAAAGCTGCCATCTACACAATCAAAGACTGTTTTAATAGACATGAAATCTGAAGAATGTTGCAAAGTGAATGAACAAATTTTAAAAAAAGGTGCCTACAATGGATTCCGCTGCATGTGGAGGTCCAGGGAATGATGAGGTCCATTCATTGGCATCTGGACACCCTGCTGAAATAGAATCGGCCTCTTTCAACGCGTGGATTCAAATATTGAAACTAAGAGAGAAACTTTTTTGGCATCCAATAGAAAATATAAACAAATCCACAACAAATAACCAAATTTACAAGGAAATAAGACCTAATCCAAATACAGTCGAACCTCTTTAATTCAACACCCCAAGGAATCAGAGCTTTCGGTTGAATTAAAGGAAGTGTTGAATTAAAGTTAGATGATTAGCTAATCATCTAACTCGCTAAAATAGCATTTTTAAAAAAATAGCTTTGTAACATAAATTCAACTGTCGAAATTTGAATTTTAAAATGGTCGAACTATCGGAAGTGTCGTATTACGGTTTGTTATTTGATAGGCCGGAAGTCGGGACATCGGAACATGGTCGAATTATCGCCGAGTGTCGAATTGGGGTGTGTCGAATTAACGAGGTTATACTGTAAATTAATAATGAATGACATTTCAGTAACACAGCATTGTTACCATCAATCAGACAAAAGAATGAGATTTTTTTTTCTTTTCATTTTTAAAAAATTCTCTTGACTTGATGATAACAAGAGTTACTGTAACTTCACACATTATTAATTTATTTGGATTAGGTCTTATTTTCTTATAAATATAATCTATAATCCAAATTGTGCTTTATCTAATACCCAAATTGAAATGTGGTCCCATTGATATATAAAGTAAGTACAGTAGAACTTCCATGAGAGGACACTCACGCTAGAAGACACCTCTCTACAAAGGACAGTTTTCATTTGTAAAATTACCATTTTTACTATTTAGCAACTCTCCAGTAATAGGACAACTCTCCTTAAAGGACACTTTGGCTCTGTAACTAGGTGTTGTCCTTTACAGGAAAGTTCTACTGTATATTTAGAAAAAAAAAAAGAGATTCATGTATATTTGCATATTGGGTGTGCATCCGGTTTAAGTACAAAACAATATGCAAATGCATCAGCTAGAGATGTAATTTCTATCGGTTGATCTCCATTCAAATATATGGAAAACATGAAGCCGAGTTGGATGCCCCAACCATGGATTATTGCCATACAATTTACAAACCTGGTGAAGATAAACAAATTACAGGGAGGTAGTTCTACTGTAATAAAAACTTTGATGTAAAATTTGAAGAGGCCACCCCCGGCATATACTGAAATGTATGGACAGGAGATTACTCTGTGTGGGAAAGTATTTTATGATTTTTGTTTTGATGAAGTAAAGGATTAAAAAACTTTATTCTGGATTCAAGATAAAATTGTAAAGAGCGTTTTAAAAAACTACTTCTTGTAAGCATAAGGTAATAAGACCAAATAAATAGTGTGTGATGTTTTTGGTTGTTACCATCTTCAGACAAAACTTCTGTCTGAAGATGGAAACAGTGTGTTATTACCGAAACATCACACACTATTTATTTGGTCTTATTACCTTGTGTTTCTAATCTATAATCCAAGTTGTGCCTTGTCATTACTTCTTTTAAGAAATAGTCAATTGTTTTAATTAGGATCGTTGAAGTTATTGCTTGAAAGCTTGCAATTTAAAATAAAGAGAATCATTGTGAGAAAATATTTGAAGTTTTAAAATAACTTTAAGTGAGATTCTCTCATTTCTGCAAACTATGGTGACACAATGTGTATCAATACACTAGGTTGGGCGTTTGTTTAAGTTTTTTCCAGTTAGGTTAGCTTGATTTTGAAATGGAACTTCTGACGTTTGAGGCCAAAAACTTAATATGTACACTGTGTGACAAGGAAATTACTGAAGAACTCCCCCATTACCTGCTTAATTGTACAGTCCTTGATGCAGAGAGGAAGGCCCTATATCAGCAAATTAAATGTACCAACATTTCACCCTACGTATTGCTTTCAAAAATATCAGCAAACAAATCTATGGCAATAGCTTACTATAAATTTTTTAGATCATCATTATGTAAGGACCAGTCAACAAGTGAATGACTTTGAGATGAAGAGTAAAGCCAGTTCAATTTCTATGTAAATAACACAATTATTACCTTACCCAATTGGGAGAATCTGTATGGGGCAATTCTCTAATAAAGGCTTTTGTGTGTGATTTTGAAATGGAACTACTTTTGTTTACTGCGAGTAGGCCTAGAAAGGAATAATACAATCACTGATGGTCCACTGAAGTTCCACATGCAAAGGACCCTTCTTTAGTTTCCTATTCAAACTGAATGTTATCAATGATCCAACATGGAATGCCGCTTAGATGTTGAATCACCAGAGCATCTTCTTTTAACTTGCCCTCTGACTGATCAAATTGTATGTAGATACTTTGAAACATCACCAAATTCTCTTTGTGTATATACTCTATCTTATGAGAACTTTGTTAAGTTTAGAACTATTTGTACAATAATTTACAAAACACTACTAATCCACCGTGTAAATAATTAATCATATATATGTAAATAATACTGGCACAGCACAATAGTCCTTTGGACTACGTGCTTTTGTAACAATAAATATATAAATAAAAATAGATGGTCCACTGAAATGAGCATCCCACCAAACTTACAAAAGCACAACTTTATAAACAAGATATGGAAGATTTAACCACGCATGTAAAAACTACAAATCAATATTAAATATTTAACTTGATTAGTCCAGCCTTGTATATAAGCTGTCAGGCAATTATAAATATAAATTGATGTAAAACTTTAAACAATTTACAAAGCAAACTCATTATTTACTACAAAGATTAAAATTCCTCAATATTTATCCTATTAAATTATAGTAATTGGTGAAATCATACATAAACACAACCTCATTTAGACTTTGAAACTAAAATAGGTTTATATAACCGAAAATATAAATGATATTATATAATAATAAAGGTTTCTGTTTGATATTCTAAAATCGAACAAATTAAATTAATAGAAACATTATATAATAATAAAAATACGTTATGCTGAAGATGTCTTTATTCTATTAATATGTTTATTGCACACGTGAATATATTTATAAACCAAACCAAAAGATATATAAAAGGCATATTAATGGCAATTTTAAAGATGCCATTTTAAATTTAAAATTGATCGATGCCTATGTGTTTACCTCATATTAAAGGTTGATATAACTCCCAAAAAATATATATTTAAATAAGCACATGCTTGTCACATTATCTATATCTCTCATTTTTGTATCCTAACAATGTTAATTCAAAACAAGGATATTTATATATAAAACTTCCGAGATACAACACCTAAGCCTATCAACATTAGACTATAGTGATTGTTTTAGGTAATTTGTTCAATATCTTACATAGCAAAATGGTATTTTGTATGCAATAAACGTGATATTTTAAAAATAGTTATTTACCCGGAAAAGCCGCAGGAAAAACAAAAGTTGGCGCACATACTACTGGAGGTTCAGGCGTCGAAGCCATTTTGCGCCTACATCAATCTTTATTCAAGCAAGCGACAAGGTAGCATAAACAGAGTGACCATTTTAAATGTTTACACCTTTAAATAGTCCTTTCTCTTTTAAAAAAATTGGGGGTACACAAAAAAAAAATAAAAGCTACAATAATGAAAGAATAATAATTATTGAAATGTATATAAACGAGATACATATTTTTGATTATATTATTTTATTATAATATTTATAATTTTTTCAAAATTTGTGCGCTTTTCTTCGTCGGAAAAAAAAAACTTGGTAAACTTGAAGCGCGTTCTTCCTCGTGCTGCAAGAGAATGAGCCAGGTTCATGCATAAAGTAGATTGCTCAATTTTCTTTTAATAAATAAAAATATATATACAAAATACAATTGATTTTGAAATATATTTTTTTATGAAAATATTTTCATGTAAATTTAAAGCGACCCATACACACGCACCAAACTGAATAAAAATAGGCATATTTTTTTCAAAATTATTCCTCAATGATCAATATATATCTTCATGTAAAAAATTAGGGGGGGGGAGGTAACCTCAGAATATAATTGCTTTATTCAAAGCAAAATTAAATTAAATTTATTTACACAAAAGAATAGAGTGGCAATGGGAGAAATTCTCTTAGTAACAGAATAGTTTAAAATAATAATTGGTTAATTGAATAATAAACATTCTGTTACAATATTTTACATTGCATCTCCACAAATATAAATAATGTTTTCATAAATTAAAATAGTTTTCAATAAGTAAAATAATGTTCCAAACACAAGCAATATAAATGAGAATTCTGAATTATTGAGAAGAAATGATTAAATATATAATTGTATTTCTATCAATTATCATAATTGTTTATGAAACTAACTATATCATCATACAGCTTGCCCTTTCCTTATTTAATGGAAATAATTAGTGAGCTTAACTTTGATTCCATATTCAACTGCCCAGCATTTCAACAACAGCGATTCCAGACAGCTACAATCCTTGGACTTGTGGTGTGTCGATTTACTGGTCCAGCGATGGCTCAGAAAGTCTCTCAAGTTAGTGTTTTATTGAAGTTTCTTGATAACTACATTCATATGGGAAGACAAAAAGGACAACACCCCAGAATGTACATCTGGTCCTCTCTCTGGATTCCTCCGCTGTGCCCTCCTGGCGCAGCGGTCGTCCTGGTGATTTATGGCGGTGGGGTGCGGCATCCCCGGTAGGCTGGAATGAAATCTTTCAGCCCCCACAGTACTCCCCTTCCAGTGGCGAAGTCACGATTTGTGCACAAAGTGGTTAATTACAATATATATACATCATCATATAGGCAAGAAAATAAAATAAGGAGAAATATAGTCTATTGCTCCTTAAATCTCACGGGTTTCTTGATTATTCTCCCCGATCTTGTCCTAGGCAGGTCTGGTGCTGATCCTGTTCCTTGGAATTCTGTGTACTTCTCCACATCTGGTGGGTCAGTATTCTGTTGGGACGATGTAGAAGGCAGCGCTCCCGACACGATGGGTCTTGTTGCAGTAGGGTGTTCTGCAGTTATATTGTCCGAATCTGCCAGTAAGTATGCAGGTCGCAATCGTCAATCGATGTGGTAACATTTTTTCCTTTCACTTTGAGTGTGAAATACTTGTCTGTTCTTTCAAGGACTGGGAAGGGTCCCTCATATGGTGGTTCCAGAGGTTTCTTCACTCGATCTGTCCTGATAAATACATGTGAACATGTTTTCAGATCTTTATGAACAAATACTTTAGTCTTCGAATGATGTTTTTCATTTAAGGGTTTGAGCAATTCCATTTGCTTTTGAAGCTGCTGAACAAATTCTTCAGCATGCAGGTGATGTTTAGAAGCATCAAAGAATTCGCCACGTAGTCTGATGGTTTTGCCATATACCATCTGAGACAAAGAATGGTTGTTATCTTTGTTGATAGCAGCACGCAAGCCTAGGAGAACTGTTGGCAGCGTTTCTGTCCACTTAATATTATTGTGGGCACGAATGGCAGTTTTAATGGTTCTATGAAGCCTTTCAATCTTCCCGTTACACTGAGGGTGGTACGCCGTGGAATGACGAAGTTTGATACTACACAGCGTTGTTAAATCTTTGAAAAGCTGAGAAGTAAACTGCTTTCCTTGATCTGATATCACTGTATGCGGTGCTCCAAATCTAACAATCCAGTTTTCGTAGAACGCTCTCGCTACCGTTTCAGACTTCATATCTGGTAGCGGAACAACTTCCATCCAGCTGGTGTACCTGTCGATGCAGGTCAGACAGTAGATGTTACCATTCGATGGAGGTAAAGCACCAATTAGGTCTATGTGGACAACACTAAATCTTTCATCCACTTCTTGATATTTGCCTATTTCGGATTTTGTGTGTATCGACACCTTGCACTTTTGGCAGTTGACACAAGCTCGAGCCCATTTTCTAATGTCTTTATTCATATTGGGCCATATAAATCTTGATGTTAATTGTTTAGTAGTGGCTTTGATGCCTGGGTGTGAGAGTTCGTGGAAGTTCCTAAAAACCATCATTCGGAATTTAATTGGAATGAATGGTCTAATATTATTAGTAGACACGTCACACCATAACAAATTGCCTGATTGTAGTGGGCATTGCTTAAATTTTAGAGAAGTATTCTTTGAAATCAGGTTTTGTAGTTCTGAATCACCAGTTTGTTCTTTGGCGATCTCTTCATAGTCGATAGTTGTGATAGCATCAACTCTGGACAGAGCATCGGCGACTATGTTGTCAGTACCTTTTATGTACTTGATGTCAGTAGAGAATTGGGAGATGTATTGTAGATGTCTTAATTGTCTAGGAGAAGCTTTCTCATTTTTTTGTTTGAATGCGTAAATTAGAGGTTTGTGATCAGTTAAAATTGTAAATTCACGTGCCTCAAGCAGGTGCTTGAAGAATTTGATAGACAAATATATTGCGAGAAGCTCTCTATCATATGTACTATAATTACATTGAGCAGGATTTAATTTTTTAGAGAAAAATGCTATTGGTTTCCAATTATTATTGTCAAGCTGTTGGAGAACTGATCCAACTGCCCGATCTGAAGCACCTGTACAGAGTGAGATAGGCAGTTCAGTATCGGGGTAGGCTAACAGTGCTGTATTAGCTAGGGCTTGTTTGCATTTTCAAACTGAACTTCAGCTTCTTTAGTCCATTTTATTTCGCTTCTATCCTTTTTCTTGGCTCCCCTCAAGTATTCATGAAGGATTGCCTGAGTCTCTGCGGCATTGTTCAAAAAGGTACGATAAAAGTTTAGCATTCCCAAAAATATGCGTAATTCATGAACTGTTTTTGGTTTCTTATATTCTAGAATAGCTTTAACCTTTGTTGGGAGTGGTTTCACACCATGAGAGGTAATTAGGTATCCTAGAAAATCAATTTCCTGTACTAGGAATTTAGATTTAGAAAGATTGATTCTCAATCCATAGGAATTTAGTCTGCTGAATAAGGTTTCAAGGTGGCTATAATGCTCTTCTTCCATTTTAGAGGCTACCAGAATATCATATAAGTAGACAAATGCAAAGTCCAAGTTTCTTAAGACTTCATGCATGAATCTCTGAAAGGTAGCAGTAGCATTTCTAAGACCGAAACTCATAACATTAAATTCGAATAGCCCAAAAGGAGTAATGATGGCAGTCTTTGGTTTATCCTCTTCAGCAATTGGAATCTGATAGAATGCCTTGCATAGGTCTATTTTTGAGTACACACGAGTACCTTTTAAGATGTGGTGGAAATCGTCCAGTCTAGGGATTGGATAACGATCTGGAAGTGTAACTGCATTGAGTCTTCTATAATCACCACAAGGTCTTAGTGACTCGTCCTTTTTTGAAACTAAATGTAGTGGACTCGCCCAAGGAGAATTTGAGGGTCTAATTATTCCATTATTCAACATATATTGAAATTCTGCCTTAGCAAGAGTTAATCTCTGTGAATCTAGACGACGGGCTTTTGAGTGAATTGGCTGACCTCTTGTAGGAATATAATGCTTAACGCTATGTTTTGCTTCTACAAAATCTGATGGTGGCCTACATAGGTTAGGATATTTGGTTAGGATAGCGCTGACCTTGGATGATGAATTTAGAGTGCTAATATTTCCCATGTCTGAGATTGACTGAATGACGCCTCTTATGGAAAGATTAGTTATTCCATCAATTAGGCGTTTATTTTTTATATCAATAATCAATCCAAAGTTGTTCAAAAAATCGGCTCCTATTATTGCTCTGTTAGTATTGGCGATTACAAAAGGCCATTGGAATTGACGTCGAAGTCGATATCCAAATTTCTAACCTTTGTTCCATAGGTAACAATTTCTGTACCATTGGCTGCATATAATTTATAATCAGAGCTAGGCATCCTATTTTTATCCTTTGGAGGTATTATAGATATATCAGCACCACTGTCCACCAAAAAGCGCAATCCCGTGTTTTTGTCTGTCACAAATAATCGGAGATTGCGACAATCCTGAATGCCGGCAGAAGAGCTTGTCGCTACTCTGTCCGCCGGTTGGAGTTTTCCAACTCTTTCCAACTGCATGGAGACCTGCATTTATTTTGCAAGCAATTAGGACCAAATCTAAAATGGTAATAGCAGTATTTCCCTTTTGGATCGAAAGATCTTTGAGAATTACTTCTCGGTCTTGACTGAGTCCTATTTTTGGATCGAGATCTAGATCTATCCAGTCTCAATTCGGACACCTGCCGTTCAAGATCTTCCAATTTGGCGATCAAGCGATCTGTTGATGAAGAAGGCACTTCCGCATCATATATTTCTTTGGAAGAGTTTATTTCATTTATTTTATCGGCCATTATGGCCAATTTGCTAATGTCCTCTTCGCTTACAATAAGTATATTCTTTATGGATGTGGGCAGTTTATCGAGCCACAAAGTTTTTATTAAATTGTCAGAGATATCTGGGGTAGCGAGGGATCTGAGCTTTTGTAATAACTGGCTCGGCTTCATGTCTCCGAGCTCAATACCTGAAATTAACTTTTTAATTCTCAACCCTTCACTTTCTCTGAACAATTCAAGTAGTCGTGATTTACATTCAGAGTACTTGTTGTCGCTTTTGCTATTAATTATGTCCCAAATGTTTTCTATATATTTAGGTTCTAATTGGGAGATCAAATAATTAAATTTAGTGTCTTCCTGAATAATTCCACCTATTTTGAACTGTGCTTCTACCTGGAAGAACCATATTTCAGGTTTTTCAACCCAGAAAGGCGGTATTTTAACACTAACTTTGCATATTTCTGAGGTATCGCTAGGCTTATTTTCTGTTTCCATTTTACGTAAATTTAAATTCGACACAACAGCTTAGAGATAAAGTTAAAAATAAAAATATTGAGATAAAATAACAAGGAAGATAATATAAAAACTTATCTTAGTCTTGAGATGATATCCCGATATCCTGGATGATGCTTCTTTTCAAGCTTGAATCACTTTTTGCATTTCTTTATCTCTTGAAATCTTCGTATGCTTTTTCTTTTCAATCACGTCCGGCTCACCAATTGTGGTGTGTCGATTTACTGGTCCAGCGATGGCTCAGAAAGTCTCTCAAGTTAGTGTTTTATTGAAGTTTCTTGATAACTACATTCATATGGGAAGACAAAAAGGACAACACCCCGGAATGTACATCTGGTCCTCTCTCTGGATTCCTCCGCTGTGCCCTCCTGGCACAGCGGTCGTCCTGGTGATTTATGGCGGTGGGGTGCGGCATCCCGGTAGGCTGGAATGAAATCTTTCAGCCCCCACAGACTGTCCTTTTTCAACAGCACTGCCCTGTTAAATCTACCAAGAAACAAGCCAGCCTGGAAGCATTTGGTAGTTGCTTTCAGAAGCTTTGGTGGTCTGAAGGGGAGAGATACAGAGTTGAGGCAACGGTTGGTGATCCACGAGGCCGTGTGCGAAGAATCCAGTACAGCGGTATACAAAGTATCCTCACAACAATTAAAGCTGTATCTAAGGCAATCTCGAAAACAATTATAGCGTTATCTAAGGTATCGTCCCAACAATTCTTGTCCATATAGGTAGTGGGGGAAATGTTCAATAGACTTAATGATAGTCTGAAACTCTTTTCTAGTAACACAGTAGTTTCGTTCAGGCTTAGATAAGGTGTTGCTAAAATAAGCAATTACTCTTTCAGAGCCTTCCTGCACTTGTGAGAGAACGCCACCAATTCCTGTGTTACTTTCTTCTGTGTCCAGGATGAAAGAGTCTCCAGGTCTAAAGTAGGCCGAAATAGGAGCAGCCACCAGCATCTCATTCAGTTTTTCCATGGCTCGCTGACAATCAGGAGTTTAAACAAATAGCCTTCCACTTTCAGTCAGACATGGAAATATTGGAGAACCCTGGGATGAACCTTCAGTAATAAGTGCATAATCCCATAAAACTTCTCAGTTGTTTCAAATATTTAGGAGTAGGCCACTTCCTTACAGTTTCCGTCTTTTCTGGATCAGTTTGAACAGATTCATCAGAAATTATATGCCACAGGTAGGCTACTTTTTTTCTAAAGAGTCTGCACTTCTTTGAACTCAATTTTAAATTGACAGCTTCTAAACGTTGGAACACCTTCTCAATGTTCAAGAGATGTTCTTCAAAGTTCTTTCCAATTACAATGATGCAATTCAAATAAACCAGACACCTTTATATAGCTAGTCCTTACAGAAAAGCTTCCATTAGACTTCAAAGGTTGCTGGTGCATTGCAGAGCCTGAAAGGCATTACATTGAAGTGACACAATCCAGTTGTACCTCGATCTGATGAGGTGCTTGTTTAATTGGGCTTGATTCATCAGTGTTGATTCTATGCTTCTTCAAATCTGTTCTTCCATTGTCTTTTGATGACTTGACAAAATATTGCCAAACGCAGCAAGGAGTGTTTCCAGTTTTCTCTGCTTTCCAGGTTGAAAGTCTTTCTTTGTTTCCTCCCAGACTTGTTGAAGATGATCTGGAACATTGTCTGCCCTCAGAGACTTTTGCATCATTAAATGATTTCTCTTAATCAAAATAACAGGTTCTGAATTTCCAAGGCATGAGCCTTTTTTGAAGGCACATGCAGAGACCCCTCATCTTACTGCTATTACCTCGCGGCCAGTGTCAATAAGTTCCTTGGCTATGAGAATACCCCTTGAGGGTGCCTCAGAGTCTTCTTCCAGGATGGCAAATTTTGGAATGACCTTTGTAGTCTCCAACTGTCCTTTGGTGACACATTCACTGTGTAGTGGCATTTGTGTATCTTCTAAAGCTAACATTCGGCAGGCTGTTCCTGTTTTTCCTGAGGAGGAAAAAATATTTTTGGTTGAAACACCAGAAAAAGAACTCTACTGGCCTAATAATCTCAAGATATCCTGTCCATTTTGATACACAGCATTAATATGAAATTAGATAAATTTAAGGAATTAAAACCAAGTACCAACTATTGTTAAAATTTGTAACAAATTAATTTTTACTGGCAATGCATTTTTTTAAAAAATAGCATCAAATATTATTTCTACAGACCTTAATGCAATAAGTTATTGAATGAGAGGGTTTGGTTCACCACTGATGGAGATTAATTTGGCAGCACTGATAAGCCAAGCCCTTTCATTCAATAAAATTGCAGTAAGGTCTGTAGAGATAATATTTTTAAAAAGAAACATTGCCAGAAAATTTGTGTTACAAATTTCAAATGAATCAGTTACCACCATTACAATTTATAGTGGGGAGGTCTAAACTGTTGGTTTCACATCGCTATGAGCTGGGAGTGGATCATCGCATCCCCCTTTGGGCACTTTTTCTAATTAAAAAAGACTCAATGGCCCTCTATACTTGCAAAAGTCCAACCCCACCAGTGAATGAAAGTAACTAAATGAGGCTCTGGCACACTTATAAGTGCAAAAGTTGAACTGCTTTTCACCTGTGTAGACATGTGGTACACTAACAGTAAAAGCAGTTGATTACAACCCTATACCATGATTATCATGACCTGTACAGCATATACTCTAGGACAGGGATCGGCAACAGCCTACAGCTCGGGAGCCACACATGGCTATTTGAATGTGAAGCTGCATGTAGTACCCACATAAATAAAAACTTTACTATTAGTAGTACTGTTTATTGTTTGTATATATAACAAAATGTGTGGCTCTTTAAAATTGAAATTTTATATATTGCAATTTTTTTTACTCTTCCAACTCAAAAAGGTTGCCAAACTCTGCCTTTGCCGGTCCCAAGTCCGGATGAAAAAGGAGGAGGGAGAGCAGTAACAAGCTCGCAAAAAAAAACCTGGGCTCAGCTCAGCTGGTCATGCTGATAGTACCCTGTAAGGTCTCCTAATCCAGGGATACAGGATGAGTTTGCACATGGCGTCTGTTCCTCATGTCAGAGACGGCCATTTCTTTTGGAGCTAAGTCAGTGGCCTGCTACTGAGTAGTAGTGCTCCCAGTCTTAATGACAAAGGCATTCTACTTCACCCAGTGTGGAGATAAGAAAGAAGAAGAAGAAGGTTGCCACCCCTGCACTAGGGAAAAAATAAATTAAAAACCCAACAATATATAGCAGAAAAGTATTTTATTAATGGAAAAAAAAAGTAATACAACATTGATAGAAATATATCTTAGTATACACATGTATAAGGACCAGCAAAATACTTAGTGTGTAAAAATGGTGGTGGACACATACATCCTGTACATAGAGAGAGAGATAGAGAGTAAAATTGTTCGCACTGTTGGACAACAACTTCTTGTTTTACACAATTCTTTCTTCATATACTACAAACTTATATACTGGCATTCAATCAAAACTGGTTTAGAAAGGGGTATAAAAGTTGGAATACAAATCGAAAAAAAAAAAAAAAAAATTTAAGGTATATATGTATATATATACTATATGCAATTACTTGCATATATGTAATTATGTTAATTACATATACATATTCAATTTATATATAATAAAACATAATTTTTTAAATAAAAAAACAAAAATAGCAACCTTTTTTGATATATAATTTTGTTTATTGTGTGTGAAGCCTATAGATTTGTAAAGAAGTGGGTAAGTAAAAAAAGACATTGAAGGAAAGGAAAACATGATCTTTCAAAACACTATAAATATATCAAAGTTGATTGCACTAAAAAAAAAAAAAACACAAAAATATATTTATATAAACAAAGGGGAGTAAAATTAACAATAAATTAAAATAAAAAGTTATAAAGTGGTGATGTGTATTGTTTATAAATATGTACAGTAAAACCCCTCCTTCTATAGCAAACCCCAATTGGAACTGAACTTGTGGTTCACTATAGCAATGGTTTGTTATAGTGTTGGAGAGTAACTTCACACATCAGCTGTTGCCTAGTAACGCCCCCTTTCTACCAGACATCACGTGACCTGGGAGCACACACTGACTGTACCTGTAGTTTGGTTTCTGCTACTGCGCTTGCCTCTCATGGAAATCACGTAATCTTTACACAAGGGGATAAGAAACAACATACTTGCCTCTTTTGTTCTTTGTCATCTCAATCTAATGTTAATAAAACAATAATTTCTGAGATCCAGCCTCTGATTCTCTTACACAAAGTTCACTATAGTCATGTTACCTTATAGCCATGGTTCACTGTATTGTAAAATGTGAATTATTATATTTCAGGTTTGCTATATCCCAAGTTCATTTTAACAAGGGGGTTAGTTTCACTGTATATATTGTTATAAATAAATATAATATAAATAGATGGGTAAGGGGGTGATATAGACAACAATTGCCAAGACTGAAGGAAGAACATTCTCCATATGTAGGAAGAGAAAAGACCAAAAACACAGTTGGCACCGGATTACAAGCACAACACAAACAACATTCCGGAGGGAATAAAAGTCACAAATACACAACCTTTCTTTTTTACACGAAGAGTAATTTTAAAATAGAAAGATGAAACAATAGGGGGGGCGTATATACACACGTCTTGTCCACATAAAATGAAGAGATCCACTTGGAGGAGAGATATGGCCGATAGAAGAAATATTTGTTCAGTAATACAGTAGAACTACCACCATGAGAGGACACCTCTCTATAAAGGACAGTTTTCATTGGTCAAAATTACCATTTTTACTATTTAGTAGCTCTCCAGTAAGAAGACACTTCTCCCTAAAGAACATTTTGGCTCTGCAATTGCAACTCTCCAGTAAGAGGACACCTCTCTCTAAAGGACACTTTGGCTCTGCAATTAGGTGTTGTCCTTTACAGGGAGGTAGTTCTACTGTACTTAATAATGAAAACAAAAAGTCAATTACAAAAAAAGAAATGAAGTAAATGCTATAATCAGAGCTGGCCTCAGTGACAAAGTGTGATCAGTATTGGGCACAGTAATCAGGAAGGTGGAGGGGATTCACACAAACTCTGTTCCAATTTTTTTTGTCTTTGTTCCCCTCTCATCTATTTGGCCATCATGATGATAAAAGAAGCAAAATTTACTTATTATACAGAACCCATATAACAAAAAAAGAAGAAAAAAAAAAAAGGTGTTTTGTCATTATTTTGATATATATTTTTTATTATTGCTGTACACAAAAAATATATTGATTTACTAAAGGAAAGAGAGGGAAAAAAAGGAAGGGGGGGAATAGTCTTAAAGAAGATGGAGGAAAGAGTAAGTAGAGGATATCCACAATATATAAATATAAAAATATCTCTCTATAGAAAAGTCTATCTTCCACAAAGGATGAAGGGCTGGCCCCGCAGGCTAAGGGGAGAAACAAACAGATAAACAGAGGAGGTTTGAGCAAGGAAGCTATGTACACAATGGAGGGGGGGAGACACAAACAACTGAGGTGGGAAACTCTCTCCTAGCAAGAGGGGGCGTGATGCCGATGGGTCACGCCATTGGTCAGTGGGGCTGAAGTCTTGTTGCCATTGATCACCACGTCTCTGCCACACCAACCCAACACCATAAAGTATTTATATATATATATGTCATAATATATGCTCTTCCAGGAATAATAAAGCAAACCTACAGTAAACCCAGAGAGAGACGGGCGGGTAAGAACCGATCACTTTAGACCTCAGCGACATTCCAAAGGGCGACCACTGGGGCCTGTTACCAGGAACCTTGGGACTTTTAAGACAGTTGGGGATTGTGTGCGACACGAACGGCCGCCGGCTGTTGCCAGGCCCATCTCTCTCTCTGGTTGCCTGGGTTCCTCTACCAACTTGTGGTGTCCTTATTTCTCTCCCCACCTTATTATTATATTGTCACATATATATTGTCAAGTAGCTCCATCCAAATGGGAAAACTGTCAATCATCCCTGGACCCCGGGAGGGGGGGGACCACAGGTGTGGGGGCTTCTGGGAAGCTGATCTGTAAATAAGGAAAACGGGACGGTGGCTAACGCCGTTCATTCAGGATTAGTTTTAACTGGGGGTAAGTTGTACTTTCTCTCTCCCCTATAATTACCCCTTATAATAAATTAATTATCCCCAAACTTGCCCTTGCTCTTTTTATCTCCGCGACAATATTATTATTATCCCTAGTATACGTGGTACAATTCATCATAATCATGGTGGAGAGACTGCTTTTACTGTAAGTGCACCACATGTCTACACATGTGAAAAGCAGTTCGACTTTTGCACTTACAAATGTGCCAGAGCCCCCCATTTAGTTACTTACACTCTTTGGTAGGGTTGGACTTTTGCAAGAATTGGGGGGGAGAATTTTTTGTAACAATATAAAATTATGTAGTAAATGAGGCACCATTTAATGATAAGGATGATAAAGAATGAGCCACCAGTTTTGGAAAATTCAGACACCAACCTGTATACCCTGGTTTGGCACAAATAAAGGGAGAGGTGCCTTGTTTGGTACATATATGGTGTGTGGGCCATCTCAAGTCATTGAAGATAGAAAATAACAACACAATCTACCCCACTTGCCCAAAATGTAGCTTGGGCACTTGCAGCTCCAGAACACATTACATTAGATGTACTAAACAGGAACTTTGGGAGAGGCTGTTGCTTATCATAAAACAACTTGAGGAGCATGGACTCGTGGAATTTGTGTAATCTTTGAACAAGGGGATAAGAAAAAACAACTGGTAGATTGATAATATCAACACAATCTACCCCACTTGCCCAAAATATAGCTTGGCACCTGCAGCTCCAGAACACATTACATTAGATGCACTTAACAGGACCTTTGGGAGAAGCCGCTGCTTATCATCAAACAGCTCAAGGAGCATGGATTCATGGAATTTGTATAATCTTTGAACAAGGGGATAAGAAAAAACAACTGGTAGATTGATAATATCAACACAATCTACCCCACTTGCCCAAAATGTAGCTTGGCACCTGCAGCTCCAGAACACATTGCATTAGATGCACTTAACAGGACCATTGGGAGAGGCTGCTGCTTATCATCAAACAACTTGAGGAGCATGAACTCATGGAATTTGTATAATCTTTGAACAAGGGGATAAGAAACAACATGGTGTGTGTTGAATACAATTAGCTCTTCAGGTACCCACTCTCTAAAAATCCTGAGTTCAACTGACCCAGTTGATGGACCTCAGCAATGGTCCCACTCCAGGGATACTGAGGTCTCTACTCATGTTAGGGACAGCAGCAAAGACTTCCATGTTAGGAACAGCCTCAAATTACTACAGGCAAAGTCAGACTTTCACCAAAGTGTGCCTGGATCATGGTGCCATGATTAACGAAAGCTGCACCCCTATACCCCATTACATGAGATCATGAAATCTTTACACACGGGGATAAGAAACAACAACAACAACAGGTTATGTTCTGGAGTCAATGTTAGCTACCCACCCATTAGTTGCTGGGCTGACTGTGTGCTGAGCCTCAGCCACATCGTACTCTCTGGTATCTCCCAGGTCCTCAATCTGGCCGCTGTACACCCTCCACAGGAAATCCAGGATCATCTGGAGGACCACACATTGGCGTCAAATAAACACACAACCAAGGAGAGAATCCTGTCATATATAGGTGACAAGCAAATTCCAATATTTCCATGTCTCTTATATAAATGTGTGCCACTGACAGAACTTGGCTGGAATAGTCACACACAAGTGTAAGCACTTACAGAAAACCAGTACACATGGAGCAGCTGCAAGACCCACAGGAGAGAGTTCATGAGGATCCCAAACGGTAGGATGATGCCGGTTTGGGACAGCACCGCACCGTTGGTGTAGAGGGCCTTGAGCGGGTACCAGTAGAGCCGGGTCACGTACCTAGGGAACACAGTGAGTCAGTACGTCGGGCAGACAGGACAAGGACTCACCAGGTGACAGAGAAGAGGAGGAAGGCAGAGTTGGCCAGCTGCTCAAACATGGGTTTCTTCACTCCAGCCTGGATCTTGAAGTAGACGTTGAGCTTGGCCACCTCCAGCAGGATATCACAGATGTCATGGAGCAGCAGGATGAGGGAGCCTGTCTTGTGGTACCTGCACCACACCCCCCATGTTTTTTTTTGCTTATCCCTAGTACACGTGGTACAGGCCATAATAATCATGGTGGGTAGTTAGCGACTGCTTTTTACTGTAAGCGCACATGTTTACACATGTGAAAAGCAGTTCGACTTTGCACTTACAAATGTGCCAGAGCCCCGTTTGGTAACTTGCACTTCCTGGTGGGGTTAGACTTTTGCAAGAACGGGGGCCATTGGAGCATTTTTTTTTTTTGCCATGTTGTACATACCAGGGGACACCACGACCTGACAACCCACCTGAGTCCGTAGGAAAGCAGGAGAAGCGCCAGTGTGACCAGATGGTGCGCTAACATGACAGGGGAGTCCTTGCGCCATGTGTCCAGCACCAAGGTGGCGTACAGAGAGTGCAGGTAGAAGCTGCACTGTACCATGTAGATGGCGTAGATGTCCCAGGGCACTGGCTCCTCAAATGACCAATCTGATCACACACACAACATTTCAGACAACCAAACTCACACCTCTTATATATCAGACATTAATTGAAACTCCCCGACTTAGTCCCTAATCCAAGAAGATGGATATATTGCCTTCTTTAACCCTTCTAACACCATTGCCCAGTCTCCCGGGACAGAGCAGGTCTGTGGGGTAAGCCCCATTGCCCCGTCTCAAGAGCCACAAACAAATTGGCTTATAAATTCTCAGAAATAACCACTACAGTTCTATTTTTTTAGAACGGAAGCCTTGTTAGATACACAACTCATTCAGGGTTTGCGGATATTCCTGCTTGCTACCTGTTTAATACCGGTTTTGTGTTTATAATTTCACGCTTTTTTTTGAAGGCCATTTTACCGATCGCTAGTGTATTAACATGTTATGCATGATTTTTGGAATCAGAAACTTCTGATGAATCGTCAATTGATTCAGATGACACAGAAATTTATTCTTTTGATGAAAATGATATTTTAGACAATTCTGAATTCTCATTTATGTAACAGAAGATAGAGGCTCGCCACCCCATCATTTTCCACTCCACCAATGAAAAAACACTTATAGATATCAAGTAAACCATTGGTTCGGTGGACGAGTGGTCTAAACCATTGGCTTTTGACCACTATGACCCGGGTTCGATCCCCGCATTGGACACTTTTTTTCTAATGAAAAAAAAAAAAATCCTTCAATGGCCCCCTGATTCTTGCAAAATTCCAACCCCACCAGCGAATGCAAGTAACCAAAGTATCACATGTACTAGAGATAAGCAAAAAAATAAATAAAAAGTAACCATTTTATAATTTATCTCTATTTTTACAAAGCTCAACAAGAAATCCACACAAAATCACAGAGTTCTCCCTCATCCTAGCACCAAGTTACAATAAACAAGTTCTAAGGGTGTCATTTTGAACAGGGAAATGATTTCTATGCCCAGAATTTCTTATCATTGATCAAAAGATTGGATTGTAACATGCCATTCTCTACAAAAATGTGTTTCACAAAATTGGTTCCTCCAAATTGTTTCTATGTTGAACTAAAAGAAAAGACCTAATCCAAATAATTTATTAGTGTGTGACATTTCGGCAACAACATTGTCACCATTATCAGACAAAAGAATAATATATATTAATATTAAGAATAATAATATTCTTTTGTCTGATGATGGTGACAATGTTGTTGCTGAAACGTCACACACTAATAAATTATTTGGATTAGGTCTTTTCTTTTATCTATAATTCAAATTTTGCTTTATCATTCTATGTTGAACCTTTATTCTCCAACAGTCACATCCTCAAGGATTGAAACAAAAGGTCAAATCACTTATAGAAAGTAGGAGCAATAAATTGCTACCTTATTTACAAAAAACAATGGTAGAAAATGGCCTTAGAGTGATGTGTTAATTAAAAATATTGTGTCATTTCTACCTATGAAGTCACTCAAAAGATTCATGAGATGATGAAGAAAGGCTAAATAAGTTTAATGTACCAGATATTGACCCTAAACATGATTGAATGTGATTTAATGTGCATTGACCTCAGAACACAGGGTGGTAATAAAAAAACCTTTTACCTTTGTAGTGCTTGTATTTCAGTTGGGAATTGTTTAGAAAAATATCATACTTTGCAGGCAGGCATACAAATAAGAAACATCCATATTGCTACTTAATTTAGAGTAATATTTGTTAAATAATGTTTAATTAAACCCAATTTCAATTTCAACCTTTTTTCAGCCCAAAAGGTCTTTGTATTTTAAAGCATAATCTCTAAATAAACTTTATTGCAAGATCTGGATTCACTGCTATTTGCCCACATTTTAGGGATAAAACACACAAGTGTTCATAGGGTTAAGATAATATCTGAACTTTTTGGACAATTATTTTTTAAAAAATCGATAAGGAACAATTTGGATTATAGATTATAAACACAAAGTATTATGACCAAATCCAAATAAATAAATACTGTGTGACGTTTCGGTAACACCGTTGTTACCATCTTCAGACAAAAGTCCTTTTAAGGTTAAGGTCCGTTTAAAAAAATCCTTAAATGCCTGCTAAGTGAGTCTAATTTTGGCATAACCATCAAGCTCCCGGCCCAGCTAATAGAGAAGGTTGACATTTAAAGGAAGTCTGGCAGAGCCTCTATGGATACAAGAGGTGGCAGCCTTAGTCATCCTACCATCCCAATGACCTCACAATAGAATGTGTCATTGTCTCATCATCACTTTCCTTTAAGTATAACGGCCAATAATGGGTTCACAGCAGCTCCAATCCTATAAACTTTACAAGAGAAGACAGACATCATCTTGAAGCAAAGTTTACGGCAACAAGCTTCTATACTTTGTAGTATCCTCGCTGGTTCAAATCACATTAATAGGTACCGCTCAGCAAGAGCAACCTAGTTCATGATAATTGAAACAGTGAATAATATATGTGAAGGTTATTCACATATTAAACAATTTTTAATGAGGGATTCAATCCCGGTTCATGACTGCCGGGAATCGAACGTGTTACCCTCTAATCCACCGATTTTTTTTTTTTTTTGTATCCTATACTAAACTTTGTAATAAAGAACCATAGATAAACAACCAACAAGGAGAAGCATTTACAGAAATCCATCCCCATGACCAGTAAATACAATTACTATGGAGCCCAGCCCAGTGTAGACAGGTTTTACCCCACACCCTCTCATTCCAAAGCTTCAGATAATTAGGAGACACAGGGGGGGTCGGTGGAAGGGTGGTCTCTAGACCATTAGTTTTCGACTGCTACAACCCAGGATTGAATCCTCACCGGTTCTCTCCTCCCAAGAGAACAACAGTCTTTGATTTCCAGACTTAAGTTTGGTCATATACAGACAATGACAGAATGGTTGCAAGGTTTTCCCACTATGTATTAAGTGTCAACCTGCAATCCCAAGACATATTATTGACTGTATTGACTCATCCATTGATGAGCTCTACTCTTCCCCGGCAGACACCATCAAAAGTTTCAAACTTTACAAACTTGATACCCTGATATGATTGTTAAGTGGAGATAAGAACGAAAGAAAGAAGGATTGAATCCCACATTGGGCACTTTTTCCTTAAAAAAAAAAAAGCTTCAATGGCCCCCGATTCTTGCAAAAGTCTGACCCCACCAGCAGGTGCAAGTAACCAAATGGGACTATGACACATTTGTAGGTGTAAAAGTCAAGCTGCTTTTCACGTGTGTAGACATGTGGTGCACTTACATTAAAAACAGTCGCTAACTACCCACCATGATTATCATGGCCTGTACCATGTGTGCTAGGGATATAATATACAAAAAAAGAGACACATAAGAGGGAAGGGATATCATCAAAGCCTGAAGACATTCTTACAGTGGCCTGAATTACCCCAAAACTCTTGTAACATCAACTAAAGGAGAGAATCATGTTAATTTGATGACACAAGTTGCCAACAACAACATCCTTTCAAGGCTATATGCATATAAGATGCTCAATTTACACACTTTCTTCATTAAAATACATAACTCAGCCCAAGGTTTCCTGGCAAGGCTAGTCTTCAACTTAGCACACTCTATTGCTACAAATTATAAACAAAATTTTATGTGTGGCCACATTTGTGATTTTGTGGAAGAGCATTGTTCAATGCATAATAAACATATGTCCATAACACCAATTCAAAACACCAATTTACTGTACTCACATGCAGGGTATATAAAAAATTCAGTCCAATACAATAGTGATAAAACAAGTCAGTGGACGAGTGGGTAACACCCTCGATTCCTGACAGCCATGAACTGGGATCGAATCCTGCGTTAACATTTTGTTTAATATGTGAATAACCTTCACATATTATTCATTGTTTCAATTATCATAAACTAGGTTGCTCTTGTTGAGAGGTACCTAATAAAGTGATTTTGAATACAATAGTGATGCGGTCTGAAGATTAAAATGGCAAAACCACTGGGAGAGTTCACCAGTGATGAGCCATACCCTCCCTCTTTCAATTTTATTCATTACAGTATAAGAGAGGGCTGAAGAAATAAATTTTAATTATATTTAAAAAGAAAAGAGGGGTTGAAAAAATATTTTAAATATATATACACTGGCCGCAAAAAAAAAAAAAAAAATCACCTATAAACATTTTAGCAATATTTCGGAAAATTTTAGCATACTTAATTATAACATTGAAGCATGTAAATAATCAATTTTGTGAAAAGTGACGAAACCATGGCTATAAAGTTCTGTGCCATTGGGTTTTACTAAAGAGGAGGAGTGTTTTACTGTTTATAATATTTGAGTCTTATCTGTGGCAGACAGATGAGGACAGAAACAAACCCTGGCTAAATGATAAACACTTTTTTTTATCAAGACGTGAAGGCCATATTGGGTCAGGTGGGTTAGTTTTGAACCAAGCAAGCCTCTACACACCGTAATTCCCATGCTTCGCTGCATCTAGAAATTTCCAAGTAGGACCTGCTGTTGCAGGACTGAAACATGATCCGCTTTTGGCCTTCTCCTTGGGCCTTTCCTCCATTCCTCACTTTCATCCGTATGGCCTGACAATTTTTTTTTGCTTATCCCTAGTACACGTGGTACAGGCCATGGTAATCATGGTGGGTAGAAGTAGGCGACTGCTTTTACTGTAAGTGCACCACATGTCTACACATGTGAAAAGAAGTTCGACTTTGCACTTACGAATGTGCCAGAGCCGCGTTTGGTTACTTGCACTCGCTGGTGAGGTTGGACTTTTGCAAGAATCGGGGGCCATTGGAGCATTTTTTTTTTTAAAACATAAAAAAAGTGCCCAATGCGGGAATCAAACCCGGGTCGTAGCGGTCGAAAACCAATGGTTTAGACCAGTGTCGGGCAACCGGTGTGCCGTGGCACACTGGTGTGCCGCGAAGAATTCTAGGTGTGCCGCGAACATTTTTGTAGGTATTTAGAACTTTTGGTTAAATTTAAAAATAATGTTACAAAAAATATTTTTTATAATTTTTATTCAATTTTAATAATTTTTTTCAAAAATTTTCATATAAAAAATGAAATTAAAAAAAAGCAAATTTCATTTTATATAAAACTTATTTTGGTATTATAATTACAACAGTTTACATAATTTTATATTTCATATAACGTATGTACATAATCTTGACTTACATAACTGGCACGTGCCATTATTAAAAAATAAAAATGTAAATAGGTACGTACCTATTTAAAATCATAAGTTAAAAAAACAATCCGCGAAAACAACTTTATTTAATAAAGTTGAATACATACTGCGGGAAAATACCTAATTTTTAAAATAATATGACCAAACTTAACCGTCATTTACAATCTTTGTCACAACTGTTTATTAATAGAGACTCAAAGCTACAAAGCTTAAAAAAAAAGAAAACAAAAAAAATATATAAATTTATTTAAAAAAATTTATTCGGAGTTTTCGTCAAAGTATTGCTGTAGTAATTCTTCATTTTTTTTGCATGTTGTAAAACACACACACATTCACACAATAAGTTTTGTACACCGTAAAATCTGTTGGTTAAAAAAGGAAAAAAAATATTTTTGTTACGAAATTCTCACTCACTTTTAACTCAAGGTAACTTTATTTAAACATTTTATTATTATATTTGTGTTTTTTTTCTAAATTCTCTCAAAACTAGATGGAGAGATTTCTAATTAGAGAATGTGCCAGTGATAAACAAAATCAAAACGAAAATAAAGAAGATAAGAAAATAGTAAAATCAACTGGAAATAAGAGGAAATACGTTGAAGATTATCTCAATTATGGATTTATACCATCTGTTAATGATCCATCACTGCCGTTTTGCTTAATTTGCCAAAAAGCCCTCAGCAACGAAACAATGGTGCCAAGTAAACTACTTCGACATATTGAGACAAATCATCGGGAGCAGATGAACAATCCAATAAGCTACTTTGAAAATATACGATCAAGTTTTCAAAGCAATCAAAAAAATTCAAGAAATTTATGACCACCTCAGATGAAGCTCAAACAGCTAGTTACATGATAGCTCAACTCATCGCTCGAAAGAAGAAAGCTCACGCGGAAGCAGAGGAAATTATCTTGCCTGCTTTAAAAATTGTGGCTGGATGTATGTTAACGAATGATGCTATGGAGAAGGTTACGAAAATTCCACTATCATCAAAAACTATTGCGAGAAGAATTGAAGATATGTCAGAAGATATTGAGTTGCAAATAAAACAATCTTTTAATGATTAATCAACAAAATGGGCTATACAGCTTGATGAAACCACAGATATTAGTAATAAAGCTCAATTGCTGGCATTTTTGAGGTTCGTCGATACAGGAAAAATTGTGAATAACTACTTTTTTTGTAAAGAATTAAAACAAAGAACGACTGGTGCGGACATTTTTGAATTAGTTGATGAAAATGTTATGAAGTATAACTTGAGATGGGAAAATTGTGTTAGCGTCTGTACGGATGGAGCTCCAGCTATGAAAGGTTCAAGAAAGGGATTGATAGCACATGTCATAAAAAAAATCCAAATATCAAATTTGTTCACTGTATGATTCATAGAGAAATGTTAGTGTCAAAGTCGGTTCCTCCCATCCTTGTCACAACTCTAGATGAAGTTGTCAAAGTAGTCAATTACATCAAATCAAATGCTCTTCGATCGAGAATTTTTCCAACATTTTGTGAAGCAATGGATTCCGATTATAAAAATTTATTGTTTCATACTGAAGTCAGATGGTTGTCGAAAGGCAAAGTTTTAAATCGATTTATTTCAATGAAAAATGAAATAATGGCATTCATTGATAACGAAGAGATTAATTTTCCTTTCATGATGAGTGATGTTTGGTGGTTACGAGTTTCATTTTTGGGTGATATTTTCGACAAATTAAACAGCCTTAATTTAAATTTGCAAGGTGCTCAGGAGAACATTATCACTATCTCCATCAAGTTGAAAGCGTTTAAGGAAAAACTCAGTTTATGGAATTTAAACATTGCTAAAGAAAACTTTGCATCTTTTCCGATGGTTCAAGAGAATCCATCAAAATCTATTATCAAAAAAGAAGTCGAAGAAACTTTGACATTACTATCCGCTTCTTTTGATAAATATTTTCCTTACTTGGACGTTGAAAAGATGGAATGGGTAGTTAACCCATTTATGCACTGTGAAATTCAACATCTGGAAGAAGAAATGCAAGAAAACTTAATTGATTTAAAAAACGATTTAGTTTTCAAAAGACTATTCACTGAAAAGGAGCTATCTGAGTTTTGGTTGTGCTTAAACTCCAAATTTCCTAAACTTAGTAATGCGGCCATCGAATCATTGTTGTCATTTGGAAGTTCCTACCTGTGTGAGCAAGGTTTTTCAACACTCACAGAAATGAAGTCTAAGAAGCGCGAAAGACTTCAAATGATAGATGAGGAGATGCGCGTTTGTCTTTCACAAGTAGATCCCCGTATTGATTTGATATGCTCTCAAAAACAATCGCAATGCTCGCATTGATTATGTTAATTTAATATTGAAAATTAATAAAATGTTATATATATATGTTTAAATTTTTACTAGTATTTATTGTTGTATTTTAATTACCTACGAGGAAATTTATAGTGAGAACCACAGGTGCGCCGCGAAAATAAGAAATTAAGCTTAGTGCGCCGCAACTCGAAAAAGGTTGCCCGACACTGGTTTAGACCATCCTTCCACCGACCCCCTGGCCTGACAATTTGGATAATAGATAAGAAACAAGACCAACTAGAGTAAAACTTGTCTTGGGGATTTTCCCGATCTTAGAAGTCTTATTTTTCAGTGGGCACAGCTTTCTAAGTCATCTGACAACTTGTTCTATTTAACCTATTCAGCCTGTCTTGTGAGTGCATTTTTGTTTGAACCAAACTGAAACTACCAAAAAAAGTTTTACTGTATGCACAAGTTAGAAACACAAGGTAACAAGACCAAATACAAATAAGTTGGTGACATTTCGGTAACAGGGTTGTTATCCTCATCAGACAAAAGTATTGATTACTTAGACGTCACACACTGTTTGTATTTGGTCTTATTATCTTGTTTCTAATCTATAATCCCAAAAATTTTATATGTATTATCATGTATATGCTAAACAGTAGAACTACCTTCCTGTAAAGGACAACACCTAATTGCAGAGCCAAAGTGTCTTTTAGGGAGAGGTGTCCTCTTACCGGAGAGTTGCTAAATAGTAAACCTGGTAATTTTGGTGATGAAAACTGTCCTTTGTAGAGAGATGTCCTCTCATGGAGGTTCTACTGTACCAGACAAAAATCTGTTGTCTTCAGACAAAAGTACTAATTTCAATAGTAATTCGGAGCCTGACAATGCTAACACAACACCACACACATATAATTTATTTAGATTTGTGTATTCATATGGCTATTTCTGTGAGCCCAGACAAACTCTTGAAATTCACAAATGGCAGACTAATCGACTGCTTTTCACCTGTGTAGACATATGGTACACTTACAGTAAAAACAGTCGCCTACTTCTACCCACCATGATTATCATGGCCTGTACCACATGTACTAGGGATAAGCAAAAAAAAAAAAAAGGACTGGGATCCAGAAATACTGGAGTTTCCCCAAGAGCCAAGCCAGACAGCTTTATTCGCCTGTCTATCAGTTGGGCCACACTCATGATAGCAGATTTCTGCTAATAAAATCGGTCAATTTATTGAACCAAGTTCATTCCACCAGTCAACCCAGGAACTCTGCCTTTGCCAGTCCCAAGCCCGGATGAATAAGGAGGGAGAGCAGTAACAAGCTCACTAAAAAAACCTGGGCTCAGCTGGCCCGGCTGATAGTACCCTGTAAGGGCTCCTAATCTAGGGATACAGGATGAGCAGCGTTTGTACTCCATGTTAGGAGCAGCTGCACATGGCATCTGTTCCTCATGTCAGAGGTGGCCATTTCTTTTGGAGCTAAGTCGGCCTGCCACTGAGTAGTGCTCCCAGTCTTAATGACAAAGGCATGCTACTTCACCCAGACTCTAATATGACTGAGTGGAGATAAGGAAGAAGAAGAAGAAAGTCAAGCCAGGTGTTGGTTCCCAGAGGAACACACACATTATATTAGAATGACTGCCTTGGTGGCCGCTAACACAATTGCATCAATCAGCAAGCTTCCTGCCTGGCCAATCACTAATGAGTAGTCTACACAGAGTCAAGGCCAGCGCTACACTTTTCTTTGGTTTCTTGTGTAAAACTATTTTCTTTTAATAATGTTTAAACAAGATAACAGATAAGGATTATTAAGCACTTGTTAACAGTACTATTTAACCCTTAACTGGACGGGTTGGGTAGATTCTGCCCATGCATAAACTTAACCCTTAACTGGACGGGTTGGGTAGATTCTGCCCATGCATAAAACTTAATATAGGAAAAAAAATATATTTTTCGATTACCTAGAGCTACCAGCTTTCGTGTATTCTAATTTTACAGTGATACAAACATTTTCCATCCACCGTTTATAAATTTCAGTTTTAGGAGGTGGGTTAAATTTGCATGTGTGGGCGGAATCCGTCCAGCCCGTCCAGAAGCGTGAGAATTTTTCGTGTCAGTGTTAGCTCGTGGCTCATACTTGAGTCTCTATCTTCCACTATTTTTAGCTTCCTTTTATAAAATAACACTTCTTTCATTGGATAAGTATAATTATCAATCAAGTCAACAGAGAGAACTATCCCTGCCAACCCAAAATATATATAGGTTTTAGAGATTAGTCGACCACACTTTGGAAGAAATATTCCAGCAGACAATTGATTCACTTCAGTAGAATTAGTTGATAAGTTGAAAGAACATGGCCTTACATATTTAAGAACGATGAGAAAGAACAAACCTTAGATTCACCACAATTTCAACCACACCCTAATAGAGAATCAGGAACATCTATTTTTGGTTTCTCTGGAACAACCACTTTAGTCTCCTATGTTCCAAATAAATAAATAAAATAAAATCGGTAATCGGATTGATAAAAAGGGTAAAAAATAAAGGATTCATTTTATTGTTGATCTTGGGAGAGCATTGACTGATGAACACCTGTCCACATGTAATCTCAATTCTCTCCCACTGGTATTACAGACGACAATTCAAGAAGAATGATGGTTCAAGTAAACCAAGTGAAACTACGATGCCACAAAAATCTGATACTCAAATAGGTGCTACAAATGTTCATCAAAAACGCAGTAAAAAATAAAAACCCTTTGCTCTGTAGGTCAACTAAGCGCGTTTGTAAAAACATTTCTTATAAATTTGTGAAAACTGTAAATAGATTATATTCAAAATTTTTAAAAGTCAAAATCTGTATATTAACTATATATTAATTAAATATTTTTAAAATATTGATTTCAATCATTATTTAGCGCTTATTTCATAAGGTTACATAAGTGGGTTGAATCTACCCAACCCGTCCAGTTAAGGGTTAAGAACTTGCTGTAATATTTTTTCTCATTTATTCTTTTGTCTGATGATAGTGACAATGTTGTTGCTGAAACGTCACACACTAATAAATTATTTGGATTAGGTTTTCTTTTTTTTATTATAATTTCACATAGATCTTTCCAACAACCCGCAGTGTAATAATTTGCCAATATAAAAGTAGAAGAGGAAAAGTACCTTCAAGGAAATAAATGGTAGAGAGAGATACCAAAAAGAACCTTACAATGACATGATGCAATCCCAAGGGTAAAATACCTGCGGAGAATTGGCAACCAGAGAGAATGTTTTTTTCTGAGGTTCCAAACTTTTTGATGGCTTCAGAAAGCTGACATATGACAAATCTACATTATAAAAAATATCTTTCCCACACACAATTTGGGAGAGATTTGGCAACCTCTTTTATACAATTTCAGAAAGTTTTGTATAAATGAATACTGTACATGTTTTAGAACAACATGAACTTGCTGGTGGTCGGAGATTATATCATTTGTCTGGCAGGCTCTTATCACTTCTAAGAAAGGAAGTTGATGCATGGACAACTTTTGTTGAAGTAATGCAGTACAAAAGTGAAAGTTTCTGCAGGTGAAGTGATGAAATTCTACAATTTTTTTCCATCTTCCCATGCACAGTGTTTTAATTATAGGGTAAAATTGTGCCAACTGTATTTAAAATAAATTATTCAACATGAATTTTTCTTTACTATAAAAACAAGGAAATAAGACCAAAATCAAATAAATAGTGTCTGCAGATTGTAACAACTGAAACATCCCACACTATTTATTTATTTAGATTTAGTCTTATTACCTTGTGTCCCAAATTTCATTTCTTCTGATAAATTCACTACTTTAAGAATAAAGTAGTGAATTTATCAGAAGAAATGAAATTTGGCAAAGGACCCTTCTTAAGTTTCCTATTCAAACTGAATGCTATCAATGATCCAACATGTGAATGCCGCTTAGATGTTGAATCACCAGAGCATCTTCTTTTAACTTGCCCTCTGACTAATCAAATTGTATGTAGATACTTTGAAACATTACCAAATTCTCTTTGTGTATATACTCTATCTTATGAGAACTTTGTTAAGTTTAGAACTATTTGTACAATAATTTACAAAACAATACTAATCCATCGTGTAAATAATTAATCATATATATGTAAATAATACTAGCACAGCACAATAGTCCTTTGGACTTCGTGCTTTTGTACCAATAAATAAATAAATAAAATAATCTTTAATACAAATTCTGCCTTATTATCTTTACTATAAAATTTCTTATTAACCTTACTATACATGGTATTGAGAGGGCTTGGCTCATCAGTAGTGAACCCTCCTAGCAGCAGTAGAGCTAAACCACTAGGAGGGGGTTCACCACAGATGAGCCAGGCCCTCCCAATACATTGTGTAGTAAGGGCTGTAGGAAATCATTATATTTGAAACAGAACCATTTGTGGGCGCTAAATAGCATACACAATAGGTAATAAGACTAAATCCAAATAAATAAATAAATAGTGTGTGACGTTTCGGTAACAGCATTGTTACCATCTTCAGACAAAGAGTACTGAATGAACTACTTAATTACGTACTTTTGTCTGAAGATGGTAACAACGCTGTTACAGAAATGTCACACACTATTTGGATTTGGTCTTATTACCTTAAGCATACACAATGTTTATTTCCCAGGTTTTCTGTGTGTGGAATAACCCCTGAACAGCAAGTATGTTCATGTATAAAAGAAGCAAGAAACCTACAGAACCTAGTTTTTTTTTTTTTTTGCTTATCCCTAGTACATGTGGTACAGGCCATGATAATCATGGTGGGTAGTTAGCGACTGCTTTTACTGTAAGTGCACCACATGACTACACATGTGAAAAGCAATTCGACTTTTGCACTTACAAATGTGCCAGAGCCCCGTTTGGTTACTTGCACTTGCTGGTGGGGTTGGACTTTTGCAAGAATTGGGGGCCATTGGAGCTTTTTTTTTTATCAGAAAAAAGTGCCCAATGTGGGAATCGAACCCGGGTCGTATCGGTCAAAAACCAAGGGTTTAGACCATCCTTCCACCGACCCCCTGTCCAGTCCACAGAACCTAGTGAAGACTTGAGATCTAGAGAGAGAGAACCACCAACCTTGCCAGACCTCGCTGGGCCTCTGGAAGAAGTGGTACGACCCCTTGAGGATGATGATGTAGAAGGTGGCTGACCAGACTGCGGTGTAGTACACCAGCTTCCAGGCACTTTCCGGCATCTTGGACTGGCTCGAGGGGGTGAGGCCATAGTACCTCCCCAGTGGCTGCAACATGCACTTCCTAAATATATACTTCTTACAAACAGGAATTGGTTTAACCATGGCACCACCACCACAAATGTGATAAAGTACAACTGGAGGACACATCTCTACAAAGGACAATATTCATTTGCAAAATTACCATTTTTACTATGTAACAACTCTCCAGTAAGAGGACACCTCTCCATAAAGCACACTTTTGCTCTGCAACTAGGTGTGCTTTATAGAGAGGTTTTGCTGTACAGTAGAACCTCCCTGTAAAAGACACCAATTTGCAGAACAAAATTGTCCTTTAGGGAGAGGTATCCTCTTACTGGAGAGTTGTTACATAGTAAAAATGGTAATTTTGCAAATGAATATTGTCCTTTATAGAGAGGTGTCCTCTTAACGGAGAGTTACTAAATTGTAAAAATGTTAATTTTGCAAATGAAAACTGTCCTTTATAGAAAAGTGTCCTCTAGCATGAGTGTCCTCTCATGTAGATTCTATTGTACAAGAAAATAAGACCTAATCCAAATAATGTGTGACATTTTGGTAACAGCGTTGTTACCGAAACATCACACACTATTAATTTATTTGGATGGAATCTTAATTTTTGTGTATCTACCTTTTACAAACATTTTAAAATGATCGTGGGAGAAGTACTTGATATTGTCATGTACTCTACAAGCTAGGAGGTTTCATGGGACACCTGTCAACCATCACTGGAGTCTGTTAGAGGGCCACCACAGGTGTGAGAGGTTCTTGGAATGTTATCGACAGATAAAAACAAGACGTCTCGGTGGCCAAACACATTATTTTCATCTTGATAAGTTTTTTTAATATAAATATGTTAAAAAAATGACTCTCCATATAGATATCTTTGTATATAATTTTAGTTTTAAGATTTTAAAGGTAAATATGCCTTATAATAAATAAATTATTTTCAGATTTGCCTTTACTTGTCTCCGCAACAATGTTAACATATGTAAAAAGAAGAAGGGTACATTTATCTAGGTGATCAAGGGTCTAATGGTGAGAAAACCCCCAATTAGGCCAAATACTTCACGTAAAATTAATCTGTTGTATACCACAGAAGTGAATGGCCGTACTTTGACTATGCTTAGTCATTCTTCCTTACTTTTGGGAGATTTGAATAATTTATTTTTTGAGATAGAGAGAAAAGAAACAGATTAGGATGTACTTAGAATTAAACTCTGCCTTTGCCGGTCCCAAGCCCGGATGAAAAAGGAGGAGGGAGAGCAGTAACAAGCTCGGTAAAAAACCTAGGCTCAGCTGGTCCGGCTGATAGTACCCTGTAAGGGCTCCTAATCCAGGGATATAGGATGAGCAGCGTTTGTACTCCATGTTAGGATCAGCTGTACATGGTGTCTGTTCCTCATGTCAGAGGCGGCCATTTCTTTTGGAGCTAAGTCGGCCTGCCACTGAGTAGTGCTCCCAGTCTTAATGACAAAGGCAGACACATTCTACATCACCCAATCATGATGGTTGTCAAATCTCTTTTTCAAAAGTCTCAGGCTTTACACCCTAATATGATTGAGTGGAGATAAGAAAGAAGAAGAAGGATGTTGGTCAGAGAATCAAGGCCAGGAAACCAACCCCAAGTCAAGCTGGATGTATACTCAACCCAACCCAAGTGGACCCCACACCAAACATTTAGATTCCTCCTTCCTACCTCCACAGTATTAAGGACAGGCCAGATGGGAGTTACTTCCCCCTTTGACACAGCTGTAAAATACTTTCTTCCTCTGCTTTTTTAGCTTAATTGCACATTAACATTTTTGATGTCTTTATTTAACATCAATCCTACTTAGTTACAGCTACGGCAATTACTCCAACATCTTGGAAACTCAAGTTAATGTAGACTGTGTTAATTTGCAGAGAAGCAGTGCTTTACAAGCTTGATACCCTAATATGATTGAGTGTCCAGTAACAAGGTCTGTTGTTATTGTGCAATCAAGCACGATGCGTTTGTGGGATGAAGGTAAATAACGAGCAGAGATACCCAGGTTCTTATAGAGTGTAGGGTTGATGGTGATGAATTCCTCCTCCAATGTGTCCTAGAAGGATTTGCTAAGATGGTTAAAAAGGGTGCGGCGAGAGGCTAGTTTATATTCTGATTCTTCAGATCTTGCAACATCCGCACGGCAGTTACCAAAGTTTCCAGAATGACCCTTGACCCACTGGAGCATGACCCTGCATGAAGCAAGATATTTATAAAGGGTAGTTTGGCATCTGTGGATTAGGGGATGACGACAATGCAAGTCGGTCAAAGATAGAAGTGAGAGGTAGTCCGAGAAGATTGCCACAGAGAGATGTGGTGGAAGGGAAAAAAGGTCTTTAAGGATGAGAGAAGTATGAAACTCTGCTCGTAATATGATTGAGTGGAGATAAGAAAGAAGAGAAGCAGTAGTGCCCTAGTAACTGTGATGGAAGAGTTGGACAAAATGGCTATCACCCCATTGTTGTTTCAGCACAGAAAGTATCAAAGTTGTTCTAAAGAAAGCAGAAGGGAATGCTCTAGATGGCTGGAGAATATTCCCCAGAATCCATTGTAACACTGCTACCAGTGCTTACAGCTGAACTACATTAGGTTTCTGATGTCAGCTTCACCAACAACACCATGGTAAACCCTGAATAGACCAACTTTGTGTACAGCATCCTTCAGTCACCTTTCTTCACCTAAATAAGAATACAGTGTACTCCGCTTATAACGAAGTCGCATTATCCATGACAATCACTTTGTTATATCCGAAGTTTGTTATATCCGCAGTTGGAAAAAAAAATGTTTTGTACCAATAATTTTATTTACTATTCAACTCAAAAGAGCAACACAAAGATCAATAACAACCTCATCAGGTGTTTTTGGAGAAGTAGTTTGTGATTTTCTTTTGACATTTAGAAGTCAGTAACAAGTGCTGAACACTCTTTTCGATGTTGTCCAAGTCTGACAGATGCCTATGAAGAGACTTGGACTCATCCTGACATTGAAGAAACAATCGCAGAGTTTGAATGCTCTCCAAGACCTCTTTTGGATGCGGAATAAAATATAAGCGTTTATTAAACAATTTAATTTTGTTTAAATAATGTAAAAAAATACTTATAATATGTTTGCATATTTTAAAATTGTATATTATTAACTTATTTGTTGTGTATCATTAAATTGGTGTCATTCACACGTTGTAATTTGATATATATTATGCATAATATATTAGTCAATTATAATGGTAAATGAGAAAACTTCGTTATAAACGGATAAAATAAAAATTTATACATGCAAATCACTTCGTTATAAGCGAAAATTCTTTATATCCGACTTCGCAATATCCAGAGTTCTTTTAATGGTTTAAGCCCTTCTTTTCTTTCGTGCAGACAATTTCATTCGCTATATGCGGAATTTCGCTATAACCGACTTTGTTATAAGCGGAGTACACTGTAGATAGCTCAAAACACCATTTTCTATCTACAGAACACTATTATAAGGACCTCAAAGTGTTCTCAAAATTTTTCTTTTATATAAATATTCATGATACAATATAATGTGGCTTATGATTGTAAAACGACATTTGAAAATTATCCTGCATGTGTTTTTTTTTTTGAACAAAAAATCTAAATTTATTTCAAGGAGAAACAACAAATATCTCCAACCATAGGGATAAAGTTTATCAATACTCTTCACAATTCATCCTTTCATACTTCATCCTTATGGTTGGAGATAGTTGTTTGTTTCTCCTTGAAATAAATTTTGATTTTTTGTTCAAAAGAAACACATGCAGGATAATTTTCAAGTGTCGTTTTATAAATATTCATAGTTATTTTTTTTTTAAACAAGACTTTGTAGATGGTTCTATAAGACCAACTGGAAGAGAACTTTGGTCACCATAAAATGCATAATTTTATAATAATAATATATACAGATCTACCTCCTGTAAAGGACAACACCTAATTACAGAGCCAAAGTGTCCTTTAGGGAGAAGTGTCCTCTTACCAGAGAGTTGCTAAATTGTAAAAATGGTAATTTTGTAAATGAAAACTGTCCTTTGTAGAGGTGTCCTCTAGCGAGAGTGTCCTCTCATGGAGGTTCTATTGTATATATATTATAGGAGTGCTTTTGCTACATTGATATACTCAATTTGTATCAAAAAGTGTAGGCATTATAGTCTCCAGCTAAATTGAGCTGCTGAAGGTTGTTTAAAAATAAAAAATGACTCCAGGCGTGTTATTTACACTACAGTGTAGCCACAAGGATTTTTTAGTACACAATTTCCTTTTTTTTTTATCAGGTAGAGGAGCAATCCAGATTTGCAGATTTATAAGGGAGAAGAGTACGAAGCTTTCTGCCACAGCAAATGATATTTTCTGCTGAGGATAGGTTAGCCTATATGATAAAGCACAATTTGGATTATAGATACAAGAAAATAAAGACATAATTCAAATAAATTAATAGTGTGTGACATTTCTGTAACAGCGTTGTTACCAAAACATGTCACACACTATTAATTTAAACGATATAACAATCGAAATAATTACAAAAAGTTTATTTATTCAATAAAAATGGCAAGTTTTCAAGTGTGAGCTTATCATCAGGCCAATTGTTTTGCAAATTGCTACAAGAAACTTTTGCAATTTTTTTGATTGTTCTATTTTTTCACATTGTGTCGCGGTCTCACGCAATTCTGGCCTTAACTACCCGTTTCATGATTTTTCAGGATGCCTTGAATGACCAGTTTTTTGGTCGTTGAGGTACATCTTGCACCACGCTGATGAGGGCCAACAGCCCGAAACGCATCCGTGGTTAGCTTTTCTTGATTAATCAAGAATGGGTATTTGGCCAATTCTGGAATAATTAAAAATCAATGAGAATAGTTGGTATTTATTCCGATAGATGGCGCAAGCCATCAGCAAATTTAAGTTGCACGATAAAGAGATGCCTTTTTTCATGATATATATATCGTTTAAATCCTTTGTAATTATTTCACACTCTAACTATTAATTTGAGTTAGGTCTTAATTTCTTGTTATGATTTATAGGAAAGTATGACAAGATAGTAAAATAATAAAAGCGGCAGTTGTAAGTAAATTATATTAACTCTTCCAACAACTTTATCGATCTGATTGGAACAAAACTTTATCCTTTGTAATTAAAGAAGGTAATAAGACTAAATTATCCAAATAAATAAATAGTGTGTGACGTTTCAGTAACAGCATTGTTACCATCATCAAAGTACTGAATCTATGTCTGATGAAAACAATTGACAATTTAAACAATGATATTGATTCTTCTAATTAATTGTTACAAAGGTGGAAAAAATATAAAATAAGATAGTAAAAAAATATAAAGTCACAGCCTTTAGAATTATAAAAAAAAGTGTGATCTTAAGAGAATCAAATGACCTGTTAAAAACAAGACATTTAAGAAAAAAATCCAATTTTCCTGACAAACGTCACCAGAGCGGCGGGGATCTAAAGCCAGCCAAGCGGACCAAGTTTAACGACCTTGAAGAAGAGGACGACTTTATGAGGAAGTTAAGGAATTTCCGCCGTGATGAATGGAGGAAGGGGAGCGCTTTATTAAAATGGGGAGGAACTGTTGCATATGCTGCCACAGTGTTGCATATGTTGCCATAGTGTTGCATATATTGCCATGGCAGTATTGTGTTACATAGCACATAGTTCAGTCCCCCCCTTTCTGGATATGGAAATATATTTTTTTATATTTTTACTCAAAGCTTCTTTCTGCCACTTGTGTGTGATTGAATAACTATTTAATATAGTACCTCCCTGTAAAGGACATCTAAATGCAGAGGAAAAGTGTCCTTTAGAGAGAGGTGTCTTCTTACCAGAGAGTTACTAAATTATAAAAATAGTAATTTTGCAAATGAAAATTTTCCTTTGTAGAGAGGCGTCCTCTAGCGGGAGTGTCCTCTCATGGAGTATGTTCTACTGTAATTAATTAATAACAAATTATTAATATTTGATAAGGCACAATTTGGATTATATATTAGAACTACAAGATAATAACAGATGGCACGCTAATGCATCATGAAAATAAATATGTTGTTATGCCATGACAAAGGTTGGTATTCAGCTAACCAAATTATTGGAAAATAAATCTTTTATTCAATCCTCTCTATGTTTTATCATCTAAATATTTGATATATAGAGATATTGATATATTTTAAAAACTAAAATATATATACACTGGCCACACAACAGCACTTTAGCAAATCTATATAATGCCAAGAGGTAGAAAAAAAAAGGGTGTCATACAAGCAAATTTCTGATTTTACAAAAGGCAGAATCATAGACCTCAGAGAAGGTGGAGAATTTTGACTAGAGAAATTGTTATGAAAGTAGAGGCTGCAATCAAAGTACTGTTGGAAGGTCTCAGTGGTCAGAGGAAGATTAAGAAAACCTGGCTCAGGTCGCCATAGAGTAACAACAGCAGAGAGAGGATAGGAAGATTCGAAGGATAGTTGTAGCAGACAGGACAACAACTGTACCAACAACAAAAAGCCTTTATTTAGGGTCACTGACCCTATACAGGATTCACCAGAGGTATGCATAAGAACAAAGCAGTGAGACAAAGGAAACAACAATATAGACAGAGTAAAAAGAGAAAGAGAAAAAAAAAAAAAAGGAAAAAAATAATAATAAGAAGAAGAAAGAGGGAAGCAATAAATCAACACAAAAAGAGTAGCAGTAAGAAAGTGAGGAGTGAGTATCACTTGGCCTTCTTCTGAGATATGGACTTGTGGAAACCATAAAACGCCGTAGCAATATACTTATTCTGGGTCATATTGTCAATTATTGATGGAAGTGAAGCACAGAGTTGCCCAGTTTTGAGCATAAGGGTTCTTCTTTCAGAGCAGAGCAATCAAAAATATAGTGAGTGATTTCATTTTTTAGTTTTGAATTACAGAAGGTACAAGTCACAACAACTGTACCAATGATTCAAGCAGCTCTACATGTGCAGAGTGAATCTGAACACCATTGTTGTGTCTTATCAAATCAGAACTCTGTAGTCACCGACCTTAATTAAGAATTCCACTCTCTGCCATACACAGAAGTGACAGGCTCAGCTGGTGTGAAGTGAGACGTGTTTGGGCTCATAAATGGCATTCTGTTATTTTTCTGATGAATCCAGAATCATTTTGGGGGTTTATGACGACAGGATACATGTTAGACATAGCCCCAAGAAAGATACCATCAGTACTGTATTGTGGAAAGACATACAACAAGAACTTCTGTCTTAATGGTGCAGGATGGCATCAGCTATGAAAGTAGGACATCTTTAGTCTTTATTCAAGGAACAATGACTGCTCAGCTATATATTACAGATAAGTTTCAACTTGTGTTACCATTAGATACAAGAAAATAAGAACTAATTCAAATATTTTAATAGTGTGCGACATTTTGGTAACAGCATTGTTACCATTATCAGACAAAAGAATAAATTTATATACATTTATTCTTTTGTCTGATGATGGTAACAATGCTGTTACCGAAACATCACACAATATTAAATTATTTGGATTAGTTCTTATTTTCTTGTATCTATAATCCAAATTGTGCTTTATCATTACTTGAGTGTACACATCAGGTAGTTCTACCCATCTCTGATATGGGAGTCAGCTATCATGGAATACCTTTATTCACCCTGATCTTCAATTCTAGACCATTCACCTTTAAATTACGGAACCAATTCTTCCTTGGTCTATCTCTCTCACTTCCTTCTTTAATCTCTACAGTAGGATCAGGAATGTCCAGTAGTTTGGTCATTGTCCAAGTTCCACATACAAACATTTATAGACATTTTTCAAATGAACACTCTTCTTAAAACTATTTTTCCAAAAAAACTTATTTTACTTTTGCAATTCTGACCTCAACTTCTCTTTTTGCATCTTTCATTCTAATTTATTGCTATTTACCCTAGTACATGTGTGTTACAGGCCATGATAATCATGGTGGGTAGAAGTTGGAAACTGCTAAATGCACCACATGTAGAAAGCAGATTCTCATTTCTGATACTTCCAAGTAAAGCATATTTTGCTTGCTTGATTAATGAGAGGGCTATTTATTAATTATACAGTGATAATTATAGGTTTACAGGTAAAATTTAACCTCCCTCCATTCAATATTCCAACAACTACGTAACAACCACCTAAAAACTATCTGGGTCAAGTACAGCTAGTTACAAGTTCCTCAAAATATTTTCCTGCCTATTTCCCTCTTTATTTACATTACAACCAGGTTTATTAAATCCACACGTGAGGTCGCCATGCTACATCTATTCCATTAAACTTTTTAAACAACTACAAGGTAATAAGACCAAATCCAAATAAATAAATAAATAGCGTGATAATTCTGTAACAACGCTGTTACTGAAACGTTACACACTATTTATTTATTTGGATTTGGTCTTATTACCTTGTGTTTATAATCTATAATCCAAATTGTGCTTCATCAACTACAAGGTAATAAAACCAAATCTAAATCAATAGGGTGTGACATTTCTGTAACAGCATTGTTACCATCAGAAAAAGTACTGAATGATAAATATGCTGCAATATTTTTTTCTCATTCAGTACTTTTATCTGATGATGTTAACAACAATGCTGGTACCGAAACATCACACACTATTTAGTCTAACCTCTATAATCCAACACCCCACAGGGATCTGAACTTTCAGTTGAATTAAAGCAAGTGTTGAATTAAAGTTATTTAGATGATTTCACCACAACATTCATGGCTAGCGGATATTTTTATATGGTTCACATACGCAACTATGGTTGCTGTGTCCCACCTACCAAAGTATGGTATTTTTAGCAATAAATTTGTATTTTAACAAGAATTATCTAATGTTGTTGAAATTTGACTTTAAAAAACGGTCGAATTATCAATAGTGTTGAAATTTCGTTAGGTCAAATTAATGTTTGCTATTTGATAAGGCTGGAGTTCAGGGCATGAAAACATGGTTGAATTATTGCAAGTGTAGAATTATTGGGTGTCAAATTAACAAGGTTATATTTGGTCTTATTACCTTGTTAAAACAAGAACATTAAACCTCCAGGGAAAAGATTCTTTTAAAAATATTTTTGATTTAAAAATCCCTCAAGCTTTTGGGCAAGTTTTCTCCCGTAGAAGGGCTTACTTGCCCAAAAGCTTGATAGATTTTTTAAATTAAAAATATTTAAAAAAGAAACTTTTCCTTGGAGGTTTAATGTTCTTGATTTAATGTTGATTCAAGGGATTATTTTATCGAATTATTACCTTGTGTCAGCCAATCATCAAATAAATGGCAGTGGTTGTTTCACCTAGAGATGGAACCAATCACGCAGAGGTATATCGGAGAAATAATGACAACCCCCCAAATTTTATCAGTAGAGAAGTATAGTGACAAGTGGTCAATGCACACACACACACAGCGATGGGATGTCACACATTTCCTGCCATGAGATAGCAGTCTTCCTCTACACAAACCTGGTGGATGATAAGGCACAATTTGAATTATAGATTATAAACATAAGGTAATAAGACCAAATCCAAATAAATAAATAGTGTGTGACGTTTCGGTAACAGCGTTGTTACCATCTTCAGACAAAAGTACTGAATGAGAAATTTTACCATAGTACTGTTATCTTGTTTACACACTTGATAACAGTAACTATTTAAAACATGCTGTGGTAAAATTTCTCATTCAGTACTTTTGTCTGAAGATGGTTACAACGCTGTTACCGAAATATCACACACTATTTATTTATTTGGATTTGGTCTTATTACCTTGTGTTTTTGGTCAGTATATGGACAAATATTCTCCAAGAAGGAATAAAAGCTAACAGCGAGGAGATTATCATCGTCGTTTGCTTTTATTCCTTTCTTCAAAATGGTATCCTGCGATTTCTCCTCTTGAAATAATTCCCCAGTTTGAACTGTCAGTGACCCACTCACATCTCATCTAGTGATCTTCTGGTAGATTTCTTGACCCTTTCTAGCCATCTCATTGCAGGTCTTCCTTCCAATTTTTACTAACATAAACATATTTTCTGATCCATTAGCTCATATTATGTATTCGCAGTAGGTCAGTCTTTCCAATTTACATGTTTACAGGGATCTAAAAGGATTAATTTAAGATTGAAACATTTGGTCGTTCATCTGTCCATGTCACTCTTGAGTGGCATTCTCTTCATGTCCACATTCTAAAACTTAATTCTTTCTTGATAAAGCACAATTTGGATTATAGATTATAATAAAGGAAATAAGACCTAATCCAAATAATTTATTAGTGTGTGACGGCAACAACATTGTCACCATCATCAGACAAAAGAATAAATGAATAAAAAAATTATTCTTTTGTCTGATGATGGTGACAATGTTGTTGCTGAAACGCAACACACTAATAAATTATTTGGATTAGGTCTTATTTCCTTTATTAATTCTTTCTTCTTTTCTGAGAGTCTCACATCCATTAGTGAGGGACAACATGGAATACCAATGTCTCTACAATTATCATCTTCTCAAATGCCACATACAAGTTTATATTTTACCATGGAAGAAAGAACAAGTATAGTAAAGATGAAATTTTTATGCAAATTCTTTTTATCAGAGGTCATCATCACCAAAAGGTAATTGGTATGCGAGGTAACATCAAGGCTAACATTCTCAGACAGGAGTACACTAAATGAGAAAATCAAATTGCAGCTTTCGATAAAGCACAATTTGGATTATAGCTACAAAAAAATAAGACCTAATCCAAATAAATTGATAGTATGTAACATTTCGGTAACAGCATTGTTACCATCATCAGACAAAAAAATACAAAAATTATTATTATTATTTTTTTTATTCTTTTGTCTGATGATGGTAACAAGGCTGTTATTGAAACGTCACTTGATATTAATTTATTTGGATTAGGTCTTATTTTCTTGTAGCTATTATTGTTGATTCAATAAATAATAAACCTTTTTAAAATTAAAAACACAAGGCAATAAGACCAAATTTGGATTTGGTCTTATTGCCTTGTGCTTATAATCTATAATAAAAACTAAGAATGCACTAAAATGGAAAAAAATAAATAACTTAGCGATTGAAGAATTATATTTATGAGTGAAATAAAAAGTGACAGAGATGAATGTCTTGAATTTTTAACTTTGATGTGATTTAAGCAAGTGATTAGCAAGTTTTTATGTTCATGTTTTAATAGAGTAGAATCTCTGTACACAACGGGCAGTTATTACCAGCTAAGTCAGTGGCCTGCCACTGAGTAGTGCTCCCAGTCTTAATGACAAAGGCAGACACATTCTACTTCACTCAGTCATGATGGTTGTGGGGGGTCGGTGAAAGGCTGGTTAAACCGTTTGGTTTACGACCACTACGACCCGGGTTCGATCCCCGCATTGGATACTTTTTTCTTATACGATAATAACAAGGCGAAGGAAGACGAGTATCTTTATTGGTGCATAAGAGCGAGCTTTCGGGCAAAAGCCCTTCGACTGGCAAGATATAACGACGCTATGAACGACTCATACTCGTCTTCCTTCGCCTTGTTATTATCGTATAAGTTCATTCCAGGAAGAATTACTCTACTATTATACTTTTTTCTGTTTAAAAAAAAAATGCTCCAATGGCCCCCCGATTCTTGCAAAAGTCCAACCCCACCAGCGAGTGCAAGTAACCAAACGGGGCTCTGGCACATTTGTAAGTGCAAAGTCGAACTGCTTTCACATGTGTAGACATGTGGTGCGCTTACAGTAAAAAGCAGTCGCTAACTACCCACCATGATTATCATGGCCTGTACCACGTGTACTAGGGATAAGCAAAAAAAAAAAGATGGTTGTCAAGTATCAAGCTCTACAAGCTTGATACCCTAATATGATTGAGTGGAGATAAAAAGAAGAGTTATTACCATCAAAATGGCAGTTAATACCAGCTAAGTCAGTGGCCTGCCACTGAGTAGTGCTCCCAGTCTTAATGACAAAGGCAAGATGCATTCTACTTCACCCAGTTATGATGGTTGTCAAATCTCAAGCTCTACAAGCTTGATACCCTGATATGATTGAGTGGAGATAAGAGAGAAGAGTTATTACCATCAAAATTGCTCTTCCATTGAAAATTAATTCTCACTAGCCTCCAGACAACGGATGCTTTCCCAATGTATTATTATTATTAATAAAAAGGTAAGCATTTGACCTAGACCTAGAGGTAGCCCTCCCCTCAGTGGAGGAGTTTTCAGGAAACATGGGGCAAGGAGGGGCTGGCTGCTGGCCATTATGAAAGGTGGGGTGGGGGAGATTTTAATTTGTGTTATTGAGGCAACATGCGTTAACCTAAAGACTCTTTCATAATTCCCCCCCTATCTCACATACTTCTGTGCATACATAATTATTACCACCATTCTTTCTCTTTCATTCTATTCAAGCACTTGAAACATTTTGGAATTCCAGGATGGTTTCAAGGTTTCCCCCAATATGTACTAAGTGTCAACCTGCAATTCATTGATGAGCTCTACTCATCCCCGGCAGACACCATCAACCAGCTCTACAAGCTTGATACCCTAACATGATTGAGTGGAGATAAGAAGAAAACATTTTGGAAAATAGATTAAATCACAAGATAACCAGCACAGTAATTTATAGGCTACATTGCTACCATCAGTGTGATGTATTTACTACTTGATTCAGTACTTAGTGGTGGTCCAGTATTGAAGAGTAACAACTCTGTTATCAAAATGTATCAATTATGTTGTTACCTTGTGTCGTTAACAACTTTTAATTAGCACCATGCTGTTATTCTTTGTTTCACTAATTAGGTATCATTATCACCTTACAAGGTAATAAGACTACAAATCCCAATGCTCTTTTTCATAATTGTTTATTTTCTTTTTGACAATTCTGTTACCTACTCTACTACAATTATTGTAAATAGTTTCACGGGCAATTATCCAGATCGGATATAGCGTGTCTTATTTGCAACTGGTAATTAATAAAAATCCAAATAAATAGTGTGTGACATTTCGGTAACAGTGTATTGTTACCATCAGACAAAGTTATTACCAAAACCTCACACACTATTTATTTGTTCTTATTACCTTGTGTTTCTAATCTACAATTCAGCAGCAGAATTAGAGAATTCAAATTGTGCCTTATCAACATTATCACCTATAAATGTCGATTTAAAATTTCTTTTTTCGCATCAATTTATGTTGATGTGTTTCAGTGCTGTGGCATTGAGAGAACTTGCATTTCTAGCGGGACTCTAATACAGAATGTTTCAGACAAGTTGATAAAGCCACAATTTGAATTATAGATTAGAAATAAAAGGTAATAACACCAAATCCAAATAGTGTCTTGTGATTTCAATATTTTATTTCCAAAGCGCTATATCCCGGAAGGGATACTTGCGCCAAACAAGGAGAAAAGTTTATTTACATAAGTTATTTACATTATTCAACGCATGAAAACATTAGAGATCCAGATTTTGTAGAAAGTTTAGAATGTATTTACAAAATGAAATATCACACACTATTTATTTGGTCTTATTACCTTGTGAAACACAAGCTACTGAGGCAAGATGGAGCCATCTCGAGATGGCACAAAGACTGTTGTGAAATAAGCGATTAAAGTCCATTGTGTTTATAAATAGAGAGAGAGAAGAAGAGGGAAAAAAGAGGAGAAAATTAATGGGTGTCAGAAACCTGTTGGAGGACAACTACATCAAATATTTGCCACCTGAATGACAACTAACCTGCTCTACCTGTCAAAATGTCCGGGTCAGTAGTTGACACCAGTAATTTGTCAGTAGACTGTGATACATCCCTAGTTACTGTAGCTTTAATTCAACACACCACAGAGATTTCAGTCAATGTTGAATTACATTCAGTTAAATTAGACATTCCGGCCAGTTATTTTCTCAATGTTTCAGCAAAAATATTTTGTCTTTGTCAAATAGAAATAAACCATTTGGCAAGGTGTTAATTAAACAATTTTTAACACCTTGCCAAATGCTTTATTTCTATTTATTTATCCTGACGAAGACAAAAGATTTTTGTTGAAACATTGAGAAAATAAAGCTTTAACTGGCTGAAGTGTTTATTTAATAAAGAAATAAGAAAGCCAGCAACCTCTATCTTCCAGATACATTGAGTTAAGTGATCATATCATCACAACATTCCCATCATCATGTCTAGACTAGATAAGAAGGAAGAAGACTCACTGCTAGTGGACATTTTTCTAGCCTTACTAGGATAAAGCATTAAAGTTGTGGGGGCCGAGAGACTTCCTTCCAGCCTGCTGGGATGACGGACCACGCCGTCAACAAACATACAAGCGGGGGGGGGGGGGGTAGGGGGGCATGAAATAGGAGATGACCACCGCTGTGCGGCATGGCAGATCAGCGGAAGTGAAACAGAACCAGAATAGACATTCTAGGGTGTTGTCCTTTTGTCTTCCTCTAAAAACGTAGCTAATAAGTAACACCAATAAAACACTAACTTTGAAATACTTTCTGGGCCATCGCTGGACTAATAAATCGACACACCACAAAGTAATATACTTTGAAACCAGTGGACCTTTTTTTTTTTTTTAATTTTATTTAGAATGATTCATGATTAAAAACAAAAGGTAATTAGACCAAATCCAAATGGATAGTGTGTGACATTTTGGTAACAGCGTTGTTACCATTATCAGATGACATCCCCTGATATACCCCCATTCCTAACGAATCTTCTTTCCACACCCTTACTAGGGAAGAACAAACGGTGATTTCAAGATTACGAACAGGACATCTTAGAATGCTCAAATTTAATGGAAAAATCAAAACATTCCTGAAATTGCCCCAAATGCGATTCCCAACCAGCCAGTCCTGAACATCTATTGAATTGTATCAAGTTCTCCAAAAAAGACCTCTGGGAAAACCCTCAGAACTATAATAGAAAAGCTGAGACAATGGAACCTAATGGGGATCATTTAAACGACTTGAGGAATAAGCAACAGCAACAACACCATTATCAGACAAAAGTCTAAAGCTTTTACTGAAGCATCACACTTTTTTTTATTTAGTCTTATTACCTTTTGTTTTTAATCTATAATACAAATTGCACCTAATCGCTTCATGATTTAACTTTTTATGGGGGAAAAATTGCATTGCTACTCTTCTTTTCTCTATTCAACAATCATATCAGGGTATCAATAAGCCTGTAGAGCTTGAGATGGTGTCTGTGCTGGGGATGAGCACATTTACTACTAAACTAGGCATATAAAGAAAAAGGTAAACATTTTATTTATTAAAAAAAAATATGTTGAAGAATCCTTTATGATTATTTTTTGGCTAGAACTCTACTCGGAGTGCATTCAAGCTGAGGATTCTTCAAGTGGCAGAATGCTACTCATAATACCTCAATGTTTACATCAGTGACTTGTGGCCACTTGTGTTATTGAACCAATCGACCACAAAAAAGCAAAAATTGTGCGCAACATACAAGCAGGCATTGCCACCTGTGCCTATTCCACTGCCATTACACATGCACAAACTCAAGTAGTGCACTACTCTTCTTCTTCTTTCTTATCTCCACTCAATCATATTAGGGTATCAAGTTGTGACCCTTGGTGGTGTCTGTTTGACAACCATCATGACTGGGTGAAGTAGAATGTGTCTGCCTTTGTCATAAAGACTGGGAGCACTACTCAGTGGCAAGCCGACTTAGCTCCAAAAGAAATGGCCGCCTCTGACATGAGAAACAGACGTCATTTACAGCGCTCCTAACATGGAGTACAAATGCTGCTCATCCTGTATCCCTGGATTAGGAGACCTTACAGGGTACTATCAGCTGGGCCAGCTGAGAGTGCACTACTGCTTGAAAGCTACGGAATGTGAGTCAACTACAGTGGTGTTTCTTCTGCAGCGATTCATTTATTAGCAATAAATCTAGATTTAAACTAACTAATTGCAATGAAAATTCCATTTTACTTTATCAATGATGTAGAGAATTATCATTGGCCAAACATACTCCCCCCACAAGTACCTAACTACTGAGTGGAAGTGCTGCTGAACAGATGCTGGAGGGAGTCCACTGAGTCAGATGATAATCTCCCCCCTCCTTATCTTATCCACAAATCTTCCTCAAGGTTGGAGGGTTTTTCCTTAAAGCTGAACAATCCCAGCTGTGGTTGCCACACTGAGGAAACCAATGCAACATGACACCAGGATAGCAGCTCTGGTTGCCGGCTAGGTTTTACATTTCAGAAAACCTCCCATAGTAGGCAAACCTTCATGGAATTTCATCAAAGGAATGATTTTGTGAGTCATTTCACAGTACCCTGAGACCAAATAACTATGTAGTAGGAAATACCAGGGAAATATTTGTGCGGTATACAGTAAAACCTCTATGAGAGGACACTCACGCTAGAAGACACCTCTCTATAAAAAACAGTTTTCATCGCCAAAATTATCATTTTTACTCAAGGTAATAAGACCAAATCCAAATAAATAAATAGTGTGTGACGTTTCAGTAACAGCGTTGTTACCATCTTCAGACAAAAGTACTGAATAATAGTGTGTGACTATTAATTTGGTCTTATTACCTAGTGTTTATAATCTATAATCCAAATTTTGCCCTACCATTTTTACTATTTAGCAACTCTCCGGTAAGAAGACATCTCTCCCTAAAGGACACTTTGGCTCTACAATTAGGTGTTGTCTTTTACAGGGAGGTAGTTCTATTGTACATAGAATAGATATTTGTGCTTAAAAGCTTAAAGTTGGAATATTCATTCTGGTTGTGGAATATATACTCCAATTTAATAAAATAATCCCTTGTTTCAATATCAAGGTGAAAGGGAGAGTTGTCCTCTTACTGGAGAGTTGCTAAATAGTGCACATGAAAACTGTCCTTTGTTGAGAGGTGTCCTCAAGCGCGATTGTCCTCTCGTGGAGGTTGTTCTACTGTATACCACACAAATATTCACCTTGGTATTTCCTACATCAGGTATCTGGGGATAAGTTTCTTTTTAAACATTCGTAAATCTCTTTCAGGCACGAAAGCCCTTCTACAGGGGATACCATTATACAACTCTAAACACAAGGTAATAAGACCAAATCCAAATAAATAAATAGTGTGTGACGATTCAGTAACAACGCTGTTACCGAAACGTCACACACTATTTATTTATTTGGATTTGGTCTTATTACCTTGTGTTTATAATCTATAATTCTAATTGTGCCTTATCTTTATACAACTCTTGTCCTATTGGCAATTTATTGTAGCCTGTTTTCTCCTGTATATGGGCTTTGGTGACTAAAAGTTAGAGATTTATGAATTAAAATGTTTTAAAAGAAACTTGGAAGTCTGATATTTTCACCTTCATAATACTCCAATAATTTATTTAGAGTTTTTGAGGGGAAGATAGCTTCAAAATATAACTTTTAGACTGGAGAAGTTCAGCCTTTTGTGTCTTATTTTGAAAAAGGATATACAGTTAAACCTGTCTATAGCATCCCCTCTCTATAGCACCTCCCTCTTTATAGTGCCCGATTTTAAATACGTAATATGATGCGATTTATATTAAAAGTGATCTGTCTATAGCACTCCCTCTCTATAGCACCTCCTTCTTTATAGCACCCGGTTTTAAATACGTAGTACAATGCGATTTACATTAAAAGTGATCTGTCTATAGCACTCCCTCTCTATAGCACCTCCTTCTTTATAGCACCCGGTTTTAAATACGTAGTACAATGCGATTTACATTAAAAGTGATCTGTATATAGCACTCCCTCTCTATAGCACCTCCTTCTTTATAGCGTCAGATTTTAAATACGTAGTACAATGCGATTTACATTAAAAGTGATCTGTCTATAGCGCCTCCCTCTCTATAGCACCCTATTTTGGTGAGTCCCAAGAGGGGGCGCTATAGATAGGTTTAACTGTATATACATTCTGTGAATTTTTAGAGAGCATTATATAGGGAATCTAGCTGAAGTTTTGGGCTCTTTGTTATCTCTGATCCAAATAGGTACCATTTAATGATGGCTAGAAGCAGAATCCATGGACACCAACCAATAAAATACTGTGGTTTAACACAAAAAGAAATGCGGTGGCGACTGGTTTGTGCTGTGGTCGGGAGAGGTCAGCTTCCTGGAAGGTCGGCCAGCCTAAGGCAAACAACTGCTGGAGGGCTGGCTCCCCTCAGCCATTGAGGAAATGACATCTTGAGGGGGGTGGGAGGCAATGATGCAATTGGCCTTGACATAAATAGTTTGTCTCCCTTTATTTTCAATCTATCTGTAGAATTAGTTTCCTAGGATGAGTTTTCTTACTTTATTTTTATATTTTCTTGTCAAACTTTTACAAACCCTCCTGCAGGAGAGAGAGAGAGAGTTATATAATAAAATTCATATTCACACACACAAGCCTTTATTAAGAAATTCTGTCTTATACAGATGATTCTCCTGTTAGAAATGAATCTAAAAAGAAATGAGAAGCAGGGAAGAAACTGAATCCTCGCTGAAAAGAGAAAAAGAAGAAAAGGAAAGAATATCTATGTACAAAAGACTATATACATCGTTTTTGTGCATAGAACACAGTGAAGAAGTAGACTTTTGAGTAGATGGTTGCATCTTGTGAAGAAAAAAAAAATATTTCCACACAGTTCAGTTACTTTGTTAGGTCTTTTTTTTCCTCCTTGAATAGAATTCATATTCATTTTATCATATACACTCCTGTAGAGAAGGGTATGTAAAACCTGAAACCTTGAGAAGGAAGTATATAATAAAGCAAGAAAACTCATCATCTGAAGCCATTTTATTCTACAGCAAAAAATCTCTCTGTAAAAGATACCTAATTGAAGAGCAAAAGTATCCTTTTATGAAGAGATGTCCTCTTACCGGAAAGTTGTTATATAGTAAAAATGGTAATTCTGACAATCAAAACTGTCTTTTGTAGAGAGGTATCCTCTAGCTGGAGTATCCTCTCATGGTGGTAGTTCTACTGTATTGGTGATGGAAACTGTCCTTTGTAGAGAAGTGTCCTCTAACCGGAGTGTCCTATCATGGAGGTAGTTCTACTGTATTGGTGATGGAAACTGTTCTTTGTAGAGAGGTGTCCTCTAACCGGAGTATCCTCTCATGGTGGTAGTTCTACTGTATTGGTGATGGAAACTGTTCTTTGTAGAGAGGTGTCCTCTCATGGAGGTAGTTCTACTGTATTGGTGATGGAAACTGTTCTTTGTAGAGAGATGTCCTCTCATGGAGGTAGTTCTACTGTATTGGTGATGGAAACTGTTCTTTGTAGAGAGGTGTCCTCTCATGGAGGTAGTTCTACTGTATTGTAGAAGATTTTACTTTCTGTATGCTTTCTTTATTTAATCACACAAGTTCACATACCATCAGAATAGGTATAGATAGTTGGCAAGTGTCTTTCAATGCCCTAACTAGGGATGTACCATCAAGTCACACAAGTTGGCCATACAACCTCATCCTACACTTGCAGAGATTCCCAACCAGCCAGTCCTGAACATCTATTGATTCGTAAACACAAGGTAATAAGACCAAATCCAAATAAATAAATAAATAGTGTGCGACGTTTCGGTAACACTTTTACCAAAACCTCACACACCAATTTATTTGGATTTGGTGTTATTACCTTGTGTTTATTGCTACCTTGAAACAGATTTTTTAGACAAGTTTTTTCAAATATACCAACAGTATGACTGATGTGTAAGAACAAATAAAAAAGTGGATTTAAAGAGAGAGAAATTTGAGCTATAGAAGACCATCTCCACACTAGGTGCACCTCAATATAAGTTGGAACAAACATGTCTATCTTATCTCTGAGGTTATCTCAACATTTCCTTGGCAACAAGCTCCTCTCTCCACACAGCATTTAAACACCCACTTAGTGATGTGGGGCTTTACAATGGAAGCTCCATACTTGCCATTTCCCAACAACAAGACCTGTATCAATAGTTTTACTTCACGTTGGCTTGGTGCCAAATTTTTATTTCCAATTGTCATCCTCAATTGAATGCTATAAAAAAAATCACAAGACGACCAAATCTAAATACAGTAGAACCTCCGTGAGAGGACATACATACTAGAGGACACCCTCTCTACAAATGACGGTTTACTAGAATTATAATCCTCTGCATCAATCAGACTAATCAAATATAAATCTCCGAGGATATGTTTCTTTATTTGCACAATTATCCTCTTCATAATACTATTTTACATGTAGAAGAGTCGTTTAAAACCCGAAAGCTTGTAAATTTATTAATAGTGCAAATAAAGAAACTTCAGAGATTTATATTGGATTAATCTAAAGGACAGTTTATTAAAATAAATAAATAAAAAATTGCCATTTTTTTACTATTTAGCAATCTCAAGCTCTACAGGCTTGATACCCTAATATGATTGCTGAGTGAAGATAAAAAGAAGACTATTTGGCAACTCTCTGGTAAGAAGACACCTCTCTGTAAAGGACACTTTGGCTCTGCAATTAGGTGTTGCCCTTTACAGGAAGGTAGTTCTGCTGTAATATCATAATTTGGTCTTTTCATCTTATTATTTTTATTTATAATCCAAATTGTACCTTGGAATATCTACTGCTGCACATGGTACAGAGCAGGAGGGACAATTCTGTTCTTCCAAGGGAACAACAGTCTTTGATTTCCAGATTCTTAGTCTAAGTCTAGTCATCTACAGACAATGACAGAATGGTTGCAAGGTACTATGTACTAAGTGTCAACCTGCAACCCCAAACCATATCATTAACTGTATTGACTCATCCATTGATGGGCTCTACTTATCCCCAGCAGACACCATCAACAAGCTTGATGAAATGGTTGCAAGGTTTTCCCACTATGTACTAAGTGTCAACCTGCAACCCCAAACCATATCATTAACTGTATTGACTCATCTATTGATGGGCTCTACTTATCCCCAGCAGACACCATCAACAAGCTTGATGAAATGGTTGCAAGGTTTTCCCACTATGTACTAAGTGTCAACCTGCAACCTCAAACCCCATCATTGACTGTATTGACTCATCTATTGATAAGTTCTACTTATCCCCAGCAGACAACAAGCTCTACAGACTTTCCAGAATGGTTGCAAGGTACTATGTACTATAGTGTCAACCCCATCATTGACTGTATTGACTTATCTATTGATGGGCTCTACTTATCCCCAGCAGACACCATCAACAAGCTTGATGGAATGGTTGCAAGGTTTTCCCACTATGTACTAAGTGTCAACCTGCAACCCCAAACCATATCATTAACTGTATTGACTCATCTATTGACAAGCTCTACTTATCCCCAGCAGACAATCAGCAAGCTCTACATGCTTGATATCCTGATATGATTATTGAGTAGAGATAAGAAAGACAACAGTTGGAATGCAATAAATTTTACCATTGTTTTAGACCACACAACCCCTGTCACCAATGAACATTATCTAAATACTGAGATACACAGCTATATTGGTCCCATTTATCCATTGAAAGACTGGCCTCAATTCTAAGGTCTCCATAGAGAGGACATATGAGCTAGACAAAGGACGGTGCAAGGAAAGGTAAAGTGGAGGGAGGGAGGATATGAGTCATGTCACTACGGTACTGAAGCATGGAATTCTGGTGTTGCTGCAGGTACTGGGCTGGGTTAAAACACTGATAGAACTCTCTTCAGTGGGCTTATTTATAAACAACAGTTCAGGTCATTTCAGTGAATCACACTTCTCAGGGTAGTGGTTGTTTTTTTAAATCTTATTTTCTACTTATACACTTAAACCTGTCTATAGCGCCTTCCCTCTCTATAGCACCCGATTTTAAACATTAAAATGTAAACATTTTACAATAAAAGTGCCTCATCTATAGCACCCTATTTTGGTGAGTCCCAAGAGGGGGCGCTATAGACAGGTTTAACTGTATATGTTCAGAAATTAAATGCCATCTATCAATAAAATTTATAATAAATTTATACTGACAATGTGTTTCTTTTTGTGAAAATGGTAATTCTGCAAATGAAAACTGTCCTTTGTAGAGAGGTGTCTTCTAGTGTGAGTGTCCTCTCATAGAGGTTCTAACTGTATATGTACATGATAAGTAGAAAATTCAAAAATAATCTTCTCCGTTGAGGAGCGACAGCGAGTTACATAATGTCTGGAACTGAATAATAAAAATTTAGATGATGTAGAGCCATATATTTTCTCAAACAAACTTCCAGTCAACAAATAATCTTCAAAAGTAAAGTTCAGGTTGTGGAGAGGACAATTGGGGAAGTCTCAATACATGGGTCAGATGTAGTGGTTGGAAATGGAGGTCAAAGTAACAAGGAAGAACCCCAGGAGGAGGTGTTAACAAAATCTTTGTTACCTGCCCACAGGACAGCCATAGATAACTCTATGGATAGATCTTGTTACCTGCCCACAGGACAGCCATAGACAACTCTATGGATAGATCTGGGTATCAAAACATCCAAAGTTGACAAACATTAAATAAAGATTGTAAGAGGTCAGTGTCCCCTTATATAGAGACAAAAGGCAAACAATCCATATCATCATTGGGACATCTCTGATAGCTCAAGTTACAAGTCGACACTTAGAGACTTGAAGCAATAGAAACCATGAAGCACCCTAAACCATTAAACAAAAGTATACAGTTGCCATCACAGTACGTTCCCCTTCTATCCTAAAAAAAAAAAAAAAAATCTTCAAAAGCCATATAAAACAATAGCCATTCCATTTTTGTCTCCACTAAATCCTTTGAACTGTTTATAGTTGATTCTTTATATTTATTCAATTACGTAAATTTATTTTAAGATATTTTTTGTACTATATTATATTTATTCAATTATGTAAATTCCTTTAGGATATTTTTGTACTATATTTGCATAGATCCCTCCTTAAAAACGATATATAATCTCTCTCACGCTTGCCTTGTTTGTACACTATAGTTAGCTGAAGAAGGGCTTGCCCGAAAGCTTCCTTAATCGCGTTAATAAAAAGAGTTGCGGCGATATATGATTCCCTCTTTCTAAATTGTCGAAATCCGCAATCCGTTTACCATGAATACTTAGTGACCAATTCAAATATTCCACAACCTTGATAAGTTATACAATTTGAATTATAGATTCGAAACACAAGGTAATAAGACACCAAATCCAAATAAATAGTGTGTGACGTTCCGCTAACAATGCTGCTACCGAATTTATTTAGATTTTTATTATCCTGCATTTCCAATCTAAAATCCATTCAGTACTTTTATCTGATGATAGTAACAACATTGTTACCAAAACGTCAGACACTATTTATTTATTTAGATTTGGTCTTAATACCTTGTGTTTCTAATCTAAAATCCATTCAGTATTCTTGTCTGATGATGGTAACAATGCTTTACTGGAACATTTTCAGCCAAAAGTACTGAATGGTACACTAAGATGGTAACAAAGCTGTTACCTAAAATCTCACACACTATTTAGATTTGGTCTTATTACCTTGTGTTTATAATCCAAATTGTGCCTTATCACTTCCTTGTAGGTTCTCTCACATCGAACCCTGCCATGGACCTGACAACAGGACAAAGGATGGGTTTCACAAGCCCGTCTTCTTTCCTTAAACATTTCTTCACCACACATCCCTCCTCTTCCATTGTTACATACACACAACCTATACCTGATGGGTGGTTGGAAGGTTTCCTCTCAGGTATACTTGGCTGAATGCTGGCCAGCACAAATCTGAGCCAATCCTCCAAGAAATGAGAATTCTGATGCTAAATGGAGATCAAACTTAAAGACAACTTGACCAAAAAAAGGTTATTTTGACCTCTTGTAGTCAAATGGTTTTCGACGTTTGCTGGACATGTGATGATCAGCAGGAGAGACATTGCTGACAGTGTTGGAGGGAAAGCTCCGGGGGAAGAGATCGAGGGGAAGACAGGGATACACAGATGATCTAAAACAATGGACTGGACGACACGAGGAGATGAAGAGGATGGCGGAGGAAGTATGAAGATACCATGTGATCCACCCCCAGTAGAGGAAGGCATTGAAGGAGGAGTCAGATGGTAGTGTTGTAGCCATTCAAGGGAATTTTATGGCACAACTCACACTTATTTGACTATGTGCAATATCTTTAAACTCCACAATATACTGTCTTTGTTACTAATTAGAATGTTTTTTTTGCCACCATTTCAAGCCTTCCTTAATTATAAAGATTTCTAATTGATTCAAACAATGAGATGGTCTCTATGCAACAAAACAATGGAAACAACTCTCTTCTTTTAGAGTAAAATTGGCCTTTTCAACATAGAACTAGGGTTAATGAAGATATTGGGCCAAAACTACTATGATTGGCTGTCATTTAAAGCTTCTATTTGTGTGAAATAAACTTTTGTTTTCTAATATAAACCAATTTAATAACCCTAGTCTTATAGATTCATTGAAATAAAATTTTACATTCTAAACTCTTTAAATGATAGGGCACAATTTGGATTATAGAATATAAACACAAGGTAATAACACCAAATACAAATAAATAAAGTGATGCTGTTACCGAAACGTCACACACTATTTATTTGGATTTGGTCTTATTACCTTGTGTTTATATTCTATAATTCAAATTGTGCCTTATCATCCGAATAAATTTAGAAAATGAAGGCTAAAATCTTTTTAAAATGTTGATATTTTACAGAAATCCTTTATGGTTGTTTTGCTTTTAGGCTAGAACCTTATTCACATATTTCCTCTGCTATAAGTTCCTCCAAATAGCAGAACATTCCTCTCTGAAACAACTGATTGTTTACATGGTGACTTACATCTGATGAGGTTATTGAACCAATGATGTCGTAATCATCCATGAGAAACAAAAGGCTTGTGACACATGGCAGACATGTGTGATACTATGGAGCACTTGTTGCTACAATTCCCATGTGCTAACTGCCACCATCTTGCTGAACGGCGCAGTAATGCATTTTTATTGATTAACTTGTATATATATGATGCATTAGCGTGCCATCTGTTATAGAAATTTGTGTTTTAAAAAATACTTTTACTTGCAATTTGTGGAAGAGCAATTGCTCGAAACATATATTTATAATTACAGTTAAACCTGTCTATAGCACCTCCTCTTGGGACTCACCAAAATAGGGTGCTATAGAGAGGAAGGTGCTATTTAGAGGGGGCGCTATAGACAGGTCACTTTTAATGTAAAATGTTTACATTTTAATGTTTAAAATCAGGCGCTATAGAGAGGAAGGTGATATTTAGAGGGGGCGCTATAGACAGGTTTAACTGTATATATATTTCTACTGTCCCCTCAAAGCTTATATCCATAGTTCATTTAAAATACCTTTTCTGAGAGTCTAGCTTCAGTATCACTATAAAAGGAAAACCGAAAATACAATATTACAGCGATATATCTATACCAAATATGTGTGTGTTCTTTATATATGACAAGGGAAACCATTGAAAATAAACCACAAAGGTTGATGGGTTATAATTGGATAATTATACTCTTCAACAAGTAGTTTAATCACAGTCCTCTTTAATTACTAAAATAGAAGTATGTTTGGGTTAAAAGCAGTTTTTTTTTTTCAGTTTTAACAATAGAATTATCATCTCTAAGAGTGTAAAACTTTTGATGAGAGAAACAATGTAAATATTGAATTCTTTTACCATCTATAACAGGTTTATAATTGATACTTGTTAAATTTAACACAATTATAGGCCATGTTGAATTAAGTGCAATGGAAACTATTAACTACAATTTTTGAAATTGTTTTGATAACGATTTTCGTAAAAAATTTCAAAAATACTAATCGAAATTGTTAAAAAAAATAATAATAATTGGTATACAAGAGCTAAGTAACTGCTACATATATTATAAAAACAAAAAATGGCCACGACTTTAAAAATTTTGCTAATTAATGTGTTTTGAATATCTACATAATTAGTGTGCAGAAAAAGAATATTTTTAAAATTTAAAGTAATTGATAAAATATTTATATTAATGACTATATTAGCAAAACTATATAAAATTCGTAAACTATTGAGAGAAAAACTTTTTTTATATCGAACTTAAGGTTGAAACAAATTAGTTTGAAAATATCGAAATATCTCGCCAAATAGTGTCAAGACCTATTTAGAATGAAGGTGAAAGCAAAAATTACGTTGCTAAATAACAGAATTTTGTGTGAAATTAAATAGTGTAAACAAATTTATCAAAAGATTATAAACTTATTAAAAATTTCGCCGCATTACTTACCTTGAATAAATAAACTGTACACAGGTTTCGAATTACAGTCCACAATACCGTTAGCGAAAATAATAAAATGACGTCATATTTGCTCATCTGCCAATATTTGAAAAAATATATAATGCTATCGAGGAAAAATTTGAGATTTATTTCTGGCCATGTTTTGATAATTTGCTGAGAATATACATATATTCCATTTACGACTTCAAAATAAGTCGGCATTGGTTCCCAAGAATCGTCGCTTATCATCTTTAGCCGGCAAAGAAGAACCAAACATCCGACTTATAAAAATGAGATGATTATCTGACAAAGTCCAAGATATGAAGGTAAGACACACATTTTTTTTACAACAATACTGCGCAAGCGCAGCCGGCGATGCCAAATATGTTGTTTTTTTTATTATTTTTATCAGTGAATGAATTTTGGTTTTTATTTATATTATAGGTAAAATTATAGAACTATAAGCCACTTGGTTTTTTAAAAGAATATTTTAATTTTGTGCCTATAAAAATGTTTTATATCTATAAGATAACATTTCGAAGTTAAATAATTAAATGTTGATATTTTGAGCCAAATTTTATGGTAAAATAATATGTTTTGAAGGCCAAAAATAAATTTTTGTTTTTTAATTGGAATTTTTCATATTTAAACCATCCTATTTTGTAAACTTTTATATATAAATATTTTAATTTTATTTTTTAAACTTTTTTTATTATTCACAATGTGAATAATATGTGATAAATGCTTCAATATACAATTATCATTTGCAAGTTTATACAATTAAATAATCATTACAATAAAAACTTTTCTATACTTAAATTATAGTAGAGTACATTTATTTTAAAGTTGCAGCAATTTAAGTTAAATGCATGAGTTTTATGGAACAGATTCAAAGTTGCAAATTTGGAAAGTTTAATAGCGAAAAAAATCGATTCAATATTTAACTACAGTTATTAAACTTATGAACGTTATTAAACGTTAAAATGCGATGTTGAAAATGTTAAACCATCATATAAGCGCAAAAATAAAATTGACCTCATTATAACTGTAAATATCCTCAATGTAAAAAAAATCTCATTAAAATCAAACTGGTGGAAAATAGTCTCTTAAAAACATAGTTCAATTTTTGAGAATAGTGTTGGATAACTGAATGCTACGACAGCTAGCGCCACACTGGACCTATCATCATCACAACTGTTTGTTTACCTTTCTTCTCTATACTTCAATAACTGTTCGCTACCATAACTTTGTTTTTCTTGCTAAATGGATAATAAAGATTATTATCATATAATCCTCAACGTCCTCATGCCTTCCTACAAGCTGTAAGTACCTAAATCTTACAACAATTAGATTATGAGACTGAATATTGCATGAAATCCAACTAACGAGTTAAGACAAGAAAAAAGAAAAAAGGCTTAGCAAAAATGGCGTCACTCCCGAGCCACGATGTAACCCTAAATAAGCTCGACGGCTATAACTACTCACTATGGTCTTTCAAAATTGAAATGCTCTTGCAAAAGGAAGATCTTTGGGAAGTTGTCACCGAAAATATTCCAGATGAACCTAAAATCGAATGGAAAAAGAAAGACTCAAAAGCTAGAGCTATCATTAATCTAAGCATCGCCGACTCACAAATAGTGCATGTCAAAAGCCTACTAACAGCCAAAGCTACCTGGGACACTCTTAAAAATATCTATGAAAGAAAAACACTCTCAGGAAAAATTTATTTGCTAAGGAAGCTATACAGCTTAAAACTCGAAGAAAACAAAGACATGCAACAGCATATCACTACCATGATGGAACTTGTTGACAAACTGCGAACCATTGGCGAAACACTAAAGGACTCTCACATCACGGCTATACTGCTTTGCTCGCTTCCAAAGAGCTACTCCAACCTCATCACGATGTTGGAATCAAGGCCTGATGACGAGCTAACGCTTGAATTCACCAAGAACAAACTCCTTGATGAACACACACGCAGAGTAGAAAGCTCGAAAGACGAAAGCACCGAATCAAAAGCCTTAAAAAGCCTCCACAGAGCTTCAAGCCAAAGAAGAGAAAAAGAGAAGAAATTCTGTTCTTTCTGCCACAAACCAAACCACTCCAAAGAAGAATGTTGGCACTATCAAAAGCGAAACAACAGCAACAAAGAGTACAAATATGAAAACTTCAGAAGAGAAAACGTACCAAAGTACACAAATCAGTCGAGTGTCACCCAAGAACAATCAACAAATCAGAGAACAACAAAAGGACCTAACCCAAAAGCTCTCAATTGCACTCAACGAGAAGCAAGTGTACACAACTGGTTCATCGACTCTGGAGCCACATCTCATATGGCGTACGACGAAAGCTTCTTCACTGAACTTAACAGAGAACAAACACAAAATGTTGTGGTTGCTAATGGCAATAAGCTGCAGGTCAAAGGGATAGGACAAGGAGAAATCAAAGTCATCACACCCCAAGGAGAGACTGACACCTTACTTCTCACAAAAGTTCTCTACATCCCGGAACTAACAGACAACCTTCTGTCAGTGAGTGCGGCCACCTCCAACGGATGTAAAGTAACGTTCAACAGAGATTGGTGTACCATCGAAAGAGACAACACAGCACTCGCGAACGGTATACTTGACAATGGAATGTACCGACTCCACCTGGATGACAACCCCCAAACTCGCACATTCAAAGCAAATGTTGCAAAACAAAACCACTGCAAGAACAAAAATTGCCTCATGCTCTGGCACGACAGACTAGGACACAGAAATATAGAATCAATTAAGAAGATTCGAAATGAGAACCTAGCAAGAGGACTAAGTCTAAATAACTGTTCGCACAGCACAGACTGCGTTCAGCGCATTCAAGGTAAACTCACCGAAACCCCATTTCCAAAGAAGACAGAGTACAGAGCAACTGAAACGCTTCAACTTGTCCACAGTGATATCTGCGGTCCATTACCAACTAACTCTCTCAGCGGTAAGAGATACTTCATCACCTTCACTGATGACTACAGCAGATACACGAAGATCTACCTCCTGAAAGGAAAAGACGAAGCCTATGAAAAAATAAAAGACTACGTCATCTCAGCACACACGGAATTTGGAAAAAATATCCAAACCATACGGACAGACAACGGTCGTGAGTACGTAAATCGACAAGTCGAAGATTTCCTGAACCAAAGCGGAATCAAACATCAGCTAACAGTCCCCTACTCACCAGCCCAGGACGGAGTAGCCGAAAGGAAAAATCGATCACTAATGGAGATGACAAGATGCATGCTGTTTGAATCAGGACTCCCACAGTCTCTATGGGCGGAAGCGGTTACCACAGCTAATTACCTACACAACCGAATACCCTCGAAAGCTACAGACAAGACTCCATTTGAACTATGGACCAACAGGAAGCCCAGCCTGAAGCATCTAAAAAGATTCGGATGTAAAGCCTTCGCCTATATTCCCAAGATAAAAAGAAACAAGTTGGATAGCAAAGTTATCGAAGGGATCTTTCTTGGATACGATGATCGAAGCAAAGGATACAGAATCCTGCACGATACGGACAACATCACAATCAGCAGATCCGTAAAATTTATAGAAAAAGAAAATGGGTTTCACCTCGCTTCCACAAAAACAACTTCACCACAAGTACTAAGTACAGATCTAACTTCCTCCAATCATACTGGAAATGCAGAGGAAAGTCAGGAACCAGGAACACAACCCGAAAACCTTGAGGACTCAGAAACCGAGGATTACCTTCAACCCGGCACAAGCACAGGAACACAAGTGGTCACACAAAGAAGATCCACGAGACCAACAAAGGGAATACCTCCCATAAGAAATGACTACATGCTGTACAAAACTGAAGCTCAAGACATTCAGACACCCACCAGCTACTCGGAAGTCCTACAATTACCAAAAATAGAAAGAGAAAAATGGCTACAAGCAATGAACGAAGAACTAAATTCTCTTGAGAAGAACAATGTATGGGAACTAACGCCTCTACCTAAGGACAAAAAGATCATAGGATGTAAATGGACCTATAAACAAAAACTCAATTCCAAAGGAGAAATAGAGCGGTACAAAGCCAGACTCGTAGCAAAAGGGTTCAATCAGAAATTTGGCCGAGACTACGAAGAAACCTTTGCACCAATTGTGAAGCATTCTACAATTAGAGCCTTCCTAGCTGCATCAGTCTACAAAGGGATGCAAGTGATCCACCTCGATGTGAAGACAGCGTTCCTACACGGCGACCTAGATAAAGAACTCTACATGGAACTCCCAGAAGGACTCCATACAAAACAAACAAACGAAGTCTGCAAACTAAAGAAGGCAATTTACGGTCTAAAACAAGCCGGAAGATCTTGGAACACAAAAATTGCAAGCACTCTAATTAAAAATAACTTCAAACAGAGCATTGTAGACCCATGCCTATTCACCAAGAATGAAGAAAACCATTCCATCTACTTGATTCTATATGTGGATGACATGCTCCTTGCAAGCGATTCCGAAATAATCATCCAAAACACTGTAAAAACTCTCGAAAAAGAATTCGAAATAAAGAACCTTGGAGACCCCACTCAATTCATTGGTATAGAAATCTCAAGGAACAGAGAAGGTGAACTCCTTCTGAGCCAAAAGAATAAAATCCAAGAATTAGTTGAAAGGTACAATCTCCAAGAAGCGAAACCTACTTTCACTCCCATGGAAAGCGGATACCCCGGTATATCTGATGAAAAACTTCTACCAAACAACGTCCAATACCAACAACTGATAGGCTCACTATTGTACCTAAGCGTAGTATCCAGACCAGATATCGCAGCTCCAGTCTGCATACTTAGCAGCAGAAACCAGAATCCTAGAAATTGTGACTGGAATGCAGCAAAAAGAATCGTAAGATATCTAAAAACCACTAAAGAACTCGAGCTACGCATATCTAACCAAAAACCTCCCACGCTGGAAGCATACAGTGATGCCACATGGGCAAGCGACAACACCGACAGAAAATCACTAAGCGGAAACTTGTTCCTACTGGGATCAAACCCCATCTCATGGATGACTGGGAAACAAGGTTGCGTATCTCTCTCATCCACCGAAGCGGAACTAATCTCCGCAGCTGAAGCCTCACAAGAACTGTTATGGCTTCTCGACTTGCTAAAGGATCTCGAACTGGAACAGAAAGCTCCAATCTACTTCCACCAAGACAATCAATCATGTCTCAAGATATGTTCATCCGAAAAAGTGTCTTCTAGAGCCAAGCACATCGCAACCAAGATTCATCACCTGAAGGATCTTCAGAAGAAGACAGTGATAAAAATGATCTACTGCCCAACTGGCGACATGAAGGCGGACATTCTGACCAAGCCGCTACCAAGGCCGACATTTGAGAAGTTACGCTACAACCTCGTGATGTCTCCACATTCATGCCGGGGATTTGTTGGATAACTGAATGCTACGACAGCTAGCGCCACACTGGACCTATCATCATCACAACTGTTTGTTTACCTTTCTTCTCTATACTTCAATAACTGTTCGCTACCATAACTTTGTTTTTCTTGCTAAATGGATAATAAAGATTATTATCATATAATCCTCAACGTCCTCATGCCTTCCTACAAGCTGTAAGTACCTAAATCTTACAACAAATAGTTTCAAATAATTTTTCAATGTCTCCATTTTTCACAATTAGAGGAGAATATAAAACAATAAAGTGCAGAAATAGCTTTTAAATATATCTATTTGAAGATAAAGGTAGCGTTAAAATACTTCTAATTTTAAGCAAAAGATGGTACTAGGTTTATAATGACATTTAAAATGTTGCATGAAAGGCTATTTTGTAATTTTGCAAAAAAAAAATATTTAATATATAAAGAGCACTTTTGATATATTGAATATTTAATTTAGGTGTAGATTTTTACAATCTTTGAGAGAAGCATATGTCCTCATAATTCGTCCAAAACAGCCACTGAATGTATTCAATTGCAAAAATGCATAGTATATAAGAAATTCAGTCAAATACAATAGTATGGCGGTCTGGAGATTAAAATGGCGAAATCGCTTGAAGGATCCACCACTGAGAAGACCATGGCCTTCTCCTTTTCAATTTTTATTCATTGCAATATAAGGCTTTTGAAATAGTTCATATAATAATAATATATATAAATAATTTAAAGAATATCTTACAATATTTCTTCTATTTTCTCTATTCATTTAAAATTCAAACGTTGAGAGAGCTATTAGAATTGAATAAAATTAATCATTCCTCCAGGGAAAAGTGTCTTTTCAAAACATTTTTATTCTCTAGCTTTCAGACACGACACCCTTCTATAGGAGTAAACATGGTATAATAATTATATAGATTATAAAATTCTATAGATATAAAAATATATTTCGTATATTTTGATATATTTTTATATCCATAGAACTTCATAAAATTATGTAAAATAGTATCAGATTATATTTAACTCGTGTTCTATTGACGAATTATTATACCATGTTTTCTCCTGGAGAAGGGTGTCCATGCCTGAAAGCTAAAGAATAATAAAAATGTTTTTAAAAAGAAACTTTTCCCTGGAGTAATGATTAATTTTACTCAATATTGATGCAAGGGATTATTTTATAGAGATATTAAAATATATATAAAAAAACAATTTTAAGTTAGAGAACATTTTATATTCTAATAATAATAGCTAATGGTTAAATACAAACATTTTTAAAATTAAAAAGTATGATGCAACTATCCAACATCAGACCCTCCTGGACCTACTCGGTGACGCGCCTTTGGCCTCTCTTATGTTCCCTTCAACTTGCCTCGTCCTTTGTATATTTACCCAGATGCCTGAAACCACGAGACCCATGACTGCTATTGCTTGTGGTACGACATATATATATATACTTATTTTACCATTGCAGTAAGGGCAGTAAAACATGTTTTTTTTAAAAATGTATTCTGATATATGACGCTAAGCCATCTGTAAGGTTTAATTTCAAGATCAAATTATAATCTATATATATATAAAAGTCAATGTCTGTCTGTTTCGCGATAAACTCAAAAACTACTGAACCAATTGGTACCAAATTTTGCATGTCGCTTTTTATAAACCTGAGGAAAATTTTCGGCTACATTTTGATTAGTATTTTTGGCGATTTCTTTTTTTTTTTCATTCGAAGAACTTTTTTTTTACGCGGAGTAATCCGGAATGGAATGAATACCCAAATATGGCCATTTTTTATAAGCATCGGTGGTTCAGTGGTAGAATGCTCGCCTGCCACGCGGGCAGCCCGGGTTCGATTCCTGGCCGATGCATTTTTTTTTTACAATTTTTAAAACTCATTTATATCTATATATATAAAAATGAATGTATGTTGGTTTGTAAGTCCGGTATACAAATTCGCAATAGTTCACTAATTCAAACCAAAATTTCCATACATAGGTAAAAAATAACGGGGAAGACGATAGGCTATTTTAAAAAATATATAAATCAATTATTAAAACTATATATTCAAATTATTCTACTTAGCTCACGAACAGCGCCCTCTATCAAGTACTAAAAGGTTATAAATACGTTTAAAATCTAAATCTTCTCAATATTTTATTAATAATATTTCGCTTAATAACACATATAATATAAATATTTATATAATAACTGCTCTAATTTGAAATATTTGGTAGGTTTTATTTATTTATATATTTTCATATTTAGATATAATTGATCTAATTCGCCGTTTAAAATAACTAATAATAGTTCGCTTAATAACACATATAATATAAATATTTATATAATAACTGCTCTAATTTGAAATATTTGGTAGGTTTTATTTATTTATATATTTTTATTTTTAGATATAACTGATCTAATTCGCCGTTTAAAATAACTGCTCTAATTCGAAATATTTGGTATGTTTTATTTGTGTTCACTCTATTTCTATTTATTTGAAGTATTATAATTTCCATGTTTCAAAAACCTTTTCAAAAAGGTCGTTAGAAATATGTAAGGCCTGAAATAGCTTTACATGCGAATATTCATGATGCCAAGAGTAGCTTAATGGTTAGGTGTGCGGCTTCGTATTTCCACAACCTTGATTCGAAACTTAGCCTGGGTGTTTTTTTTATATTATTGAAGCAAAGTTTTTTTTTTTTACAGTACCAAAATTTCCATACATAGGTAAAAAAGATACGAGGAAAACGATAGGCTATTTTAAATTATATATAAATTAAATATTAAAACTATATATTCAAATTATTCTACTTAGCTCACGAACAGCGCCCTCTATCAAGGTTATAAATACGTTTAAAATCGAAATCTTCTCAAAATTTTATTAATAATAGTTCGCTTAATAATTAGAATACTTGATCTAAATCGAAATATTTATAGACGCTCGCTCGATTTGAAGATTTATATCGTAACTAATCTGACTGTAAAGTTTGGAGCGGGACGTTTCACAAGAGTGACATCCACGGCGCCAATTTATAATTGTAACGAATAGTTTTTGAATAAAACATTTAATCGGGTAAACCCGGGCGTTGCCCGGGTCATTCGTCTAGTTATATATAATATAAATATATATTATTATATCAACTATATTAATTAAATCAATTACCTAAACACTAATATAATACAATTTTTGCCATCACACACACTTTTTTCCTGTAGTTTATGTGTTACTTCTGTATTGCTATTCTATGGCACTTCTAATATTTATTATTGATGTACTTTCAGTATGAAGGAAATTGCAATCGGGGGAATTCTCGGGCGAAGCCGGGTCATACGTCTAGTTCATATATATTAATGAAAAAACAATAGAAAAAAATAAAAGATAAGTTGGTCAGGTGTTGATATTAAAAATAAAAAAGGCATTTCCTGACCACAAGCACATGTGCTTTTTAGTTCGTGGATGGCTTTTCTTGATTTATCAAGAAATTGGGTTGGCCAAATATCACGGAGCAAGCTAAATAAACGTTTAGTTTATTTTTGCTTCACTAGATGGCGCTCTGCCATCTAAAAGCACATGTGCTTGTGGTCAGTAAATGCCTTCTTTATTTTTAATATCAACACCTGACCCACTTATCTACTAGACGGGTGACCCGGGCTTCGCCCCGGGATTGACCCGTGTGCATATCTACCCAAGTGATATATATTTAGATAAGATTTTTTAAATAATTGTTTGTTATTAACATTATCTATTTGTTTGCATCAGCATAATTTAATCTAATCTTTGATAGAGGGCGCTGTTCGCGAGCTAAGTAGAATAATTTGAATATATAGTTTTAATAATTAATTTATATATATTTTTAAAATGTATGGAAATTTTGGTTTGAATTAGTGAACTACTGCGAATTTGTATACCGGACATACAAACAAACAAACAAACATACAAACATTCATTTATATATATATAGATGTAATATATTTTAGGTACAAATATTTTAGCCAACATGTAGTATTTTAAATAAACCTGTTGAAGAGCCTTGAATCGAAAGTTCGCCTTTAAATATCTAGTAAACCTGCTTTTTTTATATTACAAGCAAACTCTAATAGATCTGGGTTTCAACATTGACAGTTTTGGAATAGCAAACTCGAAAGCACGCGCAACAGAAGCCCGCGTTGATTCTGCATTGAAATAAATGTAAACAACCAAATAACTTTATTTAATTTCAAATCTTATTTTATTGGCGTTTTAATGATGTAAAATAGTTTCTCCAGTAGAAGGGCTTTCTTGCCCGAAAGCTTGAGAGATTTTAAAATAAAAATATTTTTAAAAGAAACTTTTCCCTGGAGACTTAATGTTCTTGTTTTGACAGTTTTGTTGATATTTATTTCAATCGATGGCGGTTTTGCACCACTCAGTTGCAGTCTAAAAACAAAGTCTTAATAAATATACTTTTTTACACATTATATATGGCAGATCTAGCGCTCTAGATCTAGATCCAACATGTCCTCACTGCCGGGAAGAGTCACATACTTTGGATCACCTCCTCTTCTCCTGCCCAGCTTTTATACTACACAGACTACAGATACTGCTTGGAGTACAAGACTTCAGCCCTACTTCCTGATTACCTGCCGACTTGGAACTACCTGGTTACCTGGTTCACCTCAGCAATCTGCCCCCCCCCCCCCCCCCCATTACTAGACTTCTCCTCTAGACTGCTGTACAGCCCGGGTAGATTTACGCTCCAGGAGCCCGGGTTACCTCTATTTTTTCTCTCTCTCTCTCATTATATATGAGACCTGCTTAATTGAGTTGAATCTATCTCTTTTCAAACAATGAATTGCCATCCTTACCTATGCTAACACAACTTATAAATTTTTGGTCGTAAAGTAATTTATTGAAATCTATAACTAATCACACACACAACCAACTAATCTCAATATATTGTAGAATGGATGACAAGATATCCAAGATTCCAGAGTAAAGTTGGGGAAAGACTCCAGCTGCCATGTGTGAGAAGCAAAAACGACTTCCAGTGTAGGGATTTGGATTTAATAAGTTTTATTAACCCAATATTTCGATGGACCAATCGTCCATCTTTTACGAGGTTTTTGTTATGAAGCACACAGCAGGTCGCGTGCTTCAAGTGAGCCATGGAAGTCTTACAAGTTTGTTGGGCGATAAACCATCTATGGTATACATTTTAAACAAAATTAAATATAAACAAAAGAAAACCAACGCAATATATATAGCAATTAAATTATTTAAAGAAATTTAAAAATCCCAGCGTAGCCGGGGGAGGACAACGAGCAGTCTGGCCACATCTGTGGCAAGTAGAAGACGTGGGGAGTTGTCTCCGGGGCGTGTGGATGATCCTGCAAGACGGTGCCAGGAAACCCTGACATTGGAGCGGCCTATAAGCCGGTAAGTCTAGGCTGGGCATGTACAGTGTGGAGCGGGACGTTTCCTAAGAGTGACATCCACGGAGCCAAAATCCTTCTGACGGGGAGGTTAAAGGCAAGTCCCACTTATTGTATTCCTTCTGTTCACTGAGACGTATAATAAAGCGCTAACTTTTTCTGCATCCTTACGAACCCACGTGAGTATCTCTGTGCCACCTGATTAAACAAAGAACATGAACAGCGTCTGGATACCACGTAACAGTATTATACATTACAGTGCCATCTATTGTAAAAAATTAAAACTATTTTTGACGCGTATGATCCTTTTTGAACTACAACAATTTTCTACTGCAATAATAAAAATTGGTAGATTAAACTGGCGAAACCGTTGGGAGGGTTTACCACTGATGAGCCAGGCCCTCCCATTATATAGGGTAAATACATATATACAGGGCAGTAGAAAATTGTCTTAGTTCAAATAACCTCAGTAAAGACACTACAAACTAATATAGTTTCTTCTAGCAGTAGAAATTGTTTAATATCAAAAAGAATCTTACGCCTTTAAAATAGTTTCGAATTTTGATAACAGATGGCGCGCTAGTGCATCATATTATAAATGTTCTAATAAAAGAAACAATTTGATATTTGCGGAAGAGCGATTGCTCGAAGCATATTATATATTTATAAATGCATGTAATTCTACTGTCCTCTAAGCTTATGCCCATAGTTCTTCTAAAATACCCATTCAAAGAGTCTATCAACAGTATCACTATAGAGGAAGTTCCAAAAATGCAATATTTATAGCATGTAGAAGGCGGAATAATTGTCATCCAAAAATGCAATATAGCAGCGGTATGGTAGATTAAACTGGCGAAACCGCTGAGAGGGTTCACCACTGATGAGCCACGCCCTCTCATTAATTTTCCCATTGCAGTAAGGCAGTAGAAATTGTTTAATATCAAAAAGAATCTTACGCCTTTAAAATAGTTTCGAATTTTGATAGTTTCTTCTGTTAGTCCTCTGAGTAGAGAACAGCTTCAACGCTCTCCACTTTCTCTTTGAATTTTTTCTTGCAAATGTCGAACTCCACCAGCGAATGCAAGTAAACCAAACAGGGCTCTGACACATTTGCAAGTGCAAAAGTCGAACTGCTTTTCACATGTATAGACATGTGGTGTACTTACAATAAAAAAGCAGTCACCAACTTCTACCCACCATGATTATAACGACCTGTACCACGTGTACTAGGGATAATAATAAAAAGAAAGACTTGTAATTTATACAGCAGCAGGGGAGTGGGTCGTAACTTGAAAGCACGTTCTTTTATTTTTCAGTGGAAAAACAGATAAAAAGAACTCCTCCCTGACAAAAGTTGGCTCGCCAAAACTCTCTGAGACGTTTCAATGTGCCCCACAAATCTGTTTATAAGTTCAATTGTCTTAATTAGGTTTTTTCTTGTATATAAATTTCATGATCAATATTGATTGTGTGTGAATAGATATTATCTTCATTTGCCGAGACTCCGTGGTCAATCCAGATATAATAAATTTATTTTCCTATAATTTACCCAGACTTATCTATTTATTAGCTTGATTGTCTTAAATATACATTTCATATTACCATAAAGGTACTGTAACTGAAGCAAGAATTTGAATATTCTTTGAGTGTGAAAGCTTGCAAAAAAATAGGAACTTACCCTCTATTATAAATTTGTTTATTCTTTGTCGTCTGTTTTCACAAGTTGAATCTGGTTAGAAAATGTATAAAAATTAGATGAATCTTTTGTTGCCTTAAATACGAAGTAATTAACTCGTTTCTATATACAAGGTAAGTCCCATAAGTTCCCGGACTGGGTCCATAAAAAAAAAGGTAAGATTTAAAAAAAATTTTTTATTAAAACTTCTCAAAGTAATCCCCCCTTGCTTCAACGCACCAGCGCCATCGTTTCTCCCAATTGTCGAAACAATTTTTATAGGCCTCTTTTGGAATGCTCTTCAATGCCAGCAGCGATTTTTCTATTATGTCTTCCCTGGTGTCAAAATGTCTTCCTTTTAGAACTGCTTTGAGTTTGGGGAACAGGAAAAAGTCATTTGGTGCGATGTCTGGGGAATAGGGTGGTTGAGGTAGGATTTCTGTCCCATTTTTCGCCAAAAAAACTCGTCACCAAGTGCGCTGTGTGAGGGCGGGCATTGCCATGGTGTAGGATCCAGTCACCATTAGTCCATTTTTCTGGCCTTTTTTTTCGAATCGCTTCCTTTAGACGGCGAAGAATGCTCAAATACATTTCCTTAATAACTGTTTGGCCTGCAGGAAGATACTCGTGATGAACAATGCCCTTGTTATCCAAAAAAGCGACCAGCAACACCTTGTTTCTGGGTTTCAATATCCTGGAATTTTTGGGTCTAGGCTCACCTTGACCTCTCCACTCGGCAGATTGACGCTTGGTTTCAGGGTCATAGCCATAGACCCATGTCTCGTCGCCTGTGATTATCTTGTCTTTCCATTCCGGTTCCGTTCTTGTTATTTCCAGCATGTCCTCACAGGTTGCAAGCCGACACAGTTTTTGCTCATTAGTGAGGAATCTTGGGATGAATTTTGCAGGAGTCTTTTTGAGCCTCAAATCTTCGGTTACAATCCTTCCAATCGTTGTTTTAGAGATGCCTGTGTCTTGCTCTAGCTCCAGCAAAGTGGTTCGAGGATTTTCTTTTATCAAATCGGTGATTTTTTGCACATTTTCATCAGTCCTTTGAAATGTTGGGCGTCCTTGACGAGGATCATCTTCAATGGAAATTCTGCCAGCTTTAAATCTAGAATGCCATTCAAAAACAGTTGTTCTCTTTGGGGCGTTATTGGGGAATGCTTTATTAAGCATTTCAAAAGTGTCGGTTGCTGATATTTGAAGTTTCACACAAAATTCTATGCACATCCTCTGCTTCAATTTTTGTTCCATCGTAAAATCGCCGCAGCGCTAGGTGTGACCTTTAAATAAATTAGAATAACTTTGGCGCGCGCGCACGTACCGCCTCGATATTGGTACCACCGTGTTGCCAGATATTTTTTCTATAATAAACTGTCAAATTTATTTACATTTTTCATTTATTTATTTTTTTATGGACCCAGTCCGGGAACTTATGGGACATACCTTGTATATCTAAAAATGTTTAAAGTTTAATAAAATAATTTTATAAATCTGAGAGTTGTCTTCATAAACGATCCAACAGTAACGCTTCCTATTTATAAATAAGGGATAGTCACAATATACTTTGTGTTTTAATATTTAATTTAATTACAGCAAGGTTAAACATAATATATAAACAAAACTTATGCAAAATTAGAGAAAGAAAGAAAGTACAGTATTACCTAACTATGAAGAAAAATCAAAGAATAATTAAGCAGTTTACATAAATTAATACATAGCATGTTACAGGCACCATAACTGTTTTTCCTGCTTGTATCCTACATTTCTGCTTGGATAATCTGTAGGGAATCATATCATTTTATTTATTATAATTTTAAATCATATAATTTTATTTCTTATTATTTTATATCAATAATTGTAAATACCAAAATAAAAAACACAACAGCTTAATTCTAAAAAATATTACCTTAATCAATTCTCATGTTATTGTTGTAGACAAAGAACACGCTTGTTTTCGTATAAAAACGATAATAAAATTACTAGCTAAATTTAATGTGATTTAGTAATTAATTCTTGAATTATAAATATATTGTAACACGCCTGCAGCCGCCCCAACAAATCTGTATAAGACTAAAAGGACATTGCAGAAGAAGACGAAAAAAACTAAATAGAACAAAGATAAGACATCTGGAGACCATGTAAAAGAACATAGAGATGGAATTCCAACCAGAAATGCTACAAGAACGTTGATTGAACTTGTGTTGACGGGATTGTGAAAATAAAAAGATTGTGTTAAAAGGTCTTAATAAAGCTTTTTGTTGTTGTTTTTTTCAGTATGTCCCGAATAAATAGCCGTTTTGAAACGTTGCTAGATATTCGAGAGAAGACATGTTGTGTGGACAATATGGAGTAAACAAGAGAATACTGTAAACTATTTATTTATCAAATATCAATAGAGAGAGAGAGAGAGAGAGGAAGTTGCCAATAAAACAACAACAACAAATTGTTACATAATAAAGAGTTGGAAGACATTCCACGGAGTGTAGTGTGGGGTAGTCTTGTTGGAGGCTTGCTACCAGGTCAGACACGTGGATAACATGTGTGACATTTACAGTATCTGATGTGTTGGGATAACAGGAGGTATGTACACGGTATAAATTTACATAAGCAGTAATCATAAAAATACTTCAAACAGTAAAGCCTCGTTTATACGAGCATGAAGGAACAATGGTAAAACAACATTCACAGAAATGTACAGGATCCACAGACTGAGTATTTAACGATAGATTTATCAACAAAGTTTTACTGGGCTGTGATAAACATAATGCATTATTCTAAGGCACACATTAAAGGGAGAGGTACCACATATATATATGTATGCTGATATTTCGTGAAGATAGCCGACCCCTCCCCCTATATAAACATATTAATTAAAAAATTATATTATAATGCATTAGCGCGCCATCTGTATTTTTCCATTGCAGTAAGGGCAGTAGAAATTGTTTAATTAAAAAAAAAAAGAATCATACGCGTCTATAATAGTTTTGAATTTACATAATTACGAAATATAAGTTTCTTTATATTGTGACAGAGCAAGCCTTTGAACAAAAAAAAAAAAAAGAAGCTATTCTATTGTCTAATTGAAGTTATAAGGAAAAATATGGCTATATATATATTAGGTAATAAAAAGACATATATTGGATTGAATAAAAGATTTATTTGCTAATATTTCGATTGGCTGAACGCCAACCTTTGTCAAGGCATTATATTTTGTATAAACAAACTCAACCTCCATTAACCAATTTCCCCCATCCCCCACCTCCTTTGTATTAAAAAAATATATTTCAACTGTAATATAATGACATTATGCGGTGCTGAGTTTGTTTATACAAAATGTAATGCATCGACAAAGGTTAGCGTTCAGCCAACCGAAATATTAGCAAATAAATCTTTTATTCAATCCAATATATGTATTTTTATTATCTAAAGATTTAAATATGGATTGCGCGCTATATTCAGAACAATATACAGTTAAACCTGTCTATAGCGCCCCCTCTTGGGACTCACCAAAATAGGGTGCTATAGAGACGGGGTGCTATAAGCAGGTCACTTTTAATGTTTAAAATCGGGCGCTATAGAGAGGAATGCGCTTTTTAGAGGGAGCGCTATAGACAGGCTTAACTTTATATATAATTATAACAATATATATTTATATTTCGCAAAAAATATACATATTTAGCGACATAAGAGATGGATAGCGACTGATGATCGGTTTTGAGTAACGCCCGGACAAAATCTAGTTTCATCGTCTCTCAGGTGAATAGCATTCCTTCATCAGGATTGGAAATAAACATTGTCAGCGTTTATTGTATTCTGATGAAGGCGAATGATGGCCATCGAAATGTCGATGAAAACTAGAGATTTTTTCTTCTTCTGGCAACGGGGTGTCGCTCCACAGAATTAAATTCCAATAAAACAATCCCTTCTATCAATATTAAAGTGAAGATACTAGAATCCCGGGGATTGTTTATAACAGTTCAATTCACAAATCTCTAGTTTTCAGGCACCAAAGTCCTTCTACAGTAGAAAACATAATACAAGAAATCTCCCCAATATATAGGGGACAGAAGTTAAAATATAATAAAATATATAGGGTACTTATATATAGCATTCAAATAAGTATATATAAGTACAACCTCTGTATTTTATTATATTTTAACTCTTGTCTCCTATATATTGGGGCGATTTATTGTAGTGTGTTTTCTCCTGTAGCAGGACTTTAGTACCTGAAAACTAGAGATTTGTGAATTAAAATGTTTTAAAAGAAACGTATTCTCGAAAGTCTGATAATTCCCACCGTATCAATATTAAAGATTTAATGTAAAGGATTTCTACACAAGCACAAAATGTCCATGTGTGTCCAACCTTGCCAAAACTTGGGTGTTTTATTAAAAAATTGTAATTTCTACAACCTATATAAGTATTATCTCCCAGAGAGATGAAAACATGTCTTCTTACAACGCTAGCTATTGTAGACTAATATAAATTTATCCATATAAATAAAGATCCTAGCCCACAATAAGTACTAGTGAACACATGTCCTCTAACGACGCTACCTATTGTAGACTAATATAAATTTATCCATATAAATAAAGATCCTAGCCCACAATAAGTACTAGTGAACACATGTCCTCTAACGACGCTACCTATTGTAGACTAATATAAATTTATCCATATAAATAAAGATCCTAGCCCACAATAAGTACTAGTGAACACATGTCCTCTAACGACGCTACCTATTGTAGACTAATATAAATTTATCCATATAAATAAAGATTCTAGCCCACAATAAGTACTAGTGAACACATGTCCTCTAACGACGCTACCTATTGTAGACTAATATAAATTTATCCATATAAATAAAGATCCTAGCCCACAATAAGTACTAGTGAACACATGTCCTCTAACGACGCTACCTATTGTAAACTGATATAAATTTATCCATATAAATAAAGATCCTAGCCCACAATAAGTACTAGTGAACACATGTCCTCTAACGACGCTACCTATTGTAGACTGATATATATTTATCCATATATAGATACTAGCTTACAATAAGTACTAGTGAACACATGTCCTCAAACGACGCTACCTAAAGTAAACTGATATATATTTATCCATATATAAATAAATATACTAGCTGACAATAGGTACTGTCTCACAGAGACGTGAAAACAGGTCGCTACACGGCGATACATATAGTAAACTGATATTTATCCATTAGATAAATATACTAGCCTCAAAGACAGATCCGCGATCGACGATTCTCCTATTGCAAACTAATATATATCCTTATCCATATAAATAAAGATACTAGCTGACAATAGGTACTATGTCTCCGAGACGTGAATACACGTCTTCTCACGACGCTACCTATTGTAGACTGGTATATCCTTATCCATATAAATAAAGATACTAACCCACAATAAGTACTACTCTCAGAGACGGGAAAACATGTCCTCACACGGCGCTACCTATTGTAAACTGATATTTATCCATATAAATAAATAAAGTTATTAGCCCCGAAGACAAGGTCCGCTAACGACGCTACCTATTGTAGACTGATATATATTTATCCATATATAGATACTAGCTTACAATAAGTACTATCCGTCAGAGACCTGAAAACATGTCCACACAGGACGCTACCTAAAGTAGACTGATATATATATTTATCCATATAAATAAAGATACTAGTCCATAATAAGTACAATATCCGAAAATGAAAACATTTCCTTACACAACGCTACCAATTGTAGACTGATATAACTTTATCCATATAAATAAAGATACTAGACCACAATAAGTATTATCTCACAGAGACCTGAAAACAGCTCATATCCCGACGCTACCTGTTCCAAGCTAATATATATTTATCCATTTATATAAATAAAGTTACTAGCCATGAAGACAGGTCCCCTAACAATGATACATTGTAGATTGATATATATTTATCCATATAAATAAAGATACTAGCCCACAATAAGTACTATGTCTCAGATACCTGAAAACATGTCCTCACACTACACAACACATATTGTAAACTGATATATATTTATCCATATATAAATAAAGATACTAGCTGACAATATGTACTATCTCCCAGAGACGTGAAAACAGATCGTCACACGGCGCTACATATAGTAAACTGATATTTATCCATATAAATAAATAAAGATACTAGCCCCGAAGGTTCGCTAACGACGCTACATATTGTAGACTGATATAACTTTATACAAATAAATAAAGATACTAGCCCACAATAAGTACTATCTCACAGAGACGTGAACACATGTCCTCCCACTACACAACACATATTGTAAACTGATATATCTTCATTTAATAGAAAAACTTATCCTAGTATTCTAGCGTTACATTGAATTTTTGGCATTCAGACTTATTGTGTTAAAGAAAATTTATTTGAAGGGCTAAATAATATTTAATAGAGATGAAATATCACAAGTCTTTTATATACCAGGAGCTCTCTTCTTATAAATATAGCTGAAATCTCGCTTTATCGAATTGGTTCAATCTTATCTAAGACAAGTGATCATTTACATATAAAAGCATAGGGAGCCAAATTAAACGTCAAAACTAGACGCCATCTAATGACCGTCGCCACAAAATACCAGCCTCAGGTCGTTGACAAAGCCACAACACCAGCTTTGGCAAACTGAGAAGTGTCCACCTGGTGACCATGGTTTCAGGTTAACGAGGCTGACGAGGGCCATTAGCCCGAAACCATGGTTGCTAGGTGGACGCTTCTCAGTTTGCCAAAGCTGGTGTTGTGGCTTTGTCACCGACCTGAGGCTGGTAACTTGCGGCGATGGTCAATAGATGGCGTCTAGTTTTGACGTTTAATTTGGCGCCTTATGCTTTTATATATAAATTTCCTCCTGACAAATTCCCATATATATATATATATATAAACGCAAAGCATACATATATATATATATATAAAAATGAATGTTTGTTGGTCCGTTTGTAAGTGATAATCTTCTACATCGCTCAACCGATCGTGATGAAACTTTGGGAAGTTGTTTAGTATACTACCGGGATGGTTTCTGGCTAATTACTCTTTAGAAATAACCTTTCGTTGCATTTTTATTTACAATAAAACGTAAATTCACTCGCAATCAGCGCCCCCTCGCGGCAGGCGTATGGCCTGAAATAGCCTCGCATGAGCGTATTTGTAACGTCAAGCTTAGCCTATAGGTTAGGTACACAGCTTCGTACCCCCACAACCTAGGTTCGAGGCTCAGCGTGGGTGTTTTTTTTTTTTTTCATTTCTTTTATATTATTGTAGCAAATTATTAAAAATATTATTTTATTTAAAATGTAGGCTTTTTAAAATAAAAATTAACATAAACAATTTTTAAATAATATTTTAGCCACAGCAACGCGTGGCTGGGTTCGCTAGTATAGTATAAACATATATATAAATTTGAGCAAAGAAAAGTAATTTAATGAAGCTTTGTGGATTCAGTCGGATATAAATAGTTGATATAAGTAAACACAGTTTTCATACAAGCGTCATATATAAACGAGGCTTTACTGTTGAAAGAGATAAAAAAAAAACATAAAGAAGGTGGCTTGATCGTTTAGAAAAATAAAAAAAGTTCTATTAAAATGGTCAGAGCTGGTCAAATAAAATGCAAATATATTTATTCGTGTGTTAGAGCAATTTTTTAAATGTTGAAACTTCATGTTTAAGTTATCAAATCATACACAAACTGATGGTATGGGTATTGCTATGTAGAGATGCTGGAAAATGTTAATATATTTTGAAAATAGAGCAATCCATAAATAAATATTTAATTAAAAAGGCATATATTGGATCAAAATATCATTTATTTTACCAATATTTCAGTTGGCTGAACGCCAACCTTTATCAAGGTATTATAACATTTTAAAGTGTGTCAACAATATGCCAATGATCCAATATATGCCTTTTTAATTAAATGTTAATATATATATATATATATTTTTTTTCAATTTTGAGTTGTATACTGGGAAAAGAGGATAAAATTAAATTTTTGTTGATACTCTGTGTTTATGATATATGTCTGTGAATGTTTTAAAATTTCATTATCGATTTTCTTATAAACACAGATAAAGTCGTATTTGACTGGATTTGATAGCATTGGTTTAAAAAAGAAGTAAATAAAATGCCTTTTGAAAGAACCAAATTGAATAATGTGCTTTACTTTACATAAATAGTTGACTAATAATATATTGTTAATAAAAAATTGATGTCAGAATGGAATGGTCAATTGAAAATATCCACAATACCTTTTTCGATATAAAAGAAAATGCAAAATTTTGAATATAAATATATTAAAAAGAATAAAAACACCCATATATATAACTTTTAAAAAGTCTTTAAAAGGTTTTTTAGAATAATTTGAAATATGTATTGCATAAGTATATAGAAAAATTATAAAAATGTGTACAGATAGATAGATTAAAATATTTTTTTTTATATCAACTACATATAAATGTTATTTAGTTTAAAAGTATTTATTTTAATGCATTTTATATACTTTAAATATTTTTAATGAAAATAATTTTTGCTCGTAAAAAAAAAAGAAGTATAGAGAAAAAATTTTATATGAAATTCACAAAGTTGCAATATATATTCATTTTTTTATAAGATTACCACACTGCATAAATATAATAACAATTTAATAATATTTACATATTTCGAGAAAGATGAGCTAAAATAACCCACTTGATTATATTTTAAATACTTATTTATCAAAACATCTTATATGTAATTCAAAAGATAATGAGACATTCCAAATCATTTTAATAAAAGTTTATACAAATTAGTTTTTAATTGGAAGAATATATAGAAATCGATATATTATTCTTTATAAAACGATCCCATTTTAAAAGCATTTGATTACTATATTTCAAACGTATATCATAAACTGTTAACAACATAACAAACAAACATAAACACAATTATGGCACTGTTAAACAAATTGAAAATTACTTTAGAGTATATATGAAATAAGTTATCAAAAAATACATACGTTCATCCATTTAATTCAAGTATAAAAATATTTTAAAATGAAATATAGTCAATATTTAATATTTTTCTGATTTTTGTGTGAAAATATGTTTATAAATTATACATTATTTTTATTGTGTTTGTTAGTTAATTTAAAAAAATGTTTTAATCTAAGATTACTTTTAACACCTAATTTTTTTTTAAATTTTGTATAGAATTAACTGAAAATAAATTTAATGGCTTTGAGGAAAATATTTTTAAAAATATTTTTAGAACAATTTGTTATATATTTGAGGGAAGTTGAAAAAAAAAAATGTAAATGAAAAAAAAAAAAAAGAAGAGATTTTCACTCTATAAAGAAAGCTATTGTTAGATAAAATTTTAAATTAAATACAACTGGTATTTTAAGCACATTTTGATTTTTAAAATGCATTTCGGAAATATGTATCTTTATAAAAAATATTCGTTATTTAAAAAATGAAAGATAATCAAGTTCTCAGTTGCTACGGTAGGGATAAATGTATGTTAGGTTATTCAGTGATTGAATATATCATCATCACAAGTTAATGTTTTGGTTCATGTAGGATATGTAAAATAACATATTACAACAGAGGCCAGTCAATAAAGTTACGTCTTCATGATAGGTTAGTGATTCGTTGTTTTGTACAAGACACTAACAAATCAAACAATGTATTTTAAAATATATAAAAATATTGGGCACAATGTACAACACTAGGTATGGAATATTTTTGTGGTTCTTCAAGAACCCGGTTTATTTTATTATTATCTTTATCTGTGTAAAAAAAGTTAGTTTATAAGTTATTATAAACATTGTAGTTATTATATTCATTGTAATATATTTCGATCTTCTTTTAAATAAGGGTTTCTTTTAGTATAGAGATTGCTCCACATTTTCTAAAGATAAAAATATAATAATATTAAAATATTAAAATAAAAGTTGGCTATTAAATCTATTTTAGTTAAATAAGTGAAAAATTAGTAACTTTCAAGGTTTATTTTTTATTGTTAAAAATGGACTCCCTCGCTTATATACATTCTGAATATCTATTTTTTAAGAATTTATATTGTAACAAAGTATTTATTGATTTTATTATTTTTATTAACAGAGTGGTCATTTTTATGTTTATATTTTGCTACTCTGTAAATTTACCTCGTAGCTTATCTATTGTTTACTATTCATAGTTTGTCTTTGCCTGAAATAAAATTGTTGTCTCATCCCGAAGTTGGTCTTCCCTAATTTTCCACGTGGCAATATACTTATATAGGGGTAGAGGAGATTGAGTGAAATTGGAATTAAGTTAGGAAGATTTTAAGTGACTTGAGAAATTCTGTGTGTGTTCCTTGAGATAATTATAACGGAGCTTAAGTAATTATATAATATTTAATTAATATTATTAAATTTATAATTAAAGTAATTATATATATTTGAAAATGTTACAAATATTAATATACTCATAACACATATAATGACCTATAATTATTATTTTTCGTGGATAGCTTTTCTTGATTTATCAAGAAAATGGGTTGGCCAAATATCAGGAAACAGGCTAAATCAATGTTTAGTTGATTTCTGTTCAACTAGATAGCGCTTTGCCTTCTGTAAAGCACATTTGCTTCTGGTCAGGATATGCTTTCATTATTTTTTATTATTTTATTTTGTGCTAACTATTATAAATATATATTTTCGTCTTATTTTGTCTTATTTTAAATATATAAAAAATATTTATTAGAGCTATTATAGGTAAAAAAATATTTTCCCATGTTAAATAAATATTTAAAGAATATTTTGGGTATTTTCGGATGACGATTGAGGCTTAATTAAGTGATACGAGAAAAAAGGTGAACACAAGTTCATTAAAACTATTTATCCCTAAGTGAAATATCAAAATTTGATATGAAGTCTATTTCAGTTTTATTTTGTACGTAATGTAATTTAAACATAATTAGAGCTAAAAGTTATGTATTGCACAATTTGTAATGCCATTAAAAAAGATAAAGACCGATAAAATAAAGTATTTACAAGATAAAACACGATGACTACTGGTTCAAAACAATTTACATGTAATATACATAAATTAAAATGAAATTGTAAAAAATAAACAAATGTGGAATGATAAATAGTGAGTTACTTATTCAAATGAAGAGATAGAGATGGTAAAACAGCAATATATTGTGGCGAAGAAATATTTGTAAGATTATTTTACAAATCCAGATTAATATATATTTAATTAAAAAGACATATATTGGATCAAAAAATCATTTATATTACCAATATTTCAGTTGGCTGAACGCCAACCTTTATCAAGGTATTATAACATTTTAAAGTGTGTCAACAACAAACTCAGCGCCACATAACGTCAATTATAAAATTGATTGGTTAGAAAGATTGACTACAGTGTTTTGATGTGTTTGAGGATTTGTTTTTTGTTGCGAATTGTTTAATTTTTTAGATTGAATTAGGCGGATAGCTGTAGCTTTGTTTTGACATTTGGTGTCTAAATATTGATTTAATCCTTCAATTAATTCATTATTTAAAATTGCTTTCCATTTTGGAGTTAATATATATTTTTATAATCTGTTGAATATTTTCATTGAATAATATTAAATTAAATAATAAATTATTTCTTCGCCACAATATTATATATTTTTGTAAAATATATAATATTGCCCTGTGTGTGAATACAAATTTTATAAATAAATTAACTTTAAGGTAAATTAAACCAATATAGAACAAAATAATTATTAAATACCGAGAGTTAGGACAATGCTAATTAATATTATGGTAATATAGTCAAATTATATATGGGATTTAAAAAAAACTTACTTTAAACAATATAATTAGAGAAAAATATTGTAAAGAAGTGATTTAAAAAAATTTATCAATCTTAGATTTTTATGTATAGCATTAGTATTCGGTTAATTGTTCAAAATAAATAATTTTGTTTTATGGATATTTAATACATACAAATATATAATTTGAGTCAAAAGGCGATCCATCAGTTAAGTTTATACAAAAGGGCGTACATGGATCTGTGAATTGCCCAATGAATTGATAAAGAAGGAAACAATCTCTCGAAATATTTTGATTAAAAAATGTTTTTTTCCCCTTTCTTTACAGATCCACGTACGCCCTTTTATATAAATACACCCATACCTCGCTTTGCGTCGGGGTTACGTTCCAAAAAAACACGACGCAAAGTGAAAATATGTGAAGGCGCAATCAAAAACAAAGGTGTTGCCATATTTTAGGAAAAAAATTAAAGACTCGAATCCAAAACAACGCAACTTCGAAAATCTAACGACGCATAGTGAAAATCAGTAAAAATTAAGCAGCGACGCAACTTCGAAAAAAACGCAAAACGAAACGACGCAAAGCGAGGTATTGGTGTATATAATTGTGTATAATTTTTATTATCTTTAGAATTTTTCTATTATATTGAACGCGTATACGTTTTTAAGAAAACTTTATATTTTACTCTATATTTTCTTTTTTTAAAGCACACCTTAAAACAAATGCTTCAAATGAAATATTAAGACTTATGATATATTAAAAATACAAGGAGAAGCCTTTTTTAAAGTGGTTTGAAATAATATACTGGGCTATATTTATTTATCTATATATTTTATTAATCATTTTAATTATTATTGCTTTTATATTTTTTTAATTTGTTAATGAATTCACACAGAATAATTTTATCTGATATTATTGAGTAGAAAAAAAAAGAAAAATTAGGAAAAATATAAGATATAATAGTAAACATTGATAAAGCAGATTTAAGTTTTTTAAAAACCAAAAGATAAATGAAATTTAAAGTCATTTAAAATCAGTAATATAAATTATTATCATTTTAATTTTGTTAATATTTTTAAATTTACTTAAAAATATATATTGATATAGGATTATATATAATTCTCATCAAATATACATATATGGTAAAATTAACCGAATGCTAATGATTATAACGTTGAATTAAAGAATTTAAAGTTAGGGTAATAATATTTAAATTTTTACTTTTCTTAAGTTATACGTTATCAGATGAAAAAAGAAGCCTCTTAGATACTTCTGTTTAAAATATTTACATTCAATAACAAAATGGCACGCTCTTTCATATATATATATATATATACAATAAATAAATATATTTCGTTTCCAATGAATTATCCCTGAAAAAAAAAACTACAAGTAGGTAAATTTTACTTTTATCCACAATTTTAAAAATCACCAAAAGAATCTTTTGAAAACAAGGAGGATTTCAAGATTTTCGTCTGATTTATAATTTTGCATTCTTTTACCTATTTTTTTGTGTGACAGAGAAATGATGTAATAAGGAATATTCTATTTGATGAGTATATATAAAGTAATTTGCATTTATATAAAAATAGGCTTGGAATATTAAGTAAAATTGGCCACATTATAACAGGGGGGGGGGGGGGAATCTTAAAATATTCATTGATTTTTACGAACAGAAGACAAATTAACCTTGGAAAAGCTCCACCAATAATGGATGCCTTCCAGCTAAAGCTTCTTTGCTGATTTGACACAACCTCTCCAGATCAGAGATTCGGAGAAGCATCTCACCGAATTTGCTCGGCGACGCTGGATAATGGGAGGTGGTATAGGTCTGGAGCGCTTCCAAAACTTGGGTCTGACAACCCTGAACTTTTTCTGGCTCTCTCAGGCCGCTGGCATCTGGTCACACCGCCCTTGTTAGTCAGAGAGTAAAAGAAAATCACCGCTAACACAAAAGTATTTATCATATAACTCTTGATTTAAAAATAAACCTTCTTCTCGTGTCTTTAATAAAATACATAATGCTTCCAGAGCTAAGTTTCTTGTATAACTTTTTATTTTCACAAACTTCTCAATCATATATGTAGGGGACAAATTATTGTTTTGTATTTCTATTTTATGTAAAATTTATTTGCTTTTGAAAATTAATATTTTTTTGTTGCTACTATGCAATTTTTTTATTATCTAATTTATATATATATATATTATTCTGAAAATAGAGCAATCCATATTGTTATATTTGTTCATAAAGGGCACATCTTGGATTCAATAAATAATCTTTTTATTTCCGATATTTCGATGGGCTAAACGACCATCTTTTTCTAGGATCTCATCCCTTTTCGCGGCAAGCCGCGCGTTACACTTGAGACACGGGCGTCTCACAATCTCCCCGGGCGAAAATCATCCAAATGAAAATGTAATGTATGCAAATAAATATCGTACAATACTAATTAAAATAAATGAATAAATAGAGTGAAAAGTAAATATCTATATTTACAAAATAAATATTCGGCTATTGCATTATGAATGAAGACATTTCACTGAAGTTCATATATACATAGAGGTTCCTATTCTAGGAGCATCTAAATTGTGTGTACATGTCCGGTATATCGATCTTTCGGTTTATGCTATTTCTGTCTTCCAAAGAACTCCAACTCTCCAAGAATAGCCTGCTGTGCTTTTCTTTTATATCTTGGTATATTATTCATTATAAAGGTGGGTATTTACCTTTTAGTTCTCCAATAAAATTATATACAAGAGGTATTTATAGGGAGAACAACATATATATATTTTAAAAATTGCATTCGTTCTTTTTTTGTTGTTGTCTGAATATAATAACAAGGTATAACCTTAGTGATTACAATAAAACAAAAACTTGATTTTGCAAGAAATGTTTATGTGGATTATTGTTAATTAACCACCACATATATATTTATTCTTTATAATTCAGGTATAGTGCCTGATTTATTCTCCTTCGCAAATTTTTTTACATATTCAAAATACTCTTTGAAATATTTAATTAGCTTCGAATTATACCTTTATATATTTGTTTTCATATTTCATCATATTTTGAGGTATTAAAAATAAAAATGGCATATCTTGACCAGGAGCACATGTGATTTACAGAAGGTAGAGCACCATCTGGTGGAACAGAAATCAACTAAACATTGATTTAGCCTGTTCTCAAATATCAGGGAACAGGCTAAATCAATGTTTAGTTGATTTCTGTTCTACCAGATGATGCTCTGCCTTCTGTAAAGCACATTTGCTCCTGGTCAAGATATGCCATTTTTATTTTTTAATATCAACACCTGATCTTTTTATATCATTTTATCATATATTGAGGTATATGTGGGTGTCGTGGGCGCCACGTACCGGAGGAGAGGAGCACGAGCACCTTGAGGGCCACGAACTCGCAGTCGTCGAGCTGTAGCCTCGCCAGATGTCCCGCCAGCCGGGCCATGCGGTCGGCCACCGCGGCCAGACCTAGCTCCCGGGCCTGGGGCGGCGACAACGTGGTGCCCGGGCCCAGACACACGGCCGGGCTCACGGCGCACGACTTACGGCAACACGTCAACAGCAGCAGCTCGCACCACGAGTTGATCAGTAGCGTGATCTGGTCGTCCAGCTGCACCATAGATGGCAAAACCTCTTCAAACTGTCGAATCATTCGCATTACATATCTCTCCCTATCGCGGGAGTCGATGTAAAACAGGGCCACAGATTGGATTCAATAAAATAACCCTTGTATCAATATTGTCGCGGAGATAGATAAAGCAAATTTGGGGATAACTAATTTATTATAAAGGTGGGTATTTACCTTTTAGTTCTCCAATAAAATTATATACAAGAGGTATTTATAGGGAGAACAACTTATCCCAAGGTAAAGATAATAATAATGAGCGTCGTGACCGGAGTTGCAGAGCTAGCTACTTGAAAATATAATTACGCTGAAAATATCAGGCTTCCAGGGGAAGAAATTCTACCAAAATTCAGTGAGGTATTTCAGATGTTCCATAAAGAAGTCTAAACAAGCAAATTGACAGAACTATTAGGAAAATAGAGAATTCAAGAAGGGTGTACTCTAATCAAATGGTTAATTGATTGGAAGATTTGACATTATATTACGTATTTTTTTAAATAAACAGAGACTTCTCTTTTTTTCTATAGTAGCGTTGTCCTCCTGGTAGAATACCATTTGAACAATAGTTGATATGGAAGTCCTAATGACACTCGTCTGAGATTTTACTTCCGAACTTAGACATCCCGTCACCCAGGAGTACAGACTCAGGAGAGTGGGAATAAAAACTATCTAGCTATAGGTATATGCATTGAGAACAAACGTAGATAAGTGGGAAAAAAATTGTAGCTAGAAAACACTTGCAAAAAATTGAAATACCAATATTATTCGCCGTTATGTATAATGTCTTTGTATTATGTATAAAGTAATTGTATTATGTATTATTATATATATATTCGCCGTAATAATATTATTCGCCGTTATGTATGATGTCTTTGTATTATGTATAAAGTAATTGTATTATGTATTATTATGTATTCACCGTAATAATATTATTCGCCAAGTAATAAGTAAGAAAACAACGTTTAAAGAAAAACACGAACTTTTGGGACAACCTTATTTTTGGGAAAAAGAACACTCCGAATTCAAGATCCCACTCCACTAACAATGTAAATATGTAAATACACTGTAAATGTGATGTACATATTATCTACTGTAAATATCATAAGCTAGGTTTGAGTGGTACCTAATAAACTTAACTGGACCAAGCTATGGACCTTTAAAGTTTTCTTTTATAATTACTTCAATGGGAAAATCCGTGAAGTGCATGGAAAATTATTTACCCATAGTATTACTGTAGCCAGTCAAAAGGATTTGTAAACCTTGGCTGGAATATGTCGAGAAATATGAACGTGATGTCACAAGAATGTTTCAAAGGCATTCATTTCTTATATTGACAGTAGAATTCTTCAAACGGAGGTATACATGTTCGAATATTGGAGAGCTGCGCACTTGTTGATATATATTAAAAGGTTTTGAAGTTTCATCCTCATTTTAGAGGAAGTTGTGATACAGGACACCCATTTCAAAATCAATTGCCTCTATACAATGTACACTTCTTTTAGCAATCGCAGCTGTTTTGTCTTTAAAAGACGCGAAGTTCATGGCGGCATTTGGGCAAAGAGAGATTTCTGTCAGCGTCTGAATAAATAGCAACGACTTGGCTGCTGAAATGGAAGGTTTAAGTTGATCTGCCAACATTGTGTCTCCCAAGGCAATTTACTCAGATTGCATGTCTGCCCTCGTCTCCATTTCCCTGGAGAAAGGCCAGATGGCGCATGAAATTGTGGATCTGCTAAAAGTCATGGATAATCCCCCCGAGTTGTGCTGGGTAAAAGGGCACTCTCTAATTGAGGGTAATGAATTAGCTGATAAACTGGCAAAAGAGGGATGCTGGTCTGGAAGGGATGTGGTGACCCCAATTCCAAAGAAAGAAACTTATAAGCGTATCCGGGCGCATATAGATGGGCTGTGGGAAAATCGATGGGTAGAATCAATAAACAGTCGTGAGACGTTCAAATGGGTAAGAACTCCAAAAAGGAACGGACGAATCCTCTCACACAAACTGAACAGAATGATTACGGGGCACGGCCCGTTTCCTCTCAGTTTGGCGCGATTTGGTATTAAGGCGGACGACAAATGTGTATGTGGGAGCCCTGGGGCTGGTGCCAAACACTTTATAGAGGAATGCCCGAGGGTCCCCAGAGGGGAGGAAGAAAGTAGTAGGATTAGAGGAGCAACTGAACTGGAGCTCCTGGAATCCCACCGGAGGTTATTGGAAAGAGCTCACGATGTCGCTAGTGAGCTCTTCCTCAACTGTTAGGTGTCACAGTTGACCACAGTGGATAGCTTGCCGATGATCTAGTAGAGTGCTAGTAAGGCTGAAAGGAAGACTGACGATCGAGTGGATCGCAAGGTGGGTGGTGAACCAGGGTCTACCGGTTGCTGCTTCCCCGCAGCTCCCCGTGGGCATGACAAGATATTTTCTGCACTTACCTTGTCATGGCTAGACGCAATCGGTATACAAAACCCTCTGACTCTAGGCAGTGGAGAGACCTCGAGGTTCTAACTTCCGAAGAGATGGCAGGCTCTTTGGTATAGGAGAGTACCTAGTCCTAGTGTGGACCATCTTAAGGAAGCTAAGAATACTTGGTTGTCTGCATGCTGGTAGAATCAGGGGGGGTTCCTTGTCCGTTCCCCCTGGTGTGGTTGAAAGAAGATGAAGTAAAACATACCCTCCTGCCAACCAGAGGGCTGTGAAGGTTTCGTTATAAGAAGGAGGGTTAAATACTTATGGGCTTCCCAGGCCTTGGTAGTAATCTGATCCTAGAATGCCAACATTGTGAAGTGGAAGAGGGCTACGATTGAGACGTATACTAGAATCGTCCATTTGTTACGCTGCAGCCCCCGCCACTCACGTGGATGTCCTTGAAGAGCGGAAGACTCTTGCACCACTTGACGATCTTGTAGAGGCGGCTATCGCGTCGAGGGGCGTCGTCCGCGGCGTGCCAGAGGTGTTCGACGGCCAGTAGGTCCGAGAGGAGCGCGGGCAGCACGGGCTCTGGACCCACGCACGGTCAGCCACGGACCACCGTTAGCTAACGTAGACGTCGACCTACCGGGCGATGGGTTGCTGCTGTAGGTGGCGCACTGGTACGTGCTGCGTCCGCCCCGAGTCCTGTCCTCCCGGATAGCTGCGGCACAGGGATGGTCTCACTTTGGGATGGTGATAGTTGAAGTGGTTCAAGACAATTCGCTAATCTATAAAGAATTTGAAAACTGGAATGCTAATAAGGGATAAGAGCAATGTAGAATATTAATTCAGCAGATCTTGAGGCGAAATATTCCAGAAGATCCCTGATTGAAGAAGACCGAGACTACGTCATTTACCATGACGCCCCTATAAAAGAGGGTAAACTTGCAATTTTGGGAAGAGGAGCTCCATTCGACATATCAAACAAGATACTGAAAGAGGACTTAAACCAAACCGATCTAGAAGATATGTACCAAATTTCTGTTAAGAAATTATACTTTCAGCTTCAAAATCCATCAAATCCAACTATACAAGACATTCTACAAAACAAAGGAGATATCAATCCCCGATGACCTGACGCTTAGTTAGGAGCTCTAACAGCTGCAAGGTCTCTACTCCACCAACTCGCCATGTGGAAATAGCCAGGACATGGTGAGCTAATGTAACACATGTAAACTGAGACGAAATAAATAAAAATTTTGGGGAGATGTTTTTTTATAAGTCCCGAGTCCGCGTGTTGAACGGGCAACCCCCCCTCCCTCCCCTCCCAGAGCTTTCCCCCCCTTTTGTCAACTTTGACGCGTTGTCTTTGCTTTGGAGTTCCTTCTCTTTTTCCTGTGATCTGTAAACTATGGTAAACCAAGACTTCCCCATATCACATACAAGTATCTTATTGAGAGTATTCCTTGCTATTGATATATATACTGAAAGAAAATTTTTTTCTTATTTTCCATAGGATTATTCAAATAATAATCTGTATATATTTACCATGTGTATATAATCTTTCTCCATTTTTACCCCTTTGTATATTTCCCACTTTCGTAGGTTTCTCCGTCTTGTAACCCCAAGGAGAATCCTCTGTAAGACCTGTGTGTCTTAATAAAGGCTTTTGTGTGTGACAATGACAATGAAAACAATTTTATTGACTTTTCAGTCAATGATTACACTCAAAGAGTCAATGGGAGAAAGTACAATTATTTACAATTATCTTGATTCTGTTAGGAGCTCAGAGCCAGCCTGAGCTCGTATATTCCCCTTTGAATTAAGGGGTGGTGGTCGCGAGCATGTTCGGCGACAGTGCCGAGAAACTCGGCGAGAATGGCTTTGTGTCTGGGTCTAGGTGAGAGAGTCTTGAGGAGATACTCCTTACTCTCGAGCCACATGATCGCAAATGAGAGGCCTTGTAAATCTAGCCCTTTCTTGATTAGGGGCTTTAAGGCCCGTTGATAGTTCAGCTCTTCGAGTAGGTCACGTATTTGGTGTTCGCACTTTCTCTCCAGTTCCACCTGGGACAGCAGTGGCAGTGGAGGCGGAGGTGTCGCCATGGCCGGTGTCGCCTCTTCCCCATGGGGAGTGGGCGGTGGGGGTGCACATCGTTCTTCCTCCGTTATCGGATTGGTGTTCTCATCGACTTCGGTCATTTCTACGTCTGGTGTGAGGGTTGCATGCCCGAGGGTCTCCTGGACGGGCAGAGGGCCACGCGGGGCAACGAAGTCTGGCCGAGCGGGAGGCGTCGGCTCAGGATTGTTTGACGCCGCCGAGCGAGGGTCCACGGGATCCTCTGGTGCAGGGGTCGCCGATGTAGGAGCAGGAGCCGCCGCTTGCGCAGACGAGGCCGGAGGCACTGGTGTAGACGGCCGAGGCGCAGATGTCAGGAGCGCATCTCGGGCAACAGGTGGGACGCCAGAAGCCTCGGCAGCTGGACTGGGAGGCGCTGACGCAGGAGGCGCAGCTGAAGACCGCCTAGGCAGCGCAGGCGCGATCGAAGGTGGGAGGTCGGTGGAAGGGGGCGGTGAATCCCGTCTGGCGGTGGTAGAGCGCCCATGGAGTTGGGGGCAGTTAGCTCTTCTGTGCCCTTGGCCGTGACACTTCGAGCATTTTATTCCATGAGACAGGAAGGCTGGCCAGGCCTCACCCTTGATCCTGATCTCAAATCGAGTAGGCAGTTTGTCGATGGTGATGCCGTCGTGGAGGAGGATGAAGGCCTCCCGTCGGCCGTCGGTGTATGTGAACTCTCCAGCCTTCAGCAGCTTGGGGGCGATGGAGGTTATGCGCCCATAGTGGGAGAGGGCGTCAACGATGGCGGCGTCCGCCACAAAGAAGGGCAGGTTTCCAACCGTTATTCTGGTTGAGCTCTTCCTGAAGGGGAAGGTCCTGATGAGGGTTCCCTCGATCTCGAGGCCTTCCCGGACTAAGTGTTCCGCCAGAGATCTGCTGGCGAGTCCCAACAAGTAGTGGCCGTTGATCTTTGAGAACTGGAAGATGTTTTTGGGTCCTCCGACCACTCTCTCGATAGCCCTAAGATATTGGTAGGACTGGTAATCCGGGCTTTTGTGTGTGTGATATATACTGAAAGCAGGTTCCATGTATAGTGGTGAAAATTAGTCAGTTTCGTCTACTACGGGAAAGGTTCTAGTGTAGAAAGTATTCTACTTGGTTGCTTGTATTTGTGCTAACCCAACCTCAGCATTATCCACACTTAAACACATCGTTGAAAAAAAAAAATAAGAAAGAGAAGGTTCAGACATTGTAGGATGATAGATAGCAATTGGAAGAAATCCCCACCCTTGGTGTGGCCAGTAGAACCTTGGATCTTCAGAGACGCTGAAGACAAAGTTGCTCAATAAATTATCAATCACCAAACGGGATCATTAGCTATCATCACTTAAACACATCACCAGAGCTAAACATGGCGAAACATGGTTTGGTGAAGCATGGCGAACCACATGTGTGAAGAGCAAACAGAAAACTCACCTTCCAGCTTCATGCCTGTCCTGAGGCACTTGTCGAAGCGGCAAGCCGGGCATTTTTTACGGTTGGTCATGGCCACGGAACACTGGCCTCCCCGTAGACACACGTACTTCTTCTTGTTCTGCACGGTGCGCTTGAAGAAACCTTTGCAGGACTCGCAGGAGAAGATGCCGTAGTGGAACCCTGAGATGCGGTCACTGCAGATGGGACAGGGGCCCTGGTGTCCGCGGAGCCGCTGGTCGTTCGTCACGTCTCCAGCGGAGTCATCCGACACTGGGCACCACCAGCTCTGACAGAACTGGGGAGGAGACAACAACTCATGGACTACACTTAAGGGAGTGTGTTTTACCTTTTATTATTTTAAAAAGAAAGAATATATAAAATTAAGGTAAATAGTTTCTTTTAATTTTGATTTTGCAAGATTTCGAGCAAATTTCTGCTCTTCAACGAGCAAATACTTCTATGTAATCTTTATATTTTTAGATAGAAGTCATATGTCCGTTGAAGAACAGACAATTTTCTCGAAAGCTTGCAAAATCAAAATTAAAAGAAACTCTTTACCTTAATTTTATTTAATCTTCCTTTTTAAAATAATAAAAGGTATCTATTGCTCACATAAAATTACCTTTTATCATGTATATCGGGACAATAACTCTGAAAGATATTACAGTGACCTTTACAATAGAAGGGGAATTGACAGATATCATATCTGAGAAGAGATAAAAGCTGACGGCAACGAGTTTCTCTATTAAAGATATATAAGCTTGGCGAGAGCTTTCGGATAATAATGTCCTTTAACAGGCTGGAAACAATTCACAATTAATTATTAGCTTCACACACAGAGCATTTATGTGTAGAGAGGAGTAGGTGTTGTATGATTCTATTTATAAAGAGTACAGAATATTATTTATTAAAAAACAAAATAAATAATTACAAATAATCTCCCTCTATTGAGGTAACACCCGGATTACTGGAGCCATGTACAGAACTCGCTAACTATCGGGAATTATAATAAATTAATAAAAGTTGCACAAAAGTGAAACTGTACTGGGATGAGGTAGATAAATTAAGATAAAAACATTGTGCAACTTAAAGTTGATGATGGCTTGCGCCATCTCGCAGAATAACTATCAACTAATCGTTGATTTTTAAATTATTGGCCAATATATGGACAATTCTGGAATAATAAAAAAGTCAACTATTAGTTGTGATATTTATTCCGACAGATGGCGCAAGCCATCATCAACTTTTAGCTGCACGATCAAGATTTGTCTTTCTCTTGAAATAGAATAGGTTAGTGGGGTGCGTGATCAGCCACAAATCCTTGGTGTTTGCTGTCATAATGGCTATGGAATTTTTGAGCTTGAAATGGTGGCTTGTAAATTGAAGGTGCTAGTAGATTAGTGATTGGTTATTGCCGGTGCATTTTCGTTGTTCTTTAAGACGGGAAGCTATGTGTTAGAAGTAGTACGGACAGGCCTCGCTGGGCGGCGCTGTGCAGTGTGCGCCACAGAGTGCCTCCACGTGACACCAGAGAGAGATAAAAGGAGAAGCATCAGGAGAGACTGACCTACCTCAATCCCACATCTATGGCCAGCCTCCCAGACTCAACCTCAGCATGGGAATTTCTGGTCAACTGGTTCAACTCAGCAATCAAAACAGGACGCGAGTAAAAGAGCTCAACACTAGTCCATCTAGTGAGCTGGACTCCCCGGGTAGTTGGCGCTCTGCGCTCAAGGAACCTGGGTCATAAATATCCCTCTCTCTCAGGGAATCAAAGGAGAGATATTCTTCAAATTAAAGGAGATATCAATTCACGATTCCGACGACCTGACGCTTAGTTAGGAGCTCCAACAGCTGCAAGGTCTGAGAGAGCCGTCTCTACTCTACCAACTCGTCATGTGTAAATAGCCATGAAAAGGTGAGCTGTGCTCGAATGTAATACCTATAAACTGAGATGAAATAACGAAAAGCAAAGGAGAATTCAGAGCATCGGAATTAGGGCAGCATGGAGAAACCTCAGGAGCGGAGCATCATAAGGAAGCATCGGGGGTATCAGAACGGGCCACAATTTCCATTCTCCCAAAAGTCAGAGCCCAATATGAGAATAAAGACAGCAAACAGCTTGAGTTGGCTCATCAGAGGTGAACATTTCCAGCGATTTCGTAATTTTAGGCCATCACATCGCTACCACTTTTGCATCATCATTCTGCTTGTGGAGTATGCACTTGAAGGTTTATTCTTGAGGAAGGTCTATAGCGAAACTATGGCAAGAAGCTTCTGTAATTGAAGAAATTTTACAGTTTGCTTCACGCGATCACAGCTGTTCCGCATTGAAGACATCAGATACAAAGGTGTGTTGACGAGGGGGCAACTTACAGATGGAGTGGGTGTCCACCGGCTTGCGGTCCCCCGGGCAGGAGGGGGGTGCCCGGAGACAAGGGGGCGGGCTCTGGGAGGGAGAGTAGAATCCGCTCTCTGCATGGTGGTGTCTATCCTGGGGACACCACGGCTTGGTTAACACGGTATATGATGGCAGGCTTGCTGACCAAAGAACAGACAGGATAACCCAGGTTTTTGAAGCACAGAACATCACCAATTACCAAGGAACAGCTGCGAAAAACATGTAGATTTTATCAAAAGGAGGAAAGGCATGAATGCTCAAAATCTCGGCTAAATAAAACCTTTACAAGAAACTTTTCGCCCCACGATTTTGTACTTTTGATAAAATACAGCTCCAGGTGGTTATCCAACATGTAGATTTTGCTTTGATATAAGATGATATAGATACAATAAACGTTTCATCCCCGATTAATTTTAATAAAATTTTAATAAAATTAAATTTCTTGCAAAATTCCATTTCTCTAGCTTTCGGACTAACACGCCCTTCAACAGGAGCAACTAGGAGTATACCTTCCAGCTAACTATACACCCCAGGTCAGGTTCCTCATGTCAGAGGCGGCCATTTCTCTTGGAGCTAAGTCAGTGGCCTGCCACTGAGTAGTGCTCCCAGTCTTAATGACAAAGGCCGACACATTCTACTTCACCCAGCCATGCTGGTTGTCAAACAGACACCATCAAGGGTCACAACTTGATATCCTAATATGATTGAGTGGAGATAAGAAAGAAGAAGATTAAATAGATGATGGGGTAGATACCTGGAGCGGGGAGGAGGTAGGGGAGTAGAGGGAGGAGCCGTCGCTGCTGTAGACGGGGCGGGGGAGATGTGGGCTCTGTGACGGCGAGTAGGAGGAGCTGGAGGCGCTGCTGTGAGGCCGCGGGCTGAGGCGAGCAGCGGCCACCAGCCTGGAGTAATCTGTACCCGCACCATGCCACTGCGGGTCTGCCGTGCGGGCGGGGGACCACTCACCGTATGGGTACAGCGCCTGGAACTTGGGCGCTGACTGGGCTACCTCCGGCACAGCAAACGTCACCTGGACACGACACGCATGTGACAACATCGCGGCTATCTACACCCATGATCTTGGATCACAAAACACATTCCATATTGACACCAATATTCCGAGGTGCCATCAGTTGGCTCTCAGTCTACAGCAGTGATTTTTAGAATTAGAGATCCACAGCGAGTGCAAGTAACCAAACGGGGCTCTGGCACATTTGTAAGTGCAAAGTCGAACTGCTTTTCACATGTGTAGACATGTGGTGCACTTACAGTAAAAGCAGTCGTCTACTTCTACCCACCATGATTATCATGGCCTGTACCACGTGTACTAGGGATAAAAAAGAAAGAAAAGAAATAGAGATGTTTAACTTGTATTAATTTTCATTCAAGAAAGTCATTTCGGTCAGAGGGAATTATTCTATTTCGTATGAGGAAATAAGGAGATAGCGGTTCACCCTGTTGGACTCCAGATTGTATTTTTATAAATTAGGTAAGTGAGCCGTTCCATCTAACTGTGGCTGACATCTGAGTATAATAGCTCTGTATGAGGCTGAAGAAACGGTCGCTCAAACCATAAGCTGATAACTTGTTCCAAAGAAGAAGATGTGGTATGGTATCAAAGGCCTTTTGGATATCCACAAAAGAAGCGTATAATTTCCTTGTTTTAGCGGTTTAGCGTCATTTGAACCAGTGAGGTAAGTGTGGGTCTTGACAGAAACATCCTCTTCTGAAACCTGCCTGATTTTCCGCCAATATTCTCCTTGGTTCCATCCAGCTGTTCAACCTGGTCTTTAATATGGATGTAAAGAGATAAGTTGGATAACAATTCCTCTATAGTTTGATGGTATATTTGGTTCGCTGTTTTTGAAGATAGGATGGATCTTGTCTCTTGTCCACGTTGAGGGAACTGAGGATGTCATCAATATTTTATTGTATGTATTTGTTAACAATTTCAGTTATTTTCAGGTAAATATTTGATGGCTTCATTATTTTTAATATCAACAACTGTCCTTTTTTCATATTTTTCTCATATATTTTTTCACACATACACTCACGCACACACCCACTCACACACATACACAAAGGGATAATGCAGGCGTATCAGGCCCCTTATCATCGAAGCCTTCAGTGTCCTTGGGCGACCCCCTGACTTGCGGGCCTGGATTTTCGGGTCTGGCCTCGAAGATGACGACTTGGCCATCGTAACGTATGCCAAATCCATCATCTACCGGTACTTTGTACAGGTTGGGCTGACCGGGGAAAGAATCGCCTGGGAAAGAAGGCTCACTCGCCGGGGCACATCCCCCGCATGATCATTTATATTTTAGTTTATTTATTTCCTTTTTTAATGTAAATTATTGACAAGAAGTCAATAAAATTTGTTTCAATTGTCATTTGTCCCAAAGGGATAAATGAATGTATTATGTTGTAAAAAACTTGCAAAAATTCTTAACCGCCTATATCGTTCAAGGACCGACTTATGTGTCATCACAGCCTACTTGGATAAACTACAGTAGAGATCTCAGCGAGAAGGTGAAACAAGAAATAGATTAAGTTTACCAGAGAGCTCCAGAGTATTGGAAAATAAATTCTAAAATAGAATTTTAGGTAGGAGTAAGGGCAGACTGGAATACCAAGTAATGCAGACAGTCATGGTCCACCGGCTCTAACCACAGAGTTGAATATTGTATAAGGGAAATCTTAATTAATTGGCTGGTCATCCTGGTAGCCCCATTAGCTCTGGCAACATTACCTTATGCAACTTTCATGGCTGGCACTCCTGACCTAATTTACACAGCGTCTGTCTCTCTATTTGATTAGGTGTGGAGATTACCTCTCGTTCATGCTTCACGGCGGTGGCTATATCGGGGGGTAACACGTGATAGACGCCCTCTATACATTCTATACCTCTCTGATAACATGTGATAGACCCCCGTCTACACATCCCTGACACCAATACGTTGGACTCCCGTGTCCTCACCTTGTCCGGTGTCTGGCGGGAGGAGTGGTCCTCCCACACCATGAGGTCCTCGGAACCCTCCATGGACTACCCCATCCGTCTGCACAACACCACAATCTCACATAATTCCTTCATTGTTCCTCTCTATTTACATATATATATATGTTATAAATAAATATGATTGAGATTTTCTGCTTGATTTTTGATCATGTTGAAGATTATGGTATGGAAATGCAGTCGTGGTTGAAATCTTTAAAGTATGATAATAATAATAGTCTTGATCAGATATTGCTTTAATTGAGTTAAAGGAATATATACAAAAAATACAATTTGATAAAAGTACTGCCTGGCTTAAGGCGAGTAGAACAAGGAAAAACAAAAGATTATTTACATAATGTACAAAAGTTTTGAGCCGGCAATGGGGAAGAACACCAACGAGTTTTTATAGGGGAAGCATGACCTCTGGCGGTCGATTTAACAGAATATTTGAATCTACGATATATAATTTTAAATAAAATAATATTTTTATATAACATATATATTAAAAAAGCATATCCTGACCAAGAACACATGTGCTTTTTAAGATGGCAGAGCGTCATCTATTGGAACAGAAATAAACGAAACGTTGATTTAACCTGTTCCCTGATATTAAGCCAACCCATTTTATTATTATTTTTTTAAATTATTTTTTTTCACCCATACATAGATATATTTGAACGTCCTCAATAGGTAACTAATATGACTGAAATGTATTTAAACAGTAAATAGAGTTAAATCTGGGAAAACATATAGTCAAATTTTCAAGTCTCTATCTCGAATATCCTTGGAGTTATTTAAAAATTTGTCAATTTTACTCGCAACCAACACCACACTGCATACCTCTTCATTTCTTGCGTAAGAGTAGGTTCTGCCATATCTACTTGCAACAGAAGAAACCTATGTTGCTATACCACACAGGAAGGTGTAGCACCTATATTGTGTGTTATCAAATAGCTGCTTCACCCTGTGAATGTTACTTATTGTTGTCTATGTGTAAGTCTCTCTTGACGTTTATCAACAGCCCTGCATCGATGTTTCCAGGAAATAAGGCTTCTTCTTTGAATATTTTGATCAAGACCATCCCAACAGTCCCTAACAACTTTCCAGGAACCATCTAGTTTCTTCGGTTTTCTTCTAAAAGCAGTTTTCAGCAAGTCAAAAATAAAAAAAAATCAATAGGGGCCAGGTCTGGAGATTTAGCAGGTATGTACTTAAAAGGGATGTACGAAATGCCGATTTCATCCCTGGGGATTATATCACCAATTTGGTCAAAAGTTAATATGAAAAAATGTATGAGTCATATTATTAGCTTGCCATGATAATTATAATTTTAGTTTTGTTTAGGACATGGAAAATAAAATTAGCCCATTTTGGATTTTTTTTTACATTTGGCCTTGTATAAAATTTGATATTTTAGATAACATTATAAAAGTCAGGCGTGAAGAGAGGTAGCTATGCGTCGAAGACTCCAAACGGACAGATATTTTGAAGATAAAAAATAAGTTCTACAATAAATGTGAAAAAAATAGTACAAATGTGATATTGTACTGGCATAAGGTGCATAAATTAAGACAAGGGCATCTCCTTATCGTGTAACTGAAAGTTGCTGATGGCTTGCGCCATCTATTGGAATAAATATCAACTATTCTCGTTGATTTTTGATTATTCCAAAATTGATGTTATTCCACAATTCTGGAATAATTAAAAATCAACGAGAATAGTTGATATTTATTCCAATAGATGGAGCAAGCCATCAGCAACTTTCAGTTGCACGATAAGGAGATGCCTTTGTCTTAATTCTACAATAAAGCCTTCATCTACGTGGATGTATAGGGTGAAGTTCAGATTACATCTGTGGAACCACCACGCAAGGGTTAAAGTAGCGAACGCGACCCTGAACGGATGTTTACCACGACGCTAGCCGGGGTCACTGGGAACGAGGCGTGGCCAGGGTTCAATGACCCACACCCTCCCCTCCCGTGGACCAATGGGCAGGCGTCGCGGGACTCAATGGGTTTGCTTCCCTCAACACCGCCAGTACGTTGACACGGATGCGATACAAGTCAAGAATAGGGAGGGAGAGAGTAAAGATAACCAGCAAGAACTACAGTAGACAAAAGTAGGTCTCGAGCAAGGCTTCAAAGGCGTAAGGAATGGAGAAAACTACCGACAATGGACTCGCTATAAAGGTTTATCTCTCTAACAGACAATAAAACTTGAACGCTTCACGATTTTGCGTGTCATCCTTGCCCAGGGGCCATGCTAATCTTCTCTGTATCCTTCCAATTTTAGTATATGTACCGCCGAACAAGCGTGTACACACAATAAACACTGACAATAAAACTTGATAGAAAAGTACTGCACATAACTGCTTCTAGCAAAGTATCACAGCGACAGAACACGGAGGCTGTTAGAGATATAGACTTGCTTTAAGCAGAGTGTCATACAGTAGGCCATTTATGATACATATTTACATTTAGTAGGGAATTACAGAGATAGAATATAGAGGTTTCATAGTTATTAATTTTAGTAAAGAACGTGTGAAATTGAGGAACTACTGTTGATAACGACGTTGTTTCAAGCAGAACATCCAATAAGTGTAGAAACGAGGAACTACTGTCATTAACAAAGGTCATTCTAGCACAACATATAAGCCCGGCATTCTTTTAGGTGTAATGTGAAACTGTGTCTGTAGCTGGGATATATTACGGTACAGTCCCCAGGAGTCAGAAGGTTATGACAGTACCAACTTGAGGAGAATATCTCGAGAAGATATTTGGTACGGTGCCGGTTTAAAAATCGCAGACTATAGCAGAAAGATCCACAAACCACGCTCGGATTTTGATTGAGAGACAAAAGGAAACATTCTTCCAGCCGTTAGCTATATTGTCACGTGACAATTGTATTTACAAAAGAGAGAATAAAGAGACAATGATATTGTTACATCATGATTAATGGCGTATTTCTTATATTATTTTTAATATATTTGAAATTTAAATTATATATTTATTTATTTTTATATTCTATGATATTTATTTAAAACACAGATTATTTAGATTGTCATCATTTGTATTTAGGTACACGTGACTTCACTGCTCTCTTTGATGTGAGAAAATAAATAAAGGATTCTGGTGGCTACTTAAAGAAGACTTATCTCGTTATTCCCTTTTATAAATTTGCAGGATGGTTGAAACACGCTCTGGTAAGATGCAAGACCCAGCACAGGAGAGAATCCAGGCTGAAGAGTCTGCCAAGCCGCAACCTGGTGCAACAATTGGTAGAGATGCTAGTTCCGACCCAGTTGTCCTGAATCCCAACATCGACATCCCCAAGTATGATGGAACGGAAGACCCTCGCCCATGGATTGAATCTCTTGAAGAAATTGGCTTCTTGTACCATTGGGCAGACTACATTATCTCTCGTTATGCCGCCATGAACATGACGGGAAGCGCTAAAACCTGGTTGAATTTACACAAGGCTAGTTTCACGAGCTGGGAAAATATTAAAATCCGCCTCATTCAGGATTTTTCTTTGGACGCGAATAAAGAAGAACTTAGAATGAAGCTCAACAGAATGCAACACTGGAATGAACCAGCAATCAGGTTCGCGGAAGACATTCTAGTGTTGTGCAACAAGGTTGACCCCGCAATGGAAGAAGAAACAAAAATTGAACATGTTATTGGAGGACTGAAAAAAGTGTACTCATTCGCGCTCTACCTGAACCCTCCTAAAACGACCGATGACCTTCTTGTCGTGTGCAAGAAAATGGATTATTTTGAAAAGAAGTATCGGGAACGTGTGGAGAAATCCAGAAACCTATATAACGGTCCACGCTATTCTAGACCCCAACAACAATCGAGGTACGTGCCGCCGACTGCCGCACGAAACTACCAGACCACTTCCAGGCCCCAAGCCCCTGTTTCCAATAATTACAAGAACGACTCCCCTCCTACCCCCAGACAGTATCGAAACAACTTTCCCCAGCCCTCTACCCCTAGACGTCCTTATAATCCTAACTTTGTGCCGAAACCAAACCTTCAGAGAAACACTTACAATAAAAGCCAAGAAGTGAGCAAAAATAGGACGGAAGATGGAAGACCAATCTGCTTTAAATGTAACAAGCCAGGGCACGTGGCCCGTTATTGTAGGGTCAAGTTTATAAGAATCCTAGAAGAGGATCCAGCAGATACCCAAGAGAAGGTCGAAGAAAAATGCCAAATGAATGAAATATCAGAGAAATCAGGACCTCGGCTTTATGCTGATGTATGTCATAGCACACAGACAAATATTCCTACCCGGAATAGATATTCCGTGTTGGAAGATTTAAACTAAGCGTCGCGCCTGAATCTGTCAATCAAAGCAAGTCGACCATAAACGGAATCAAGAAGTTGGACCCTAAATACAAATTAAAAATTAATGTGGACAAGATAGGGACTTTTGAAGCTTTGGTTGATACAGGTGCTGACCTCTCAGTGGTCGACCTCAGAACGGCCCTCGATACAGGCCATGGTATAAGTAAACTCGCAAAAATTTGTGCAGGACCCGATGGAAAAAAATTGGACATGGTAGGAAGTATATTTTTAAATATAAAAATTGATGACGAAACATTATCACACAACTTTGTGATTTTGAAAACGCATTTACGGACATTAATTCTTGGAAGAGATTTCCTTAAGAAAATGAACGCAAAAATAGATTGTAAGCAAGAAACTATAAAATATGATTTGACGAATAATCATGACGAAATCAATTTTGAAATGTTGAAAATAAAGAGTGCCAAGGATTCCATTGTACCGGAATGTTCCATGAAATTGATCAAGGCATTGGTAGAAACAGAGGATGGAGAATATATTATCGAGGAGAGCAGCAAAATGTTTCAAACAAATGGACTTCGTCTAGCAAGAAGCTTGATCAATGTTATAAATAGGGAAACACACATCTGGATAACTAATCCGTATCCTCGACCGTTAAAAATAATGAAAAACCAAACATTGGCTTTTGGAAGTAGTCCAGCGAAAATAAATGTGAGTCGAGAAAGAGAGGTAGAAAAGAACGAAGAACCTAGATTCCAAATAAACGAAAATCTTTCACCAAAGGAACAGAAGGAGTTAAAACAAGTTTTAGAAAGGTATGGAGATCTTTTTTCATCGAGATTAGGGAGAACCAATTTGGCAAAACATCGGATAGACACAGAAGACGCGAAGCCAATTAAACACAAGCCTTACCGGGTAAGTGCTAAAGAACGAGATATTATAAAAGAGCAAATTGACGAGATGCTTACAGAAGGCATAATTAGGCCATCTTCTAGCCCCTGGTCTTTTCCAGTAATATTGGTCAAGAAGCGAGATGGTAAATACAGATTTTGTGTGGACTACAGAAAACTGAATAATGTGACAGTAAAAGATGTCTATCCGATCCCTAGAATAGACGAAGTTATGGATACTCTCCAAGGATCTACACACTTCTCAGCAATAGACCTCAGATCTGGATATTGGCAAGTTGAAGTCGAAGAAAGAGACAAAGAGAAAACAGCTTTCACTACAGCGCATGGATTATATGAATTCAATGTGATGCCTTTTGGACTTTGTAACGCGCCTGCTACCTTTGAGAGAAATATGGAGAATATGCTTGAAATCTGAGATGGCAAATTTGTTTGGGTTATCTGGATGATGTTATCATATATAGCCCGGATTTTCCAACGCACCTCAAAAGACTTGAAGCTGTTTTTAGATGTTTTCGTGAATCTAATTTAAGGTTAAACGACAAAAAATGCCGATTTGCTTTTGAAGAATTGGAGATTCTCGGCTATATAACGAGCAAACATGGTATAAAACCCGCGGAACATAACATCAAAGCTGTCAGAAATTTTCCTCGGCCCAAAAAGGTCAAAGAAGTACAATCCTTTTTGGGAATGTGTTCATATTATAGAAAATTTATCAAAGACTTTTCAAAAATTGCTGACCCTTTGACCAACCTTATAAAAAAAAGTGTATCATTTACCTGGACAGAAAGACAAGAGGAAGCGTTTCAAACCCTAAAAACAGCACTATTAAGTCCACCAATTTTAGGTCACTTCAATCCAAATGCACCTACCTATGTTCATACTGATGCGTCCAACATCGGCATAGGTGCAACACTTGTCCAAGACATCGGTGGTGAAGAGAAGGTGATCTCATATTTGAGTCGTACCCTAAGTAAAGCGGAGCAAAATTATTCAACCACTGAAAAAGAATGTCTGGCCGTTGTCTGGTCAATGTCAAAATTACGACCCTACCTTTATGGAAGACACTTTAAAATAGTAACAGACCATCACGCCTTATGCTGGCTCAAAAACTTGAAGGATCCAACAGGTCGATTGGCAAGATGGGCATTGAAAATTCAAGAATATGACTTCGATATAATACATAAATCGGGAAAGAAGCATCTGGACGCCGATGGCTTATCTAGGGGGCCCTTACCAGAAACTGATTGGGATGAGGATTTTGAAAGGCTATTTTTAAATCAAATAACAGACGAAGAGGATAAATTTATCGAAAGTGTTAAGAAAAACCTTAATGGAAGCAGGCGATCAATTGCGCAAAACTTTAAAGAAGAAGATGGATGCCTCTTTAAGAAAAACCCGAACCCTGAAGGCAGGGCGTGGTTGCTTGTGGTTCCAGAGAATAAAAAGAGAGAAATTATGAAAGAATATCACAATCATATGTCGAATGGCCATCTGGGCGTCGCCAGAACCATGTACCGAATAAAGAGTAAATACTTTTGGCCATCCATGCTAAAGGATGTCTCAGAATTCGTTAAGACGTGTCACCTTTGCCAAAGTAGGAAAGGCTCAAACCAATTACCTTCTGGACTACTACAGCCCATCCCCCCAGCCAACTTTCCTTTCGAAAGAATTGGAATTGACTTTGTTGGTCCACTACCATCTACGAAAAACAGGAAAAAATGGATAATCGTGCTGACGGACTACTACACTAGATATGCAGAAACAAGAGCAGTCTCGGAAGCAACAGTGAAAGAAGTTTCTAAATTTCTAGTAGAGGATATTTTTCTTCGGCACGGAGCCCCACAATATCTTATTAGTGACAGAGGCTCTCAATTTACCAGTAATTTAATGAAAGAGGTGATGAAAACGTGCAAGATTAAACATTGCTTCACAACGAGCTATCATCCCCAGACTAATGGATTGACAGAGCGGTTAAATAGAACATTGATCAATATGCTCAGTATGTATGTGAACACTGATCAGAAAAATTGGGACGAAATACTCCCATTCATCACTCACGCTTACAATACTACAATTCAGGAAACCACAGGATATTCTCCCTTTTTCCTGATGTTTGGAAGAGAACCCACGTCTCTTTTGGACGACAGGAATATCTCGGTGGACATTGACAAAGATGATTATGATGAATACATAAAACATCACTTAGACAAAATAAACAGAACAAGAAAATTAGTTATTAACAACACAATAAAGACTCAAGAAAGAATGAAAAAGAACTATGACAAGAAACACATGGAAAGAAGCTACGAACCAGGAGAATTAGTAGCAGTTTGGACACCAATTAGGAAAATAGGAAAGTGTGAGAAACTACTGAGAAAATATTTTGGCCCATATAGAATATTAAAGAAGCTGTCTAACGTAAATTACTTAATTGAGCCAAAAGATAATCCTGGCCAAGACCCATTGATTGTCCATGTCTCAAGACTCAAACCCTATTTTGAGAGAATTGATGAGGTAACTCACGAGGACGTGACGACCTCTGGAGAGGGGGAAGTGTTACATCATGATTAATGGCGTATTTCTTATACAGTCGAACTTGGATAATTCGAACCCCAAGGGACCATAAAAAAATTCTAATTATCCAAAAATTCGAATTAAAAACGGAAATTTTATTTATTTCAAATTCTAGGGACCAAGATAAATATTCGAATTAAAGAGGTTTTCGAATTAAAGAAGTTCGAATTATCCAAGTTCTACTGTATTATTTTTAATATATTTGAAATTTAAATTATATATTTATTTATTTTTATATTCTATGATATTTATTTAAAACACAGATTATTTAGATTGTCATCATTTGTATTTAGGTACACGTGACTTCACTGCTCTCTTTGATGTGAGAAAATAAATAAAGGATTCTGGTGGCTACTTAAAGAAGACTTATCTCGTTATTCCCTTTTATAAATTTGCAGGATGGTTGAAACACGCTCTGGTAAGATGCAAGACCCAGCACAGGAGAGAATCCAGGCTGAAGAGTCTGCCAAGCCGCAACCTGGTGCAACAATATATATTTGATATAGGTGAGGAAAATATTCAAAAATAATAATACTTTTTCAAAACACAAGGTAATAAGACCAAATCCAAATAAATAAATAGTGCATGAAGTTTTTGTAACAGTGCTTGTCACCATCATCAGACAAAAGTACTGTATCATTTTTTCAAATAATAAATATTCCGTTAAAATTGATATACTCGTAAATCAATAAACAGAAGATGGAACATTTTAAGAAAGTGTGGGTCTTTATTTGTACGTTTTACTAGCGGTTTCCCAATTTGGTTCATACTACTTGATCGGTGTGTACTGCTTACAGCACATGGAAGTTCACCCTCGGTACTGGCATCAAGTGAAATATGGAAATAGGATTCTGTGGCAGTCGTAGCTTGAAACCTTTAGCTTTTCGAGCCACCGATCTTCACTAATACAATAAACATTTGGAACATAATATCCTCTATATATTCCATATAATAATACATATGGACACTGCTTCGATACAGATTCCTTCAACGAATTGTACTCCATTGTCATGAAAAATTACAGACGGATCTCCGAAAAAAGCAAAACAATTGACACAGACCCTGGTTGGTCTATACGGATCTTGGAATAATTCAATCGAAAATATATTTCAAATACTTCTTTGAATCAAATCATAAATGCGATTATTAACGCAGGAATGCAAATTGAGATAAAGACAGATAGACTAAACCTTTGTTCGATTGTTATGTAGCTAAAAAGATAATGAAATCATCCATAGCAGCATTTACCAAATCCAACAATAATTTGGACCGTATAATGAATACGTCATAATAGAAAAAGAACACACATATATATATGTTATGAATATTTTGTTTTGTTGTTGAAAAAGATAGGGAATTGAAGGTGCAGTCGTGAAAATAGGAAAGATAGTTATTTAATTATCAAGTAGTTTTTATTTTGAATTACTTTTGAAGCAAATTACACATAAAATTATTTTTCACAGTAATATAGAATTTATAAAATGAATTCTATTTTCGTGAATAAAAAAAATAGGTAGGTTGACTATACATATTTACAAAGTGTTCTAAATCTATGGTCAAAAATAAAAGAATAGTCAATGATGAAAATAAAATATTTGCATTTTTAGATGATATAATGTATATATACGAGATTAACTAATATAAAAAATAAATACATTCCATATAAATGTTGCTCCATGCTCATTGACAAGCAAATTTTCAAAACCTGGAACAAACTTCAACAACCATCCAAATAAACAATTGAAGCTATCTGCCATCTCATTAACAGAAACAATGGCTACCTCTAACCTAACTAACTAAGGAATGGAGGCGGTGGGAGAGGCTGTCTAAGGCGCTGTTATGGCTACCTTGAAGCACCAAGGCTTTTTGGCTTTAGATTTATGGATTTCCAAATATGTACTGTAGTGTGTGAGATAGGTGGGAATTATCTGGGACGTTCTGTGTAGGTGGCAGGTTCTGTACTAGCTCGTCTGACACCGTTTTAAAGCGTTCTTCTGTAGCATATGTTTTCTTTCACACTTTTGGATTATTTTACTTTTCACTTGATTTAATCTTTTACTGTCACATCATTAAATTTTATGTAGTCTGCAACAAATCTGAACTACAATCTTGCTTCTTGACCAGTATTACGGAGAAAGACCAGGGACTTGAAGATGGTATAATTATGCATTCTTTGAGTATTTCATCAATTTGATCTTTTATAATGTACCGCTCTTTGGCGCTCAATGGCTTGTGTTTAATCGGTTTCGCACCTTCTGTATCAATTCGATGTTAAGCCAAGTTGGTTCTCCCTAATCCCGGGGAAGACAAATCTCTGTACTTCTCTAAAACTTGTTTCAATTCCCTTTGTTCCTTTGATGAAATATTTCCGTTTATATGGAATCATGGTTCATTGCTCTCAGCTTGTTCACTTTCCCTTATAGAATTTATTTTCGCCGGAATACTTCCAAAAGCCAATGTTTGGTTTTTCGTTAATTTTAAAGATCGAGGATTCGTTATTCAGATATTCGTTTCTTTATTTGTAACATTGTCCAAGCTTCTTGCCAGCCGAAGTCCATTTGTTTTATGCATCTGCTGTTCTCCTCGATAATACATTCGCCATCTTCTGTTTCTACCAATGCCAATTTAAAGTCAGACTTTCATCAAAGCGTGCCAGGATCATGTTGCTATGATTAACGAAAGCTGCATCCCTACACCCCATTCAATGAGCAGCTCGAGGAGCATGAACTCATGGAATTTGTGTAATCTTTACACACACACACACACACACACTCGAGCGAGCGGCCACGCTTTTGCGAGCTCCGCCGTTTTCGCCTCTGGAGTGTGCGTCATTGGCGCTGACCCTGCCGAATTCGGTGTCAAAAGATAGCCCTCGATCCGCTGATCAAGTGCCTGAAAGGCCCAGCACTGGATCGCAACCAGGCGAGGAATTTTCGCCAATAAACGAAAACATGATGAAGAATTCAAAAGAAATTTCTTCTGAAACTCAAAAAGATGCAAATTCGCCGGCAGGCAATATGCATGTAAATCTGGCCGCCGCGCGTGATGACGTCACGGCGCCAACGACTGCTGCTTCGTCCAGCGCTACAACAGCCAGCCCGGCCTCGCTCAACTGGGCCGACAGCGAGATGGCGGAGGTGGGCGCCAACGACGACTACACCATCGTGAAGAGCAAGAAAAGGCGCCTCTCTTCAACACCTGAGCACGCCGCAAAGCAGGCAAGCAGGCCTGCTGAGAAACGCGGCCCCCAGCAGCAGAAGCGGACAACAGGGCCGAGGTCAATGCCGCCCCGGGAAATCAAGGCGACGCGCGCCAACATCGCCGCAGCCAAGGCGAGGCAGGCCACCACCAACCACGAGAACTACATCTTCGTGGAGCTGTGCCCAGACATCCCGGACTACTCCTACCTCCGGGCAATGAGCAAGCTTTTCGGGGGGCCGGGAAACATCACGCAGTTCCACAGAATGAACGGCCACTACATCGTGGGCCTCGCGAACAAGGACATTGCGAACCGTCTGGTCGCGGATGGCCTGGAGATTGAGGGAACATCACTCAAGGTCTTCCCCTTCCGCAAGAGGGCGGAGCGCATTGTCGTGGCCAACCTGCCCGGCTTTGTGGAGGACAGCACCATCGCGACCGCCCTGGGCCAGTTTGGGAGGGTCACCTCCATCGCCCCCATCCTGGTCAAAATGGGGGAGTTCACCTTCACCGACGGCCGCCGGGAGGCGTTCATCCTGCTCCATGAGGGCGTAAGGCTGGAGACGCTGCCCACCCGTATGACCATCCACTCCAAGGGAGACACCCTGTCGGCCTTCCTATCCTTTGGAATCAAGTGTTCCAAGTGCGGCAAGCAGGGCCACCGCAGAGCCAACTGCCCAGCGCTCGCCAGGCAAGGGAACAGCAGCCCCAGGCAAGCAGCGTCTCCCACCGACGCAAGGCCCCCCCTCCCTCCTCCTCAGCGACCAAGGAAGCCGGCACCTGCGCCCTCAACACCGGCTAAGACTTCAACCGAGGCTCAGGCGATCCCCTCGGCGCCCCATCCTGCCGAACCGATGGATCTCGCCCAGCCCGCCCCTGCCGCCCTCCCTGCTCTCCTGGCTGCCCCGCGGCCCCTCGAGCCTGGCATCCCTTCGCTCGACCACAAGATGGCGGTGGAGAAGATGACCTCACCTCCCTCCACGCCTGCCCGGGGAGAATCCGCACTCAAACAGCTGCTGAAGCACATCGAGGAGACCCCCACCCTTTCCATCGACTGGGACAAGCTGCCCGGCCTTAACTGCAAGGACGCACAGCAGCTCCTCACCTCTGAAACCACCATGAAGAGGATAGCGCCCACGCTGACAGAGGAACAGGTCGCCACCCTCAACAAGTTGCACGAAACCTTCAAGGCCTCGTGCCCAGATTCCAACTCCACCATCCGCAAGACCCTCCAGAAGACCAGGAAGTTCCTGCGAGGCCAACAGCGCCAATGAACTACCGCGTCGCCACCATCAACGCGCGAGGGCTCGCCACTCGGGGGAGGAGCCTTGCCCTTTGTCATCTCCTAAGGCAACATCACGTGGACATCGCGTTTGTCCAGGAGACAAACGCTTTTCATCTGGGCAGCGGCCAAGACCTCTGCCTCGGCTACAACGCTGTTGTGTTGGCCCATCCCGTAGCCATCTCGGGATCCGGACTCGCCTGCGTCTTCGGGCCAGGCGTAGCCGTGATACAACAGCGCGTCCTGTGGCCGGGCCACATCGCCTTGGCAACCATAGATGTCCACGGCGAGGAGATGACGGCCATCGTCGTTCATCTGGCGCATGAACCCCGGGAGAGAAACCAGCAACTGGAGCTCCTGGCGGCGACAGCGGCACAGGAGGAGGAGGGGGCCTGCTGGATCATCGGCGATTTTAACATCAGGGATCGGGGCCCCTCATCATCATCATCATCGGATGCCCTCGCCGCTCTTCTGGACCTGGCCGCGCTGGTCGACGTGGCCACCCAGTTCGACGCCGCCCACCTGCCCACCAGAGTCGCCATGCACGGCGACCAAGTCGAATCGAACCGCCTGGACCGGATCCTCGTCCCTGCTGGAGTCCTGGATCGCGTGTCCATCTACGCGACCAGCCACTACCACCTCTCGGACCACCGCCTCGTGCTGCTCCAGGTGGGCCCGCCCACCACCGCCGTCTCCTCCCCCACCCAGCCTCGCTTGGCCGCGATGCTCCGCTCGGGCCTTGCTCTCGAACATCTGGCTGGCTACATCCGGGAGTTGGAGGAAGACGCAGCGCACGATGACGACGACGGGACCTTCTGGGATAGGTGGACCTCCATCAAGGCGGGGCTGCTAGCGGAGGCCAGATCCCTGCACGACCCACGCCACGCTGCCAGCGACAGCTACGTCTACAGGGCGAGGCGTTACATCGCGGCGCAGCTCGAGGCCTCCTCCATCCGGGCCGACTACCCATCGCTGCCGGACCTGGCACGCGCCATCCGCCTCCGACGCCCGGTCAGCGTCATCAGGGACGACGAAGATAACGTCATCGAGGGCCCCGAGCTTCGGCGGAGGGCGTTCGCGACCTTCCGGCCCCGCTTCGCCCGTCCCACCACCGATCCAGCTGCGGGAGCTGCCTTCATCGCCAGCAGCGCGCCCACCACCACCTGCGAGCTGAGTGAGGAGGACCCGCTCCACCGGCCGGACATCAGCCCCAGCGAGATCGCCAACGCCATCGAGCACCTCCCTCGCGGAAAGGCCCCCGGCTGGGACGGCTTGCCGTGCGAACTCCTCGTCGCCTTCAACGAGGACTTCTTCGCAGAAGCTCTGGCTCGGGTGTTCGCGGCTTCACGGCTCCGCAGTGCCCTACCTCCGTCGACGCGGCGCAGCTCCATCTACCTCGTGCCCAAGGCCCGCGGAGGTCGCGGCCTTGATGGCTACAGGCCTGTCGCGCTGCCCTCGGCCGACTACAGGGTCCTGGCCGCCATCCTTCACCGGCGCCTCAAGCCCCACCTGCGGACCCTTGTGCCGGAATGCCAGACGTACGCCGTCCCCGGGAGGTCTCCATCCTGGAACATCGCTAAGGTGACGGATGCTGTTGAGGAGGCAACCGCCATGGGCTCGCCGCTGGCCGTCATGGGCATCGACTTGGAGTCCGCCTTCGATTCCCTGGACCGCGGCTTCCTGGAGTCCCTGATGACTTCCCTCCGCCTCCCGCCGGCCTTCATGGGCTGGATTAACATCTTGTACGCCGGGGCGGACGCAACGATCCGGGCTGGAGGCTTTCACACCACCGCCTTCCCCCTCCTCAACGGCCTAAGGCAGGGCTGCGCCGTGAGTGCCGCTCTCTTTAGTATCGCTACGGGGCCGCTGCTACGTCGCCTGGAGTTGACCCTCGGCGTGGGCAACGTCATCGCCTACGCCGACGACATCGTCCTCCTTTTCCATCGCGACGAAGAATTCGAGCGGGTGGCGACCGTCCTCGAAGACTTCAAGCGGGCCTCCGGTATCGCCGTCAACCTCGGGAAAAGCGCGGGCCTTTGGTGCGGAGCCTGGCGCAACCGCGGCGACTCCCCTCTCGGCGCCTCCTGGTCGACCACCTCCATCAGGGTCCTCGGGCTCGACATCGCCCCCAGGAGCTCCGTAGCCCATCAGGAGCAGCATCTTCTCGCCCTTCTGGAGTCCGCCTGCCGCAGATGGACGCCCTTCACCCGCGGCCTATCCCTCGTCGGACGATCTAGAGCGGCGAACTCGCTGGTGAGCTCCACCATCCAGCATCACCTGCACGGGTACCTGCCATCACCCCCGACCATCGCCAAACTGCAGGCCAGACTAGCGAGGTTCGTCTGGGGGTCCGAGCATACGGCGTGGCTTCCCGCCGCCATCATGGCGAGGCCCGTAGCCATCGGAGGCCTCGGCCTCCTCGACCTGGCAACCCAACTCCAGCTCGCCTGCCTCAAGGGGGTGCAGGTCGCGCTCCGCGGAGGCAGAAATGCCTTCAGCTGGCTGGTAGAAAGCGGTGAGGCCTGGATTCACCCTCCACCGGACGGCACCCGTCTCCAGCCCCGCCGTCTACGGCTGCTGAAGCTCTGGGAGGAGGCCTCCAACATCCTGAGCCTCAACCACCGGGCGCTCCCCACGGCTCAGCTGCTGGACCTCCCCATCATCGGCGGCTGCCGGTTCCTCCGCCCTCCCGACCTCCTGGCCCCCGCCCGCTGGCGTGGAGCCCGAGTCCGGGACCTTCTCGCGGAGGGCCACCTCATCGCCCGCCCTACGCGCTCCGTCCTGGCTGACGCCGCGACCCTGGGCGCCTTCTGTCGGAGGCTGACCTCCGAGAACGCCGTGGGCTTCGGGGCGGAGTCTGCACCCTCATCTAGCTCTTTAGCTGCGGCCGTGGTGCTGCGAGGGACGGCTACGCCGTTCCTCAACGGCCTCACGACCCGCTCGGCCCGACGGGCCCTGGATCGCCCGCGCCTCGCCGCCACGCCCATCTCAAGGTTTACCTCGAGATGGTCGCCCACCATCGGTCCACCACCATCCAGGATCGACTGGGCCTCGCTGCGGCGCTGCGCCCACTCGGGCCACGAGGCTGACGCGGCCCTCAAGTTGGCCCTCCACGCCCTGCCCCATCCGGCCCATCCTGCCTCGGTCGGCCCCTCCTGTCCTGCCTGCGGGTCCATCGACCGCTCCCTCGGCCACCGTTACTGGTGCTGCCGTTCCATCAGGCCTCTCATCAGAGAGGCCTTCAACATCATAGGGCGGCCCCCTGACCTGCAGGCTTGGATCTTCGGCGGGTCCGGCCTTGAGGACGACGCCCTTTCCATCTTGGCGTCGGCAAAGTTGCGAATTTATCGCTACTTTGTACAGGTTGGGCTCGGAGAAGCAGTGGAAGACCCGCTCATCGCCTGGTCCAGGACCCTCCAGCGCCGAGGTTTTCTTCCTCCATCTCCCATCACCATCTTGTAAAATATGTTTCATATATGTATATATTTTCTCTTCTCTTCTCATCTTCTTTTTTCTTTTTCTCTCCTTATGATTGAAAATGTATAATATTGTCTAAGATGACAATAAATATTTTTTAATTGTCAATTGTCACACACACACACACACACAAGAGGATAAGAAAGAAACCATAACCTTAATCAAATTAACGGAAAGTTCCGCTATACTGGTATCCTAGGCACTTTTTATTTCCTTCTGTTGATATTTCGTCTTGATCATTTGTCAAATCATATTTTATTGTTTCATGCGGACAATCAATTTTTGCGTTCATTTTCTTGACAAAATCTCGTCCAAGTATAAATATCCTTTAATGAATTTTCATTATTACACATTGAGGCGTAATTGAGTTGTGTGTTTATTAAATTTCATCATTAATAAAATACTTCCTACAATATATAATCTTTTACCATCGGGTCCAGAGCACGGCTTTATCGGAACTATTTATGTCGAGGCCTTAGCTGTTCTAAGGTCGACCACTGAAAGATTAGCGCCTGTATCAATCAAAGCTTCGCAGATAACAATTCTATCCACGTTAATGTTTATCGTTTCTTTGGGGGAGAGACCTTTTTAAATGACTTGAGTCCCGCGTGTCAAATGGGCAATCAACCTGACCTTTGTGTTTTACCTCCTTTGTCAGCTTTGATGCCTGTCTTAGTTCGAAATCTCCTTTACCTTGCGAGCTGTAAAACTATGGTGAACCATGACTCATCACATATATTTTATATGACGTGGGCTCAGAGGGCAATGAATAAAGGACAAAAAACTAAGGAGACACCGTAAAGTTGACAAAAAGATACAATTCTAACCTTCTCTCCACTCCCTATCCGTTATTGGACTGGGACCTATATAAAAAAAACTGTCCCCTTCCCCCAACTCTCTAGGGATGTAATCTTTATGATCTGGTCTCATTTTATGTCGGTGAGATGTAATGATCAATGATATTGATTTTTGTATACGATTCCTAACCAGCCAGTCCTGAACGTCTATTGAATTGAATCAAATCCTCCAAAAAAAGACCTCTGAGAAAACCCAAGGACTATAATAGAAAAGCTGAGACAATAGAACCTAATGGAGATCGTTTAAACGACTTGAGGAATAAACAACAACAACATAATTATACAAGGTCATGAAGTATAAATTCATAGATCATATTATATTTATACTTGGGGGACAAAGTGTGACTGTCACCTCCATGCGGTGGATAGCCAACCAATGACAGCAGCTCCCCATCCTGGAGACTTATAGACTAAATTTTGATATTGTAACAAATAATTAATTATTTATATTATCAGAGTATTATTTTTTATGTTTATATTTTGCTATACTCTGTACATTTCCCTCTTTTACTTATCTTTTGTTTACCACTCATATTTTGTTCTTGCCCGAAATAAATTGTTGTCTTATCCCGAAGTTGGTCTTCCCTAATTTTCCACCTGGCAATATGAAGGTAGCTGTTCCCTGGAAGTGGCCTGGCTATCCAGAGAACAGTCCTTTGTCACCATTTGGATTCTGTCCTTCTTTAGTGATTGATACAAGTTTTAATAAAGAGAGAGTTTTAGAATAAGGAAAACTGGCTTTTATGCAAAGAGATTCTTTATTTATTTTGAAATATTGCAAATTTTCTCGAAATCTTGCAACACCTCAAAATAAACAAAGAAACCTTTTGCTCAAAAGGTAGTTTTTTTCTTTATCCGAATGATTTATGGATAAATATTGCTTTCATAGAGGGTTTTATACATTGGAACCAAATGAAATCTTGTGTACAAGAGTGATTTTTAAGGATGGCGTGGGTGTTATGGATTACTATAAAATGGTTAATTAGTGGGATACAATAGTTTTATAGGGGCTTAGTTAACCATTTTATTTAGAAAGGTGGGGAGAAATACTCGATAAACATAATATTTTTTATAAAATATAGAAATATTATTATTGGAATATTGATAGAAAACAAATGAAAACATGAAGACGCAAATGTTACTTTTCATAAATAAATCAAATTTCTAGTGTCCTTACTGCTATGAAAAAATTTGAGGAGGGCTTGGCTCATCAGTGGTGAACCCTCTCATCGGTTTCGCCAATTTAATCTATCAGACCGCTTCTTTAGAGCTCTAATACTGTATTGGATCATTATGCTTATATATGCTACACTGAAGGGTGTATTCTTAGAAATGGTATTTAAGTCATAGAAATAAGCTTTTAGGACAGTAGATGTGCATTTAAATATTTGCATCGAAGAAGGCTCTTCCGCAAACAATAAATACAAGGCCAGTTAGGCATAAATTGATACAGAGCAATAACACGCCATCTATATATAACAAATAATAATATTAAGAGGAACATGTTTATTTAATCAAATATATAAAACTTCTATTGTCCTTCCTGGGATGAAAAAATATTGGGTGAGCTTGGCTCATCAATGATGAACCCTCCCAGCGGTTTCGCCAATTTAATCTACCAGACCGCTTCTTAGAGCTCTAATACTATATTGGACCATTCTGCTTTTATTTGCTACACTGAAGGCTGGAATTAATTACAGCGGTATCTATGGTATTCCGACAACAATTACAGCGGTATCTAAGGTATTCTGACAACAATTACAGCGGTATTTAAGGTATTATGACAACAATTACAACGGTATCTAGGTATTCGACAACAATAAAGCGGTATCTAAGGTATTCTAACAACAATTACAGCGGTAACTAAGGTATTCCGACAACAATTATAGTGGTATCTTTCTAAGGTATTCTGACAACAAGTACAGCGGTATCTAAGGTATTTTCACAACAATTACACCGGTATCTAAGGTAATCTGACAACTATTGCAGCGGTATCTAAGGTATTCCGACAGCCTATACAGCGGTATCTATGGTATTCTGACAACAATAATAACGGTATCTAAGGTATTTTGTTAACAATGACAGCGGAATATAAGATATCCTCACAACAATTATAGCGGTATTAATTTTATTCTGTCAACAATTATAGCGTATTTAATTTATTCTAACAACAAATAAATGGTATCTAAGCTATTTTGACAACAATATTTGAGGTATCTAAGGTAACATTGCAACAATTATTGCCTTATCTAGGGTGTTATAAAAACAATTATAACGGTATCCTAGTCATTCCAACAACAATTATAGCGGTAAATAAGGTATTCGGACAACAATTACAGCGGGATGTTAAGTATTCCGACAACAATTAAAGCGGTATCTAAGGTTTTCTGACAACAATTAAAGCGGTATCTAAGGCATTGTGACGAAAATTAAAGCGGTATCTAAGGTATTGTGACAACAATTACAACGGTATCTAGGTATTCGACCACAATAAAGCGGTATCTAAGGTATTCTGACAACAATTAAGCGGTATCTAAGGTATTCTGACAACAATTACAGCGGTATCTAAGATATTCTGACAACAATTATAGTGGTAACTAAGGTATTCCGACAACAATTATAGTGGTATCTTTCTAAGGTATTCTGACAACAAGTACAGAGGTATCTAAGGTATTTTCACAACAATTTTAGCGGTATCTAAGGTATTCTGACAACTATTGCAGCGGTATCTAAGGTATTCCGGCAACCTTTACAACGGTATCTATGGTATTCTGACAACAATAACAACGGTATCTAAGGTATTTTATTATCGCTTACAGCGGTATATAAGATATATACTCACAACAATTATTGCCGTATCTAGGGTGGTATATAACAATTATAACGGTATCCTAGTCTTTCCAACAACAATTATAGCGGTAACTAAGGTATTCGGACAACAATTACAGCGGGATCTTAAGTATTCCGACAACAATTAAAGCATTATCTAAGGTATTCGACAACAATTATAGCGGTATCTAAGGTATTCTGATAACAATTACAACGGTATCTAAGATATTCCGACAACAATTACAGCGGTACCTAAGGCATTCTGACAACAATATCAACGGTTTCCAAGGTATTCTGACAACAATTGCAGCGGTATATAAGATATTCTGACAAAATTTATAGCGGTATCTATGGTATTTTGACAACAATTATAGCGGTAACTAAGGTATTTTGAAAACAATTACAGCGGTAACTATGATACTCTGACAACAATAAAAACGGTATCTAAGGTATTCTGACAACCTTTACAGCGGTATCTATGGTATTATGACAACAATTACAGCGGTTACTAAGGTATTCTGACAACAATTGCAGCGGTATCTACGGTATTCTGGCAACAATTACAGCGGTATCAAAAGCAATCTAACCACAATTATAGCGGTAACTAAGGTATTCTGACAACAATTACAGCGGTATCGATGGTATTCTGACAACAATAACAACGGTATCTAAGGTATTTTGTCAACAATTACAACGGTATCTAAGGTATCATTGCAACAAATATTGCGGTATCTAGGGTGGTGTAGAAACAATTATTACGGTATCCTAGTCATTCCAACAACAATTATAGCGGTAACTAAGGTATTCGGACAATAATTACAGCGGGATCTTAAGTATTCCGACAACATTTTCAGCGGGATCTATGGTATTTTGACAACAATTAAAGCAGTATCTAAGGTATTTTGAAAACAATTAAAGCGGTATCTAAGATATTCTGACAACAATTAAAGCGGTGTCTAAGGCATTGTGAAGAAATTTAAAGCGGTAACTAAGGTATTCTGACAACCTTTACAGAGGTATCTATGGTATTTATAAACAACAAATAAATAAAACCTACCAAATATTTCAAATTAGAGCAGTTATTATTCAAATGTTTATATTATATGTGTTATTAAGCGAACTATTATTAGTTATTTTAAACGGCGAATTAGATCAGTTATATCTAAAAATGTAAATATATAAATAAATAAAACCTACCAAATATTTCAAATTAGAGCAGTTATTATATAAATATTTTTATTATATGTGTTATTAAGCGAACTATTATTATTTATTTTAAACGGCGAATTAGATCAGTTATATCCAAAAATGAAAATATATAAATAAATAATATGTGTTATTAAGCGAACTATTATAAGTTATTTTAAACAGCGAATTAGATCAGTTATATCTAAAAATGAAAATATATAAATAATTAAAACCTACCAAATATTTCAAATTAGAGCAGTTATTATATAAAAATATTTATATTATATGTTTTATTAAGCGTACTATTATTAATAAAATATTGAGAAGATTTAGATTTTAAACGTATTTATAACCTTTTAGTACTTGATAGAGGGCGCTGTTCGTGAGCTAAGTAGAATAATTTGAATATATAATTTTGATAATTGATTTATATATTTTTTAAAATAGCCTATCGTCTTGCCCGTAATTTACCTATGTATGGAAATTTTGGTTTGATGTAGTGAACTACTGCGAATTTGTATAGGAGTCATACAAGACAAACACACAAACATTCATTTTTATATATATAGATATCAACAGTATCTAAGGTATTTTGTTAACGATTACAGCGGTATCTAAGATATCCTCACAACAATTATAGCGGTAACTAAGGTATTTTGACAACCTTTACAGCGGTATCTATGGTATTCTGACAACAATAACAACGGTATCTATGGTATTTTGACAACAATTGCAACGGTATATAAGATATTCTCACAACAATTATAGCGGTAACTAAGGTATTCTGACAACCTTTACAGAGGTATTTATGGTATTTGTAAACAATATCAACGGTATCTAAGGTAGTTTGACAATAAATACAGCGGTATCTAGGGTATTCTGATAACAATTATAGCAGTAACTAAGGTATTCTGACAACCTTTACAGAGGTATCTTTGGTATTTGTAAACAATATGAAGGGTATCTAAGGTATTTTGAAAACAATTACAAAGGTATCTATGGTATTCTGACAACAATAACAACGGTATCTAAGGAATTCTGACAACCTTTACAGCAGCATCTATAATATTCTGACAACAATTACAGCGGTTTCTAAGGTATTCTAACAACAATATCAACGGTATTTAAGGTATTTTGTCAGCAATTGCAGCGGTATCTAAGGTATAATTGCAACAATTTTTGCGGTGTCTAGGGTATTATAAAAACAATTATAACGGTATCCTAGTCATTCCAACAACAATTATAGCGGTAACTAAGGTATTCGGACAACAATTACAGCGGGATCGTAAGTATTCCGACAACAATTAAAGCGGTATCTAAGGTTTTCTGACAACAATTACAGCGGTATCAAAGGTATTCGACAACAAATATAGCGGTATCTAAGGTATTCTCACAACACATATAGCGGTAACTAAGGTATTCTGACCGCCTTTACAGCGGTATCTATGGTATTCTGAAAACAATAATAACGGTATCTAAGGTATTTTGACAATAATTGCAGCGATATATAAGATATTCTCATAATAATTATAGCGGTAACTAAGGTATTCTGATCGCCTTTACAGCGGTATCTATGGTATTCTGAAAACAATAATAACGGTATCTAAGGTATTTTGACAATAATTGCAGCGATATATAAGATATTCTCATAATAATTATAGCGGTAACTAAGATATTCTGATCGCCTTTACAGCGGTATCTATGGTATTCTGAAAACAATAATAACAACGGTATCTAAGGTATTTTGACAATAATTGCAGCGATATATAAGATATCCTCACAATTATAGCGGTAACTAAGGTATTCTAACAACCTTTACAGCGGTATCTATGGTATTCTGACAACAATTGCAGCGGTATCTATGGCATTCTGACAACAATAACAAAGGTATCTATGGTTTTTTGACAACAATAACAACGGTATCTATGGTTTTCTGACAACAATTGCAGCGGTATCTATGGTATTCTGACAACAATAACAACGGTATCTATGGTGTTCTGACAACAATAACAACGGTATCTATGGTATTCTGACAACAATAACAACGGTATCTATGGTATTCTGACAACAATAACAACGGTATCTATGGTATTCTGACAACAATAACAACGGTATCTATGGTGTTCTGACAACAATAACAACGGTATCTATGGTATTCTGACAACAATAACAACGGTATCTATGGTATTCTGACAACAATAACAACGGTATCTATGGTATTCTGACAACAATAACAACGGTATCTATGGTATTCTGACAACAATAACAACGGTATCTATGGTGTTCTGACAACAATAACAACGGTATCTATGGTATTCTGACAACAATGACAACGGTATCTATGGTTTTCTGACAACAATAACAAAGGTATCTAAGGTATTTTGTTATCGATTACCGCGGTATAAAAGATTTCCTCACAACAATTATAGTGGTGTTAATTTAACACTGACAACAATTATAGCGCATTTAATTTATTCTGACAACAAATAAATGATATATAAGGTATTTTGACAACAATAGTTGCGGTATCTAAGGTATCATTGCAAATATTATTGCGGCATCTAGGGTGTTATAAAAACACTTATAACGGTATCCTAGTCATTCCAAAAACAGTTAATGCGGTAACTAAGGTATTTGGACAACAATTACAGCGGGATCTTAAGTATTTTACAACAATTAAAGCGGTATATATGATATTCTGACAACAATTACAGCGGGATCTTAAGTATTTTGACAACAATTAAAGCGGTATATATGGAATTCTGACAACAATTTCAGCGGTATCTAAAGTATTCTGATAACAATTACAGCGGTATCTATGGAATTCTGACAACAATTACAGCGGTATCTGAGGTATTCGACAACAATTGCAGCGGTATCTAAGGTATTCTGACAACAATTACAGCGGTATCTATGGTATTCTGACAAATATTATAGGGGAAATCTAATGTATTCTGACAACAATATTACAGCGGTATCTAAAGTATTGGACAACAATTACAGCGGTATCTAAGGTATTCTGACAACAATTACAGCGGTATCTAAGGTATTCTTACAACAATTAAGCGGAATCTAAGGTATTTTGACAACAATTGCAGCGGTATCTAAGGTATCATTGCAACAATTATTGCGGTATATAGGGTATTATAAAAACAAATTTAACGGTATCCTAGTCATTCCAACAACAATTATAGCGGTAACTAAGGTATTCGGACAACAATTACAGCGGGATCTTAAGTATTCCGACAACAGTTAAAGCGGTATCTAAGGTTTTCTGACAACAATTACAGCGGTATCTAAGGTATTCTCACAACACATATAGCGGTAACTAAGGTATTCTGACCGCCTTTACAGCGGTATCTATGGTATTTTGACAATAATAACAACGGTATCTAAGGTGTTTTGACAATAATTGCAGCGATATATAAGACTAGACGAATGGCCCGGGCAACGCCCGGGTTTTACCCGAGTGCGTATATATTTTAAAAACGTTTTATTTAAATACTATTCGTTACAATTATAAATTGGCGCCATGGATGTCACTCTTGTGAAACGTCCCGTTCCAAACGGTGTGTTTTAAAAATGTTTTAATTAAAATACTATTCGTTACAATTATAAATTGGCGCCGTGGATGTCTCTCTTGTGAAACGTCCCGCCCCAAACTGTGTGTGTCTTGAAAATATAAAAATAAAAATGTGAATTTTCATAAAGATTTCATCATTTCGATTTTTTTTTTTTGCATTTCACCTACTAAATCGATAGAGATAATTACATTTGCAACATGAACTTAGGTATATTGACTAAATAGAAAACTGCATAGTAATAAAGATTATTTTTTAAAGGCACCATATCGTTTTTTTTTCAATAAAATCGAAACAAAAATTAACGATAAATAACGATAATTGCCTTAAAAAGAAATTGCCTTAAAAAAAAGAAACATTCGCGGTGATTTTGTCTTGCATTCGTTTATACAATTATTATATACGAATGACCCGGGCAACGCCCGGGTTTTACCTGATTAAATGCTTTTATTCAAATACTATTCGTTACAATTATAAATTGGCGCCGTGGATGTCATTCTTGTATAATATATAAATGAGTTTTAAAAATTGTAAAAAAAAAAATGCATCGGCCGGGAATCGAACCCGGGCCGCCCGCGTGGCAGGCGAGCATTCTACCACTGAACCACCTATGGTTATGAAAAATCCCATCCGTGAGCTTCAAACAGACAAACAGACAGAATAAGGCAAATATATAAGTAGATATCCTCACAATTATAGCGGTAACTAAGATATTCTGACAACCTTTACAGCGGTATCTATGGTATTCTGACAATAATAACAACGGTATCTATGGTTGTCTGACAACAATAACAACGGTATTTATGGTATTCTGACAATAATGACAACGGTATCTATGGTTGTCTGACAACAATAACAACGGTATCTATGTTATTCTGACAATAATGACAACGGTATCTATGGTTTTCTGACAACAATAACAAAGGTATCTATGGTTTTCTGACAACAATAACAACGGTATCTATGGTTTTCGACAACAATAACAACGGTATCTATGGTTTTCGACAACAATAACAACGGTATCTATGGTTTTCTGACAACAATTGCAGCGGTATCTATGGTTTTCTGACAACAATAACAACGGTATCTATGGTTTTCTGACAACAATAACAACGGTATCTATTTTGTTCTGACAACAATGACAACGGTATCTATGGTTTTCTGACAACAATAACAAAAGTATCTAAGGTATTTTGTTATCGATTACCGCGGTATATAAGATATCCTCACAACAATTATAGCGGTGTTAATTTAACTCTGTCAACAATTCTAGCGCATTTAATTTATTCTGACAACAAATAAATGGTATATAAGGTATTTTGACAACAATAGTTGCGGTATCTAAGGTATCATTGCAAAAATTATTGCGTATCTAGGGTGTTATAAAAACACTTATAACGGTATCCTAGTCATTCCAACAACAGTTAATGCGGTAACTAAGGTATTTGGACAACAATTACAGCGGGATCTTAAGTATTTTACAACAATTAAAGCGGTATATATGGTATTCTGACAACAATTACAGCGGGATCTTAAGTATTTTGACAACAATTAAAGCGGTATCTATGGAATTCTGACAACAATTACAGCGGTATCTGAGGTATTCGACAACAATTGCAGCGGTATCTATGGTATTCTGACAAAAATTACAGGGGAAATCTAATGTATTCTGACAACAATATTACAGCGGTATCTAAGGTATTGGACAACAATTACAGCGGTATCTAAGGTATTGGACAACAATTACAGCGGTATCTAAGGTATTATGACAACAATTACAGCGGTATCTATGGTATTCTGACAACAATTACAGCGTATCTAAGGTATTTTGTCAACAATTGCAGCGGTATCTAAGGTATCATTGCAACAATTATTGCGGTATCTAGGGTATTATAAAAACAATTATAACGGTATCATAGTCATTCCAACAACAATTATAGCGGTAACTAAGGTATTCGGACAACAATTACAGCGGGATCTTAAGTATTTTGACAACAATTAAAGCGGTATATATGGTATTCTGACAACAATTTCAGCGGTATCTAAAGTATTCTGATAACAATTAAAGCGGTATCTATGGAATTCTGACAACAATTACAGCGGTATCTGAGGTATTCGACAACAATTGCAGCGGTATCTATGGTATTCTGACAAAAATTACAGGGGAAATCTAATGTATTCTGACAACAATATTACAGCAGTATCTAAGGTATTGGACAACAATTACAGCGGTATCTAAGGTATTGGACAACAATTACAGCGGTATCTAAGGTATTATGACAACAATTACAGCGGTATCTATGGTATTCTGACAACAATTACAGCGTATCTAAGGTATTTTGTCAACAATTGCAGCGGTATCTAAGGTATCATTGCAACAATTATTGCGGTATCTAGGGTATTATAAAAACAATTATAACGGTATCATAGTCATTCCAACAACAATTATAGCGGTAACTAAGGTATTCGGACAACAATTACAGCGGGATCTTAAGTATTTTGACAACAATTAAAGCGGTATATATGGTATTCTGACAACAATTTCAGCGGTATCTAAAGTATTCTGATAACAATTAAAGCGGTATCTATGGAATTCTGACAACAATTACAGCGGTATCTGAGGTATTCGACAACAATTGCAGCGGTATCTATGGTATTCTGACAAAAATTACAGGGGAAATCTAATGTATTCTGACAACAATATTACAGCAGTATCTAAGGTATTCTGACAACAATTACAGCGGTATCTAAGGTATTCTTACAACAATTAAGCGGAATCTAAGGTATTTTGACAACAATTGCAGCGGTATCTAAGGTATCATTGCAACAATTATTGCGGTATATAGGGTATTATAAAAACAAATTTAACGGTATCCTAGTCATTCCAACAACAATTATAGCGGTAACTAAGGTATTCGGACAACAATTACAGCGGGATCTTAAGTATTCCGACAACAATTAAAGCGGTATCTAAGGTTTTCTGACAACAATTACAGCGGTATCTAAGGTATTCTCACAACACATATAGCGGTAACTAAGGTATTCTGACCGCCTTTACAGCGGTATCTATGGTATTCTGACAATAATAACAACGGTATCTAAGGTGTTTTGACAATAATTGCAGCGATATATAAGACTAGACGAATGGCCCGGGCAACGCCCGGGTTTTACCCGAGTGCGTATATATTTTAAAAACGTTTTATTTAAATACTATTCGTTACAATTATAAATTGGCGCCATGGATGTCACTCTTGTGAAACGTCCCGTTCCAAACGGTGTGTTTTAAAAATGTTTTAATTAAAATACTATTCGTTACAATTATAAATTGGCGCCGTGGATGTCTCTCTTGTGAAACGTCCCGCCCCAAACTGTGTGTGTCTTGAAAATATAAAAATAAAAATGTGAATTTTCATAAAGATTTCATCATTTCGATTTTTTTTTTTGCATTTCACCTACTAAATCGATAGAGATAATTACATTTGCAACATGAACTTAGGTATATTGACTAAATAGAAAACTGCATAGTAATAAAGATTATTTTTTAAAGGCACCATATCGTTTTTTTTTCAATAAAATCGAAACAAAAATTAACGATAAATAACGATAATTGCCTTAAAAAGAAATTGCCTTAAAAAAAAGAAACATTCGCGGTGATTTTGTCTTGCATTCGTTTATACAATTATTATATACGAATGACCCGGGCAACGCCCGGGTTTTACCTGATTAAATGCTTTTATTCAAATACTATTTGTTACAATTATAAATTGGCGCCGTGGATGTCATTCTTGTATAATATATAAATGAGTTTTAAAAATTGTAAAAAAAAAAATGCATCGGCCGGGAATCGAACCCGGGCCGCCCGCGTGGCAGGCGAGCATTCTACCACTGAACCACCTATGGTTATGAAAAATCCCATCCGTGAGCTTCAAACAGACAAACAGACAGAATAAGGCAAATATATAAGTAGATATCCTCACAATTATAGCGGTAACTAAGATATTCTGACAACCTTTACAGCGGTATCTATGGTATTCTGACAATAATAACAACGGTATCTATGGTTGTCTGACAACAATAACAACGGTATTTATGGTATTCTGACAATAATGACAACGGTATCTATGGTTGTCTGACAACAATAACAACGGTATCTATGTTATTCTGACAATAATGACAACGGTATCTATGGTTTTCTGACAACAATAACAAAGGTATCTATGGTTTTCTGACAACAATAACAACGGTATCTATGGTTTTCGACAACAATAACAACGGTATCTATGGTTTTCGACAACAATAACAACGGTATCTATGGTTTTCTGACAACAATTGCAGCGGTATCTATGGTTTTCTGACAACAATGACAACGGTATCTATGGTTTTCTGACAACAATAACAACGGTATCTATTTTGTTCTGACAACAATGACAACGGTATCTATGGTTTTCTGACAACAATAACAAAAGTATCTAAGGTATTTTGTTATCGATTACCGCGGTATATAAGATATCCTCACAACAATTATAGCGGTGTTAATTTAACTCTGTCAACAATTCTAGCGCATTTAATTTATTCTGACAACAAATAAATGGTATATAAGGTATTTTGACAACAATAGTTGCGGTATCTAAGGTATCATTGCAAAAATTATTGCGTATCTAGGGTGTTATAAAAACACTTATAACGGTATCCTAGTCATTCCAACAACAGTTAATGCGGTAACTAAGGTATTTGGACAACAATTACAGCGGGATCTTAAGTATTTTACAACAATTAAAGCGGTATATATGGTATTCTGACAACAATTACAGCGGGATCTTAAGTATTTTGACAACAATTAAAGCGGTATCTATGGAATTCTGACAACAATTACAGCGGTATCTGAGGTATTCGACAACAATTGCAGCGGTATCTATGGTATTCTGACAAAAATTACAGGGGAAATCTAATGTATTCTGACAACAATATTACAGCGGTATCTAAGGTATTGGACAACAATTACAGCGGTATCTAAGGTATTGGACAACAATTACAGCGGTATCTAAGGTATTATGACAACAATTACAGCGGTATCTATGGTATTCTGACAACAATTACAGCGTATCTAAGGTATTTTGTCAACAATTGCAGCGGTATCTAAGGTATCATTGCAACAATTATTGCGGTATCTAGGGTATTATAAAAACAATTATAACGGTATCATAGTCATTCCAACAACAATTATAGCGGTAACTAAGGTATTCGGACAACAATTACAGCGGGATCTTAAGTATTTTGACAACAATTAAAGCGGTATATATGGTATTCTGACAACAATTTCAGCGGTATCTAAAGTATTCTGATAACAATTAAAGCGGTATCTATGGAATTCTGACAACAATTACAGCGGTATCTGAGGTATTCGACAACAATTGCAGCGGTATCTATGGTATTCTGACAAAAATTACAGGGGAAATCTAATGTATTCTGACAACAATATTACAGCAGTATCTAAGGTATTGGACAATAATTACAGCGGTATCTAAGGTATTGGACAACAATTACAGCGGTATCTAAGGTATTATGACAACAATTACAGCGGTATCTAAGGTATTTTGTCAACAATTGCAGCGGTATCTAAGGTATCATTGCAACAATTATTGCGGTATCTAGGGTATTATAAAAACAATTATAACGGTATCCTAGTCATTCCAACAACAATTATAGCGGTAACTAAGGTATTCGGACAACAATTACAGCGGGATCTTAAGTATTCCGACAACAATTAAAGCGGTATCTAAGGTTTTCTGACAACAATTACAGCGGTATTTAAGGTATTCGACAACAAATATAGCGGTATCTAAGGTATTCTCACAACACATATAGCGGTAACTAAGGTATTCTGACCGCCTTTACAGCGGTATCTATGGTATTCTGACAAAAATAACAACGGTATCTATGGTTGTCTGACAACAATAACAAAGGTATCTATGTTATTCTGACAATAATGACAACGGTATCTATGGTTTTATGACAACAATAACAACGGTAACTATGGTTACTGACAACAATAACAACGGTATCTATGGTTTTCTGACAACAATTGCAGCGGTATCTATGGTGTTCTGACAACAATAACAACGGTATTTATGGTATTCTGACAACAATGACAACGGTATCTATGGTTTTCTGACAAAAATAACAAAGGTATCTAAGGTATTTTGTTATCGATTACCGCGGTATATCGGATATCCTCACAACAATTATAGCGGTGTTAATTTAACTCTGACAACAATTATAGCGCATTTAATTTATTCTGACAACAAATAAATAGTATATAAGGTATTTTGACAACAATAGTTGCGGTATCTAAGGTATCATTGCAAATAATATTGCGGTATCTAGGGTGTTATAAAAACACTTATAACGGTATCCTAGTCATTCCAACAACAGTTAATGCGGTAACTAAGGTACTTGGACAACAATTACAGCGGGATCTTAAGTATTTTACAACAATTAAAGCGGTATATATGGTATTCTGACAACAATTACAGCGGGATCTTAAGTATTTTGACAACAATTAAAGCGGTATATATGGTATTCTGACAACAATTTCAGCGGTATCTGAGGTATTCGACAACAATTGCAGCGGTATCTAAGGTATTCCGACAACAATAACAGCGGTATCTAAGGTATTCCGGCAACAATTAAGCGGTATTTAAGATATTCTGGAAACAATTACAGTGGTATCTGAGTATTCTGACAACAATTACCGCGGTATATATGATATTTTGTTAACGATTACTGCGGTATATAAGGTATTCTCACAACAATAACAACGGTATCTAAGGTATTTTGACAACAATTACAGCGGTATATAAAATATTCTTACAACATTTATAGCGGTAACTATGGTATTCTGACAACAATAACAACGGTATCTAAGGCATTGTGACGAAAATTAAAGCGGTATCTAAGGTATTCCGCCAACAATTACAGCGGTAACTAAGGTATTCCTCAACAATTACAGTGGTATCTAAAGTATTTTGACAATTACAGTGGTATCTAAGGTATTCTGACAACAATTATAGCGGTATCTATGGTATTCAGACAACAATTACAGCGGTATATATGGTATTCTCACAACAATTACAGCGATAACTAAGGTATTCTGACAACCTTTACAGCGATATCTATGGTATTCTGACAACAATAACAACGGTATCTAAGGTATTCTGACAACAATAACAACGTTATCTAAGGTATTCTGACAACAATAACAACGTTATCTAAGGTATTCTGACAACAATAACAACGATATCTAAGGTATTCTGACAACAATAACAACGTTATCTAAGGTATTCTGACAACAATAACAACGATATCTAAGGTATTTTGTTAACGATTACAGCGTTATATAAGGTATTCTCACAACAATTATAGCGGTTACTAAGGTATTCTCACAACAATAACAACGATATCTAAGGTATTCTGACAACAATAACAACGCTATCTAAGGTATTTTGTTAACGAATACAGCGGTATATAAGGTATTCTCACAACAATTATAGCGGTAACTAAGGTATTCTTACAGCCTTTACAGCGGTATCTATGGTATTCCGACAACAATAACAACGGTATCTAAGGTATTTTGTTAACGAATACAGCGATATATAAGGTATTCTCACAACAATTATAGCGGTAACTAAGGTATTCTGACAACCTTTACAGCGGCATCTATGGTATTCTGACAACAATAACAACGGTATCTATGGTATTCCGACAACAATAACAACGGTATCTAAGGTATTTTGTTAACGAATACAGCGATATATAAGGTATTCTCACAACAATTATAGCGGTAACTAAGGTATTCTGACAACCTTTACAGCGGCATCTATGGTATTCTGGCAACAATAACAACGCTATCTAAGGTATTTTGTTACGATTACAGCGGTATATAAGGTATTCTTACAACAATTACAGCGGTAACTAAGGTATTCTGACAACCTTTACAGCGGTATCTAAGGTATTCTGAAAAACAATAACAACGGTATCTAAGGTATTTTGTTAACGATTACAGCGGTATATAAGATATTCTCACAACAATTAAAGCGGTGACTAAGGTATTCTGACCGCCTTTACAGCGGTATCTATGGTATTCCGACAACAATAACAACGGTATCTAAGGTATTCTGACAACAATAACAACGCTATCTAAGGTATTTTGTTAACGAATACAGCGGTATATAAGGTATTCTCACAACAATTATAGCGGTAACTAAGGTATTCTGACAACCTTTACAGCGGTATCTATGGTATTCTGGCAACAATAACAACGCTATCTAAGGTATTTTGTTACGATAACAGCGGTATATAAGGTATTCTTACAAAAATTACAGCGGTAACTAAGGTATTCTGACAACCTTTAGAGCGGTATCTATGGTATTCTGAAAAACAATAACAACGGTATCTAAGGTATTTTGTTAACGATTACAGCGGTATATAAGATATTCTCACAACAATTAAAGCGGTGACTAAGGTATTCTGACCGCCTTTACAGCGGTATCTATGGTATTCCGACAACAATAACAACGGTATCTAAGGTATTCTGACAACAATAGCAACGCTATCTAAGGTATTTTGTTAACGAATACAGCGGTATATAAGGTATTCTCACAACAATTAAAGCGGTAACTAAGGTATTCTGACCGCCTTTACAGCGGTATCTATGGTATTCTGAAAAACAATAATAACGGTATATAAGGTATTTTGATAACAATTACAGCGGTATATAAGGTATTCTCACAACAATTATAGCGGTAACTAAAGTATACTAACAACCTTTACAGCGGTATCTAAGGTATTCTGACAACAATAACAACGGCATCTAAGGTATTCTGACAACAATAACAACGGTATCTTAGGCATTTTTTTAAACGATTACAGCGGTATCTAAGGTATTTGACAACAATTACAGCGGTATATAAGGTATTCTCACAACAATTATAGCGGTAACTAAGGTATTCTGACCTTTACTGCGGTATCTATGGTATTCTGACAACAATAACAACGCTATCTAAGGTATTTTGTTAACGAATACAGCGGTATATAAGGTATTCTCACAACATTTATAGCGGTAACTAAGGTATTCTGAAAACCTTTACAGCGGCATCTATGGTATTCTGACAACAATAACAACGCTATTTAAGGTATTTTGTTAACGATTACAGCGGTATATAAAGTATTCTCACAACAATTATAGCGGTTACTAAGGTATTCTCACAACAATTACAGCGGTAACTAAGGTATTCTGACCTTTACAGCGGTATCTATGGTATTCTGACAACAATAACAACGCTATCTAAGGTATTCTGACAACAATAGCAACGCTATCTAAGGTATTTTGTTAACGAATACAGCGGTATATAAGGTATTCTCACAACAATTATAGCGGTAACTAAGGTATTCTGACAACCTTTACAGCGGCATCTTTGGTATTCTGACAATAATAACAACGCTATCTAAGGTATTTTGTTAACGATTACAGCGGTATATAAAGTATTCTCACAACAATTATAGCGGTAACTAAGGTATTCTTACAGCCTTTACAGCGGTATCTATGGTATTCCGACAATAATTACAGCGGTATATAAGGTATTCTCACAACAATTACAGCGGTAACTAAGGTATTCTGACAACCTTTACAGCGATATCTAAGGTATTCTGACAACAATAACAACGTTATCTAAGGTATTCTGACAACAATAACAACGTTATCTAAGGTATTCTGACAACAATAACAACGATATCTAAGGTATTTTGTTAACGATTACAGCGTTATATAAGGTATTCTCACAACAATTATAGCGGTAACTAAGGTATTCTTACAGCCTTTTCAGCGGTATCTATGGTATTATGGCAACAATAACAACGATATCTAAGGTATTTTGTTAACGATTACAGCGTTATATAAGGTATTCTCACAACAATTATAGCGGTAACTAAGGTATTCTTACAGCCTTTACAGCGGTATCTATGGTATTCTGACAACAATAACAACGATATCTAAGGTATTTTGTTAACGATTACAGCGTTATATAAGGTATTCTCACAACAATTATAGCGGTAACTAAGGTATTCTGACAACCTTTACAGCGATATCTAAGGTATTCTGACAACAATAACAACGTTATCTAAGGTATTCTGACAACAATAACAACGATATCTAAGGTATTCTGACAACAATAACAACGTTATCTAAGGTATTCTGACAACAATAACAACGATATCTAAGGTATTCTGACAACAATAACAACGTTATCTAAGGTATTCTGACAACAATAACAACGATATCTAAGGTATTTTGTTAACGATTACAGCGTTATATAAGGTATTCTCACAACAATTATAGCGGTTACTAAGGTATTCTCACAACAATAACAACGATATCTAAGGTATTCTGACAACAATAACAACGCTATCTAAGGTATTTTGTTAACGATTACAGCGGTATATAAGGTATTCTCACAACAATTATAGCGGTTACTAAGGTATTCTCACAACAATAACAACGTTATCTAAGGTATTCTGACAATAATAACAAC
>CP092866.1:118769474-118918478 GCA_030710605.1 Cordylochernes scorpioides | reverse complement strand
GCTATCTAAGGTATTTTGTTAACGATTACAGCGGTATATAAGGTATTCTCCCAACAATTATAGCTGTTACTAAGGAATACTAACAATAACCCCATTCCAAAAAGGTCGGGAAGAAGTAATCGAAGATTAACATATTGGGCGTCCATTTTTGTGGTTCTTCAAGTCTTTTAAGTCGAACTGCCTCCTTTAAACGCTTTATTACCCCGAAATAAACCTCTTGATTAATTGTACGTCCAAATGGAATAAATTCAAATGGAACAATACCGGTAATATCAAATAATGTAACAAGCAATATCTCAACTTTGGATTTTGCAAACCTTGACTTTATGGGTTTGGGAACTCTCTTTAAATGCATTGGCTGGATTGAAGTTTGGCTTAGGGGTCATACTGATACATTCATGTCTCATCCCTGGTAATGATATTTGACTCCACTCTGGATTAGTCCGAGTCATTTCGATCATGTTTTGTCAGACTTCCATTCTAACCTTCTTTTGTTCCTCCGTTAGGATCCGGGGAACAAATATTGAAGACCTTCGGATCAGGTCCTACAAATAGCCTAGTCTGTGAAGATTAGTCTTTTATAGAAATACTTCTGCTAGCTTTGATTAATTCCTTTATTTTGAGCTTTTTTACTCGCAATATAATGTTTTCCGACGCCCAGTATGTTGATCATCGTTTTGCTTGCATTAATTTTAAGCTTGCATCCCAATTTTGAAATTTAAAAACTCTGCAAATATTTTTTTAAATCTTTGTTTTCATTTATTTATAATTATTTGCAACTATATTTCAATATCTAACTCTGAATCATGGATGGAGAAGGTCAATCCCCATCCAAAAACGAATCGCTGAAAGAAATTTACTTAGACCAAACAAAGTGGGATGACTCACGTTAATGGCTGCTACATCCAAACAACCCCGTGAATCAGTGCGAGAAATGTGGCGTGTGCGCGTTTATAGAATGTTAGAGTATGGTGGTAACAACAACTTGCTTAGCAGCGCCATCTGTCTTTTAAAACAGGTACTACTGGACTCCCCCTTCTATATATATGCACGATACTTCCTTCCTCCATACATCTCTCTCTACCAGGCCACAATGCCGACATTGCAGTACAGCTGGCACGCTTATCCTGCACATCAGCTCGAGAGATCTGTATCGTCCGTGGTTATAGCGACTTGACGTTGGTCCATCACCTCCATCAGACCCCTCTTACCTTCAACATCATACACCCGACCTGCAGGACTACTGGCTCTTCGGCCAAGGACTGGATTACAACGTCTTGCAAGTCATCCATACACAGGTTCTTTCTGAGCCTTGAGATGAGAGTGAAAACCCTCTTACTGTCTGAAGGAAGACTCTTTATCGTTGGAGAAGCCTCCTGGACTTTACCTAACTGTATAGAGTATCCTTTTTATTTAATCTCTTTCTATATATATGTTTAATTTTATGAGAATTCAAAACTATTATAGACGCGTATGATTCTTTTAAAAATTAAACCAATTTCTACTGCCCTTACTGTAATGGAAAAATTAATGGAAGGGCCTGGTTCATTAGTGGTGAACCTTCCCAGCGATTTCGCCAGTTTAATCTACCATTCCGCTGTATAATAGTGCCGAATTCTCATAACAGATGGCGCGCTATCATATTTACATATGCTACCACACACTTGTATGCTGTCAATAAAATATATGAAAATGTCAAATAACGCGGACAACCTGGGATAACATGTTTGTACATCGCCCTGACAGTCAGGAAGGGTAACAGCTCGGCAGACGAATCGTCCGAAGGGGATAAAAACTTGCCCCGGAGTTCGCCAAGGTCGTCGGCAAGGTCGCCGCCTCGAAGGATTCTGGGAAAAACACTTTCCTTGAACTGTCGCCCTCCCTAGACTCGCCCCCTATCTCACCACCCCTTCTAGCCTTACGTCGGGTTTATTGCATCACTCTTCCCACTTACCCCATCTTTACATACACTCTTTGTTAGATTCCGTTTTATTAGTTCTTTACAGTGCACTATATTATTTCTTATCCTTTCTTATCTACACTCAAAAATCATATCAGGGTATCAAGTCTGTAGAGCTTGTTGATGGTGTCTGCTGGGGATGAGTAGAGCTCACCAATGGATGAGCCAATACAGTCAATAATGTATCTCTCTCTTTTTAAGATTCACTTTTAATAGCTCTTTACAGTATACAATCTTATTCATACAGCCATCTATGTGATCTCAAATATTCTCGTTTTTCGAGGCAATATGTGTAGTATTTATTTACAACTAGCTCCGGTTCCAAAATCACTTTATTAGGTACCTCTCAACAAGAGCAACCTAGTTTATGATAATTGAAACAATGAATAATATGTGAAGGTTATTCACATATTAAACAAAGGTTAACGCGGGATTCAATCCCGGTTCATGATTGTCGGGAATCGAGGGTGTTACCCACTCGTCAACTGACTTGTATGTTTTTTGTTACAACTAGCTGGGGGCAGCTGCTGTTTGCCCAAAATATAGCGTTTCAACAAAAGAGTTTTTTTTAAAAGGGTTTTGTAGTTTATAAATTTTGATTTGTTCTTTCCTTAGATATAAAATGCTGATGTCATCCTGAAGTTTGTCTTTCCTAATTTCCCACGTTACAATATATTGTATTTATTCCCACATCATCAATCCACTGTTTATATAATCAAGATATAAACTCAGTTTTCAATAATTTTGAAGCTTCTCATTTATAGTCCAGACATAATGTTAAGGTTTCTTTGTCCTTAACGAAAAAGGCCGTACTTCAGAGGACTGTATAGGTTTTCAAACTTCCCAGGCGTCACCCCAATGGCGATTCCAATGCCTCAGCCAAAGAGAGAATAAAGTACGACCAAGAACTATTCACTTATTTTTTATTTATTGTTACAAAAAGCACGAAGTCCAAAAGACTATTGTGCTGTGCCAGTATTATTTACATATATATGATTAATTATTTACACGATGGATTAGTAGTGTTTTGTAAATTATTGTACAAATAGTTCTAAACTTAACAAAGTTCTCATAAGATAGAGTATATACACAAAGAGAATTTGGTAATGTTTCAAAGTATCTACATACAATTTGATTAGTCAGAGGGAAAGTTAAAAGAAGATGCTCTGGTGATTCAACATCTAAGCGGCATTCACATGTTGGATCATTGATAACATTCAGTTTGAATAGGAAACTTAAGAAGGGTCCTTTGCCTGTTAAGAATAAAGTAGTGAATTTATCAGAAGAAATGAAATTTGGGACAGCAATTGGAAAGAATTTCTTGAACAGTTCATTAGATTGAGAAAGATAAAACTTAAATTTTTGATCCAGATATAGTTTATTTAATTCTTTTTGAAGGGTTTTTTTGAGTGTTTGATCTGTGAGAGAATTTGTCATATTATACTTTGTTTGTGATAATCCAAGATAATCGGACAGTAAAGGAGTTTTCGCTAGTAAATGTGTGATGTAAGAAGATTAAGTCCTATAAGCATGAATGCATCTAATAAGAATTTGATATTGTATAGAATTCAACTTAGATCTTTTTACTGCAGTGATAAAAGGAAACCAAATAATTGATGCATAGCATTGAACTATTCACACACACACTAACTTTTATTTAAAACTCAATTATATGCAAAGATAGTCAGCGGTCAATATTTACATAATCACAGAAAAATTAATAAATAAAATAATATATCTTAGAAAACTCAACAATTTGGCATCTTGATTTTACCCAAATACTTGCCGGTAGACAACATTCGAAATTCTTCTCTTGGTGCATCAACAAACAAATTCATTTTTCTGACTGAAAAAGGTAAAGTTGTCCAGTAGTTAGTTAATTTGAATATTCCTTATATGTGGCAAATACTTATTACAGATATTACTCTATATAAGGTTGTCCCCAAGGGTCGTGTTTTTTTAAAACGTTGTTTTTCTTAATTATTTGGCGAATAATACTATTACGGCGAATACATAATAACACAATTACTTTATACATAATACATTTTACATAACGGCGAATAATATTATGGTGAATAATATTGGTATTTCAATTTTTTTTTTGCAAGTGTTTACGAACTTTTGGGACAACTTTGTATATAAAGAAAAAATTAGAAATGACGATAGAAATTAAGAAAATATGCAATTTGGTCTCTCGATATTAGGATCATTTGAATATTCTCTCTCTCTGAGAGTCGAACTTAACTCTATGAAATATGATTCTGGAGAGGTCCAGCATTCAAAAACCGAATAGAAATTGTGTTAAGATCTCATAGTTACTATTTTTAAAAATTACCGTTTTTATCATGTCAGTATTTGACGCTAATGCGCTTTGAAAAAATATAAGATAATTCAACAAAATATAAGGAAAGATCGAATATGCGAAATAAACTCTGAGAGAAGGATTACAAAAACAATCACAAGACTCAGAACAAAACACTATAAAGGAATGACAATACATCCAGATGGTACAAGAGCCTACAGGACATGTAAAAATTGTCCTGGTGTGGAACTAACACCTACTCACATAATCTCATGCCCAGCAATGTCCACAGCCTTGCCGAAAATTGACATGGACCCAAAGTAGCAGCTTTACATACCCAAGATAGAGGACATTACGACTGCTGTGATAGAGTATAATGGAGACATCTGAGGCTTTTCATTGGATACGACAACAACAACAGAAAATTGACATGGACCCAGAACAACAGCTTTACACCCACACAGGATAGAGGACATTACGACTGCTCTGTTGCTTGGAGACATCTGAGGCTCTTCATTGGACACAACAACAACAACAGTTTTATCTATATTTACTAATATTTAAACTCGTCTATAATTCAGATGGATCAGGCCAGAACAATGGGCCGCTAAATACCGCTCTGGACATCCGAGAACGCCCATTTCTGCTGTTTGCCGTGATTCACCCACTTCGTCGAGATCTCCAACATGATTGTTCGTGGAAGTTTTCCTCTCCGATTCCAATTGGTAATGTTTTTATGCACATTTTTAAAGCTGCCAAGGTTAACTGTATTACAAGGCGCCGTTAAATCTCTGAAAGATGACGTGTTGTCACAGTTGGGGAGTCCAATCTGACAAAGGTAAATTCCCTGAAGTATATTTAGAACCTCAGTAGAACTTCGTTAAGATTGGGATGGATATATTGTTAGCAATGAACAAATAAATAAAGATTGATAGAAGGAGACAGACACAAACCTGGATGTAGTTCGCGCACTCATCCTAACTTTACTCTCAATAATATTTGTAAAAAACTTTTGTGTAGAGTCTTAAAGTGATGACAGGACATTCTGTCCTACTCAGGTGGGTAGAGTTGAAGTGATGATAAGGTAACCACCTAATCCTGCTAATTTACTTTTCAAGATATTCAATGCCAACTATCGGAATAAAAATCATCTCTAGACGCTGTAGCTATCAGAATTAAATATTGTCCAAGAAATTCTATATTTTTTGATATATAATGAAACTCAACTTCGCTCAACCTAACGAAGTCTAAAAGCCAATATGTCGTTTGTTTTTCTTGATTCACTAATAAAATGCTTTCGGTCAATAGTTCTCTGTCGAGAAAGTGAATAAAATTAACTTCTCGAAGGCTATAATTGGGAGAATGCTTATAGACATGTCGCCATCCGTATCTTTCTCTTATTTCTTTCTGCACAAGTCACTCTCCAAGTTGCTCCGACCACAGTTGTAAACATTGCTAGCTAGCCATCTCCACTCGACGTCTTATAGTGGAATCGTCCTTCCCTAACTAAACATCACTTCCAGGACTCTCAGCTACATCAACAGAACAGCTTTCTGGAAGAATAATCTAGCTACCTTCATTAGAGATATCTGATCTGGGGCTTTTCCATAGTCAACCACTACTCTCTTTCGTGACTCAACAAGGACAATATAATTTCAAACGCTTACCTTTTGGATTCAGATCAGCACCTCAAATTTTCGAACGTGTGATTACCCAGTTAATCCACAAGCACCACCCTTCTTTCATAGCCCATTATTATGACGACTTCGTTATTTTTTCTGATTCCTCAGAACAACACCTTATAGTCTATATAGAAATATGGGGAATAAAGTTGAATAGTGTCTTTGAAACAAGCAACAACCTTCGTATCTCACCACCACCTCAATTACCACAATCTTATAAGAAATACCTTGGCCCTACCTCCCAAACCAATCCAACAATGGTGGCGACAATGGTGTGTCAACATGGTCCACTGACTATTGGAATAGTGAATGGATTCTAATAGACAAAGATAACAATGCTTTGATGGTAGAAACAATGGGATTGATCGAAATAATGAGGAAAATAACAATTAAGGAGTAGAGGGGAGAAATATCGTCGAGGAATTTATAAATGCATTTCTTGCTTACATCTAAATTGTTTGTTTTAAAGCATAGAAACTCCACTGATGAGCCAGGCCTTCCCATTATTTTATCAGTAAGGGCAGTATAAATTTGATTTATTTTTGAAAGAATCATACCCGTCAAAAATAGTTCAAATTTTTCATAGAAAGGTTTTCGCATAGACAAGAAGCCCGGCGATAGTGTCCGACATAAATTTGACGTTAGAAATTTATCATCAAGGTGAAAATATATCAAAAATAAGGGCGTTAGGTGTGACATATATTAAGAGTCGAATAGATTTCTTTCATTTGAGTTGAATAGGCAACAGGTATATGGGGAAGGTAATACATAGGGTAGCAAACAACCCTTCAAACTTTGCTTAGAGGAATCGATAAATATTCCATATTTGGCATATAGCATTGTAATTGATTTTCAGAGTTTCAAAAACGGTTTCAATATAATTGGAGTACAATAATTCTCTCTTGTTCTTCAGTAGAAAATGGCAAAAAAATGTTCCTTATTACGATAAAAAAATATATTTTTATTTGTGGTAATACGAGGTTCTTTTTTTCTTCATCTTGATCCAAGAATTTCTGCTGTTACTTCTTCTGATAGCCCTAGATCCTTAACTAGACCATTTAATGACCCCCTATTGAATAAAAGTAGAATGCCATTTTCATATTAGAAATAAATTCAGGGCATTCTAACTGACGTTTATCTACACATACTGTTTTTTGATCATCCTTTTTGATATTGGATTCTTGAACCGTCTTAGGATTCGTTCTGGGATTCTCGAGGGGGTGAGGAACAGGTTACCTAGCTGATTGATATCAGTATAATTTTTTTTTGTTTCTTTGTGCTATTAAGGACTGTGATTTTTCAGACACAGAAATAGCAATCGTCATTGTGATTTTTCGGTTCTCGCGAAACCATTGTTACACCAAAGGGCATACCTTTTGATTTGCCAGTTTCCATTGTGAAAGGCCCTTGATAGCACGTTCCGTACACACTATGGGGGCACCACCACTTGTCTTGATCACTTAAGGCCACGCCAAAATATTCTTTATATCATTCTTTTATCTTTGGAGTGATACCTTTCCTCTGTTCGAGAATTGTAAATTTTCCATAAATGTGGCTGAGCATTTCTGGATTACTTTTAGTTGATATTATTTATATGAAAAAACAATAGAAAAAAAAAAAAGATAAGTGGGTCAGGTGTTGATATTAAAAATAAAGAAGGCATCTCCTGACCACGAACACATGTGCTTTTTAGATGGCAGAGCGCCATCTAGTGGAGCAAAAATAAACTAAACGTTTATTTAGCTTGCTCCGTGATATTTGGCCAACCCAATTTCTTGATTATTTATATATATTTGAAAATATTTATGGAAACAAATGTATTGTATAAAACATTTTCCTGAGAGAGAGAGATATATATATATATAAATTTGCCATGATTTTGATCTAATTGATGATTGAAATTTATGTTTGATGATTGCGGAAGAGCAATGCTCGAGGCATATTATATATTTATAATTATATGCGATTTATACAAAGCGTATGCCCATAGTTCATTTAAAATATCTTTTCCAAGAGGCTTCAGCTTCAGTATCAGTATAAAAGCAAAACAGTCCAATGCAATATTACAGCGGTATTGTAGATTAAACTGGCGAAACCGCTGGGAGGGTTCACCACTGATGAGCTAGGCCCTCCCATTATTTTATCATTGCAGTAAGAGCAGTAGAGAATTGTTTTATTAAAAAAAAAATTATACGCGTCAAAAATAGTTTCAATTTATTATAACAGATGGCGCACTAATGCAGTATATTGCCACGTGGAAAATTAGGGAAGACAAAAACTTCAGGAGGAAACAACAATTTATTTCAGGCAAGGACAAACTATGAAAGGTAAACAAAAGATAAGCCACGAGGGAAATTTACAGAGTAGCAAAATATAAATATGAAAATGACCACTCTGTTAATAAAAATAATAAAATGAATAAATACTTGGTTACATATGGCGCCCAACGTGGGGACTCTCGTGGTTGGAACCGCTGAGCCGCTTGACAATTTTGTGTTTAAAGTCAAATCTTTCAAATTTTTTTTAATGACAACGACTATACACCTATCCCCCGATTTACACGGTAGATACGTTCCTGAGAAAAACGTGTAAATCGGGGGATAGGTGTACACAGAAATAAAAATAAAATGCATTGACAGGTTAAAATATGTAGTCAGCACATAAGCTCGGGATTCCTCGTGAGATGTTTACACAGCGCATGTGTTCATTCACAGTAGCATTTAGTATAGTGCGATAAAAACAACAAAAAAAAACTTATTTGGAAAACCGTGTAAAAGCGAAAACGTATAAAACAAGTACCGTGTAAATCGGGGGATAGGTGTATTAGTTTCTTTTGATTTCGAATATTTTTTAATAGAGATAATTTTCGAAAATGAAGGATATATTCATGATAGTTAGGATTTACAACTTTCAAATATTGAGTATGGGTTATCAAACACATACAAGATAACATAATCTCGAGGTAGAAACTCTTCCTCAGTCTTCGTAAGATGGTCCCACCCTTTCCTAGTGTACCCTCATGCACAAAACTTAAGGAAGTTATTCCTTTTAGCATATAGATGGAAATTTTGCCGAGAGGATATTGAACTAAAGAGACAAAGGTGGCCTCCTCCGTCAAAATAGACGTCAAAACTAGACGCCATCTATTGACCGTCGCCGCAACTAGCGGCCTCGGGTCGGTGACAAAGCCACAACACCAGCTTTGGCAAATTGAAAAGCGTCCACCTAGAGACAATGGTTTCGGGCTTAGCTTTCCCAGCTAAACACCTCTTTGGCAGATTGTCAAGATTCCATTAGATCCCGTGTGGATATCATGGAATAAAGTCCGCCCTAGACTGACGAGGGCCATTAGCCCGAAACCATGGTCTCTAGGTGGACACTTTTCAGTTTGCCAAAGCTGGTGTTGTGGCTTTGTCACCGACCCGAGGCCGCTAGTTGCGGCAACGGTCAATAGATGGCGTCTAGTTTTGACGTCTATTTTGACGGGAGAGGCGACCTTTGTCTCTTTAGATACTTTTAGCATGTATATCGGATTTCAACCACAATAACTCTGAAAGATATCACAGTAACCTTTATTGAAGACACACGAGATAACCAAGTATCAACAAAATTACCTCTAACTCCTTTAAAAATAGACGATCAGCGATATCAAAGATTTTCCACTTCTTTAAGTTTTGTTCATGAGTGTATATCTACAAAAGTTAGTCTGAAAAGTCTACAAACATCTAAAAAATACAATAATTATGAAAGATATTACAGTGGAGCTTTATTGAATAAATACGAGATAACCAAGTATCAACAAAATTAACTCTAACTCCTTTAAAAATAGACGATCAGCCATATCAAAGATTTTCCACTTCCTTAAGTTTTGTTCATGAGTGTATATCTACAAAAGTTAGTCTGAAATAGTCTACAAACATCTAAAAAACACAATAATTATGAAAGATATTACAGTGACCTTTATTGAATACACACAAACAAGAGTGAACAAAATTCCACAAACAAGAGTGAACAAAACCGACGAAATCAACTTTCCGTAAGTTTGTCCATGAGTGTACACATAATAATAATTTAGAACACGTAGAAAGATAGGTTCTATAGATTCATTTAGAAAAATGTGGGTAATTTGAAAAAATGTAGCCATGCAATATGCTGCGTGTTTTAATTATTTAAATTTGTGATCTTTGTGTTTTGCTACATATATTTGGTCGAGGTTTAGTCAATAGGCTTGATTGAATTCACATTTACAAACATGTCATGAAACCTTTTATATTTATGTACCAAAAGTGGTACTTCTTCCTTTTAAAATCCATTTAAAAGAGTCAAGCAACGCATCTTATATCACTCCAGTACAAAATGTAGAGTTGATGATAAAGAATGAGTCACAACACCAGTTTTGGAAAATTCAGACAAAAAACCAACAACCTGTATACCATGGTTTCAGGCTATGGCCCTCATCAGTACAGGGACGGCTTCATTTTCATAACATCCTACGAGGGGAGTTATGGAATCTGTCGTATTGGCCAAAGAGGTGTTTAAGCTGGTGAAGTGACATATTTATGTTCAGGTTTCCTGGCCGGATTTCATATTCCTTAAAATAATAGACACTTCGGCGCCAGAAAAAGTTTAATTTTAAGGAATATTATAATATATAGAAGAGGAAATTTTGCCAGGGAGGAAATTGATCTAAAGAGACAAGGGTCGCCTCTCCCGTCAAAATAGACGTCTAAAACCAGACGCCAGACGTCTCTAGGTGGACGCTTTTCAGTTTGCCAAAGCTGGTTTTGTGGCTTTGTCACCGACCCGAAGCCGCTAGTTGCGGCGACGGTCAATAGATGGCGTCTGGTTTTAGACGTCTATTTTGACGGGAGAGGCGACCCTTGTCTCTTTATTATAATATATGTTTTGTTTATATATATATAACTAAAAATATATAATGAAGAAAAAAAAAGAGAAATATAATGATTAAAATAAGTTTATATTATTATTTTTTAGATGAATATTATGGATATATCGATAAAAAATATTCTAAATGTTTAAAGGCAAGATTTAACAAAGGAACCAAGCATTTAATTCGGCTTTGACACGTCATAAGCTTGTCAAAAAAAAAAAAAACTGGGGTAAGGAACAACAAATATTCTTCAATCGAATAGAAAAAAAGTAATCTAGAAAGTATATGAATATATATGAATGAATGCTATAATCACACATCTGACAAAATAATTATCAAGGTTAATGTAAAAGATTAAGCAATGTATAATAATTACATTTTAACGGAACTTGTTTTTTTTTATAAGAATGGCAATCACAGCGGTGTGTGGACAGACGTACTTACCGATCAATCCAGGCTGAATACGAATCCTTCGGTAGAGGTTTCCTTCTTGGATCATAAGGACTTTTACACAGATCTCAGCACCTGCACACACACACTGATTGATATCAACATGCATCTACAAAATGCTACCCCATTACAAGCATGTGTTCATGTAAACAATCAACTCTATAAAGCAGGGTTTCTTCAAAGAGAGAGAGTTATCAAAAAAGCCTCTTTTAAAGACATTCGTCCCATACAGAATTCTCCCAGATGGTAATCAAAAGTAAACATAGCAGTTATCTACAGAAAGTGGAGTTTAACATCGACCTTTCTTCAAATTTGATTCATCATCTGTGTTGAGCCTATTGTCTGTGCTGTTCTCTAGAGTTTGTGAAAATCTAATGCATTGGTAAGGCACAATTTGGATTATAGATTATAAACATAAGGTAATAAGACTAAATCTAATGATAAGGTACAATTTGGATTATAGATTATAAACACAAGGTAATAAGACCAAATCTAATGATAAGGCACAATTTGGATTATAGATTAGAAACACAAGGTAATAAGACCAAATCTAATGATAAGGCACAATTTGGATTATAGATTAGAAACACAAGGTAATAAGACCAAATCTAATGATAAGGCACAATTTGGATTATAGATTATAAACACAAGATAATAAGACCAAATCTAATGATAAGGCACAATTTGGATTATAGATTATAAACACAAGGTAATAAGACCAAATCTAATGATAAGGCACAATTTGGATTATAGATTATAAACACAAGGTAATAAGACCAAATCTAATGATAAGGCACAATTTGGATTATAGATTATAAACACAAGGTAATAAGACCAAATCTAATGATAAGGCACAATTTGGATTATAGATTATAAACACAAGGTAATAAGACCAAATCTAATGATAAGGTACAATTTGGATTATAGATTATAAACACAGGGTAATAAGACCAAATCTAATGATAAGGCACAATTTAGATTATAGATTATAAACACAAGGTAATAAGACCAAATCTAATGATAAGGCACAATTTGGATTATAGATTATAAACACAAGGTAATAAGACCAAATCTAATGATAAGGCACAATTTGGATTATAGATTATAAACACAAGGTAATAAGACCAAATCTAATGATAAGGCACAATTTGGATTATAGATTATAAACACAAGGTAATAAGACCAAATCTAATGATAAGGCACAATTTGGATTATAGATTATAAACACAAGGTAATAAGACCAAATCTAATGATAAGGCACAATTTGGATTATAGATTATAAACACAAGGTAATAAGACCAAATCTAATGATAAGGCACAATTTGGATTATAGATTATAAACACAAGGTAATAAGACCAAATCTAATGATAAGGTACAATTTGGATTATAGATTATAAACACAGGGTAATAAGACCAAATCTAATGATAAGGCACAATTTAGATTATAGATTATAAACACAAGGTAATAAGACCAAATCTAATGATAAGGCACAATTTGGATTATAGATTATAAACACAAGGTAATAAGACCAAATCTAATGATAAGGCACAATTTGGATTATAGATTATAAACACAAGGTAATAAGACCAAATCTAATGATAAGGCACAATTTGGATTATAGATTATAAACACAAGGTAATAAGACCAAATCTAATGATAAGGCACAATTTGGATTATAGATTATAAACACAAGGTAATAAGACCAAATCTAATGATAAGGCACAATTTGGATTATAGATTATAAACACAAGGTAATAAGACCAAATCTAATGATAAGGTACAATTTGGATTATAGATTATAAACACAAGGTAATAAGACCAAATATAATGATAAGGCACAGTTTGGATTATAGATTATAAACACAAGGTAATAAGGCCAAATCTAATGATAAGGTACAATTTGGATTATAGATTATAAACACAAGGTAATAAGACCAAATCTAATGATAAGGCACAATTTGGATTATAGATTATAAACACAAGGTAATAAGACCAAATCTAATGATAAGGCACAGTTTGGATTATAGATTAGAAACACAAGGTAATAAGACCAAATCTAATGATAAGGTACAGTTTGGATTATAGATTATAAACATAAGGTAATAAGACCAAATCTGATGATAAGGCACAATTTGGATTATAGATTATAAACACAAGGTAATAAGACCAAATCTAATGATAAGGTACAATTTGGATTATAGATTATAAACACAGGGTAATAAGACCAAATCTAATGATAAGGCACAATTTAGATTATAGATTATAAACACAAGGTAATAAGACCAAATCTAATGATAAGGCACAATTTAGATTATAGATTATAAACACAAGGTAATAAGACCAAATCTAATGATAAGGCACAATTTGGATTATAGATTATAAACATAAGGTAATAAGACCAAATCTAATGATAAGGTACAATTTGGATTATAGATTATAAACACAAGGTAATAAGACAAAATCTAATGATAAGACACAATTTGGATTATAGATTATAAACACAAGGTAATAAGACTAAATCTAATGATAAGACACAATTTGGATTATAGATTATAAACACAAGGTAATAAGACTAAATCTAATGATAAGGCACAGTTTGGATTATAGATTATAAACACAAGGTAATAAGACTAAATCTAATGATAAGGCACAGTTTGGATTATAGATTATAAACACAAGGTAATAAGACCAAATCTAATGATAAGGTACAATTTGGATTATAGATTATAAACACAAGGTAATAAGACCAAATCTAATGATAAGGTACAATTTGGATTATAGATTATAAACACAAGGTAATAAGACCAAATCTAATGATAAGGTACAATTTGGATTATAGATTATAAACACAAGGTAATAAGACCAAATCTAATGATAAGGTACAATTTGGATTATAGATTATAAACACAAGGTAATAAGACCAAATCTAATGATAAGGCACAATTTGGATTATAGATTATAAACACAAGGTAATAAGACCAAATCTAATGATAAGGTACAATTTGGATTATAGATTATAAACATAAGGTAATAAGACCAAATCTAATGATAAGGTACAATTTGGATTATAGATTATAAACACAAGGTAATAAGACCAAATCTAATGATAAGGTACAATTTGGATTATAGATTATAAACACAAGGTAATAAGACCAAATCTAATGATAAGGTACAATTTGGATTATAGATTATAAACACAAGGTAATAAGGCCAAATCTAATGATAAGGCACAATTTGGATTATAGATTATAAACACAAGGTAATAAGACCAAATCTAATGATAAGGTACAATTTGGATTATAGATTATAAACACAAGGTAATAAGACCAAATCTAATGATAAGGTACAATTTGGATTATAGATTATAAACACAAGGTAATAAGACCAAATCTAATGATAAGGTACAATTTGGATTATAGATTATAAACACAAGGTAATAAGACCAAATCTAATGATAAGGTACAATTTGGATTATAGATTATAAACACAAGGTAATAAGACCAAATCTAATGATAAGGTACAATTTGGATTATAGATTATAAACACAAGGTAATAAGACGAAATCTAATGATAAGGTACAATTTGGATTATAGATTATAAACACAAGGTAATAAGACCAAATCTAATGATAAGGTACAATTTGGATTATAGATTATAAACACAAGGTAATAAGACCAAATCTAATGATAAGGTACAATTTGGATTATAGATTATAAACACAAGGTAATAAGGCCAAATCTAATGATAAGGTACAATTTGGATTATAGATTATAAACACAAGGTAATAAGACCAAATCTAATGATAAGGCACAATTTGGATTATAGATTATAAACACAAGGTAATAAGGCCAAATCTAATGATAAGGTACAATTTGGATTATAGATTATAAACACAAGGTAATAAGACCAAATCTAATGATAAGGTACAATTTGGATTATAGATTATAAACACAAGGTAATAAGACCAAATCTAATGATAAGGTACAATTTGGATTATAGATTATAAACACAAGGTAATAAGACCAAATCTAATGATAAGGTACAATTTGGATTATAGATTATAAACACAAGGTAATAAGACCAAATCTAATGATAAGGCACAATTTGGATTATAGATTAGAAACACAAGGTAATAAGACCAAATCCAAATAAATAGTGTGTGAAGTTTCGGTGTAATGGTAACAACGCTGAAACGTCACACACTATTTATTTATTTGGATTTGGTCTTATTACCTTGTGTTTCTAATACATTGGGTTTGTTTTCCACTACCTTTGCCATTAGAACATATGAAGAATTGATTTCATAACCATTGACGGAGAATTTCTCTCTCTTCCTCCAGTGCCGGACGTGTAAAGGGTCCCAAAAGAGTTATCACAAAATCTCGCGAATCGAATGCTCACATTTGACTCATCCAATGGAATCAAGTGCTAAGGAAGCATTAGTAAACTTTTGGCCACTGCAACTCTACACTTCAGATACCACAGATTTAACGCCCGACCGGATGGTCTGAAGAAAATAACGTATGTCATCTACAAAGTATTAAATTCCACATATTATATAAGCAATTCGGGCAGCTGGGTCAGAAAATTAAACTGGCGAAACTTCTGAAAACCACTGAATAAAAACTAAATCTATCAAATATATTCTCTGAATTTGTGGAGAGGGTTGTATAGGTATTTCAAATATATTTCATATGTTTGCTGATATTTTGTCAATCAATCAGTTGCCTAGTTCGCACTTTTCTGTAGGAGAGCTTGAATGAAGTCTGATTGTTCCACCGCCATTTTCTGGTTTCACAGGTATCCGGAATTGTCTCTTCACAAACAAAGATCCAACTTCTGACACCATTTGTTACGCCGTCAAGGCTGGTGAAGTAACGTCCTATTTAACAACCTGTAGGTTTGGTTGAATATGTGCCATGACGTTTTTAGCTGATTAGTCGAGTGAGGAGATGAAATTGAATGGAATAGATTGATGAAGATGTTCTGAAGGGTAAAATGAACTGAAAGTAGAAAGAATTGAACTGATAGCTTGGATAGGAAGAAGAACTCAAGATAGAGAATCAGGGCGCCATTGCAAACCTATTCAAATGCAGATATATATAAACTGAAGCAGGAAAAAAATCAAATGGATAGATTTTCCTAAAACAATTAGATAAAAGAGATTTTTTAAAATATAAATACACATAAGTTCTCTAGCAACATAAATTTTGTTATAATGATAAAAACAAGACAATTCCATGTGATATTTAGAGCTGCCACAAGCTATGATAAAGAAGAAAATTCTGGGAACAGACCTCCAGATCACCGCACCCCTATAAACGAACAATTAAAAATCTTGACAGAATGGCAAAAGAACGTGGAAGATCTGTATTGAGAAGAGATATTTATAACCCATGTTCCTGGAGTTTATTGAAGATGTTGAACCGCCAAAGAACTAAATTAATCAAACCAATTAATGAATACTAAATGATCTGTTATATTTACAATGTAAAATATCTATGAACTGTGTGTGAAAGATTAACATAACATAGAATATATATATTGAAATTATTTTTAAAAAGGCTTAACCTGACCGCTTAAATGAAAACTTTAGATGGCAGAGCGCCATCTAGTGGAACAAATATCAACTAAAAGTTGATTTAAGGCTTGTTCCGTAATATTTGACTAACATATTATCATGATAAATCAAGAAAAGCTAACCACGTACGCGTTTTGGTCTGTATGCCCTCATAAGCGTAGCGTAGTGTACCTCGATATTTTTTCTTATTTTCCATACATATATATAGTGAACTTGGAAAATTCAAACATCTTTAATTCAAATATTTATCTTGGTCCCTAAAATTTCCTATAAATATAATTTCTGTTTTTAATTCAAATTTTTGGATAATTTGATTTTTTTTGGTCCCTTGGGTTTCTAATTGTCCAAGTTCGACTCTATTTATATATAATGTAATATATTTTTTAAAAATCAAAGATTATTTGTACACTATACGTCTGCTATATACAGTTAAACCTGTCTATAGCGCTCCCTCTTGGGACTCACCAAAATAGGGTGCTATAGACAGGTCACTTTTAATGTAAAATGTTTACATTTTAATGTTTAAAATCGGGCGCTATAGAGAGGAAGGCGTTATTTAAAGGGGGCGCTATAGACAGGTTTAACTGTATATAGGAACGCAGGAGTATACTGAAGAAGTCAGCAGACGCCTAACGATGTAAATTGACTAATGGCGGGCAGAACTAGGGCTAGATGTCCGTGGCATAGTATAGACCCGCTGATTACCTGACTTCTAAAAAGAAGCAGCGGAAGAAGAAGAAAAAAGCGTGTTTATGAATGGTAGCTGAAATGGGCCAATCACGACCTCGCAAGGTGAACTGGCATTAATTCTGGACGAGGAATGCCTTGCATTATTCATTCATGAAACGAATCGGCTGCCTTTTTTTTTCTTTCTCGAAAATCCTACTTCCGGCGATTGCCAGGAGTGCCGGCTGTTTGTTGTTTGCTAGGTTATTTTTGACTTTCTATGATATTAAAAATTATTGTTAAGATTGAGAATATTTTGGAAAATATGTAAATGTGTATGTGGTATTTTTATGCTTTACCTCCTAAATTTTAATACCCCTTTTCTTCTGCCAGGGTTTATTTCTCTCTTGTCAATAAAAATATTACTGATTTAAAACGTTTAAATAATATTTTATAAATTTAATAAATTTAAATTTTTATCAATATAGTTTTTCAAAATTTGCGATATTATTGAAACAATCCCTATTTACACATTGTAACACCAGCACACATTTGACTTTCTTCACACAAAAGCTTTTATTAAAACATATTTTAGCCCTATATAATATATATCTTAGACGAATATATCCTAAAAAATATATCTATATGCACATAAACAAAAAAGTATATATCGTAATTTAAACAATGTGATATGTAAGTAATAAAGTATGACGTATTTTCTAGTCGTCTCAAAGTGACACCAGCTTGCCACTGGACACCCGGGGGATCCAGAGAGGGACAAAGAAGGGGCGTTGGTCCGGATGTTGACAGTTAGTTAGGTTTCAGTGGATATTTTCGGAGAGGCCCGCTCACTGCTAGATCTCACGGCGGCCCTCGTGGCCGCCGTTTTGGCTCCTCTCCGCCTACGCGGCTTCATGCAGGACGCCGAGCTTTCCTCAGTTAATCCTCAACTTTCCCCTGGTCCTGGTGCCACGTGAGACGTACTGGGAGAGCGTCTTTTGATCCCAAACTTTGTCCTTACTGTCCCGTGCGGACTTCCCACTGTGCACGCCTTGCCACTCAACCCCGATTGCTTCCAACTCACTTGTTGGCTTACCCGGGTTTACGGCATGTATATTTGTTAAATTAAAAATTATTTTATTCGCTTCTAAAAATATTTATAAGAGATTGAATGTTGAACATAGGGATCCTATTTAAGGTTTTTTTTTTGAACCTGTAACCTACAGTAGTCTTTTGTAAAAGTGGAAATATTTGAAAGGTATGTATTTAAATATATATGTCATAGTATGTGTGTATGTGGATTCATTCAACACAATGTTTAAAGTATATATAAACTATTTTTTTTAAATAATATTTTCTTTCGTTTATTTTGATCATAAATGGAATAATCAATTTTGTATGTTATCATTGAAGTCAATAAACTAACGGCACGATGGCAATGTAGAGAGAGAAGGGACGATCCAACTAAACGTCACTTCCTCGACACATGTATTACAAGGGGGGCAGGTTTTTCTCTCAGATGGAGGCAGATTGGGGATACAGTTCGTCCCGGGGATGTCTGAAAGATCAGTTGTGTTTTTCTCTCTTGCAGCCGTCCGACTAATCCTTCCTGGTGGGTTTCACATGTTTCACAATACACCGCTATATTGACTGCGAATATATCCAAGAACCTTACGACATATTTCACTCGACAGGAGTTGAATGGCCAAAAAGGAAATTTGGGATCTAGATGATCGAACAAGAATAATTCAAAACTCGATAGCCAAAACTACTCTAGTATGCGACCTTGAATATTGATCCAATATAGGCATTTAATATAATATATTTGTTATCTCGTGTGCCTTGAATAAAGGTCACTGTAATATCTTTCATAGTTATTATCTGAATTCCGATATACATGCTAAAATGTACAACTTCCTTAAGTTTTGTCCATGAGTGTATATTACATTTATACGTAGGAAAAACAAGGTCACACACGAATAATCGATTCTCTGAAGAACTCGGAATTGAAGTGTGTTCTCTCCTGAGGGAGCAATGAGAACAGACTCTTTGTTTTTAAGATGAAGTGTTACAGAAGATTGGTTGTTGTGGTGTCCAATGAAGAGCCTCAGATGTCTCCATGAATCTCTATCACAGCAGTCACAATGTTCTCTATCTTGGGTGAGTAAAGTTGCTGTTCTGGGTCCATGTCAATTTTCTGTTGTTGTTGTGGTGTCCAATGAAGAGCCTCAAATGTCTCCATACATCTCTATCAAAGCAGTCACAATGTTCTCTATCTTGGGTGTGTAAAGCTGCTGTTCTGGGTCCATGTCAATTTTCTGTTGTTGTTGTCGTATCCAATGAAGAGCCTCAGATGTCTCCATGCATCTATATCACAGCAGTCGCAATGTTCTCTATCTTGGGTGTGTAAAGCTGATGTTCTGGGTCATGTCAATTTTCTGTTGTTTTTGTCGTGTCCAATGAAGAGCCTCAGATGTCTCCATACATCTCTATCGCAGCAGTCGCAATGTTCACTATTATGGGTGTGTAAAGCTGATGTTATGGGTCATGTCAATTTTCTGTTGTTGTTGTTGTCGTGTCCATTGAAGAGCCTCAGATGTCTCCAAGCACCTCTATCACAGCAGTCGCAATGTCCACTATCTTGGGTGTTTAAAGTTGCTATTCTGGGTCCATTTCAATTTTCTGTTGTTGTTGTGGTGTCCAATGAAGAGCCTTCAGATGTCTCCATGCATTTCTATCACAGCAGTCGCAATGTCCTCTATCTTGGGTGTGTAAAATTTCTGTTGTTATTGTTGTTGTCGTGCCCATTGAAGGGCCTCAGATGTCTCCATGCATCACAGCAGTCGCAATAGAAGATTGGGGAAGATGTCATAAGTGAGCCATGAAGAACATGGAGTAAGATCAACCTGCCTGAGAAGACCACGAAATTATATCTACAGGAATCCGAAGGTAAAAATGCCATTGGCTAGATCATGTGGGTAGAGCTAACTTCTCCGCCTTCCAAGCCATGGGACGTTTAACCTTATAACAAGCAGTAAGATGAGAGCCAAGAATGAAATCATATTGTAACATCAATAAATGGTCGAACCCATCTCTCGAGAAAATAAAGACAAAATACAACCAGGACAGCATCATTAAGTATATTATATATTTACAATTTTAGGTATTTCTACTGTCCTCAAAGCTTATGTTCGTAGTTAATTTAAAATACTTTTTCAAAGAGGTCAGGTAGAGTCTCGCTATGAAAACAAAACAGCCCAATGTGTACAATATAACAGCGGTATGGTAGTTGAACTGGAGAAACCGCTGGGAGGGTTCACCACTGATGAGTCAGGCCCTTCCATTAATTTATCATTGCAGTAAGGACAGTAGAAAAGTGTTTTATTTCAAAAAGAATCATACGCGTTAAAAATAGTTTTAATTTGTTATAACATCTAGTGTGAGTTGAACAACGGCCCTAACTGGTTGAGAGAAAGTGGGGACAAACCTACAGCAGCAACAACAGGCCCGTAGTATTTAGAGGGAAAACTGGAACAAGTTGGACAAGAACGGCCGGTTGGTTTTTTGTCGCGGTTAAATGGGAGCCTTTCCACCGACTGCTTGGGCCAAGAGAGGACGTCGTGGCACTTTATTTTTATCTGAACTCGTGTATACAAATACCATCTTCACATGGTTTCATTAAACACCAAGAATGAAACAGCAAATTCCGACTATGAATGAACACTATAATGAGATTTCCACCGGCTGCTTGGGCCAAGATAGGACATCGTGGCCTTTTCTTTAGATCTTAACTCAATGTATACAAATACCATCTTCACATGGTTTCATTATATTTATTAGCATACACAGATGGATCATCAGACCTTACTCTGAGTAATGGAGGGGCCGGAATTAACATAATACTCCAAGATGGAACACACATCAAAATCAAAGAAGGAGCAGGAAAGATTTCGTCAAACTTCACTTGTGAACTGACAGCTATCTGGAAAGCCCTTGATGTATGCCTGAACCAATCATCCCTGCATCAAGCAGAAGGAATCATAATATACAGCGACTCCAGATCCGCTCTAGAAGCAATTCAGAAGGGCAATACTAGAATCACGCAGAAAATACACTCATTACTTACCCAACTGGAAACATTGGAGAAGAACTGCATTCTACAATGGATTCCTGCCCATGTTGGGATCGAGGGTAATGAAATGGCAGATGAATTGGCAAAGGAAGCCAGAAAGCTGAGCCAAAGGAAAGAACAAATGTCAGTATTTGACGCTGATGCTTTGGCAAAATACAAGATAATCAAATAAAAAATAAGAAAAGATCAAATATGTGAAATAAACTCTGAGAGAAAACTGACAAAAACCATAACAAGACTTAGAACAAAACACCATAAAGGAATGACAATACATCCAGATGGCACAAGAACTTATAAAGCGTGCAACAATTGTCCTGGTGTGGAACTAACACCTACTCACATATTCTCATGCCCAGCAATGGCCGCATCCTTGCAGAAAATCGACTTAGACCCAGAGCAGCAGCTTTACACACCCAAGATAGTGGATATTGCTGCTGCTGTGATGGAGATGCATGGAGACATCTGAGACTCTTCTTTGGACACGACAACAACAACAACAACATGGTTTCATTAAACACAAAGAATGAAGCAGCAAATGCTGACAATGAATGAAAACTCCAATGAGATGAAAGAACATCAATTTAATCTATCAGAAACAGTTGGTGGGAGTCGGTGAACAAGTGGTCTATACCGTTGGTTTTCGATCGCTACGACCCGGTATCAATCCCTCATTGCGCACTTTTCTGATTTAAAAAAATGCTCCAATGGCCCTCGATTCTTGTAAAAGTCCAACCCCACCAACGAGTGCAAGTAACCAAACGGGGCTCTGGCACATTTGTAAGTGCAGAAGTCGAACTGATTTTCACATGTGTAGACATGTGGTACACTTACAGCAAAAGCAGTCGCCAACTATACACCATGATTATCGTGGCCAGTACCACGTGTACTAGGGATAATAATAAAGAGACCGTTGGGAAGACTTGCCATTGATGAGTTCAAGCCTTACCAATATTTTAAATTTCATCATTCATGTTTTCTTAAACTTATATCTTAAACCTACGGAAATTGCTTAAATAATTATACTTCGTGTTGATTAAAAAATACATCTTTGGGGGGCACCATTTTAAGGATGATTTTACATTTAAAAGCGATGTCACAGGCTGTTAGAGAACCAAAATAACAACAAAAAAGTGATTTTCATTTAAAATCAATAGTGGATAAGTGTATTTTAGTTGATATTTATTATATTAAGTAATATACAATATAATACACTGCGGCTTGTGATTGTAAAACAACACTTGAAGTTACACCGCATGAGTTTCTTTTCAATGAAAAATCAAAATTTATTTCAAGGTGAAATATTGACTATTTCTAACCTTTTTGGATGAGGTATGAAAGGGTGAATTATGAAGAGTAATGATGAACACGGAAAAATAAAAGTGTCCAGGGATGGGAATCGAACCCAAAATGTTCCGCTTACCGGGCAGATGCCATGTCCACTAGGCTACCCTGGACGTATTTTTCCGTTCGTAAATAATACATAAAGTAAATTTATTAAGTAATATATACCTTTTGGAATTTTTAGGATTTTTTTATATTTATAATTTTGGAGGACGCGATGTTAAAAGAGAAATAGTAAGTGGTAGATTTCTGTTGTTTGATGACTCAAAATACACTTTGGCTTGAAATACAACAACAACAAAGCCTTTATAAAGGACACTCGTACAAAATATCTGATTCTCCCAGATGGCAGTAAACATATTACAAGAGGAGGAATTGCAGGATACCATTTCTAAGAAAGGATAAAAGAGACAAGATTCTTTATTAAAGAGAAATAAGCTTAGCAAGCTATCTGTATATTTGTATTAGAGCCCGTTGAAGGATGTTTTTGTCCAAAAACTTACCAATATTTCTTTAATAAAGAATCTTGTTGGGTTTTATCTAAACAACAGTTATCTACTGAAAGTGGATATTAACATCGACCTTTCTTCAACTTGGATCCATTATCTGTGTTGCACCTATTGTCTATGATGTTTTATAGAATTTGTAAAAATCGAAAGCTTTGAATAAAATAATTCTCATCAATAAATCGATACTGATTTTCTGCAGGAAGACTTTGCGAAGACTTAGCCACTTCTTCCCTCACAGTGCGGTCGCTGAATGACGTGTATATTGCTGGTTACGGTACTTCAAGTAGAATTCGACAGAAAAAAGTCATTTCTCGAAAGTCAACAGCAGAAATAACACCAGTAGATTCTGTAGCTAAAACCAAGAGAAGAATAAAAATGTCAACAGTTTACTATTTTTTTTAGATTGAATTATTTATCGCCCTTTATTTTTAACTCGCCGAATGACCCGGACAACGCCCGGGTTTTACCCGAGAGCATTTTCCCCGAATGCGTGTATGTATAAAAATATATTTTTATTCAAATACTATTCGTTACAATTATAAATTATGACCCGGCTTCACTCGGGAATTTCCCAAGTGAGTGTTTTCCCTACGAATAAGGCTTGAAATAAAACACTATGTTATTGTTATTTATTATTGGCTGAGTTCATTGTTGGCATAAATACGTTGTTATACCCTGAAAAAGGTTGGCGTTCAATATACAGTCGAACCTCCCTGTAAAGAACACCTAATTACAGAGCCAAAGTGTCCTTTAGAAAGAAGTGTCCTCTTACCGGAGAGTTGATAAATGGTAAAAATGGTAATTTTGCAAATGAAAACTGTATTTTGTTGGAGAGGTGTCCTCTAGCGCGAGTATCCTCTCATGGAGGTAGTTCTACTGTATATGCCTTTTTATTTAAACTTTGTGGTATATAATACAAACAAAAATAATATCAAGCATTCTATAATATAGTAATACAATTCAGAATTTGACAACAAAATTATAAAATAACCAGATTAGTTACGTATTGAGGACGTGCATAGCCGACAAACATATATGCATACTTACGTTGACTTATATATATATATATATATAGAGAGAGAGATGCCAGGGGAGAAATGATACAATTATCTAACTGGAAAATCAAAAGATTTGGGAAGGGGCACAGCTCATCATCAGTTTACTAATTACAGAAATCCGTTTTATATATTGAAAAGAAATATCGTTAACTACCAGGTGTTGTTCCAAAGGTTCGTAAAAACTTGCAAAAAATTGAAATACCAATATTATTCGCCGTTATGTATAATGTCTTTGTATTATGTATAAAGTAATTATATTATGTATTATTATGTATTCGCCGTAATAATATTATTCGCCAAGTAATAAGAAAAACACGAACTTTTGGAACATCCTTATAAATCCATCACAAAGTGTTTCATTTATTGTTTACTTAGTTGACTTTTAGAAATACTTTTCAGTGGACTTTTATCTGAAGTGAATCAACTGAGGAATTATGGTTTGACTTTTCTATACTGAATTTATCTAGAGTTATCACAACACGGCTGTATTGGCGTTTTTAGAATAGAAAGATCTAGTTTATTCATAAAGATAGGTAGATTTCAAGAGCCTGAAAGAATGTTTTATTTTCTCTCGTTCAATTTTTTGGCTTTGGAAAGAAAGCAAGACTTCAAATCCAGGTCGGTAAAAGACAATGTGCGGTCACGTGTCTGTATAATCGCGTCCAATTAGAAAGCAATTCTCTTTCAGCGGATGACGTCACACACAGGGCGGGGTCTTCTTTCTCTATTCTTGTGTCCGCCTTCCAAAATGGCGAAATTGTTTGCACAGACGGGAGACTTTCAGTAATAAATTGGAGATTTTACGCTAAATTAATTTCTAAAATATCCCAAGATTTATATACTTTTAAATATTTATATAATTATGGGACCAATATTTGATCGTAGAGATACAGTCATCACCACCCTGACGAGGGCCAACAGCCTGGAACGCGTTCATGGTTGACTTTTCTTGATTTGTCAAGAAATTGGGTTGGCCAAATATCACGGAACAAGTTAAATAAACGTTTAGTTTATTTTTGTTCCACTAGATGGCGCTCTGCCATCTAGAAATGTTCATGTGAACTCGGTCAGGATATGCCTTTTTTGCTTTTAATTATTTTTTCACATTTTAAATTTTATGAAGCTGCGAGTGATATTCTAAATACCTTAATGAATCCTGTGGATTCTACTGAACAACTGCATGAATGAACTAATTAATTAACTTCTAAATTTTATATCCCGACTATAGACTCTACACTTGATCCATCCATGTATAAAACTGCTGTATAGATAGATGTCTGATAATTATGACATTGTTGTATATATTCTGTATAAAACAGCATAAAATCAAGGACTATTTTTTAATACATAAAATTATTATTATTTATTATAATGTGGAAAAATAGTACAAATGTGATATTGTACTGGGATAATTTATTTTTATTTATTTATTATAAGTTATATTTATTTATATATTATATTTATTATATATAGGTTACTTTCCTGATGAATGGAAAAAAGCAGAGGCGTTGATCATTCCAAAGCCGGGTAAATCAGACTACAAAGATTGTGGCAGCTATCGACCTCTATGTCTAAATTCAAATCTTTCGAAATTTTTTGAAAGAATAACAAACAACAAAATCATCAAATTCTACGAGGAAATGAAATTATTCAGCAATGGTTTCACAAAACATCGATCAACCACTACTGCATTAACTGAAATAATTCACACTGCTTTAGAACACAAAGCCAAGGAGTATACGGCTCTAATTGCAATAGATATTAGTGGAGCTTTTGACAATACCTGGTGGCCAATGGTGATAAAAAGACTCGATGAGGATAATATACCAGCATCAATAATAAAAACATGAAATCCTACTTCACTAACCGGAAGATAAGATTTAGGTACTCTTCGAGTGAATTCACCAAAAAACTAAGTAAAGGATGTCCCTATGGAGGACCCCTATCTCCGACAATTTGCAACATCATAATGAATGATCTATTAACCAACTTTCAGGAATCTAATAGTGAACTTATTGGATATGCAGATGATCTAACGGCAATATGTTGGAATACAGATGTAACAAATCTTAAGATTACAATTGAAAATTCAATTGGGAAAATAAATATGTGGTGCGAAAACAACAAAATTAAAATATCAAAACAGAAAACAAAGATTTATATATTTATTCAATTGTAAAAAGGATTTAATTAACTTGCATGATAATCTTGTCAAACCAGTTGAAAACCTGAAAATACTAGGATTGACTTTCAAGAATCACCGAAACAAGAACAAATTAGATTTTATGCCTCACACATCGACAGTGTTATTGCTAAAAACAACTAGAGCTAGTGGATATCTTCTTGGTTTAACAAAGAAATCGTGGGGGTTGGATAGTAGGCGATCATTAACATTATATAAGACCTTATTTAGAAGCAGATAACTTATGGTTAAACAATCTGGTACCCATACATAAACACGAGATCTAAAAACAAAATAGATTCACTACAGTATAAAATTCTTAAACACTGTATACATGCTTATAATACAACATCTTCGAATTGTACACATGTTCTCGCAAGAATACCTAATATTACGGATTTCATTCTGTCAAACATACTTAAAGTTGAAATAGATTATAATAGAAATGATCCAGCAAAAAGAATGATAATATCCAACTTTATAAATGAAAAAATTCAAAAATACTATGAAGATTCAAATGATAATTTCAGAGAATTTTTTGAAAATTCAAGATTACCCAAATTTATCCAACCAAATTTTTATAATATACAATTCTTTACGGGGCATGGCGACTTTAACACATATTTATACAGAATTGGCAGAATTGATTCTTCAATCTGCTTATGCGACCAAGAAGATCACAACCCTGAGCATATTTTAATCCGGTGCCCACTTGTTGCTGATTTGAGAGTACAATGTCAAATGAACAGTTCTAGTTTAAGCCAAATGGTTTCCAGTAAAGAAGAATATAGAAAATTTAACAAGTTCTGTAGACTCTATCTCAAATGCCGTGGACCTGAATTACATTAAGAATTGAAATTTCTAGTATAAATTAGTATAGTTTTTATTGATGTTATTGTTTTGGAATGTTCTATATTTGTGCCACTGGTTTAGTGGTTGTAATTCTTAAGATATATTGAGGATAATATATGTGTAAATAATCTTTATTTCTTGTATTATTTATTGCTCTAAAATGTAAATTTAAATAACTTTCACTCTCTCTCTAAAACTATAAATAATTTGTATATTACAATTACAATTATTTTATTTTCAAAGCGCTATATCCCGCAAGGGATACTTGCGCCAAACAAGGAGAAAAGTTTATTTACATAAGTTATTTACATTATTCAACGCATGAAAACATTAGAGATCCAGATTTTGTAGAAAGTTCATAATGTATTCACAAAATGAATTGAACTTTAAATATGATTTTTTATAGGAAATCAAATCGTTAAGTTCACAAACAACTAGTTCATTCTTCATTCTATAATCTTTAAATGCTTATATATATTTAAAAACTATGTACATAAAATAGATTAAACAACGGATATAGCGTGTGTTTTGTAATAAATAAATAAAAACAATAATATTGTTATTTACTCTATTTATATTAAAGAAAATGAAATTGTTGAATGCAATTAAGCAAGCTTTTAAACGGAGCATATAAGTGCCTTCTACCTTTTAAAATCAAATTTAAAATGATTTGAAAATGTATAAGGCTTTGGTGGTAAAACATCTCCCCACTTTGCTGATTGTTGGCAGTTGTAAATCAACAATATAATCCTTAGTTTTGACCATGTTAATTTAACTTTAGGTTAGCATAACCTAATGAAGCCATCACTGCAAACATTCAAATTGCACTTTAAAAAAATCAGCATAAACCAACTTAGTGTTGCTCACTCCACACTGAAGTGGGTACTAAGCATATTATCAACCAGCAGGTTCTTCTGTAACAATTTGGTGAAATTTTCATTTACATTAAATATACCTACAATTAAAATGTGTAACAATATTGTATAATTTCATAGGTTTTAGTTTTATATTTATAATAAATCTCTGTTAAGTTCTTGGAAAAGCTAATGTTATCCTTTATAAAATTCTCTAGTTGGCCATTTCATTCTTTTTGATTTATCAGCAAATTCATCATCGTGAAAACCATCTAAATGTGGTGGGCTTATTTACATTTTCATTTCCAAATGCCAATTTCAACAAATCAAAAGTTTCTGAAGCCATTTCCCAATTTTGTAGCAAAATTTAATACAAATTCGTTGTTCGAATTTTCTGTCCATTACAAATTAGAAGTTGTTATGCAAGGCGTTCTTTTTACAAGCTTACAATATATCAACAGCGCGCGCAATTACATGATGTGATATACCGCAGTGTAGCTGAAGCTTTCTATTTTTTAATAGACTTTAAAAAAAATTATCATCTCATTTTTTCTTTGTTTTTGACCGGTCTCATTATTTATTGGACACACCTTATATGTGAAAATATAGTACAAATTTGTGATATTGTATTGGGATAAGGTGCATACATTTAGAAAGAAAAAAAGGCTCTCCTTATCGTTCTCTGCCATCAGCAAAACTCAGTTACACAATAAAGAGATGTCTTTTTCTTTACATAGATATGTCTATGACTGAAATATTTATCGTTGTGTGTGAACTTCAATAGACACAGGAATCTAAGGGTGGTAGAACCAGCTGTCATGTGGCCGTGAAACCTGAGAGAGAACATTCCTTTTACTTCCTGCGGTGCTTCTGTGGCCAGCCGGCCGGTCCTATGGGAGAGAGTACCATGATGGTGTCTTTCCATGATTGTTGTTAAGGATTGTCAAGCTGGGTTCACGGAATAGGCATATTAGAAAGTTTTGGTGCGGTAGAAAAGTGATTTTGCTTCTAGCTGAATTGAAACGTCTTTGAGCCCCGATTGAGAACAGCTATTACAACGAAATGTTCATGATCAGAATAAACTCCGTTATATCTATGGCTTGCCTTAGTAACGGATACGATATATATGAATGGATTCAGGTGTACCTGTAGTATATATCTATGAATGGACTCACGTGTATCTGGAGACGATATCTATGAATGGATTCACGTGTACCTGTAGTATTTATCTATGGCTTGCCTTAGTACTGAATGAGAAGTCTATAGTAGTGGACTCAGGTGTATCTGGAGCCGATATCTATGAATGGATTCACGTGTACCTGTAGTATATATCTATGGCTTGCCTTAGTACTGAATGAGAAGTCTATAGTAGTGGACTCAGGTGTATCTGGAGACGATATCTATGAATGGATTCACGTGTACCTGTAGTATATATCTATGGCTTGCCTTAGTACTGAATGAGAAGTCTATAGTAGTGGACTCAGGTGTATCTGGAGCCGATATCTATGAATGGATTCACGTGTACCTGTAGTATATATCTATGGCTTGCCTTAGTACTGAATGAGAAGTCTATAGTAGTGGACTCAGATGTATCTGGAGACGATATCTATGAATGGATTCACGTGTACCTGTAGTATATATCTATGAATGGACTCACGTATATCTGGAGACGATATCTATGAATGGACTCACGTGTATCTGGAGACGATATCTATGAATGGATTCACGTGTACCTGTAGTATATATCTATGAATGGACTCACGTATATCTGGAGACGATATCTATGAATGGACTCACGTGTATCTGGAGACGATATCTATGAATGGACTCACGTATATCTGGAGGCGATATCTATGAATGGACTCAGGTGTACCTGTAGTATAAATCTATGAATGGACACAGGTGTATCTGGAGACGATATCTATGAATGGATTCAGGTGTACCTGTAGTATATATCTATGAATGGACACAGGTGTATCTGGAGACGACATCTATGAATGGATTCAGGTGTACCTGTAGTATATATCTATGAATAGACACAGGTGTATCTGGAGACGATATCTATGAATGGATTCAGGTGTACCTGTAGTATATATCTATGAATGGACTCACGTGCATCTGGTGACGATATCTATGAATGGACTCCCGTGTATCTGGAAACGAAATCTATGAATGGACTCACGTGTATTTGGAGTCGATATCTATGAATGAACTCACGTGTATCTGGAAGCGATATCTATGAATGGATTCACGTTTATTTGTAGAAAATATCTATGAATGGACCCACATGTACCTGGAAACGAAATCTATGAATGGTTCAGGTGTATCTGGAAACGATATCTATGAATGGACTCACGTGTATCTGGAAACGAAATCTATGAATGGAATCACGTGTTTCTGGAAACCAAATCTATGAATGGTTCAGGTGTATCTGGAGACGAAATCTATGAATGGACTCACGAGTGTCTGGAAACTAAATCTATGAATGGACTCACGTGTTACTGGGGACGATATCTAAGAATGTACTCACGTGTATCTGGAAACGATATCTATGAATGGACTCACGAGTATCTGGAGACGATATCTATTAATGGACTCACGTGTATCTGGAAACGATATCTATGAATGGACTCACGAGTATCTGGAGACGATATCTATTAATGGACTCACGTGTATCTGGAAACGATATTTATGAATGGACTCAGTGTATCAGGAAACGATATCTATGAATGAACTCAGTGTATCTGGAGAGGAAATCTATGAATGGACTCACGAGTGTCTGGAAACGATATCTATGAATATACTCAGTGTATCTGGAAACGATATCTATGAATGGACTCAGTGTATCTGGAAACGAAATCTATGAATGGACTCACGTGTTACTGGAGACGATATCTATGAATGGACTCAGTGTATCTGGAAACGATATCTATGAATGGACTCACGAGTATCTGGAGACGATATCTATTAATGGACTCACGTGTATCTGGAAACGATATTTATGAATGGACTCAGTGTATCAGGAAACGATATCTATGAATGAACTCAGTGTATCTGGAGAGGAAATCTATGAATGGACTCACGAGTGTCTGGAAACGATATCTATGAATATACTCAGTGTATCTGGAAACGATATCTATGAATGGACTCAGTGTATCTGGAAACGAAATCTATGAATGGACTCACGTGTTACTGGAGACGATATCTATGAATGGACTCAGTGTATCTGGAAACGAAATCTATGAATGGACTCACTGTATCTGGAAACGAAATCTATGAATGGACTCACGAGTATCTGGAGACGATATCTATGAATGGACTCAGTGTATCAGGAAACGATATCTATGAATGAACTCAGTGTATCTGGAGAGGAAATTTATGAATGGACTCACGTGTATCTGGAAACGATATCTATGAATGAACTCAGTGTATCTGGAGAGGAAATCTATGAATGGACTCACGAGTGTCTGGAGACGATATCTATGAATAGACTCAGTGTATCTGGAGAGGAAATCTATGAATGGACTCACGAGTGTCTGGAGACGATATCTATGAATGGACTCAGTGTATCAGGAAACGATATCTATGAATGAACTCAGTGTATCTGGAAACGATATCTATGAATGAACTCAGTGTATCTGGAGAGGAAATTTATGAATGGACTCACGTGTATCTGGAAACGATATCTATGAATGGACTCAGTGTATCAGGAAACGATATCTATGAATGGACTCAGTGTATCTGGAGAGAAAATCTATGAATGGACTCACGAGTGTCTGGAGACGATATCTATGAATGAACTCAGTGTATCTGGAGAGGAAATCTATGAATGGACTCACGAGTGTCTGGAGACGATATCTATGAATGGACTCAGTGTATCTGGAGAGGAAATCTATGAATGGACTCACGAGTGTCTGGAGACGATATCTATGAATGAACTCAGTGTATCTGGAGAGGAAATCTATGAATGGACTCACGAGTGTCTGGAAACGATATCTATGAATGGACTCAGTGTATCTGGAGAGGAAATCTATTAATGGACTCACGAGTGTCTGGAGACGATATCTATGAATGAACTCAGTGTATCTGGAGAGGAAATCTATGAATGGACTCACGAGTGTCTGGAGACGATATCTATGAATGGACTCAGTGTATCAGGAAACGATATCTATGAATGGACTCACGAGTGTCTGGAGACGATATCTATGAATGAACTCAGTGTATCTGGAGAGGAAATCTATGACTGGACTCACGAGTGTCTGGAGACGATATCTATGAATGAACTCAGTGTATCTGGAGAGGAAATCTATGACTGGACTCACGAGTGTCTGGAGACGATATCTATGAATGAACTCAGTGTATCTGGAGAGGAAATCTATGACTGGACTCACGAGTGTCTGGAGACGATATCTATGAATGAACTCAGTGTATCTGTAGAGGAAATCTATGACTGGACTCACGAGTGTCTGGAGACGATATCTATGAATGGATGCACGTGTTTCCGGAGACGATATCTATGAATGGACTCAGGTGTATCTGGAAACGATATCTATGAATGGAATAACGTGTAACTAGATTCCATATCTATGAATGAACTCAGTGTTTCTGGAGATGATATCTATGATTGGACGCACGTGTATCTGGAAACGATTTCTATGAATGGACTCACGTGTATCTGGAAACGATATCTAAGAATGGACTCACGTGTATCTGGAAACGATATCTATGAATGAACTCAGACATGATATCTACACAAAGCTGTATACGATGTTTTGGAATGAACGCTTGCAGTTGACTACGGCGTTGCTCGACGCTGGCCCTTTTTTCGTCTGTTTGGCCTCGATTTCGGATTTCAACTCCCACACAGACATCTGTGATTGGATGAGATGTTTGCCTATCTATCGGAATCTCCAGAGACAGTTCTATATTTGAAGGAGAGAATACCTACAGAGCTCTCTCCCCAAGGTAAGGTCACCACGTCACATAACAATGTCGCAGTGAAGTAGGACGGCGACAGTAAATATGTCAAGGTAGCCGCTGTGGTCTTCTTTGTGAAACCTTCATTGCTCGGCTGATACACATCTCACTCGATGGATATATAATACCCCCACATGCCTATATATCCCACTGAACACCAAGCTTGCACTTTATAACGTAAAGTCTTGGTTCCCTCACAGGCCAGAAATATCTATGGAGTAAAGTAATTTACTCGGACTCAGCATTCAACCTACGTATCAAGTTCAGAAGGTATCAAAGATCACATCTAACAATTCAGTATTGGCAAGAAAGATACTACATGGGTTCACTATAACAACTTTCTGGAGTCCAGTTGGTAGGTGACATTCCCCTAATGGTTCCCTATGTAACACAGGCCCCAGGGATAACTATGGAGTTGAATAATTTACTTGGACTCAGCATTCAACCAACGGGTCAAGTACAAATGGTATCAAAGATCACATCTAACAATTCAGTATTGACAAGATAGATACTATATGGGTTCACTATAACAACTTTCTGAAGTCCAGTTGATAGGTACAGAGACATTCTCCTAATGGTTCCCTATGTAACACAGGCCCCAGGGATAACTATGGAGTTGAATAATTCACTCGGACTCAGCATTCAACCAACGGATAAAATTCAGATGGTATCAAAGATCACATCTAACAATTTAGTGTTGGCAAGAAAGATACTATATGGGTGCACTATAACAACTTTCTGAGGTCCAATTGGTAGTTCCAGATACATTACTCTAATGGAGGTTTTGATAATCGTTCTCTACTTGAAGCTTTCGAATGATTTAATCTCTCACTTTTTCTTTGCCTCAACTCAAATCAATTGTTTAAAGATCTAAGTGTTAGAATACCATGGCTCCACTGCTCCTGGGGCAGAGGATTGCATAACTTCTCACCTCAACACAACGCTCTTTGAGTCATTCTGAAAAAAATCATTGAAAATGTATTTAAGACAGATGGGCGTGGAAACTCCAAATCAACGATTAATTGATATTTATTCCGACAGATGGCACAAGCCATCAGCAACATTTAGTAACACAATGATGATGCCTTTTTTTCCTTTGCGAGTTTATTTCTTTTGAATATAAAGTTCTCAAATATATCATTCTACAAAATTTTAACTGTTATATAATTTATAAATGCTATCGTTACCTTTAAAAACAGGTATAATAAAAATATTTTGAAAACCTAGATAACATTTCACAATATAATTTGAAATAACAAACACTTTATGGTAGACTCGCACTTCCAAAACAATCAGCATCCTGACCTGATGATTCATCATGACCGGCCAGTAAAGTAAGAGGCCAATTAAGAAGCTAATTTGACGGTGTTTATGTAAATTGATGACGTGGGGCTTCCTCGTCTGCTCAACACGAGGTCACGTGCTCTGTTGTGTCGTCTGCTCGCAACTAGCATATCTGGAATATTATATCAGTAGGTTTAGTGTATGCTCTCTAATATTTCTTTTAACTTTTCATTTACAAGGTTGTCCAAAAAGTTCGTAAAAAGTGTTTACACTTGCAAAAAATTGAAATACCAATATTATTCGCCGTTATGTATAATGTATATTTGTATTATGTACACCAATACCTCGCTTTGCGTCGTTTCGTTTTGCGTTTTTTTCGAAGTTGCGTCGCTGCTTAATTTTTACTGATTTTCACTGTGCGTCGTTAGATTTTCGAAGTTGCGTTGTTTTGGATTCGAGTCTTTAATTTTTTTTTAAATTTTTTTTTCCTAAAATATAGCAACACCTTTGTTTTTGATTACGCTTTCACATATTTTCACTTTGCGTCGTGTTTTTTTTTTTGAACGTAACTCCGACGCAAAGCGAGGTATGGGTGTATATTGTATTATGTATTCGCCGTAATAATATAATTCACCAAGTAATAAGAAAAAACACGAACTTTTGGGATAACCTTATATTTGTTGAAATTCAAACGCAAACTCGTTTATTTATTATGTATATAACTACTTTCAATATTTTATAGTGAATTTTGAAGAAAAATATTACATGTGTTGATTCCTAATTATTCCAGAATTGACCAAATACCCATTCTTGATTAATCAAGAAAAGCTAACCACGCACGCGTTTCGGGCTGTTTTCCCAGCGTGGATCAAACTGTACCTCAACGACCAAAAATTCTAGTCTTAGGGGCATCCTGGTCAATTCTGGAATAATTGAAAATCAACGATTACTTTATATTTATTCCGTAAAATGACGCAATTGGGAGATGGCCTTTCTCTTAATACCACTTACAATTTAGTTTTGGCAACTATATGGGTCAACTATAACAAGTTTCTGAGATCCAGTAGATAGTTCCAGAGACATTCCCCTACTGGAAATTTTAATTATCGTTCTCTAGTTGAAGATTTCGAATGATTGAATCTCTCATTTCTTCTTTGCCTCAACTCAATTGTTTAAAGATCACATAGTTTGGCATTCTCACGTCTTTACAGCCTAAATACTTGTTTCATGATTTTTCAGGTAGTCTAGAAGTTAAGCTTCTTTTTTTTTTGGTCGTTGAGGTACAGTTTGCACCAAGGCTGATAAGCGCCAACAGACCGAAAGTGTACGTGGTTAGCTTTTCTTGATTAATCAAGAATGGGTATTTGGATCATTCTGGAATAATTAAAAATCTACAATTAGTTGATATTGATTTCGACAGATGACACAAGCCATCAGCAACTCTTAGTTGCATAATCAGGAGATCTCTTTTTCATTTTAATTTATCCACCTTATCTCACTACAATTTCACTTTTGTGCTATTCTTCACATGGTGAAATATGCCTACAGGGGATTCCGTCGTATGTAGTCTTGGTCTCATTGACTATTTAGTAAAGAAAGGAGCATCATGATGGGATAGAAACCCACATGTCAGAAAGAGCACCCAACTAAGCTCACAAGACAAAACAAAGAAAACTACATTCACTCTGAGACAATTTATATATCAAAATTATTTTTTCCAAAAGCTCTATAACTAAATGAAAAGGAATTCGAATCATTTATCTAATCAGCTTTGAGAAATCTCAAGGCTAATGCAAACCTTTTCTTGCATTTTATTGTGAAACTCTCGGCCTATCTACTGTACGCTTTTAAAATAATTGGAATAAAATATAGGGTCGTCATTAATGTTGAAAAGTTTCAAATACTCTGAAGGAGTTTTAAAAATTAAAATTAGTTTAAAAAGTTTTAAAATACCCATTGTTAAGAATGGTTAGGAAAATCGACTCTAGATGGCGTGCGCCAGGGAATACGCCACAGAGTGCGCCCACGTGACTGTTTTCGAATATATAAAAGAAGGTAGATAGGAGGCGAAGCGCGCGCGAGGGAGAAGAAGGTATTAGAACGGTGGCGAGGAGAAAGTGTTAGATCAAAGTAAGAAGTGGCGGAAGGTGGATCAAAGTAAGAATAGAAAAGAGTAGAAGTAAGTAAGGCGGAAGAGAAGGTATAGATTCGAAGAAGAAGAAGAAGAACCCTGTCCAGACAGTTTCAAAGTGAAAGTAGATAAAGAAGAACACTGTCCAGACAGTTCCAAAGTGAAAGTAGATAAAGAAGAACCCTGTCCAGACAGTTACAAAGTGAAAGTAGATAAAGAAGAACCCTGTCCAGACAGTTACAAAGTGAAAGTAGATAAAGAAGAACCCTGTCCAGACAGTTACAAAGTGAAAGTAGATAAAGAAGAACCCTGTCCAGACAGTTACAAAGATAAAGTTGAAGTCAAAGTCAAAGAGGATCAAGTCAAATAAGATAAAGTCAAATAAACATTGTGAACTGTACATATGTAAATAAAAAGAGCCTTTTGAGATTTCGGATTTGCATATTAGAAAATAAAGTTAAATATTATTTAGAAAGGCTGAGAGTGCTCTTTTCTCTAGGATTCTAATGACTGGTAGTCATTCTTAGAAATAACACAAAGACTTAACACCCATTTTATAAAATACCTCAAAAATAGTTAAAATTTCTCATAACAGATGGCGCGCTAATGCATCATATTGTAGCAGGTTATTTATTATTCTATGAAAATATGATTGATCTAACTATAAAATTTTCTTATTGCCTTTATGATATTTGATTAGTTTTGATTTAGTTTTACATTAAATAAATTGTCGTGTCATTCTGAAGTTTGTCTTTCCTAGTTTTCTACGTTACATTTGGTGGAGATGTTGGGTAGATTAGGGAAGACAAACTGAAGATCGCCGAGAAGACCTTGAGGCCATGGCTGCTATGATCTACATTTTCCAAGACTGGCTCCAGGATTCCACCGCAGTGTCAAAGCCAAGACTTCCCTCCAAGATGACGATGTCCCTATAGACGATACGAGGACAAAGCCGCTCCTCACGCCGCAAGAAAAAGGACGCAACGCTACTAGGGACAGACGTCCAAGACTCCGAGGAAATACTTGACAGAAACACGTCAGATCCATGTCAGTAGCAACAAGATGCTGTGGGTCACAGCTCCCATAGGGAAGGAGCTAATGTAGCAGATTATCTATTATTCTATCAAAATATTTTTTTAAATTTCGATATTTGTATTTTTGATCTAACTGTAAAATATCTCATTGCCTCTCTGCTACTTTATTAGTTTTGATTTGGTTTTACATTAAATAAATTTCTGTGTCATTCTAAAGTTTGTCTTTCCTAATTTTCTACGTTACAATATAATACCTCTTCAAAGTAATTTTTACCCAAATGCATCAAGAATTATTAAGGTGAAAAGAGGTATATACAAAAAATAAAATATTCCCTAAAAGCCTGATGTGTTCACCTTAATACTGATACAATGGGTTATCTTATTGAATTGTGGGAATTACGACTTGAAATATTCTGTGAAATAGAATTAACAAAACCTAGAAGAAGATAAACTAATAAATCTTACATAGAGTCTGGGCACATTGACCTCTGCGCTTGCGCAAACCGGGGCAACCCACCCCGAGGTCAGGCTGCGTATAATTCTTCTGGCATTGAGGTCTGCAGATGTGATAATGGTTCTCAATACCAATTCTCTTGGCTGAAATACGAACAAGTATATATACAAATTTAAAGATCATTTCATATATAGTGTGTGATTGATATATATCTTTAAATATAGGATAGACCTCATTATTTTTTTCTCCTTTAATATTTTAGGACATTTAACTTATTCTGATTGTAACTTTTATAATAATTTTTGCATGCACAATTTCCCCTACGTACTTTGTATTTTTAAAATTATTTCAACTGTGTTATTATAACACTATGCGGCGCTGAGTTTGTGTATACAAAAATGTAATGCCTCGATAAAGGTTTGGCGTTCAGCCAGCCGAAATATTGGCAAATAAATATTTTATTCAATCCAATATATGCCTTTTTACTATCTAATGATTTAAGTATAGATTGCTTTATTTTCAGAATGATTTAAAGATATATAATATAATATTTTTAATGAGTCTGTGAAAGAGTGGTCTAAGCCATTGGTTTTCGACCGCTACGACCCGGGATCAAATCCCGCATTGGGCACTTTTTTCTAGTCGCTAACTACCCACCATGATTATCATGGGCTGTACCATGTGTACTAGGGATAACAATATCAATATTTACAACATATAAGTAAAACAGGCCCCTCCACGAATCCGTTACTCCAACATCCCCAACAAGCTACAGACACTAGTCATGGAGTCACTCATAACAAAGAAATACAATAGCAACAACAGAAGACAGAACCTTCCAGAAGTCTGTGAAATAATTTTTCCACAAAACCCACAAGCCTGACTTACCCTTATAAGAAACAATCTCTAAACGTCTGCAGTGAAACAGTAGGCAACTCTCACTGCACAGAAACAATATCGACACAATATACTAATATAGATGGAAATTTTGCCGGGAGGATATTGATCTAAAGAGACAAGGGTCGCCTCTCCCGTCAAAATAGACGTCAAAACCAGACGTCATCTATTGGCCGTCACCGCAAAGGCCATAGATTTGGCCCAGCCACTTTGCCAGCTAAACACCTCTTTGGCAGATTGTCAAGATTCCATTAGATCCCGTGTGGATCTCATGGAATAAAGTCCGCCCTAGGCTGACGAGGACCATTAGCCCGAAACCATGGTCTCTAGGTGGACGGTTTTCAGTTTGCCAAAGCTGGTGTTGTGGCTTTGTCACCGACCCGAGGCCGCTAGTTTGCGGCGACGGTTAATAGATGGCGTCTGGTTTTGACGGGAGAGGCGACCCTTACAGGGCTAAAAGGTACAACTTCCTCAAGTTTGTCCATGAATGTATATTGTAATAATTATAAATATATATTATGGTCGGGTGTAATTTATATAATAAACTAGACGAATGACCCGGCTTCGCCCGGGAATCCCCCGAGTACGAATTTCTATCTCAATACTTAATACTAAATACTTTTGTAAAAAAAAAGTAATACTCTCTTATAAAAGATATTTAAAAAAAAAAAAAGTTGGGCAAGCGATTTGGAAAATATGCAGAACGCTCATTGGTCGGTGTTGTAATGTGTATGAGTTGTCTGAACAAACTCGCTACGACTTACAAGCCGAACTGAATGTTTATTCAATCTAGCAATCTTCTTATATACAAGATAGAGATAAAAAGGAAATAATTTACATAAGTTTAAAACAATTGACAAATGGAATAATTTTGCATAGCCAACAATAGGTAACAATTATAACACTTAACAAAGGTTATTTACATATCACAACATGTTTCCCCTCTGGTACAACAATTAAAGAATGTCACGAATCTAGACAACCATCAACAATCAGATCAGGCAAATCAAAAGGCGGTTGACATGCCTCCCCTCTGTTTAAAAACCAAATCTTTGTGGTTTTCTTAACTCTCTTCCAAACCTTGAAAACCGGGGCCTTCCGGATGGTTCTGGTGCAATCCCAGCGGATGTAGTCGCGCCTTCCCTCTGGTCAATATTGGTCTCTTCACTTGACCGCTGTATCGGGGCTGTGGATGACTCGCCCATCGTTGGACTGTAGCACTGCGGATGTTGAGCTTCTGGGGAGCCGGTAATTGGTTCTGAAGACAACTGGCTTTTCTCGTAGCCTCCATCCCTTGGCCTAATAAATTGTTGATTTCTTATCAACCTATTTCCCGATGGTGTCACAACTTCAAAGCTCTGAGGAGAATCAGCCTGCGCTGAAATCTTCACCGGTGTCCATGTCTCCCTTGGATGTATTTGACACCATGCATCCTCTCCTACATTGACCTTGGGATAGCTTTTACTATTTCTGTCATACTGCTCTTTCATTGAGCTCTGTCTTTTTCTTTTGGCATTCTCTATACTTCTCCAATTAGTTTGATAGGGTCTATATAGCGGTGTAATTCTGGGGATCTGACATCGAAGGCTCCTCGATAAACATAACTGTGCGGGTGACGGTAGGTCATTTTTTGGTGTATTTCTATATGCCAGAATAGCCAGATATGGGTCGGACCCTTCATCTCTACATTTGATTAGTTGATTTTTTATTGTTTGAATGTTTCTCTCGGCCAGACCATTAGATCTATGAAGGTGTGGACTTGAAAATAGCTGTTTTATACCCCATCTTATACAGAAGTCAGTCATAATCTCTGAGCGAAACGGTGGTCCATTGTCGGACATCATGGTTTCCGGAATCCCGAATCGTGCAAATGTTTCTCTCAATTTATTTTTTACATTAATCGCCGTAGGTGGGTCCAATGTAAATACCTCCGGGTAGCCACTATATCTGTCGACCACTAACAAATGGGGCTTTTTCTGAATATAAAATATGTCCAATGATACTGTCTGCCATGGATAATCTGGAACTGGGAAAGGTTTTAACGGCTGCCGTATTTTTGATTTCTGATGTTTTTGACAAATTTCACAATTTTTTACTTTTTCAGCAATGTCGATGGACATTCTCGGCCAAAATAAAGATTCTCGCGCCAAACCCTGAATTGCAGATATCCCTTGGTGCGATTGGTGCAACAAATTAAGCATAGCATTCCTTTGTGTCTTCGGAATCACTATGGCCGATCCTATACATAATAGATCATTCCATAAGTACAAACGGTGTCTGAAATCGAAAAATATTTTGGCATCTTCATCGACGTCTTTTTTGCATATAGGCCATCCCTCAATCACATAATCGATTACTTTAACCAAAGCAGGATCCTCTCGGGTATCTTTCTGCATCGCTACCAGTTTTTCGTCCGAGATATTAACACGTACCATCTTGACCATTCTTTTGTCTTCAAGAAAAGGCGTTGGTAGTTCGTCCATGGGGTGAGTATCCCTGGATAGGGTATCAGCCACAATCAAGTATTTTCCTGGTTTGAACTGCAATTTGAAGTCAAATGCTATAAGCTTCATTACTAATCTTTGTAGACGCGGTGATATATCACTCAGCGGTTTTTTGACTAGAGGCAATAAGGGCTGGTGATCCGTCTGGACAACGAAAGTGTGTCTTTTTTTTTTTTTTTTTTTTTACAAGCCGAAGTCGATGAAGATGCCAAAATATTTTTGTTACGATTCCTTGCTTCACCATCTTTTCCAATTCAGACTGAACTTCGGCTCCGAGGCTTGTTGGGATGCGCCTGGGAGGGACTTGCACAGGAGAATATTCAGGCTTTGTGTAAATCTTACATTCCGAGTTGATTAATCCTACTCCTTGAAATACTTCGTGGTATTGTTCGAGGATTTTTTGAGTTTCAGAACACAATTTCATTTCATCCGTGTTTATATGATTGATTCGCCTCAAGATTTCAAGCTTCTCGCAAGTATCGCCCGTGATAAGTGTCTGCGCTTCTACATCGGCTACGATAAATTCAAACATTCCTTTCTTTTCACCATATTGGCATAGCACATTGCATTTGCCGACGATAGGCAATTCTGTATTTCCATATGCGAACGCCTTTAATGACGTGGGTCTGATTTCTGGTCTTGATGGCCATTGGTTTATTACTTTATGAGGAAGCACATTTATCTGTGCGCCAGTGTCCAAATGTACCGTGGTCTTCTTGCCATTAATTATTATTACCGCGGACCACTTGTCCGACCGAACAGTCTTTACAGCAACCTCATTAAGATTTATCTCGTCACAGGATTCTTCAGCTTCACTTTCCGCTAAGAGATTTCTTATACGTTTTGTTCGGCAAACTACTGAGAAATGATTGGTTTTTCCGCATGCATTACATTTCTTCCCATATGCTGGACACTTTCCATACTTGTGTCGTTGTCCACACCACTTACATGGTTCTATTATTCTTTCTCTTCTCGGGTTTATACCGCTTGGTCCTGCTTCTGCATTTTCCATTCGAATTGTATTTTCACCCAATTACGTTTTTCAATTTTTTCAATCAATTTTTGCTCATTCAACGATGCTACTTGTGAACATGTTGACTCGGAGATCACAGCTATCGAAATTGCCCTTGGTAGTGTCAACTGTAGATCTTCTAACAATTTTCTTTTCACTTCTCGGTCAAGTATTCCAATTATAAGGCGATCCCTTATGAGAGATTCTGTTAAATTCTCGAATTCACATTCTTGTGCCAGATGCTTTAATTCTGTGACGAATTCCATGATTCCCTGCTTTTCCTTTTGTACACAGGTAAAAAATGCATTTCTCCTTTGAATCGTATTTTTGAATGGCTTAAAATGGTTCGTAAGCATATCAAGCATTTCCTTTACATTTGGGTAGGTATCATTTTCACTTATGTGAAATGTTTTGTATATCATCACTGTTTTCTCACCAGCAATATGCTTCAAGATTGCTCGCTGACGCACCAGCGGCATGCTTTCTAAATTTACCGCTATTGCAAAAATTTCAAACGACTCTCTCCAGGTTTCCCATTTTTTCTCGTTGCTGTACGGGACAAATTCCGCCGGCGGCTTGATTCCTTCCATTCTACTCAATGTTGAATTAATCTGTTTTAATTCGATACTTTTGTCGACTGCGCCATGTTGTAATGTGTATGAGTTGTCTGAACAAACTCGCTACGACTTACAAGCCGAACTGAATGTTTATTCAATCTAGCAATCTTCTTATATACAAGATAGAGATAAAAAGGAAATAATTTACATAAGTTTAAAACAATTGACAAATGGAATAATTTTGCATAGCCAACAATAGGTAACAATTATAACACTTAACAAAGGTTATTTACATATCACAACAGTCGGTTAATTCGCCTGGTGTTGTCACTTCGCCTCGTATTTACTGCCGCGCAAAAAATAGTTCTGGAGATTCTTTACACTTTATTAAAACAATATCGAACTTTCGAGTATTTCTGCCTTCCTGCAGGAGTACATAAAAACGAATAAACGCCGTTAAGATGCTAATAATATGTACATTTAAATATTAGGAGAGATTTTGCATATTGCTTGATATTAGAATATTTTATTAAGTTAGTTTGTAATTTTTGCATATTGACTATTGTTTGTTTACTTTTAAGAATTATCATATTGACTGTAACTTTTATTTATATATATATATAAAAAAAACAAAGGCCAGAACAAAAATTAATAAAAAATACGAAAGCCATTGTTTACATACAGTAACGCTAATTTTGTAATTTTTTTTTAAATTGCATTGTGTGCACTTACCGTAACTTAGTAATATAAATTTCTCTCTCAATACTTTTGTTAAAAAAAGTGACACTCGTATAAAAAGATATTTAAAAAAAAAGTACGCAAGCAACTTGAAAAGAAATGCAGAACGCTCATTGGTCGCTTAATTGGCCTCGTGTTGTTACTTCGCCTCGTATTTACTCCGCGTAAAAAAAAAGTTCTTCAAATGAAAAAAAGAAATAGCCAAAAATACTAATCAAAATGTAGCCGAAAATTTTCCTCAGGTTTATGAAAAGCGACATGCAAAATTTGGTACCAATTGGTTCAGTAGTTTTTGAGTTTATCGCGAAACAGACAGACATTGACTTTTATATATATAGAGATAACATAAAGGCTAAACTTTTTTTTATTGATTTGAATTATTTTGATTGGGGTTTTCAATTAATACGAATTTTTGTTTTTGTTGTGTAGACAAAACTTTTATTTCGAAAAATGCCTAAATACTGAACATATCATAGTTTCTCGAGTTGAGATTTGAAAACAAAGAGTATGTAAAAACAAATGTATGAAGAAAACCAAATAAAGAATCTGATTATTAGAGACATCTCTAGTGTTCGACAACCAGAAATAACGAAGCCGTGGATCAACTTGAATATTAACATATTTACAAATATAGGTTGAGAGGCACAAGAAAACAAATTTATATAGTTTGGTGTGGCTAGATTTCTCACTTGCCGACTTCACAGAATTTTTCTAGAATAAAAAATGCTATAAATAAAATAATAAAAAGAGTTCAATCAGAAACACCAAATTGTTCCTGCGGAGAAACTGAACAAACTGCTATTCACCTTATCTACGACTGTCCGAACTTTACAGAGGTGAGATTGTTCCCTGATCTTAATGATTTAACTCTCTTACATCAGCCACTTTGTCTATATACATTTTATCAACTCTGTCGAATAATACATGTAAATATGTAAATATTCAATTCTAAGTTCTAATTTGTTTTCTCTTTTGTTTCCTCTGTATTAGGCGCAAATATTTCAATATCGCGCCTGCTTGATTAATAAATAAATTAATTATTTAAAATAAATAAAATAATTAATTATAACTTGATTTAGCTTGACATAGGTAATATATTAATAATGTTTAAACTTGGTATTTATATATATAAACTTTCATACCACCAAACGACAAGATTGTATGATTGAACTGAAGTTATAATGTCTGTGAAAAAAGGAACATCAATAAAAATCATGAAGAACAAAGAAGAATATTTAGATATGAAGAAAAAACGATGGTCTTTAATTTTTAAATAACCTTTTGTATTTAGATATATAATCTTTTGCATTTAATCATTTCTTACTTTTATAATGTTGTGCTAAGTATTGTTGGAATATTACACAGAGTAACAATGGCTATAGATGAGACTGAGTTTGAAAAGGAACTTGTATGTATATAATGTTTTAGTATTGTTTTTATGTAGACATATATGCCAAGATTTGTTTTGTATAATTGCTATTAATAATAAATAATATGTAAAGTTAAATTGGTTACGTCCTTCTTACTTACTTTAATTACATAACAAGTATATAAGTCAATAAATATATTTTATATGCTCCAACTCTTCAATCTAAAATTAATAACATGAACTAGATTGAACTAGAGTCATACCTCAATAGCTATGTAGTTCAAAAATAAAGATGGAGGCCATCTTTCTTCTCATTAACATAACTTTTACTATTGTTGCCTCGCTATAATTAATAAATTTTGGGGAAAAAAAGCTTATTTTAAAATGATCAACGTCTTTTAAAATATGTTGTTTTTTATACATACAACTCCAATGATTAATTACATTAAAACACAAAGAGGCTTTGAAAGAAACTAAAAAGAACGACGTATGTTACATTGTGTTGAAATGAACAATATGAACAAATAATTAAAATGATTTTTATTGATTGTCCAATGAATAGGAGGGAAAAAACAGTGGTAAAATTATTGTATAACGTGCCAAAAAGAAATTTCTCTCAGGAATGTACGAATAACTATTACAAAAACCACAGATTATTCCCAAAGGATTAAAGAATGGATATATTGAGCAAGCAGCCGTCACTGTAAATAAGGGGGGAAACGGGTTCGCCTTCTCGTGAGAAAGGGCTTCGACAAAAACTGCCGACCTTTCAAGGCAGCGAGTTTTTATAACCATTTTTTTTTGTTGTCATGAGGTGACATTGCACACTAATTCTGCCTTGTTTAGCGACTCGTCTGCTTATGAAAGTCATTTCTGCTGCCATTATCTCGGCCAGCTATTTTAATTTAAGATTTTGCCTTTTTTTTAAGTTGAATTAATTTTAGTTTTTTTTTTTACCTTTAAAAAAAACATATATCAATTGAAAACTCTATTAATTTTTCTGTATAATTTAATATTTATGCGCCTTTATATTATAAAATTCATTATCAAAAATATACTTATTGATAAAAATGTGTAATATAAACTACGGGCCATTAAAATTGCTACACCAAGGAGAAATGCAAATAACAAAATGATATTTATTAGACAAATACATTATACTGGGAATAACGAACGATTCAATTGTCAAAAAATTTGGCAGTATGGATAATGAGAAATCAGAACCACCTCTTGTTGGTGGATCGCAATAATTACTTCTAAAATATAAATCTTCTTTATTGAAGGTACAAAAATTGACATAAATTACTAAATAAGTAAACATTACTAATAAAAAAACATCTCTCGAGTCCTATCTCTATTAACTCTCACCTATATATATATATATTCCTGACACCACAGATTTTAAGTCACAGATTATTACAATCATAGAATAAAAATAATATTTGACAATACCATCCAACGCCTCTGGCAGCAACAACAGCATTTATACACCTGGACATTGAGTCAAACAGTGATGACATGTACAGGTACAACACGATGTCACAGTACATTGACAGTAGTGACTGGAGTGTGGTGACTCGCCAGCCATTGACCAGATGTTTTCTATTGGTGACAGATCAGGAGAACGTGCTGGCAGCAGCCGAACATCTCCTGTATGTAGGAAGGTCCGTACAATACCGGTAACATGTGTTTGTGGATTATCCTGCTGTCACGTAGCGTTTCCCAGGTCTCGGATAAACGATACTGCCTCGGGTCTTAACACATCATAAATGTAACTGGGCCTGTTCAAAGTGCCGGGAACAAGAGGTGACCGAGACGTGTATCCAATGGTATCCCATCCATATCGAATGCACGCTGTCAATGTACCTTCTTCAAAATGGCGTCAAACACGAATGTTACAATCATGGTGCTACAAGCAGAACCTGGATAATTCTGAAAACACGACATCACGCCATTCCTGCGTTCAGGTTCGTCGTTGATCTCACCAATGAAGTCGCTCCTATCCGTGATGTGGCATCAAGGGTAGCCGAAGCCATGGCCGCCGAGAAGTAGGACAGTACAAGTTTGTTTTGCGTACAAAAGAAACTTTCGTGCCTAAATGCTTTCATTTCCTAACTTTCCTATGCTGTTGTTTTTCTTTCCAGCAGAATAGGAACAACAACATTGAGAGAGGCTTTATAGGCCTTTTGTATTACACAGGACATTCCTAACTAAAGAAAACAACTATTTATACAATGGGGGAGTTTTTACCATCTCGTGGCGTTCCGTAGAAAGTATAGAGAGATATGGTAGAAAAATGTTCTCTGTTGATTTGGCTCTGAGAGTAGATATTGAATGGTTCTGGTCGATTCTATAAAATTATTTCATTTTCCTTGTAGTGAATTACAAGCAGTTTATGGCGAACTAATTCTCACTTGGTCTCCACTTTTCACAGAGAGCATGCCTTCTCTCCTGTACTTCTGGCATAGTTTTCTTGAAAGATAGAGCAGAAGAATAGGGATTTTCTAAAATAGAATGTAAAATGGTGAGTCCTCTTTACACGCAAAAAAATCTTCCAAATAATTTTAAAATGTTGCTAATTTAAAACAAAATTCCTTAACCTACCGCCTTAAACATTCACGTAGCTAGAGTAATGTTCATTCATTCGTGAGCCAAGTCAGACAGAGATTCCCGAAGGAGAGAGAAAAAAATATATGTGGCATCAAACTGCAAATACTGCAGCATATACATTCAATGTAGAGAAAGAGGATTTATTTTTATAGAAACAGAATCGTCTAAAAAGCGGTCTGGTAGATTAAATTGGTGAAACTGGTGGGAGGATTCATCACTGATGAACCAAACCTTCCCAATTTTGTTTCATCGCAGTAAGTATAGTAGAAGTTTGTTTTATGTATAAAAGTCATGTTTAAATGCTTTCATTTCTAATATATAGATGGCGTGTAGTGTTGCCTTATAATTAATACACTCTGTGACACATGACAAATCTTCATACATGACGCTTGCTTGCTATCGCATATGTGTCGGCTATTATACAAGTGATTTTTATAATATGAGAAAAATCACAGAATGTGAAATTTAAAATAATTAATACGTTTTTAAATTATGTTGTCATAGAATAATTATTGTAAATACTCTGTTGTTTATCAACTAAAATATTTGACTACGTCACTTACCATTCTTGTAGATTATCACTTGTAAAATTATAATCACGTTTTGTATTCTATATAGATTTTGTTAATAAATTATTTTAAACTTCTGAAATACTTGTCTCCTCTACCGTGACAGTATATTTGTGGTTCGGAAGAAATCTCACTAACCTTGTAAAAACATCTACAAGTCCGACAACACACGTCTCTACACAGTGGATCAATCTAAGATATAACATGCATGTGTATTTGATCGCATTATTGTCGTGTGTGTGTCACTTACCATTAATTGGTATGTATCTTTACGCATACTACAGTTCACATAAATACAATATAAAATTAAAAATTACACGATTTCAGACGCATATTATGATTCTTTTAAAAATAAATCAAATTTCTACTGCCTTTACTGCAATATGATAGAATGATGACGCGCTAATATATCATAACAAATGTGGTAAATACAATGCAACCTCTCACACCAGCCACACAGATCAATAGACAAAATAATTAAAGAACATAACCGTAATATCAGAAGCCAAGATAACAAAGCCTTTATATTTCACGACGAGAATTCTTCAAGTCACCAGTTCAACCTACAATATGTCACATTTCCATAACATATTCTCAAATACAATAGACTCATTCCACAATATCTAAAGACAATAACAGCATAAACAGAAGAATTGATCTACTTCAGCAGTTCCAGCATATTCAACACATATAATACCATAGAGATTGTTCCCTAACCCTCTACAGTTGAAACCTATATGGATTTATTTTTGATTTGGTTTTAAATTTATTTCTGTGAATCTATATTGTATGTATGTTGCGGAGCCAGTAGTCTAATGAGGAGCGACCGCGTGAAAGCTCGCTTCCCATTTTTGGATTAAAAGAAACTCTGCAAATATGTTCATCTTTATTCCAATAAATATCTATCGGTGGTATAGTAGAGCGAACTACTGTCCAGTGTGTGTAAAGCTGTTCGAGCCAGAATTGAGGTTACACGTGACATGTGACACTTATTTCACAATACGCCAAAGTTCTCAAATTCTCAAATGATGGAGTAAGACAGTTCCCAGGCTGGCCAATAAACACCAAGTATGTTTACCGGAATTGACAAATCATCTCGCCAATTATATATATCATCCCATCTACCTGTTCTACTGGTTGTAGCTCCAAATGGTAATTTGATTTATTCTTTAAAATAAGAGACACTTCGGCCATGGAAATCCAATGCCAAATAATAACGTCTCAGACCATCCAGCCACAGATCAATAAACACAAGAATTAAAGAACCGTAATATCAGAAATCAAGATAACAAATCCTTAATATTCCATAACGAGAATTCTTCAGGTCATCCGTTCAAGATGTCACATGACATATTCTCCAAATACAATAGATTCATTGTAAAATATTTAATCTCCAAAGACACTTCTCAACCTTTCGACAAAAATGTCCTCGCCAAGAAAAAATAAAAAGATAACTTTTATAACGCCTTGCCAAATGCTTTGATTTTTGTTTCCTGAAGAGTAAAAAATATTTTTGTCGGAAAGTCAAGAAAATAAAAACCTTTTCTGGCCAAAGTGTCTTTTATTTTTGAGAATTATGAATGCCGGCGGGGGGTCGGTGGAAGGCTGGTTAAACCGTTTGGTTTTCGACCACTACGACCTGGGTTCGATTCCCGCATTGGAAACTTTTTTCTGTTTAAAAAAAAAATGCTCCAATGGCCCCCGATTCTTGCAAAAGTCCAACCCCACCAGCGAGTGCAAGTAAACAAACGGGGATCTGGCACATTTGTAAGTGCAAAGTCGAACTGCTTTTTACATGTGTAGACATGTGGTGCGCTTACAGTAAAAGCAGTCGCTAACTACCCTCCTTGATTATCATGGCCTGTACCACGTGTACTAGGGATAACCAAAAAAAAAAAAGAATGCCGGCCAGGCACAACTTCAATCTTGAATATGGTTTAATTGTGTTTATATGAAAGGAATAACACTCCCGCTATGAGACTTCATATTTAAAAGCCTTTAATATTTTAAAGGCATAACCAACACGTATGAAATTAGTTTCCAGAAATCATTTTCAGAGGAAGTTATCCAACGATGACAATTGAAGAACAATGCACAACAGTCGCAAACCTAGCGTGACCCTGTACCATCAGATAGAATGGATTCCCCCTGATAAACTTCTATCAAATAAATAAAACTTGGGGACAAAAATTCCTGCCAAATCCAAAAAAAAAAAAAAAAAACATCTTCAAAAGAAAACCACTACTATCAGGTTCAACAACTCCTATATCTAAATTTTAACAAAGAGCTGAAAAAGTTGAAAGTATTTTTTCTCCCTCCCCATTGAATATAGACAAAAATATTTTAAACTTAATTCTATTGACGTTATGTGGCGCTGAGCTTGTTGTTTATACACATTAATATGTTATAATAACTTAACGTACCACCAGCCAGCTGGAACCATGGGTACCATAAGCCAGCTAGGACCACACGTACCACCAGCCAGCTGGAACCATGGGTACCATAAGCCAGCTGGGACCACACGTACCACCAGCCAGCTGGGACTATGGGTACCATAAGCCAGCTAGGACCACACGTACCACACCCGCCAGCTGGGACTATGGGTACCATAAGCCAGCTGGGACCACACGTACCACCAGCCAGCTGGAACCATGGGTACCATAAGCCAGCTGGGACCACACGTACCACCAGCCAGCTGGAACCATGGGTACCATAAGCCAGCTAGGACCACACGTACCACCAGCCAGCTGGGACTATGGGTACCATAAGCCAGCTGGGACCACACGTACCACACCCGCCAGCTGGGACTATGGGTACCATAAGCCAGCTAGGACCACACGTACCACCAGCCAGCTGGGACTATGGGTACCATAAGCCAGCTAGGACCACACGTACCACCAGCCAGCTGGAACCATGGGTACCATAAGCCAGCTAGGACCACACGTACCACCAGCCAGCTGGAACCATGGGTACCATAAGCCAGCTAGGACCACACATACCACCAGCCAGCTGGGACTATGGGTACCATAAGCCAGCTAGGACCACACGTACCACACCCGCCAGCTGGGACTATGGGTACCATAAGCCAGCTAGGACCACACGTACCACCAGCCAGCTGGGACTATGGGTACCATAAGCCAGCTAGGACCACACGTACCACCAGCCAGCTGGAACCATGGGTACCATAAGCCAGCTAGGACCACACATACCACCAGCCAGCTGGGACTATGGGTACCATAAGCCAGCTAGGACCACACGTACCACACCCGCCAGCTGGGACCATGGGTACCATAAGCCAGCTAGGACCACACGTACCACCAGCCAGCTGGGACTATGGGTACCATAAGCCAGCTAGGACCACACGTACCACCAGCCAGCTGGAACCATGGGTACCATAAGCCAGCTAGGACCACACGTACCACCAGCCAGCTGGGACTATGGGTACCATAAGCCAGCTAGGACCACACGTACCACCAGCCAGCTGGAACCATGGGTACCATAAGCCAGCTAGGACCACACGTACCACCAGCCAGCTGGGACCATGGGTACCATAAGCCAGCTGGGACCACACGTACCACCAGCCAGCTGGGACTATGGGTACCACCAGCCAGCTGGGACCGTGGGTACCATTAGCCAGCTGGGACCACACGTACCACCAGCCAGCTGGGACTATGGGTACCATAAGCCAGCTAGGACCACACGTACCACCAGCCAGCTGGGACCATGGGTACCATAAGCCAGCTGGGACCACACGTACCACCAGCCAGCTGGGACTATGGGTACCACCAGCCAGCTGGGACCGTGGGTACCATTAGCCAGCTGGGACCACACGTACCACCAGCCAGCTGGGACTATGGGTACCATAAGCCAGCTAGGACCACACGTACCACCAGCCAGCTGGGACCATGGGTACCATAAGCCAGCTAGGACCACACGTACCACCAGCCAGCTGGGACCATGGGTACAATAAGCCAGTTAGGACCACACGTACCACCAGCCAGCTGAGACCATGGGTACCATAAGCCAGCTAGGACCACACGTACCACCAGCCAGCTGGGACCGTGGGTACCATTAGCCAGCTGGGACCACACGTACCACCAGCCAGCTGGGACTATGGGTACCATAAGCCAGCTAGGACCACACGTACCACCAGCCAGCTGGGACCATGGGTACCATAAGCCAGCTAGGACCACACGTACCACCAGCCAGCTGGGACCATGGGTACAATAAGCCAGTTAGGACCACACGTACCACCAGCCAGCTGAGACCATGGGTACCATAAGCCAGCTAGGACCACACGTACCACCAGCCAGCTGAGACCATGGGTACCATAAGCCAGCTAGGACCACACGTACCACCAGCCAGCTGGGACTATGGGTACCATAAGCCAGCTAGGACCACACGTACCACCAGCCAGCTGGGACCATGGGTACCATAAGCCAGTTAGGACCACACGTACCACCAGCCAGCTGAGACCATGGGTACCATAAGCCAGCTAGGACCACACGTACCACCAGCCAGCTGGGACCGTGGGTACCATTAGCCAGCTGGGACCACACGTACCACCAGCCAGCTGGGACTATGGGTACCATAAGCCAGCTAGGACCACACGTACCACCAGCCAGCTGGGACTATGGGTACCATAAGCCAGCTAGGACCACACGTACCACCAGCCAGCTGGGACCGTGGGTACCATAAGCCAGCTGGGACCACACGTACCACCAGCCAGCTGGGACTATGGGTACCATAAGCCAGCTGGGACCACACGTACCACCAGCCAGCTGGGACCGTGGGTACCATAAGCCAGCTAGGACCACACGTACCACCAGCCAGCTGGGACCATGGGTACCATAAGCCAGCTAGGACCACACGTACCACCAGCCAGCTGGGACCATGGGTACCATAAGCCAGCTAGGACCACACGTACCACCAGCCAGCTGGGACCATGGGTACCATAAGCCAGCTAGGACCACACGTACCACCAGCCAGCTGGGACCATGGGTACCATAAGCCAGCTGGGACCACACGTACCACCCGCCAGCTGGGACTATGGGTACCATAAGCCAGCTAGGACCACACGTACCACCAGCCAGCTGGGACTATGGGTACCATAAGCCAGCTAGGACCACACGTACCACCAGCCAGCTGGGACTATGGGTACCATAAGCCAGCTAGGACCACACGTACCACACCCGCCAGCTGGGACTATGGGTACCATAAGCCAGCTGGGACCACACGTACCACCAGCCAGCTGGGACTATGGGTACCATAAGCCAGCTAGGACCACACGTACCACCAGCCAGCTGGGACTATGGGTACCATAAGCCAGCTAGGACCACACGTACCACCAGCCAGCTGGGACTATGGGTACCATAAGCCAGCTAGGACCACACGTACCACACCCGCCAGCTGGGACTATGGGTACCATAAGCCAGCTGGGACCACACGTACCACACCCGCCAGCTGGGACTATGGGTACCATAAGCCAGCTAGGACCACACGTACCACACCCGCCAGCTGGGACTATGGGAACCATAAGCCAGCTGGGACCACACGTACCACACCCGCCAGCTGGGACTATGGGTACCATAAGCCAGCTGGGACCACACGTACCACCAGCCAGCTGGGACTATGGGTACCATAAGCCAGCTGGGACCACACGTACCACCAGCCAGCTGGGACTATGGGTACCATAAGCCAGCTAGGACCACACGTACCACACCCGCCAGCTGGGACTATGGGTACCATAAGCCAGCTAGGACCACACGTACCACACCCGCCAGCTGGGACTATGGGTACCATAAGCCAGCTAGGACCACACGTACCACACCCGCCAGCTGGGACTATGGGTACCATAAGCCAGCTAGGACCACACGTACCACACCCGCCAGCTGGGACTATGGGTACCATAAGCTAGCTAGGACCACACGTACCACACCCGCCAGCTGGGACTATGGGTACCATAAGCCAGCTAGGACCACACGTACCACACCCGCCAGCTGGGACTATGGGTACCATAAGCCAGCTAGGACCACACGTACCACCAGCCAGCTGGGACTATGGGTACCATAAGCCAGCTAGGACCACACGTACCACACCCGCCAGCTGGGACTATGGGTACCATAAGCCAGCTAGGACCACACGTACCACCAGCCAGCTGGGACTATGGGTACCATAAGCCAGCTAGGACCACACGTACCACACCCGCCAGCTGGGACTATGGGTACCATAAGCCAGCTAGGACCACACGTACCACACCCGCCAGCTGGGACTATGGGTACCATAAGCCAGCTAGGACCACACGTACCACACCCGCCAGCTGGGACTATGGGTACCATAAGCCAGCTGGGACCACACGTACCACCAGCCAGCTGGGACTATGGGTACCATAAGCCAGCTAGGACCACACGTACCACCAGCCAGCTGGGACTATGGGTACCATAAGCCAGCTAGGACCACACGTACCACACCCGCCAGCTGGGACTATGGGTACCATAAGCCAGCTAGGACCACACGTACCACACCCGCCAGCTGGGACTATGGGTACCATAAGCCAGCTAGGACCACACGTACCACACCCGCCAGCTGGGACTATGGGTACCATAAGCCAGCTAGGACCACACGTACCACACCCGCCAGCTGGGACTATGGGTACCATAAGCCAGCTGGGACCACACGTACCACCAGCCAGCTGGGACTATGGGTACCATAAGCCAGCTGGGACCACACGTACCACCAGCCAGCTGGGACTATGGGTACCATAAGCCAGCTGGGACCACACGTACCACACCCGCCAGCTGGGACTATGGGTACCATAAGCCAGCTAGGACCACACGTACCACACCCGCCAGCTGGGACTATGGGTACCATAAGCCAGCTAGGACCACACGTACCACACCCGCCAGCTGGGACTATGGGTACCATAAGCTAGCTAGGACCACACGTACCACACCCGCCAGCTGGGACTATGGGTACCATAAGCCAGCTGGGACCACACGTACCACACCCGCCAGCTGGGACTATGGGTACCATAAGCCAGCTGGGACCACACGTACCACCAGCCAGCTGGGACTATGGGTACCATAAGCCAGCTAGGACCACACGTACCACACCCGCCAGCTGGGACTATGGGTACCATAAGCCAGCTAGGACCACACGTACCACACCCGCCAGCTGGGACTATGGGTACCATAAGCCAGCTAGGACCACACGTACCACACCCGCCAGCTGGGACTATGGGTACCATAAGCCAGCTAGGACCACACGTACCACACCCGCCAGCTGGGACTATGGGTACCATAAGCCAGCTAGGACCACACGTACCACACCCGCCAGCTGGGACTATGGGTACCATAAGCCAGCTAGGACCACACGTACCACACCCGCCAGCTGGGACTATGGGTACCATAAGCCAGCTAGGACCACACGTACCACCAGCCAGCTGGGACTATGGGTACCATAAGCCAGCTAGGACCACACGTACCACCAGCCAGCTGGGACTATGGGTACCATAAGCCAGCTAGGACCACACGTACCACACCCGCCAGCTGGGACTATGGGTACCATAAGTCAGCTGGGACCACACGTACCACCAGCCAGCTGGGACTATGGGTACCATAAGCCAGCTAGGACCACACGTACCACACCCGCCAGCTGGGACTATGGGTACCATAAGCCAGCTAGGACCACACGTACCACACCCGCCAGCTGGGACTATGGGTACCATAAGCCAGCTAGGACCACACGTACCACCAGCCAGCTGGGACTATGGGTACCATAAGCCAGCTAGGACCACACGTACCACCAGCCAGCTGGGACTATGGGTACCATAAGCTAGCTAGGACCACACGTACCACCAGCCAGCTGGGACTATGGGTACCATAAGCCAGCTGGGACCACACGTACCACCAGCCAGCTGGGACTATGGGTACCATAAGCCAGCTAGGACCACACGTACCACACCCGCCAGCTGGGACCATGGGTACCATAAGCCAGCTGGGACCACACGTACCACCAGCCAGCTGGGACCATGGGTACCATAAGCCAGCTAGGACCACACGTACCACCAGCCAGCTGGGACTATGGGTACCATAAGCCAGCTGGGACCACACGTACCACCAGCCAGCTGGGACCATGGGTACCATAAGCCAGCTAGGACCACACGTACCACACCCGCCAAGTCTGGCGGCAAGTCTGGAGAATGAGGTCAGGGAGATCAAGACTTGTTTGAACAATTCACTACAAAAAATTTAACTTTTTTGTCCCTCGGCGAGTTTCTCTCGGCTTGGTGTTGACGTTGTCTTTCACCCGGGATGATGTCACTGATAGTGTCACGTGAGATGTCGTCTTATTTGATTGAATAGCAAATTTATAAACACAGAATGGGTAGGTTTGTTTGATTTTTTTTTCAAAATTACGACTCTAATCCCAAATATTGATCAGTAATATTTTAAAGAAATATATAGTGGCGTGTGTTATTGTTTCTATTATTTTTAAAAAGTCTTTTTAATATTCATCTGAAAAATAAATTCGTATAATAGTTTAAAATGTCAAGAAAATAATTTTATAAAGAAATTTAAAAATTAAATTCAATAAAGGATAATTGAATCAAATTCCGCACACGTAGAAAGAAATCATCAAAATATCAAAGTAATTAAAATTAATCTCTTTTGTAAAAAACATGGTTTGATCTATTAAAAAAATATTTTTCAATATTGGCAGACATACATTAAATACAAATATATATTATTTTCCATTTCGAGTGTATTCTTAAAGACTTTTTTAAAAACATTTAAATAATTAATCAATAAAATAGTTTATAAAAAGCGTTTATTAAAATGTAATTATAAAGAGAAAATAAATATTACACTCATCGTCATTGAACAATTATATTTCTATGAGTCAAAATAAATGAGGCTGGGAACGATCATCATGAATTTAGAATTAATATGATTTAATATTAACAACTGTTTGGCAAGTTTCATTAAATACTTTACCTCTACACTCAATATACGATGATCGTTCCTCGCCGATTTTATTTTGATTCATAAAAAATATATTTGTTCAATGGCGGAAGCTAAAATATTTATTACATAGCAATAACGCGAAAAGAAACGTTCGCGTTTTGGTGTTTTAATTTTAAAATATTTATTGTCCTATTTTTAGTGTATTATAGAATATTTTTTAAAAATTGCATTTATTAATTAATTATTTATTAAATTCTCAGTCACACATTAAAATTCTAAATTTAGAAATTCACAAATATTTATATACTTTTGCACTTAGAAGACAACATTTCACACACTTTAATAAAAACATTTAAATTTTTAAAAGATATTTTTCGATTACATTTGAAATTTTGATAGTAATATGTTTTCAAAATGTTTATTAAAACTTTTTAATTTTAAATGAAATTAGTAAGTCTTATAGATATAAAGAAATATATTTAGATGTTTAATTATGATAGTTTATGGCATAATACAATATTTTATAGTTTATTAGAGCAACTATATATATTTAAAGAGTTTAAAACAAAATGTCTAAGTTTAACAACGACATAACAAAGTATAATACAGTGGAACTTGGATAATTCGAACTTCTTTAATTCGAAAACCTCTTTAATTCGAATATTTATCTTGGTCCCTAGAATTTGAAATAAATAAAATTTCCGTTTTTAATTCGAATTTTTGGATAATTCGAATTTTTTTATGGTCCCTTGGGGTTCGAATTTGTTGGATAACTGAATGCTACGACAGCTAGCGCCACACTGGACCTATCATCATCACAACTGTTTGTTTACCTTCTTCTCTATATTACAATAACTGTTCGCTACCATAACTTTGTCTTTCTTGCTAAATGGATAATAAAGATTATTATCATATAATCCTCAACGTCCTCATGCCTTCCTACAAGCTGTAAGTACCTAAATCTTACAACAATTAGATTATGAGACTGAGTAATGCATGAAATTCAACTAACGAGTTAAGGCAAAGAAAAAAAGGCTTAGCAAAAATGGCGTCACTCCCGAGCCACGATGTAACCCTAAATAAGCTCGACGGCTATAACTACTCACTATGGTCTTTCAAAACTGAAATGCTCTTGCTAAAGGAAGATCTTTGGGAAGTTGTCACCGAAAATATTCCAGATGAACCTAAAATCGAATGGAAAAAGAAAGACTCAAAAGCTAGAGCTATCATTAATCTAAGCATCGCCGACTCACAAATAGTGCATGTCAAAAACCTACTAACAGCCAAAGCTACCTGGGACACTCTTAAAAATATCTATGAAAGAAAAACACTCTCAGGAAAAATTTATTTGCTAAGGAAACTATACAGCTTAAAACTCGAAGAAGACAAAGACATGCAGCAGCACATCACTACCATGATGGAACTAGTTGACAAACTGCGAACCATTGGCGAAACACTAAAGGACTCTCACATCACGGCTATACTGCTTTGCTCGCTTCCAAAGAGCTACTCCAATCTCATCACGATGTTGGAATCAAGGCCTGATGACGAGCTAACGCTTGAATTTACCAAGAACAAACTCCTTGATGAACACACACGCAGAGTAGAAAGCTCGAAAGACGAAAGCACCGGATCAAAAGCCTTAAAAAGCCTCCACAGAGCTTCAAGCCAAAGAAGAGAAAAAGAGAAGAAATTCTGTTCTTTCTGCCACAAACCAAACCACTCCAAGGAAGAATGTTGGCACTATCAAAAGCGAAACAACAGCAACAAAGAGTACAAATATGAAAACTTCAGAAGAGGAAACGTACCAAAGTACACAAATCAGTCGAGTGTCACCCAAGAACAACCCACAAACCAGAGAACAACAAAAGGACCTAACCCAAAAGCTCTCAATTGCACTCAACGAGAAGCAAGTGTACACAACTGGTTCGTCGACTCTGGAGCCACATCTCATATGGCGTACGATGAAAGCTTCTTCACTGAACTTAACAGAGAACAAAAACAAAATGTTGTGGTTGCTAATGGCAATAAGCTGCAGGTCAAAGGGATAGGACAAGGAGAAATCAAAGTCATCACACCCCAAGGAAAGACTGACACCTTACTTCTCACAAAAGTTCTCTACATCCCGGAACTAACAGACAACCTTCTGTCAGTGAGTGCGGCCACCTCCAACGGATGTAAAGTAACGTTCAACAGAGATTGGTGTACCATCGAAAGAGACAACACAGCCCTCGCGAACGGTATACTTGACAATGGAATGTACCGACTCCACCTGGATGACAACCCCCAAACTCGCACATTCAAAGCAAATGTTGCAAAACAAAACCACTGCAAGAACAAAAATTGCCTCATGCTCTGGCACGACAGACTAGGACACAGAAATATAGAATCAATTAAGAAGATTCGAAATGAGAACCTAGCAAGAGGACTAAGTCTAAATAACTGTTCGCACAGCACAGACTGCGTTCAGTGCATTCAAGGAAAACTCACCGAAACCCCATTTCCAAAGAAGACAGAGTACAGAGCAACTGAAACGCTTCAACTTGTCCACAGTGATATCTGCGGTCCATTACCAACTAACTCTCTCAGCGGTAAGAGATACTTCATCACCTTCACTGATGACTACAGCAGATACACGAAGATCTACCTCCTGAAAGGAAAAGACGAAGCCTATGAAAAAATAAAAGACTACGTCATCTCAGCACACACGGAATTTGGAAAAAATATCCAAACCATACGGACAGACAACGGTCGTGAGTACGTAAACCGACGAGTCGAAGATTTCCTGAACCAAAGCGGAATCAAACATCAGCTAACAGTCCCCTACTCACCAGCCCAGAACGGAGTAGCAGAAAGGAAAAATCGATCACTAATGGAGATGACAAGATGCATGCTGTTTGACTCAGGACTCCCACAGTCTCTATGGGCGGAAGCGGTTACCACAGCTAATTACCTACACAACCGAATACCCTCGAAAGCTACAGACAAGACTCCATTTGAACTATGGACCAACAGGAAGCCCAGTCTGAAGCATATAAAAAGATTCGGATGTAAAGCCTTCGCCTATATTCCCAAGATAAAAAGAAACAAGTTGGATAGCAAAGTTATCGAAGGGATCTTTCTTGGATACGATGATCGAAGCAAAGGATACAGAATCCTGCACGACACAGACAACATCACAATCAGCAGATCCGTAAAATTTCTAGAAAAAGAAAATGGGCTTCACCACGCTTCCACAAAAACAACTTCACCACAAGTACTAAGTACAGATCTAACTTCCTCCAATCATATTGGTAATGCAGAGGAAAGTCAGGAACCAGGAACACAATCCGAAAACCTTGAGGACTCAGAAACCGAGGATTACATTCAACCCGGTACAAGCACAGGAACACAAGTGGTCACACAAAGAAGATCCACGAGACCAACAAAGGGAATACCTCCCATAAGAAATGACTACATGCTGTACAAAACTGAAGCTCAAGACATTCAGACACCCACCAACTACTCGGAAGTCCTACAATTACCAAAAATAGAAAGAGAAAAATGGCTACAAGCAATGAACGAAGAACTAAATTCTCTTGAGAAGAACAATGTATGGGAACTAACGCCTCTACCTAAGGACAAAAAGATCATAGGATGTAAATGGACCTATAAACAAAAACTCAATTCCAAAGGAGAAATAGAGCGGTACAAAGCCAGACTCGTAGCAAAAGGGTTCAATCAGAAATTTGGCCGAGACTACGAAGAAACCTTTGCACCAATTGTGAAGCATTCTACACTTAGAGCCTTCCTAGCTGCATCAGTCTACAAAGGGATGCAAGTGATCCACCTCGATGTGAAGACAGCGTTCCTACACGGCGACCTAGATAAAGAACTCTACATGGAACTCCCAGAAGGACTCCATACAAAACAAACAAACGAAGTCTGCAAACTAAAGAAGGCAATTTACGGTCTAAAACAAGCTGGAAGATCTTGGAACACAAAAATTGCAAGCACTCTAATTAAAAATAACTTCAAACAGAGCATTGTAGACCCATGCCTATTCACCAAGAATGAAGAAAACCATTCCATCTACTTGATTCTATATGTGGATGACATGCTCCTCGCAAGCGATTCCGAAATAATCATCCAAAACACTGTAAAAACTCTCGAAAAAGAATTCGAAATAAAGAACCTTGGAGACCCCACTCAATTCATTGGTATAGAAATCTCAAGGAACAGAGAAGGTGAACTCCTTCTGAGCCAAAAGAATAAAATCCAAGAATTAGTTGAAAGGTACAATCTCCAAGAAGCGAAACCTACTTTCACTCCCATGGAAAGCGGATATCCCGGTATATCTGATGAAAAACTTCTACCAAACAACGTCCAATACCAACAACTGATAGGCTCACTATTGTACCTAAGCGTAGTATCCAGACCAGATATCGCAGCTCCAGTCTGCATACTCAGCAGCAGAAACCAAAATCCTAGAAATTGTGACTGGAATGCAGCAAAAAGAATCGTAAGATATCTAAAAACTACTAAAGAACTCGAGCTACGCATATCTAACCAAAAACCTCCCACGCTGGAAGCATACAGTGATGCCACATGGGCAAGCGACAACACCGACAGAAAATCACTAAGCGGAAACTTGTTCCTACTGGGATCAAACCCCATCTCATGGATGACTGGGAAACAAGGTTGCGTATCTCTCTCATCCACCGAAGCGGAACTAATCTCCGCAGCTGAAGCCTCACAAGAACTGTTATGGCTTCTCGACTTGCTAAAGGATCTCGAACTGGAACAGAAAGCTCCAATCTACTTCCACCAAGACAATCAATCATGTCTCAAGATATGTTCATCCGAAAAAGTGTCTTCTAGAACCAAGCACATCGCAACCAAGATTCATCACCTGAAGGATCTTCAGAAGAAGACAGTGATAAAAATGGTCTACTGCCCAACTGGCGACATGAAGGCGGACATTCTGACCAAGCCGCTACCAAGGCCGACATTTGAGAAGTTACGCTACAACCTCGTGATGTCTCCACATTCATGCCGGGGATTTGTTGGATAACTGAATGCTACGACAGCTAGCGCCACACTGGACCTATCATCATCACAACTGTTTGTTTACCTTCTTCTCTATATTACAATAACTGTTCGCTACCATAACTTTGTCTTTCTTGCTAAATGGATAATAAAGATTATTATCATATAATCCTCAACGTCCTCATGCCTTCCTACAAGCTGTAAGTACCTAAATCTTACAACAGAATTATCCAAGTTCGACTGTATTAGCGTTTCAAAGTTTGAAACTACTTACCAATATTTTAGCATTTAAAAATAATATTTAGAAATTATATGCCAACATTTTTTGAGCGAAATAACACATTTTAAATTTTTATTCAAATTTTATAATCCTCCGCATTTTAGCAAAACGGGACCAGACGATTACAACTTATTATCGAATCAAAATATTAAGTGCAAAAGAATTTTATTGAATAAAAATTATATTAAAATTTATTAAATAATTAATGTTAATAATGTTTTTTAATGTTAATTAATGTTAATAATTTTTTTTTCAATTTTTAAATCGAAAATGTTATTTTTAAGCTTTAAAATATTGTTAATCAATGTCATAGTTTTATTTTTACAGGCTAAAATTTTTTCCAATAAATGTAGTTTTGAATAATTTAAACGTTGATATTTTACTTTAAAGTTGTGTGTGTTAAATTTCAAAATTTTGTTTTTAAATCTTAAAATATTTGATATTATAAAATATAAAATGTTAATTTTATACCATAAAATGACGTTAATAAACTTTTAAATGTGTTTCTTAGGAGTGCAAGACCTTTAATGTTCGCATAAAAATAAAATATGTATTTATTAGAATTTAAAAAAATGTGCTTATCGAAATTAAATATGCGCTATTTAGAATCAAAAAGACCATAACGAAAAATGGTATCAAAATAGAAACTTATATAATTAAAAATATAGGGTTTCTCAATTAAAAATTAGAAAAGAAAACATATTAAGGTTAAAAAATTTGAAATGAGAAATCGAAAAAAATTGCTTAAATTGAAAATCTTGTTATTGAAGTGTAAAATATTATTAGAATGAAAAATGTTGTTATTTTTGGGTAAAATGTTATTAAAGTAAAAAATGTCAATAAAATATAAAATGTTATCATTATAAATTGTAAAATATTGTCTTAGAAGTGAAAACCCTATATATATACGAATTCTATTGTATAGTATATTTAAGAGAACACACATCACGGCTATTTAGAAGTAATTTTAATGTGTCTAAATTAAAATGAAAAATTTCTAAATTAAAATGAAAAATGTCTAAATTAAAATGAAAAATGTCTAAATTAAAATGAAAAGTGTCTAAATTAAAATTGAAAATGTCTAAATAAAAATGAAAGTGTCTAAATTAAAATGAAAAATGTCTAAATATAAATTAAAATTGTCTAATTAAAAGATTGAGTGAGTATACAGAATTTCAGACTTCTGTGAGGTTTGGAAGTATAATAAAAATATATCACAAAATCCTAAAATAATTTCTAAGCGACAACTTAAAAAAAAAATGTTTAATCAGTGAATTATAAAACAGGAACTTGAGGAATAAGCAACAACAACATAAAACAACTTTTTTAGTTCTAAAAGTGAATGCTATATTTTTTATTATTATACAAAGTCACTTGAAAGTAAACTTTTATGAAAACAAGTATTGTTGACAATGAAAGAATCTCCGACAAGAAGAGCGGATAGAGGATAAGTTCAGAGCTGCTTATAGCAGTCAACTTCCTTTATATCTCAAACCAAGACTCCAATCGAAAAAAAAAATCATTCCTTCATAAATATTCAAAACACAAAGTGTATTTTTCAATTATTTTAGCTTAGTAAAACTAAAGCTTAAAATAATGTTTATAAATTAAATAATGATTATTTTATTGAAATCTTCTCTAATTGAAAACTTCCTTTTAAATCTATGATTCAGAAGATAGGCGTTTGAAGAAAGGTATTTCCGGGATTGGATCCTGTTTACATTGGAATTATATAAATATCCCCGTCTATCACAGACAAACTGGGATTTTATCTCCTCTCTTTCTTTCTGAACGAGATAGATTTACTTGAATGAAAGGTTCAGATATACGTGCTAAGACACCCATCGCTGCCATGAACCCCGCCATTTTAATACGGCGTAGATTTATTCTCACAGAGTGTCGCTTCCAGCCTAAACCACGGCCCTTTGCTGAGAGCAGCTTCTGAAGAACCCTTCAGAAGAAAACTGACAAGCAACTGTTGGAGTCCTGGAACTGCACAAGGGACCTACTAGCCAGAATGATAAAAAAAAGGAAAGAACGTAGGTCAAAATAATATTTTAAAAAGTTGATTTGAGAAATACCGACACCTATTTGTCAGTTAATTGCGTTCAATTTGAATTTAAAGCAATATGTTCAGGGTATAGGTGATACTCATTTCCAGAAAAATCGGCAGTTATCATTCCACGTTAGTCCCTACTCGCGAAAAACAAAACAAAAAAAAAAAAGATAGATCAACCTAACCTGTATTTACCTAAACTAACCAAAGCTAATTTAGCCTATCCTGATCTAAGCTATCGTATTGATATACATGGCAGAATCTTGTCGTCTTCAGAACTCAGTATCTCAACAATGACATCGTTGGAAGAACTTCCTTGATGAAACATAATTGTATATTTTCACTACCTTTAATATTATTTTTCTCTTTATCAAAAAATGCCAAGCTAGTATTGTAACTTAGAATAATATTTTTTTCTCTCCTGCCATTGACTTTTGGTATCAAGACAATGTTTTCAATCTCCCCAATGTTTAGTATTCCAATTCAGACAGCTCCGAGGTTCTCCATATATAGATAGTGCTGTACGTACGCTGCAGTCACCCATCCTACTTACGACCATTCGTCTAGATGTGCAGGCTAACGGCCCAATTGGCTGAAGTTCCTGATGCCACGAGGTGTCGGCGGGTGTGAAGTGAGGGCAGATAACTCTGAGATAAGGAACCTCAGGTGCAAACAAGCAACTTCTTATCTTCTCTCCTTGGTTCTCAACTCTTCCTAACACCTCGGGAGTTTTCTGGCATCCTCAGCAAACCTTCCTCATCATCGCATTCTCTAGAGCTCCCTTACCATCGCCTTAGCTCAGTTCTTTCCTGTCATCGCCTTTACTTAGGTATCTTTTACCATCACCTTGACTCGGTTCTCTCTTGTCATCGCCTTTACTTAGGTATCTTTTACCATCACCTTGACTCGGTTCTCTCTTGTCATCACCTTTACTTAGGTATCTTTTACCATCGCCTTGACTCGGTTCTCTCTTGTCATCACCTTTACTTAGGTATCTTTTACCCTCGCCTTGACTCAGTTCTCTCTTGTCATCACCTTTACTTAGGTATCTTTTACCATCGCCTTAACTCAGTTCTCTCTTGTTATCGCCTTTACTCAGGTATCTTTTACCATCGCCTTGACTCGGTTCTCTCTTGTCATCACCTTTACTCAGGTATCTTTTACCATCGCCTTAACTCAGTTCTCTCTTGTTATCGCCTTTACTTAGGTATCTTTTACCATCACCTTGACTCGGTTCTCTCTTGTCATCACCTTTACTTAGGTATCTTTTACCATCGCCTTGACTCAGTTCTCTCTTGTCATCACCTTTACTTAGGTATCTTTTACCATCGCCTTGACTCGGTTCTCTCTTGTCATCACCTTTACTCAGGTATCTTTTACCATCGCCTTAACTCAGTTCTCTCTTGTTATCGCCTTTACTTAGATATCTTTTACCATCGCCTTGACTCAGTTCTCTCTTGTCTTTACCTTTACTCAGGTATCTTTTACCATCGCCTTGACTCGGTTCTCTCTTGTCATCACCTTTACTTAGGTATCTTTTACCATCGCCTTGACTCAGTTCTCTTGTCATCACCTTTACTTAGGTATCTTTTACCATCACCTTGACTCGGTTCTCTCTTGTCATCACCTTTACTTAGGTATCTTTTACCATCGCCTTGACTCGGTTCTCTCTTGTTATCGCCTTTACTTAGGTATCTTTTACCATCGCCTTGACTCGGTTCTCTCTTGTCATCACCTTTACTCAGGTATCTTTTACCATCGCCTTGACTCAGTTCTCTCTTGTCATCACCTTTACTCAGGTATCTTTTACCATCGCCTTGACTCAGTTCTCTTGTCATCACCTTTACTTAGGTATCTTTTACCATCGCCTTGACTCAGTTCTCTCTTGTCATCACCTTTACTTAGGTATCTTTTACCATCGCCTTGACTCAGTTCTCTCTTGTCATCACCTTTACTCAGGTATCTTTTACCATCGCCTTGACTCAGTTCTCTTGTCATCACCTTTACTTAGGTATCTTTTACCATCGCCTTGACTCGGTTCTCTCTTGTCATCACCTTTACTTAGGTATCTTTTACCATCACCTTGACTCGGTTCTCTCTTGTCATCACCTTTACTTAGGTATATTTTACCATCGCCTTGACTCGGTTCTCTCTTGTCATCACCTTTACTTAGGTATCTTTTACTATCGCCTTGACTCAGTTCTCTCTTGTCATCACCTTTACTTAGGTATCTTTTACCATCGCCTTGACTCAGTTCTCTCTTGTCATCACCTTTACTTAGGTATCTTTTACCATCGCCTTGACTCGGTTCTCTCTTGTCATCACCTTTACTTAGGTATCTTTTACTATCGCCTTGACTCAGTTCTCTCTTGTCATCACCTTTACTTAGGTATCTTTTACCATCACCTTGACTCGGTTCTCTCTTGTCATCACCTTTACTTAGGTATCTTTTACCATCGCCTTGACTCAGTTCTCTCTTGTCATCACCTTTACTTAGGTATCTTTTACCATCGCCTTGACTCGGTTCTCTCTTGTCATCACCTTTACTTAGGTATCTTTTACTATCGCCTTGACTCAGTTCTCTCTTGTCATCGCCTTTACTTAGGTATCTTTTACCATTACCTTGACTCAGTTCTCTCTTGTCATCGCCTTTACTTAGGTATCTTTTACCATCGCCTTGACTCAGTTCTCTCTTGTCATCGCCTTTACTTAGGTATCTTTTACCATCGCCTTGACTCAGTTCTCTCTTGTCATCGCCTTTACTTAGGTATCTTTTACCATCGCCTTGACTCAGTTCTCTCTTGTCATCGCCTTTACTTAGGTATCTTTTACCATCGCCTTGACTCAGTTCTCTCTTGTCATCGCCTTTACTTAGGTATCTTTTACCATCGCCTTGACTCAGTTCTCTCTTGTCTTCACCTTTACTTAGGCATCTTTTACCATCGCCTTGACTTAGTTCTCTCTTGTCATCACCTTTACTTAGGTATCTTTTACCATCGCCTTGACTCAGTTCTCTCTTGTCTTCTTCACCTTTACTTAGGTATCTTTTACCATCGCCTTGACTCAGTTCTCTCTTGTCTTCTTCACCTTTACTTAGGTATCTTTTACCATCGCCTTGACTCAGTTCTCTCTTGTCATCGCCTTTACTTAGGTATCTTTTACCATTACCTTGACTCAGTTCTCTCTTGTCATCGCCTTTACTTAGGTATCTTTTACCATCGCCTTGACTCAGTTCTCTCTTGTCATCGCCTTTACTTAGGTATCTTTTACCATCGCCTTGACTCAGTTCTCTCTTGTCATCGCCTTTACTTAGGTATCTTTTACCATCGCCTTGACTCAGTTCTCTCTTGTCATCGCCTTTACTTAGGTATCTTTTACCATCGCCTTGACTCAGTTCTCTCTTGTCATCGCCTTTACTTAGGTATCTTTTACCATCGCCTTGACTCAGTTCTCTCTTGTCTTCACCTTTACTTAGGCATCTTTTACCATCGCCTTGACTTAGTTCTCTCTTGTCATCACCTTTACTTAGGTATCTTTTACCATCGCCTTGACTCAGTTCTCTCTTGTCTTCTTCACCTTTACTTAGGTATCTTTTACCATCGCCTTGACTCAGTTCTCTCTTGTCATCACCTTTACTTAGGTATCTTTTACCATCGCCTTGACTCAGTTCTCTCTTGTCATCACCTTTACTTAGGTATCTTTTACCATCGCCTTGACTCAGTTCTCTCTTGTCATCACCTTTACTTAGGTATCTTTTACCATCGCCTTGACTCAGTTCTCTCTTGTCTTCACCTTTACTTAGGTATCTTTTACCATCGCCTTGACTCGGTTCTCTCTTGTCATCACCTTTACTTAGGTATCTTTTACTATCGCCTTGACTCAGTTCTCTCTTGTCATCGCCTTTACTTAGGTATCTTTTACCATTACCTTGACTCAGTTCTCTCTTGTCATCGCCTTTACTTAGGTATCTTTTACCATCGCCTTGACTCAGTTCTCTCTTGTCATCGCCTTTACTTAGGTATCTTTTACCATCGCCTTGACTCAGTTCTCTCTTGTCATCGCCTTTACTTAGGTATCTTTTACCATCGCCTTGACTCAGTTCTCTCTTGTCATCGCCTTTACTTAGGTATCTTTTACCATCGCCTTGACTCAGTTCTCTCTTGTCATCGCCTTTACTTAGGTATCTTTTACCATCGCCTTGACTCAGTTCTCTCTTGTCTTCACCTTTACTTAGGCATCTTTTACCATCGCCTTGACTTAGTTCTCTCTTGTCATCACCTTTACTTAGGTATCTTTTACCATCGCCTTGACTCAGTTCTCTCTTGTCTTCTTCACCTTTACTTAGGTATCTTTTACCATCGCCTTGACTCAGTTCTCTCTTGTCTTCTTCACCTTTACTTAGGTATCTTTTACCATCGCCTTGACTCAGTTCTCTCTTGTCATCGCCTTTACTTAGGTATCTTTTACCATTACCTTGACTCAGTTCTCTCTTGTCATCGCCTTTACTTAGGTATCTTTTACCATCGCCTTGACTCAGTTCTCTCTTGTCATCGCCTTTACTTAGGTATCTTTTACCATCGCCTTGACTCAGTTCTCTCTTGTCATCGCCTTTACTTAGGTATCTTTTACCATCGCCTTGACTCAGTTCTCTCTTGTCATCGCCTTTACTTAGGTATCTTTTACCATCGCCTTGACTCAGTTCTCTCTTGTCATCGCCTTTACTTAGGTATCTTTTACCATCGCCTTGACTCAGTTCTCTCTTGTCTTCACCTTTACTTAGGCATCTTTTACCATCGCCTTGACTTAGTTCTCTCTTGTCATCACCTTTACTTAGGTATCTTTTACCATCGCCTTGACTCAGTTCTCTCTTGTCTTCTTCACCTTTACTTAGGTATCTTTTACCATCGCCTTGACTCAGTTCTCTCTTGTCATCACCTTTACTTAGGTATCTTTTACCATCGCCTTGACTCAGTTCTCTCTTGTCATCACCTTTACTTAGGTATCTTTTACCATCGCCTTGACTCAGTTCTCTCTTGTCATCACCTTTACTTAGGTATCTTTTACCATCGCCTTGACTCAGTTCTCTCTTGTCTTCACCTTTACTTAGGTATCTTTTACCATCGCCTTGACTCAGTTCTCTTGTCATCACCTTTACTTAGGTATCTTTTACCATCGCCTTGACTCGGTTCTCTCTTGTCATCACCTTTACTTAGGTATCTTTTACCATCGCCTTGACTCAGTTCTCTCTTGTCATCACCTTTACTTAGGTATCTTTTACCATCGCCTTGACTCAGATCTCTCTTGTCATCACCTTTACTTAGGTATCTTTTACCATCGCCTTGACTCAGTTCTCTCTTGTCATCACCTTTACTTAGGTATCTTTTACCATCGCCTTGACTCAGTTCTCTCTTGTCTTCACCTTTACTTAGGTATCTTTTACCATCGCCTTGACTCAGTTCTCTCTTGTCATCACCTTTACTTAGGTATCTTTTACCATCGCCTTGACTCAGTTCTCTCTTGTCATCACCTTTACTTAGGTATCTTTTACCATCGCCTTGACTCAGTTCTCTCTTGTCATCACCTTTACTTAGGTATCTTTTACCATCGCCTTGACTCAGTTCTCTCTTGTCTTCACCTTTACTTAGGTATCTTTTACCATCGCCTTGACTCAGTTCTCTCTTGTCATCACCTTTACTTAGGTATCTTTTACCATCGCCTTGACTCAGTTCTCTCTTGTCATCACCTTTACTTAGGTATCTTTTACCATCGCCTTGACTCAGTTCTCTTGTCATCACCTTTACTTAGGTATCTTTTACCATCGCCTTGACTCAGTTCTCTCTTGTCTTCACCTTTACTTAGGTATCTTTTACCATCGCCTTAACTCAGTTCTCTCTTGTCATCACCTTTACTTAGGTATCTTTTACCATCGCCTTGACTCAGTTCTCTCTTGTCTTCACCTTTACTTAGGTATCTTTTACCATCGCCTTAACTCAGTTCTCTCTTGTCATCACCTTTACTTAGGTATCTTTTATCATCGCCTTGACTCAGTTCTCTCTTGTCATCACCTTTACTTAGGTATCTTTTATCATCGCCTTGACTCAGTTCTCTCTTGTCATCACCTTTACTTAGGTATCTTTTACCAATGCCTTGACTCAGTTCTCTTGTCATCGCCTTAGGTATCTTTTACCATTTTAATACTCTTTTTTAAAGATTTATTCCTCATTGATTAACTCACATTGTAATTATTCTTATTACCAAGTTATTTTTGTCCATAGAATATTGAATTAAAACTGCTATAACCATGTACTACAAGGTTTAAACAAATGTCAGAAATCTAAACAAACGCACAATCTTTCGCATTATTCTCGATAAAAATTGTTACAGAAGTTGCAGGCAACTTCCTTTGTTAACTTTTCACAACAATTTTTATATTTCTCTCCTTACCTCTTCCCCTCAAAGATACCTTTTTCTGAGTTTTCCAGTTTTCGATGGATCCCTTTATTCAAGTAAAACAATAAACACACGCATATCAGATATGCGAAATATATTTTAATTATTTTGATCATTTATCAATAATAACAAATTCCCATCTCTTAGACACTATTATTCCTGTAGAAGGGCAGCTTGCGCCCGAAAGCTCGAATTAATTTTTCAAATAAAGAAACTCATCCTTTTTGAATCTATTCATTATTATAACTTTATTTTTACGTTTATCATTACTCTTCACAATTCATCCTTTCATACTTCATCCCTAAGTTTAGAAATAATCGTTATTTCTCCTTAAAATAAATTTCGTTTTTTAGTTCAAAAGAAACACATGCGGGATAATTTTCAAATGTCGTTCTACAATTTAAAAATCTGAGTTAAAATAATTTTCAATAAGATTTCCAGCAACGTTCTATACTTTCAAGTTGGCAAGTTAGGTATTATTGGCAGAATGTTGGGATGGATGCCAAAAGGCGAGAATTAATTGAACATTGTTCCAATTTTGGAATAGAGAAGTCGTAACTACCGATAACAAAAAATGTATCGTTAACTATTTAATGGTTTTATTACACAATAAACGCAGTAGGATTGGGTGTACAAAAAATAATCTCTCTCTGGAAATCCACCCTAAACCACCCCTGGTACACCCCCATTCCTAACGAATCTTCTTTCCACACCCTTACTAGGTAAGAACAAACGGCGATTTCGAGATTACGAACAGGACATCTTAGAATGCTCAAATTTAATGGAAAAATCAAAACATTCCCGAAATGTCCCAAATGCGATTCCCAACCAGCCAGTCCTAAACATCTACTGAATTGTAATAAATCCTACAAAACAGACCTCTGTGAAAACCCCAGGACTATAATAGAAAAGCTGAGACAATGAAACGTAATGGAGATCATTTAAACTACTTGAAGAATAAGCAACAACAACAGGATTGGGTGTGAGGTGTGAATTTGATTATTCTTTTGACCAAGGACTATTCTATGTGTTAGTGGGCAAAGATAGCTCTTGTAATTCCTCTTGCATATTCCACCATTGAATCAACCAGCCGGAGTTACCTAGAATCTTCAAAAATCCTTTGAGATCCACAACTCACGATGGCAATGTACTCTGATGTAGACGCCAGTTTCGTACTCGCTTGTTCGGAGGTACATATACTAAAAGCGGACGTCAGTTTGTGGGAGAGTATGAAAACAGACGATATATAGATTAAACTTCTTCTTCTTCTTCTTTATTATCTCTGGGTAGTTAGCGACTGCTTTTACTGTAAGTGCACCACATGTCTGCACATGTGAAAAGCAGTTCGACTTTGCATTTACAAATGTGCCAGAGCTCCGTTTGGTTACTTGCACTCGCTGATGGGATAGATTAAACTGATGGTTATAAATAATATCCAATAATATCTGTAATCACTTCATGGTGTATGAATAAATCTCTGAATATAGCCATTTAAATAACAGGAATTTTAAAAGAGAAATATATCTCTCTAAATAAAAAGGCACATATCGGATCAAAATATCATTTATTTTACCAATATTTCAGTTGGCTGAACGCCAACCTTTATCAAGGTAATATTACATTTTAAAGTAGGTCTTATATAAATATTGGTAAAATAAATGATATTTTGATCCAATATATGCCTTTTTAATTAAAGATTTATTTATGGATTGCTCTATTTTCAAAATATATCTCTATTATTATATTTGTTCCTTTCCAAACACAAGGTAATAAGACCAAATAAATAGTGTGTGACGTTTCAGCATTGTTACCATCAGACAAAACTACTGAATGAATTGCTACCGAAACGTCACACATCATTAATTTTAATTTTGTATTATTACCTTGTGTTTATAATCTATAATCCAAATTGTGCCTAAATTTTTTCCTTTATATTTTCTTCGAGAACATAAGGTAGAACTACCTCCCTGTAAAGGACAACACCTAGTTGCAAAGTCAAAGTGTCCTTTAGGGAGAGGTGTCCTCTTACTGGAGAGTTACTACAGTAGAACTACCTCCCTGTAAAGGACAACACCTAGTTACAGAGTCAAAGTGTCCTATAGGGAGAGGTGTCCTCTTACCAGAGAGTTGCTACAGTAGAACTACCTCCCTGTAAAGGACAACACCTAGTTGCAGAGTCAAAGTGTACTATAGGGAGAGGTGTCCTCTTACCAGAGAATTGCTACAGTAGAACTACCTCCCTGTAAAGGACAACACCTAGTTGCAGAGTCAAAGTGTCCTATAGGGAGAGGTGTCCTCTTACCAGAGAGTTGCTACAGTAGAACTACCTCCCTGTAAAGGACAACACCTAGTTGCAGAGTCAAAGTGTCCTATAGGGAGAGGTGTCCTCTTACTGGAGAGTTGTTAATTTATTTTTTATTATATATTTTTTTATTATTTTCCCTAGTACACGTGGTACAGGCCATGATAATCATGGTGGGTAGTTAGCGACTGCTTTTACTGTAAGTGCACCACATGTCTACACATGTGAAAAGCAGTTCGACTTTGCAATTATAAATATGCCAGAGCCCCGTTTGTTTACTTGCATTCGCTGGTGGGATTGGACTTGTACAAAAATAGGGAGCATTTTTTTTATTTATTAGAAAAAAGTGCCCAATGCGGGAATTGAATCCGGGTCATAGTGATCAAAACCCAACAGTTTAGACGATCCTTCCACCGACCCCCTCGGATTATTTCGGCGGTGGAAACTGTCCGTTGTAGAGAGGTGTCCTCTAGTTTGAGTGTCTCTCATGGAGGTTGTTCTACTGTATATATAATGTTACATTTCGATAGATACATGTTCAGTAAGAGAACATAGAAGTGGTTCCAGCGAGAAAGAACGCCGTTTAATTAGGATTGGCTGGCTCCTAGCCAAGGAAACCTATGGCCACATTTGATCGCCACAATCCTGGCAGGTGACAAGGGATTACACTTCTTTACGAGCAGACGCCCATTTTTAAAATCCACACATGGACAACACTTAAGGAAGTTGTAACTTTCAGCTTGTATATCGGTATTCAGACAATAACTCTGAAAGATATTACAGTAACCTTTATTGAAGACACACGAGATAACCAATATACACTCATGGACAAAACTTGAGGAAGTTGTACCTTTTAGCATGTATATCGGGATTCAAATAATAACTCTGAAAAATATTTGATACACAGTGACCTTTATTGAAGACACACGAGATAACCAATATACACACAAGGACAAAACTTAAGGAAGTTGTACCTTTCAGCATGTATATCGGGATTCATACAATAACTCGGAAAGATATTACAGTGACCTTTATTGTAGACGCACGAGATAACCAATATACACTCATGGACAACACTTAAGGAAGCTTAACTTTCAGCATGTATATCGGGATTCATACAATAACTCGGAAAGATATTACAGTGACCTTTATTGTAGACGCACGAGATAACCAATATACACTCATGGACAACACTTAAGGAAGCTTAACTTTCAGCATGTATATCGGGATTCATACAACAACTCGGAAAGATATTACAGTGACCTTTATTGTAGACGCACGAGATAACCAATATACACTCATGGACAACACTTAAGGAAGCTTAACTTTCAGCATGTATATCGGGATTCAGACAATAACTCTGAAAGATATTACAGTGATATTTATTGAAGACACATAAGATAACCAAGTGTGAACAAAATTGCCTTTGTCTCATAGAAAAAAAAAAAAAAAACAGACGACCGGCGACATCAAAGAATTTCCATTTCCTTAAGTTTTGTGTGTCAATGAGTGTACAATTAACATGATGCGAATATTTATCATATATATTGCCCTCAGTGTCAGTAGAAGTGTGTATTGGATAAAGCGGAATGTGTGTGAGGAAAAATTGTGAACAAACTTCAAACTACAGTTAGTATTATGAAAAAAAGGATGTGAATTGGAAGTGTACTTAGGTTGGCAGAGCTATGGGGAGAACTAATTAACAGAGAGGTATTAACCAATTAGAGTTTATTTTACTTATTTGTAACTATAGATGAAAATTTTACCGGGAGGATATTGATCTAAAGAGACAAAGGTCGCCTCTCCCGTCAAAATAGACGTCAAAATCAGACGCCATCTGGTTTTGACGTCTATTTTGACGGGAGAGGCGACCTTTGTCTCTTTAGATATTTGTAACTAGTTTAAAAAAAAAGAAAGAAAGAAATCATCTCCTTATCGTGTAACTGAAAGTTGCTGATGGCTTGCACCATCTATCGGAATAAATATAAACTATTCGTTGATTTTTAATTATTCCAGAATTGACCAAATACCCATTCTTGTTTAATAAAGAAAAGCTAACCACGTTTTAAAAAAGACGTACTTTGTCATTTTTATACCCTATATAAATATCAACGCCACTCCTGTGCGTACACAGACAGTAAGTCTGGTGTGGACCATAGAACCACTAAGTTCCCAGAATCCAGGTTCCACACGCAAGTCCCTTTCATTCGATCCATAACGCATACACATAGAGATCAATTCATACGACGAGCACAAATTCATTTCTAGGAGAATCTTCCATTGTCATGTTTAATGTACGTTTTAATTATCTGAAGAAGAGCTTGAGAAAGGGCTGAGAGAAAACTGACTAAAACTATAACAAGACTTAAAACAAAACACTATAAAGGAATGACAATACATCCAGATGGCACAAGAACCTATAGGACATGCAACAACTGTCCTGGTGTGGAACTAACACCTACTCACATATTCTCATGTCCAGCAATGGCCGCAGCCTTGCAGAAAATTGACATAGATCCAGAACAGCAGCTTTACACACCCAAGATAGTGGACATTGCTGTGATAGAGATGTATGGAGACATCTGAGACTCTTCATTGGACATGACAACAACAAGAAGGGCTTGCCCGAAAGCTTCTTTTAATTAATGTTTTTTCTATTATTAAAAGGTTATTCCAAAAGTTCGTAAACACTAGCAAAAAAATTGAAATACCAATATCATTCGCCATTATGTATAATGTCTTTGTATTATGTATAACGGTTTTTTTTTCTTTACTTTTCCCTAGTACACGTGGTACAAGCCATGACAATCATGGTAAGTAGAAGTAGGCGACTACTTTTACTGTAAGTGCCCCACATGTCTACATATGTGAAAAGCAGTTCGAATTTTGCACTTACAAATGTGCCAGTTTGCACTCGCTGGTGGGGTTGGATTTTAGCAAGAATTGGGGGCCATTGGAGCATTTTATTTAATTATAAAAAAGTATAGATGGAAATTTTCCCGGGGGAGGAAATTGATCTAAAGAGACAAGGGTCGCCTCTCCCGTCAAAACAGACGTCTAAAACCAGACGCTAATAGATGGCGTCTGGTTTTAGACGTCTATTTTGACGGGAGAGGCGACCCTTGTCTCTTTAGATATAAAAAAAGTGTCTAATGCGGGAATTGATCCCGGGTCTTAGAAGTCGAAAACCAAGTGTTTAGACAATCCTTCCACTGATTAAATAATGCAAATAAAGCGAGTGGAGTGGCGTCTTATAAGTTATTGTAATTTGTCAAAATCATCAATTCTGTCATAATGAATATTTAAGGCGATCTGTTCTGAGAACAAAACATATAGGATTTATATTGATATATTGTGGTATGGTAAAACATATAATGCTTTATATTACAATATAATGCCGCTTATAATTGTAAAACGTCATTTGAAATTTATCCCGCATGTGTTTCTTTTGGATGAAAAATCAAATTTTTTTTTAAGGAGAAATAACGATTATTTCGAACCTTAGGGATGAAGTATGAAAGGATTAATTGTGAAGATTAATGATAAACGGAAAAATAAAAGTGTCCAGGGATGGGAATCGAAACCACAGTGTTCCGCTTACTGGGCAGATGCCATGTCCACTAGGCTACCCTGGATATATTTTTCCGTTCGTAAATAATATATAAAGTAATTTATAATACAATATAATGCGGCTTATATAATACTTTTTTAATTCTTCTAAGACAATTTAAAAAACTATGTTTACTTCTATTGTTACAGAAGAAAATAGGAGATAAAGAGGTAATATACAGGGTGGCCCATAAATCCCGAAATTTTGTATTTTTTAAAAAATTAAAAATAGAAAAGCAAACTATAATAAAATATTTTGAGTCAAAAGGCGACCTATCAAATAAGTTTGTATAAAAGAACGTACCTGGATCTGTAAAGAAATTTAAAAAAAAATGTCTTTCAAAATATTTCGAGAGATTGGTCCTACTTTATCAATTTATTGCACAGTAAACTTAATTTACAAATTCTTGTAGATCACATGAAAACTACTTTGTCATTGGTCAAAAATAATTAATGATAATAATACATTAAATAATTAAAATTTAAAATAATAATAAAATAAAATTATTATGAAAATTAAAGGCTTTTGTAAAATTAGTAAAATTGATAAAGTGGGAGCAATCTCTCGAAATATTTTATAAAATTTGTTTGTTTTTTTTTTCTTTACAAATCCAGGTACGCTTTTTATATATAATAAAATATTTATAGTTTTTTTTTAAATTCTAATTTGCCTTTTAATTTTTAATGAAAAATAAAAGGGTTCGGGATTTATGTGGGCTACCCTGTAAAATAAAGGGTTAGATAAAGGGTAAATAAACTGTATTCTTCAATCTCCCTCTCTCTTTCCCGCGGTGGGCGCCATCAATGACGACTTGTAATATATTTATATATATATATATTGTGTTAGAATTTTTTTTGTGTTTTTGTTGTTGAAAAGAGGTGCAGTCGTGGAAAAGTAAAGATAATTATTTACCTTTCAAGTAGATTTTATTTTGAATTACTTGAAGTAAAATTACACATAAAATTAATTATCACAGCAATATAGAATTTATAGAATGAATTCTATAATCGTGATTTTAAAAAAAAGGTAGGGTTAACTATACATATTTACAACAATAATAATTAAAGTGGTATGTTTTGAATCTATGGTCAAAAAATATATATTACAGTCAATGAATGAAAATGAAATATATGTTTTAAAAAAATAATATATTTGTATTTTAGATTATATAATATATATATGTATATTTATCAATTGTTTGATATATTTATATCAATTTATTCATATATTTATCATTATATAATCTTATTTATTCACATTTATATTCATTCTGTATTTAACCTTATATAATCTTATATGGACATTGTAATAAATCAGTTTTAATCTTTTTCTCTCTTCGACCAACTCTCTCCTGGAAATAATATCATTCTACGCGAATTCCTCAACATGGCGATTTAGCGTTTCGGGGACGTCGTTATAAGCAGTGGCCTGTACGCAGGGCGGCTTGTGATCCTTGATATGTTCCTGACTTCCCTTCAGAGGGACTTCATCTGATGTAAATATTCGTATATATACTTTTTTGTTATTTCTGTTTTATATAGCTGTATTGTAGTTTTCTTTTTTTTTATATTTGCTTTCTGTTGACTGGGAGGTCAATGTAGTTGTTTGGCCTTGTATGACCTTGTATGGACATTGGAATAAAGTGGTTTCAATCTCTCTCTCTGTCACGCAACCTGTCCACTCTGTGGGAAAGAACTCTCGCAGTCCACCGGTAGCGGAGTCTTTCCCGTGGTTGGCGACACCAGTGAAGACCTTGTATATATATATATATATTAAGAGAAAAAGGCATCTCCTTATTGTGCAACTGAAAGTTGCTGATGGCTTGCTCCATCTATCGGAATAAATATCAACTATTCTCGTTGATTTTTAATTATTCCAGAATTGGCCAAATACCCATTCTTGATTAATCAAGAAAAGCTAGCCACGGACGCGTTTGGGGCTGTTGGCCCTCATCAGCGTGGTGCAAGCTGTACCTCAACGACCAAAAAATAGGCCATTAAGGCATCCTGAAAAATCATGAAACGGGTAGTTAAGGCCAGAATTGCGTGAGAACGCTACATAATGTGAAAAAAATAGTACAAATGTAATATTTGGCCAATTCTGGAATAATTAAAAATCAACGAGAATAGTTGATATTTATTCCGATAGATGGCGCAAGCCATCAATGACTTTCAGTTGTACGATAAGGAGATGCCTTTTTCTTAATATATATATATGTATATTTACCAATTATATATTTTAAATTTATTTATCTATATATCCTTATTTAATCTTATTTATTCGGGGGTCGGTGGAAGGCTGGTTAAACCGTTTGGTTTTCGACCACTACGACCCGGGTTCGATTCCCGCATTGGACACTTTATATCACTATAAATTATAATTGTAAATAAACCCCTGTACATAACCATCCCCCTCAGTATATTGTTAATATGATGATCTAGGTTGCTCTTTTTGAGCGGCACCTAATAAAGTTATTTGGAACCTGAACCTTGAACCTTATTTATTCACATTTATTCAATTCTGTATTTAACCTTATCATATATGGACATTGTAATAAAGATGTTTCAATCTCTCTCTAAGATTGAGATGGATTTATTACAATGTCCATATAAGATTACATAAGGTTATTAGGAGAAAATAAATCTCTCTAAGATATAAATGGCATGAAAATATAGGTCAAACACAGAAATAGACAAATCTGTTGTTGTTGTCGTGTCCAATGAGGAGCTTCAGATGTATCCATACATCTCTATCACAGCAGTCGCACTTTGTGTTTTCTCCACTGACAGGAAAAATAGGCATACATCTAACCCCCCACAAAATGGGCAATAAACACCAAAATAAAATTAGAAATCCAAAATACCGCGGTGTGATATTTGATGAGAATTTGCGATTTACAGAGCAGATAAGTTTTGTCCATGAGTGTATTTTTCAGAGTTATTGTCTGAATCCCGATATACATGCTAAAAGGTACAACTTCCTTAAGTTTTGTCAATGAATGTAAAAGAGGAGTCTTACATGAAGCTATTGAGTTAAATCAAGTCCATCCGCTCTTCAGCAACAGGAATAGCTTGTGTTTTAGATAGAGTTTCTATTCATGATGAAATTGTGAAACACGTTTTAAAATTACAAAATATTTTCTCACAATGAGTTTTTTTTTATTTCAAAATGCTAGCTTTCAAGTGATAATCACTCTTCAACGTGCTTAATAAAACATCGACTATATCTTAAAAGAAATATTTACAAAAACATACAGCGTGGATATTTACAACTGAAATTTTAAATTGATATGTAATTTTACAATTTTATGGATTTTCAGTTGTAAATATCGACGCTGTATGTTTTGTAAACATTTATTGTAAGATATAGTCGATGTTTTATTAAGCCCGTTGAAGAGCGATTATCACTTGAAAGCTAGCGTTTTGTAATAAAAAGAAACTCATTGTGAGAAAATATTTTGCAATTTGAAGATAGAATTTGCCTGGCCGGCATTCATAGTTCTTATTTGAATAAAACAATCCCTTGTATTGGGTAAATATATCAGGTCTCCAGGTAAAAGTGTCTTTTGAATCATACTTCTGTATTTACTACATAAATGAAAAGATACTTTTCCCTGGATATGTTTACTCAATCCATCGTTCTTATATATTTATAACGTCTTGCCAAATGCTTTAATTTTTATTCTATCCTGAAAATAACAAAAGATTTTTGTCAAAACGTGGTGATAATAAAAACATTACTAGCTGAAGTGTCTTTAATTTGAAGGAATAGCTTGCTTTTTGCTCATAAGAGTTTTGTATTCGTTGTGTTTATGCAGCCACTGTTGACTTGATTCCTTGTGTAGAAACTGTACAATGTGAACATACCGTTCAGGTATGCTGCCTTTAGGTTGATAAGTCTCTTCATACCAAACACAAATACGTTTCACCAACTTTTGGGCTAATTTTGGACAAAAAGATGGACTCCATATCGATACAGTCGGTTGACGAGTGGGTAACACGCTCTATTCCCGACAGTCATGAACCGGGATTGAATCCCGCGTTAAAGTTTTGTTTAATATGTGAATAACCTTCACATATATTATTCACTGTTTCAATTATCATGAACTAGGTTGCTCTTGCTGAGCGGTACCTATTAATGTGATTTGAACCAGATGGGCTCCTAGAATCAAGAAGGTCAATCCTAGAAGAGTATGCAACATCTCAGGGAAGGATTTACCTGAAAATCAGTTGAGGCTTCTTGATAAAGGATTAAACTATAGACATACGCCTCTCAAAACTGATTATATTAGACTAATTTCTAACATTGAAAATGGTATTAGGAATTCAAATGAAAATGGTAAAATTATTATTAGAAACAAAATTCCAAATTTTATTACTTTTGGACTGTTCAATACTGATTAATCTGGAAACTTTACATTTTGTTCATGTTGGGAACTTTGGACATCACTGTTGGTAGGTCTTTTCAGTTTACTAATATACATATATTACTGCATAGACGTAAAATAAAACCGAGATCTCTGTTGTTTGATTTGTTTAGAATTACTCGTAATAAATATTTTCTCTTTGTTTGTAAGCGTTTAGGTTAGGATTTGTGTGAAGATGTTAAAAAGTTACGTATGCACTAAGTATGCACTAACCAAGTCGTGAATTCACGAACCAAACAAAGTTTTTAAATGAACTGAAAATCAATAATCGAATAGAAGTATTAAAGACGATAATTGAGATAAAGGTGATAGGTGTGACTTAAGTTAGAAAGTATTTTATAGCAGCATTAAAACTTTATATAAAATTATGGTAAGAAAATATACACAAAAATACGCATTTTGAACATTAGCTTTTATATTTTGCTAAGCGTAGATACGCTATTGTTCAAAATTCTTCTATTACGATAGAATGAAGAATGTTTTGGGAATTTGACAAGTTTTGTTCCCAGTAAACTCGCAAATACTCTAGGTCGATTTGTAGCGAATACTTGTCTATTGACATGGTATGAAGTCAGAAGCGTATAGAAAGTCTTCAATAAGGATAAAAACTAAGAACAATCGCCACATTTTAAAATAATATCACATTTTAAATATAGCATGTACAAAATAGGTGTTGAAAAGGTAATTCACCGAACATGGCTCAGCTGTGAGGCAACAATGTCACGTTAATAAGTTGGAAAGAAGCGTAGACTAGATTGAAACTAATAACCTCTAGTGTAGAATAGAGAAGGGGACATGTGTTACTTTACAGCGGGTGGATTGATATAAGAGGTATAAAGGTATAAACCAGGAAGCGAGCCACAGACGGCGGCCATGTGAACACATGTGTGTACAGAAGTGCTATGTGAGGAGGGAAGCGAGGTGGGAGGACTACTCACCGAGGATCGTGGCCGGTGTGTGGCGGTAGTGGTGCCGGACAGGTTTCTCCCAAACCGGAACAACCGCCGACATCTTGGGCTGGTCTCTCTCCCGGCTGGCTGGTCTCTCTCCCGGCTGGCTGGTCTCTATCTTGGCTGGCTGGTCTCTATCTTGGCTGGCTGGTCTCTATCTTGGCTGGCTGGTCTCTATCTTGGCTGGCTGGTCTCTCTCCCGGCTGGCTGGTCTCTATCTTGGCTGGCTGGTCTCTCTCCCGGCTGGCTGGTCTCTATCTAAGCTGGCTGGTCTCTATCTTGGCTGGCTGGTCTATCTCCCGGCTGGCTGTTCTCTATCCCGGCTGGCTGGTCTCTATCTTGGCTGGCTGGTCTCTATCTTGGCTGGCTGGTCTCTCTCCCGGCTGGCTGGTCTCTATCTTGGCTGGCTGGTCTCTATCTTGGCTGGCTGGTCTCTCTCCCGGCTGGCTGTTCTCTATCTTGGCTGGCTGGTCTCTATCTTGGCTGGCTGGTCTCTATCTTGGCTGGCTGGTCTCTATCTTGGCTGGCTGGTCTCTCTCCCGGCTGGCTGGTCTCTCTCCCGGCTGGCTGGTCTCTATCATGGCTGGCTGGTCTCTATCTTGGCTGGCTGGTCTCTATCTTGGCTGGCTGGTCTCTCTCCCGGCTGGTTGGTCTCTATCTTGGCTGGCTGGTCTCTCTCCCGGCTGGCTGGTCTCTCTCCCGGCTGGTTGGTCTCTATCTTGGCTGGCTGGTCTCTATCTTGGCTGGCTGGTCTCTATCTTGGCTGGCTGGTCTCTATCTTGGCTGGCTGGTCTCTCTCCTGGCTGGCTGGTCTCTATCTTGGCTGGCTGGTCTCTATCTTGGCTGGCTGGTCTCTATCTTGGCTGGCTGGTCTCTATCTTGGCTGGCTGGTCTCTCTCCCGGCTGGCTGTTCTCTATCTTGGCTGGCTGGTCTCTATCTTGGCTGGCTGGTCTCTCTCCCGGCTGACTGGTCTCTATCTTGGCTGGCTGGTCTCTATCTTGGCTGGCTGGTCTCTATCTTGGCTGGCTGGTCTCTCTCCCGGCTGGCTGTTCTCTATCTTGGCTGGCTGGTCTCTATCTTGGCTGGCTGGTCTCTATCTTGGCTGGCTGGTCTCTATCTTGGCTGGCTGGTCTCTATCTTGGCTGGCTGGTCTCTCTCCCGGCTGGCTGGTCTCTCTCCCGGCTGGCTGGTCTCTCTCCCGGCTGGCTGGTCTCTATCATGGCTGGCTGGTATCTATCTTGGCTGGCTGGTCTCTATCTTGGCTGGCTGGTCTCTCTCCCGGCTGGCTGGTCTCTATCTTGGCTGGGTGGTCTCTCTCCCGGCTGGCTGGTCTCTATCCCGGCTGGCTGGTCTCTATCTTGGCTGGTTGCTCTCTCTCCCGGCTGGCTGGTCTCTCTCCCGGCTCGCTGGTCTCTATCTTGGCTGACTGGTCTCTCTCCCGGCTGGCTGGTCTCTATCTTGGCTGGTTTCTCTCTCTCCCGGCTGGCTGGTCTCTCTCCCGGCTCGCTGGTCTCTATCTTGGCTGACTGGTCTCTCTCCCGGCTGGCTGGTCTCTCTCCCGGCTGGCTGGTCTCTATCTTGGCTGGCTGGTCTCTCTCCCGGCTGGCTGGTCTCTGTCCCGGCTGGCTGGTCTCTCTCCCGACTGGCTGGTCTCTATCTTGGCTGGCTGGTCTCTCTCCCGGCTGGCTGGTCTCTATCTTGGCTGGCTGGTCTCTCTCCCGGCTGGCTGTTCTCTATCTTGGCTGGCTGGTCTCTATCTTGGCTGGCTGGTCTCTATCTTGGCTGGCTGGTCTCTATCTTGGTTGGCTGGTCTCAATCTTGGCTGGCTGGTCTCTATATTGGCTGGCTGGTCTCTATCTTGGTTGGCTGGTCTCAATCTTGGCTGGCTGGTCTCTATATTGGCTGGCTGGTCTCTATCTTGGCTGGCTGGTCTCTATCTTGGCTGGCTGGTCTCTATCTTGACGGGCTGGTCTCTCTCCTGGCTGGCTGGTCTCTATCTTGGCTGGCTGGTCTCTCTCCCGGCTGGCTGGTCTCTATCTTGGCTGGCTGGTCTCTCTCCCGGCTGGCTGGTCTCTATCTTGGCTGGCTGGTCTCTATCATGCTGGCTGGTCTCTATCTTGGCTGGCTGGTCTCTCTCCCGGCTGGCTGGTCTCTCTCCCAGCTGGCTGGTCTCTATCTTGGCTGGCTGGTCTCTATCTTGGCTGGCTGGTCTCTCTCTCCCGGCTGGCTGGTCTCTATCTTGGCTGGCTGGTCTCTCTCCCGACTGGCTGGTCTCTATCTTAGCTGGCTGGTCTCTCTCCCGGCTGGCTGGTCTCTATCTTGGCTGGCTGGTCTCTATCTTGGCTGGCTGGTCTCTCTCTCCCGGCTGGCTGGTCTCTATCTTGGCTGGCTGGTCTCTCTCCCGGCTGGCTGGTCTCTATCTTGGCTGGCTGGTCTCTCTCCCGGCTGGCTGGTCTCTATCTTGGCTGGCTGGTCTCTATCTTGGCTGGCTGGTCTCTATCTTGGCTGGCTGGTCTCTATCTTGGCTGGCTGGTCTCTTTCCCGGCTGGCTGGTCTCTCTCCCGGCTGGCTGGTCTCTATCTTGGCTGGCTGGTCTCTATCTTAGCTGGCTGGTCTCTATCCCGGCTGGCTAGTCTCTCTCCCGGCTGGCTGGTCTCTCTCCCGGCTGGCTGGTCTCTCTCTTGGCTGGCTGGTCTCTCTCCCGGCTGGTTGAAATCCGGCCCTTCTCGAAGCCTGCTACAACCTCACCACAGGCGAACTTCTCCAAATTTCTTCCGGAGTCTCCAGCCCCTGAGGCTGATTCTTGGAAACCAAGCACCATCCCAATGATACAACCATCCTTCCAACCAGCGCCTCTCTCCAACAATGCCCTGTTGACACCAGCGTCGCCCTGCTCAGCCCCTAAAGAAGCCCCTGGCTGGTCTATCTCCCAAATTGTAAGAAAGCTCATGTCTAGGAGATCAAGAGTTGGCCGAGTTATCGGCAGATGTAGGAAAATCAATTGGTAAACTCTAATTTGCTAAGCAATAATTCTAGGCGTGGATATTTAAATTCCTCTTCCGAAAAAGATGTCAATAATGCAAATCAGTAAGAACCTGTGAAGGTCTCATTGAGAATAATGACAATATGGACGATTACGTTGAACTCAGAGGTATTAGGAGGAAAGACCTTCCGCTTTAGACAACCTACAATTCTGAAGCAAGTGTATCAAAGCTTTCCGTTGACAGGAGCTAAAAATTCTGGCCGCGAAGGTGTTTATAAAATATAAAACAGGCATTGATCAACGCGAGGTCATCAGCAGTAACTTTTGACCAGCGCTGCTCCAGAGATTGGCAGCCTGTATATAGCCCAAATTGCACAATAAATCTCTCCTCAAGATTCTCAGGAGGAATAAACATCATCTCAAGAACTCATGGGGAGAGTCAAAATACTCGAGAAACAAGGTGCAGTCCTTGAGTTCTTCCCTGAAGCCCTGTTCAAGGACATTGAGGCAGCATACATAGGGAGGGAAAGAATTATGAAGACAAATTCCTACAGAGGTCCAATCAAGGATATCAACCTGATCAAGTTGTGAGCCTGAACGTCCTGCTCAGCCAAATAATCACTTGTGTCATTGATACACCCTCTGAAATCGGGTCTACAGCAAATACAAGGAAGATATGTGCTTCCGAATGTCATTATTTAACGCGTGGCATTGCCGTTCGTGAAAGGAGTATTTAGTTTTCTGCTTTTTAAACCATCACGCAGTTGATGTTGCGTTCGTCATAGAGTCGAACGTCCTTGCCCTGAACAGAGCCCGGGACCTCTGCCTCGGTGTCCGCGCTTTGTTTGCCCAGCGTAGTCATCGTGCCACTAGGAATCACGGTCGTCCCAAACTCAAGGACTGCACCCTGTTGCTCGAGTATTTTGTCCGTGAGTTCTTGAAATGATGTTTATTCCTCCTGAGAGTCTGGAGGAGAGATAAATTGTGCACTATGGGCTATATACAGGAGATATGGTATGGGAACTGGTCATCTTTGCTGGAGATGTCGTCTTTTATATAAAACTAGACGAATGGCCCGGGCAACGCCCGGGGTTTACCCGAGTGCGAATATATTTTAAAAATGTTGTCTTGGGTGGTCGCTATTGACAGGGCGGTCTGTATAGACAGGTGGATGTATCACACAGCTGATAACAGGGTTGTCTAGAGTGGTCGCTATAGACAGGGTGGTCTGTATAGACAGGTGGATGTATCACACTGCTGATAACAGGGTCGCCTAAGGTGACCGCTATAGACAGGGTGGTCTGTATAGACAGGTGAATGTAACACACTGATGATAACAGGGTTGCCTAAGGTGACCGCTATAGACAGGGTGGTCTGTATAGACAGGCAGCTGATAACAGGGTTGTCTAGAGTGGTCGCTATAGACAGGGTGGTCTGTATAGACAGGTGGATGTATCACACTGCTGATAACAGGGTCGCCTGAGGTGACCGCTATAGACAGGGTGGTCTGTATAGACAGGTGGATGTATCACACAGCTGATAACAGGGTTGTCTAGAGTGGTCGCTATAGACAGGGTGGTCTGTATAGACAGGTGGATGTATCACACTGCTGATAACAGGGTTGCCTAAGGTGACCGCTATAGACAGGGTGGTCTGTATAGACAGGTGAATGTAACACACTGATGATAACAGGGTTGCCTAAAGTGACCGCTATAGACAGGGTGGTCTGTGTAGACAGGTGGATGTATCACACAGCTGACAACAGGGTTGCCTAGAGTGGCCGCTATAGACAGGGTGGTCTGTATAGACAGGTGGATGTATCACACTGCTGATAACAGGGTTGCCTAAGGTGACCGCTATAGACAGGGTGGTCTGTATAGACAGGTGGATGTATCACACTGCTGATAACAGGGTTGCCTAAGGTGACCGCTATAGACAGGGTGGTCTGTATAGACAGGTGAATGTAACACACTGATGATAACAGGGTTGCCTAAGGTGACCGCTATAGACAGGGTGGTCTGTGTAGACAGGTGGATGTATCACACAGCTGATAACAGGGTTGTCTAGAGTGGTCGCTATAGACAGGGTGGTCTGTATAGACAGGTGGATGTATCACACTGCTGATAACAGGGTTGCCTAAGGTGACCGCTATAGACAGGGTGGTCTGTGTAGACAGGTGGATGTATCACACAGCTAATAACAGGGTTGTCTAGAGTGGTCGCTATAGACAGGGTGGTCTGTATAGACAGGTGGATGTATCACACTGCTGATAACAGGGTTGCCTAAGGTGACCGCTATAGACAGGGTGGTCTGTATAGACAGGTGGATGTATCACACTGCTGATAACAGGGTTGCCTAAGGTGACCGCTATAGACAGGGTGGTCTGTGTAGACAGGTGGATGTATCACACAGCTGATAACAGGGTTGTCTAGAGTGGTCGCTATAGACAGGGTGGTCTGTATAGGCAGGTGGATGTATCACATTGCTGATAACAGGGTTGCCTAAGGTGACCGCTATAGACAGGGTGGTCTGTATAGACAGGTGAATGTAACACACTGGGGGGTAACAGGGTTGCCTAAGGTGACCGCTATAGACAGGGTGGTCTGTATAGACAGGTGAATGTAACACACTGGTGATAACAGGGTTGTCTAAAGTGGCCGCTATAGACAGAGTGGTCTGTTTAGACAGGTGGATGTAGCACACTGCTGATAACAGGGTTGTCTAGAGTGGCCGCTATAGACAGGTGTATGTATCGCACAGCTGATAACAGGGTTGTCTAGAGGGGGGCAGGGAGGCCACGTGTTCGCTGGCAGCCAATGGGCGCGCATTCTATCCGTGAGCTTCAGACATACAGACAAACAGACAGAATAAGGCAAATATATAAGTAGATGAAAGGATTTAAAAAGCACGAATGTTTCTTTTATACACAATACAAACTTCTACTGTCCTTACTGCGATGAAAAAATATATATTGGGAGGGCTTGGCTCATCAGTGGTGAACCCTCCCAGCGGTTTTGCCAATTTAATCCACCAGACCGCTTTTAAGAGCTCTAATACTGTATTGGACGATTCTGCTTATATACGCAGCACTGAAGGATGAAATCTCAGAAATGGTTTTCAAGAAAACTATGGACATAAGCTTATAGGACAGTAGAATTACATTTAAATACATTCAAATTTTGTATGCTGCGGCAGCGATTGGTAGAATGAGGCGTCGTAGATTCGGATGTTTTTCTTAGGAGAATGTTCGCTATTCCAAGTTCTTCCTCCACTGGGCGCTCCGCTTCTTCAACACTCGCCAGCCCAACCAGTACCTGGTTGGACATCTTCATGCTATATCAACGTCTAGAGTCTCAAGAACCACATCACAAACTGTCCCTCATTCCTTTAAAAAAAGGCTTTTTAAACTTCAGGTTATCACAGATGAAGCCGTCATGGAAGATGCGAGGATACTAGGAGAATTTATTTCCGTGGAGTCTTCGAGCGACATTGGGTGGTGAATACCTTCGCGAAGCTCCTGGATCTCCCTCGTCGACACTTCTACCATCGTCGATGGGTTGACAGAATCCGGGGTTTATTTCAGAGCGCTGTTAGTTTCTACTGTAATTGGGAGAACTTGGGCACGTCTGTAATTCTGTTACAACACTGTAATTCTGTTATCCATTAATGTGTATGTGAAATGGGATTTCCAAAATTTTATTTCTTTATAAGAGAAATGATAGAAAAAGTACATAAACACTAAATATAGAGCTTGAGGGAAAAAAAGGCATCACCTGATCGTGAAACTAAAGGTAACTGATGTCTTGCGCCATCTGCCGGTATAAATATCAATTAATCGTTTCTTTTTTAATCATTTCAGAATTGGTCAGTCTTTATTAATCAAGAAAAGTTAACCATGTAAGCGTTTCGGGCTGTTGGCCCTCATCAGCGTGGTGGAAGCTGTACTTCAACGACTAAAATAAAACTGATCTTTAAGGCATCTTAAAAAATCATGAAATGGATATTAAAGCCTGGAAAGGCGTGAGGACGCCAAACTATGTGAAAGTAATGTTACAAAGGTGAAATCATATTTGGATCAGGGGGATAAATAAATATCTACTGATTGTGCAACTTTTTGTTTCTTAATTTATCCATCTGAGATCCCAGTACAATTTCACTTTTATGCTATGTTTCGTGTATGTATGCTATATAAAAATATTATTTTATTTTAAATTATAATTTCATAGATTCAAATATTCTGCTAAATCGACCGCCAGAGGTCACTCTTCCCCTATAAAAACTCGTTGCTGTTTTATCCCAATGGCATCGACATGAATCCTGTCAATAAGAAAAAGAAGGCCTACAAGCCCATCGTGAACGTCGCCGACCTGGAGAGGGAAGATGAAATGGTGATCTCACGCAACCACGACATCCTGCGCTCCATTGGCCATCCTGCCCTGAAGACCCAGCATGAGGACCTTATCCACTTCATCGCAATGCGGACTGAGCTGGTCAAGGCCCTCCTTGCCGAAGTAGAGAACCTCTCTGGCACCCTCCAGTCCTTCGCGGAGCTGGGCGAAGTTATGGTGGCCAACAAGCCCCAGACTGCTTGCCGCAGCACTCAAACCTGCCCTGCTCCTTCCTGCAAGGAAGCCAGCTCCCAGACTGACCCAATCAAGCCCTCCACTCCTGCTCCTGCTGCTCTCCCTGCCAAGAAGCCTGCCTCCACCTTGCCTGCTCCTGCTCCAACCAAAAGGAAGCAGTCTGAGGCTCCCAACCCGCCTGCAAAGAGGAAAAACCTGAAAGGTCCTTCAAAACCTGCGCCTTCCCGCGTATCCAAGCCTGCGGCCGCCCAAGTGATCCTCCATGGAGAAAAATCGGCGGCCCACACAGTGGTCATCTCTGATGACCCACAGGCTGACCCAAGGGAGATGCTAAAAGGTGTCCGCACTGCCCACACTCTCCCCCAAGGCGTTTGGGCCTCTGCACACCAAGGGGAAGCTGGTCCTCCACTCCAGTAATCCTGACACCATCCCTGAGGTGACAACCTCCCTGGCCAGCAAGTTGAATGGAATGAAGGTTCGCCAGCAGAAGGAGATCCTGCCACGGATCTGCCTCTTCAAAGTGGATGAGGAGACATCCAACTCCACAATTGAGGAGACCTTCCTGGAAACCGCTGCTGTTAGAAAACTTCCTGGGGATAAGGTGGTGCGCGTGGCGTACCGTTCTGCACCCAGAAGCGGGACCTGCACCGCCTTCATCGAGGTGGACCTCAAGACCTTTAGAGCCCTGGGCGTTCGCGGGAGAATCGTGGTGGATGGAGTAATCCTCAACTTCGAGGAGTCCATCCGCGCCCGCGTCTGTTTCCGCTGTTGTGGCTTCGGCCACAACTCTGCCCAATGCTCCAGAGCTCCTAAGTGCTTCCACTGCGGTCAAGACGGCCATGAAGGCCGCGCCTGCCCATCCATTGCTGACCAGCGCAACTCCAAATGTGCCAACTGCTGCTCCAAGGGCCTTCCTGACAAGCACGAGGCGAGAGCCTCAAGCTGCCCCATCCTGAAGTCTAGGGCCCTCAAGTTCTAGGCTTCAAGGACCTTCTGCCTCCAATTCCATCTGCCACTTCTACTGGATTCCTGGCCAATTCAATGCTCCTGCCTCACTGCACCCTGGCGCTGTTCCCCTGCTTGCCCAACGTTTCCACTACCCCTGCGACACATCTCCTGCCGCCAGATCCTAGGGTCCCTTGCCACCTGACATCGCGCTTGGGCTCAAAAATCATAACTTTTGGTTAGTAGCCCGTAAAACCATATTTTCTCTATCCCAATGGCATTTATGGTGAAAATCGTAGTGAATACAGGAAAAAAATAATATGCCACCGATTGTAATTAAATCGACGATCGGACCAACCGGCGAGAAACTATGCATAATCGAAGCCTCCTTAATAACGAAGATCCTAGACAAATGTGGAATCGAGTATAAACTTGAGGAAACGGTTCAATCAGAGAAGAGAACTCGCGGCTCCCAATCAGATGACTCAAGATCGCCAACTAGGAGCGAGCGTAATCTGAAGACGCCTAGAATGGACATCGACGAACAAAGTCCCGCCACTGGAATTTCTCAACAAATGAACGCAGCTCACCCACCGCAAGACGATGAAGAAAATAACGACAACGATGGCCCATGGACCACAGTCACTAACGTGAAAAAACCGAGAATTCCTACAGTTATTGCAGAAAATGTAGCAGATTGGAAGCTTCTTTGCCAAGAACTAAAAGACTTGTGCATGGAACCATTCCAAGTCACGATTTCTGGCAAAAAGCACATAATTAAATCGAAAAACATAGGCGACTTTAAAAAAAATCAGGGAGTATGTACAGAAAAATAATGGAGGATATTCCTACAGACTACAGGAGGAAAAACCACTGAAAGTGGTATTGAAGGGGGTAACAACAGCCTTCAAAGAAGAAGACGTCGTAACTGAACTGGTCTCAATGGGCTTCACTGAGGTCATTGCCAAAAGACTCCATAGACAATCGACCAAAATACCGATAGAGCTACCGAAAAATTAACAAAATAAACGAATCTATGGAATAACCGAAATACTTTACCAAAAAATAGTCGTGGAATCATTCAGGACTACAAAACGAGTGACCCAATGCTTTAATTGCCAGGGTTTTGGGCATGGCCAGCTAAACTGCTTTTTGAAGCCCAAATGCGTCAAGTGTGCTGAAGAACACCATTCGAAGGATTGTCCAAGAAAGTCGAAACAGCTCCCACCAAAGTGCGCTAACTGTGGAGAGGCGCACACAGCCAATTACCGCGGATGCCCAAATTTTCCGAAGCCACAACAGCAGCTAAAGCCTCCCAGACAAAACTCCCTTAGCACCATACCTCAAGCAAGCTCCACTAAAACAGAAGAAGCAACTGTTGAAAAACAAAAGGCAAGTTACGCTGAAACTGCAAAAAAAGAAAACTACTCGTTCTGACACCAGGGAACTGTGCGAAAAGTTATTAGAAATTATCAAAACTTACTTACAATGAAAGGCAAATTACCTTTAAAAATCGTTTTCTGGAATTGCAACGGAATCAAACTCAAAAAAGAAGAATTCCTACAGTTTTTAGAAGAAAACTCAATAGACATGGCACTGCTCAGTGAAACACACTTAAAACCATCTGTCGACCTCAAACTCGGAAACTATCAGACAATAAGAGACGATAGAATCGTTGGAAGGGGCGGTGGAACGACAATAATTCTAAAAAACTATCTTAAATATAAAAAAGTGCTGATTCAAACATCTAACATGGAAAACAATTTCAAAAATCATCAAATCCAACTACAAGAAATTGTTCAAAATCAAGGTGACCTCAGCCACCGAATCCGACGACCTGGACCCAATGGCTAGCTGACAGCCAAACACCCAACAACTGCCCTCCTGTAAGGTTCGGGGGGCCACTCCAGCATTACAACTCGCCATGTGTAAATAATCTGGACAAGGTGACTCGCGAGCTGTGCTCGAATGTAACACCTGCAAATTGAGATGAAATAAATAAAATCCCAATGGCCGGCTCAAAACTTTTGTACATTATGTAAATAATCTTTTGTTTTCCTTATTCTACTCGCCTTAAGCCAAGCATTACTTTTTATCAAATTATGTTCTTTTATATATTCCTTTAACTCAATTAAATTACTGATCAAAACTATTTTTCATTATCATACTTTAAAGATTTCAACCACGACTGCATTTCCATACCATAATCTTCAACAGGATCTAAATTCAAGCAGAAAATCTCATTCATCTTTATTTATAACATGTATATAGGGCGTTTAAACTTTCAATTTCTATAATAATAAATGTCAGTGTCCGGCAGTATAAACCGTTGGTTTCCGACAGTCATGAACCGGGTTCGAATCCCGTATTATACACTTTTTCCGTGAAGAACCTGTTTATATATTTCTCATTGTAAATAACCTAATCTAGGTGTTCCTGGTTCCTAATTAACTTCACTAGATACCACTCAAAAAGAACAACCTAGTTTATGATATTTACAACAATGAATAACTCCGCCTTTGCCGGTCCCAAGCCCGGATGGAGGAGGGGGAGCAGTAACAAGCTCACTAAAAAAACCTGGGCTCAGCTGGCCCGGCTGATAGTACCCTGTAAGGGCTCCAGGGATACAGGATGAGCAGAGTTTGTACTCCATGTTAGGAGCGGCTGCACATGGCGTCTGTTCCTCATGTCAGAGGCGGCTATTTCTTTTGGAGCTAAGTCAGTGGCCTGCCACTGAGTAGTGCTCCCAGTCTTAATGACAAAGGCAGGCGCATTCTACTTCACCCAGTCATGATGGTTGTCAAATATCATCAAGGGTCACAACTTGATACCCTATTGATTGAGTGGAGATAAGAAAGAAGAAGAAGACAACAATGAATAATATTGCCACGTGGAAAATTAGGGAAGACAAAAACTTCAGGATAAGACAGAAATTTATTTAAGGTAAGAACAAACTATGAAACTATGAAGGATAAACAAAAGATAAGGACACTTCGGCCAGTAAATCTTTTTATTGTCTCGACAAAAATATTTTGTCCTCGTCAGGAGCGAACAAAAATTCAAACATTTGGCAAAACGTTAGAATTTTTTAAATTTTTGTTCGCTCCTGACGAGGACAAAAGATTTTTGTCGAAACGTCGAGACAATAAAAAGATTTACTGGCCGAAGTGGCTTTAATTTGAAGAACAATGAATGCCGGCCAGGCAGCCTCTATCTTTACGAAAAGATAAGCAATGAGGGAAGTTTACAGAGTAGTAAAATACAAGGTATGTCCCATAAGTTCCCGGACTGGGTCCATAAAAAAAAAAAGGTAAGATTTTTTTAAAATTTTTTTATTAAAACTTTTCAAAGTAATCCCCCCTTGCTTCAACGCACCAGCGCCATCGTTTCTCCCAATTGTCGAAACAGTTTTTATAAGCCTCTTTTGGAATGCTCTTCAATGCTAACGGCGATTTTTCTATTATGTCATCCCTGGTGTCAAAATGTCTTCCTTTTAGAACTGCTTTAAGTTTGGGGAACAGAAAAAAGTCATTTGGTGCGATGTCTGGGAAATAGGGTGGTTGAAGTAGGATTTGTGTCCCGTTTTTCGCCAAAAAGCTAGTCATCAAGTGCGCTGTGTGCGGGCGAGCATTGTCATGGTGTAGGATCCAGCCACCATTAGTCCATTTTTCTGGCCTTTTTTTTCGAATCGCTTCCCTTAGACGGCGAAGAATGCCCAAATACATTTCCTTAATAACTGTTTGGCCTGCAGGAAGATACTCGTGATGAACAATGCCCTTGTTATCCGAAAAAGCGACCAGCAACACCTTGTTTCTGGAGTTTTTGGGTCTAGGCTCACCCTAACCTCTCCACTCGGTAAATTGAGGTTTGGTTTCAGGGTCATAGCCATAGACCCATGTCTCGTCGCCTGTGATTATCTTGTCTTTCCATTCTGGATCCGTTCTTGTCATTTCCATCATGTCCTCACAGGTTGCAAGCCGACACAGTTTTTGCTCATTGGTGAGGAATCTTGGGATGAATTTTGCAGGAGTCTTTTTGAGCTTCAAATCTTCGGTTACGATCCTTCCAATCGTTGTTTTAGAGATGCCTGTGTTTTGCTCTAGCTCCAGCAAAGTGGTTCGAGGATTTTCTTTTATCAAATCGGTGATTTTTTGCACATTTTCATCAGTCCTTTGAAATTTTGGGCGTCCTTGACGAGGATCATCTTCAATGGAAATTCTGCCAGCTTTAAATCTAGAATGCCATTCAAAAACAGTTGTTCTCTTTGGGGCGTCATTGGGGAATGCTTTATTAAGCATTTCAAAAGTTTCGGTTGCTGATATTTGAAGTTTCACACAAAATTCTATGCAAATCCTCTGCTTCAATTTTTGTTCCATCGTAAAATCGCCGCAGCGCTAGGTGTGACCTTTAAATAAATTAGAATAACCTTGGCGCGCGCGCAAGTACCGCCTCGATATTGGTACCACCGTGTAGCCAGATATTTTTTCTATAATAAACAGTCAAATTCATTTACATTTTTCATTTATTTATTTTTTTATGGACCCAATCCGGGAACTTATGGGACATACCTTGTATAAACATAAAAAATGATACTCTGTTAATACTGGTGTAAAATTATAAATACTTCGCTAACAATATGTGAAGGTTATTCACGTATTAAAACAAAGTGTCTAAAGCGTGATTAGATCACGGTTCATGGCTGTCAGGAATCGAGGGATTTAACCATTCGTCCACCATAAGCTAGGTTCCTATTTTTTTAAGCGGTAAAGTTATTATGGAACTGGTATCGATTTATATTCCAGAATTGATGGTGAGGAATAAAGGCGGCACCCAGGCAGGTATATAAGACAAGAGGGAGCGCCCGTCGGTCGTTCGTGCAGTCTACCATGGCGAGAGTGGCCGTGCTGGTGGTGTGCGCCGTGTTGGCCGTCAGCTCTGCCGCCACCCGGGCCCGCTTCCTGCGGGCGGTGGGGAGAGACGGGCCCTTGCTCCGGTGCGAGACGGAGTGCGCGGCGGCAGGGATGGGCTGTGTAGGCTGGGTGCAGGAACGAGGCTCCCCAGGCTGCCGTCCTCTGGCCAAACTGCCCACGAAAGACTTCCCCGCTGGGGCCACCGTCTACCTACGGCCGGTAGGTTCTCTATTTACACACTTACATGGACACTTTATTAAATAACGAAACAGCTATCTGTAGATACGTTTCTTTTCATTTTTGAATCGCTATCTCAAGCTTTCGGGTATTTCCGCACTTCTACTGGAGTACAAAATGAATAGTCACTTTATAGCTTGAATTAAGACAAGGATAATCTTCCTTGCTCATATAGAAACAAGTTCTCTCTCCCCGACTTGTCTTCCTTCTTCTATAACTGTGTATAGCTTGGTCCCCCCGAATGCTTCCTTCCAGCAAGGTTACATAACTGATATACCGCACCCAGCGAGAAACCTTTCTTTGTTCTGCTCTAATATAAGTTCAATAACTCCACCTTTGCCGGTCATAAGCCCAGATGAAAAAGAAGGAGGGGGAGCAGTAAAAATCTCACTAAAAAACCTGGGCTCAGCTGGCCTGGCTGATAGTACCCTGTAAGGACTCCTGATTAAGGGATACAGGATAAGCAGCATTTGTACTCCTTGTTAGGAGCGGCTGTAAATGGCGTTTTTCTCATGTCAGAGGCGGCCATTTCATATTAGAGCTAAGTCGGCCTGCCACTGAGTAGTGCTCACAGTCTTAATGACAAAAGCAGTCACATTCTACTTCACCCAGTCATTATGGAATCTCCTTTGATCCTCTGCTCATCCCCAGCAGACACTATCAAAAAGTTCTACAGGCTTGATACCCTGATGTAAATTGAGTAGAGATAAGAAAGAAAAAGAATTCGTTCAATTCGTTGTATCTGAGCATATCAATTAAAATTGTCCCGTACCTTTCATCCTAGTTCTTCTGTTTTGTCAGTTGGAACATACTCCATCATACAACATTTCTTTATTGGGATTGTCTAGATAATTGCTTTCATTGTCCAAGAGTCTAGCTTCAGTATCAGCATAAAAGGAAAACCGAAAAATGCAATATTACAACGGTATGGTAGATTAAACTGGCGAAACCGCTGGAAGGGTTCACTACTGATGAACCAGATCCTCCCATTATTTTATCACATTGCAGTAAGGGCAGTAGAAAATTGATTTATTTTAAAAAGAATCATACACATCAAAAACAGTTCAAATTTCTTATACTCAACAACAACAAAGCCTTTATTTAGGGCCTCTCGCCCTATACAGGATTCGCCAGTTCACAAGGGATGGGGAGAACACTGTGTGGCCTTTTTCCGGGATATAATCCTGTGGAATCCAAATATCGCCATCGCTATATACCTATTCTTTGATATTTCATTAATTAGTGCCGGAAATGAAGGACAAAGTTGCCCCGTTTTATCATTTAGTTTTCGTCTTTCCTCAGAAAGAGCAGCACAATCAAATAAGTAATGCAACATCTCCATTGTTATTCCTGATCCACAGAAAGTGCATTTCAGGAATTTCTTACACTCAACACTTATTGAAAGATATATCAAGTAGGCTGAGGGAGCCCAGACAAGTGTTGCGAAATCCTGTAATGTGTTAAAGACTGGAGTGCGGTAGTATGAAGTGAGAGAGAAAAACATACTTATTTTGTTTTTAATACTTTAATATATAATTGATGAGATTAATAATGAAATTTTAATAGTATTTATATTGTCGCGGAGATAAATAAAGCAAGGGCAAATTTGGGGATAATTAATTTATTATAAAGGTGGGTATTTACCTTTTAGTTCTCCAATAAAGTTATTTACAAGAGGTATTTATAGGGAGAGAGAGTCAGATGATAAAAACCACTTATCCCCAGGTAAAGATAATCCTAATGAGCGACGTCAGCCACCGTCCCGTTTTCCTTATTTACAGATCAGCTTCCGAGAACCCCTCACACCTGTGGTCCCCCCGGGGTCCAGGGATGATTGACAGGTGTCCCATCTGGATGGAGCTTCTTGACAATAGTTTGTAAATCCAAGTGCATTCAACGAGAAAGAAAAGGGCAACATATACAATTTCCTTGTGTTGATCAATCATATTTATACAATTCATATACAGTATTGACTCATCCATTGATGAGCTCTACTCTTCCACAACAGACACCATCAACAAGCTCTACAAGCTTGATACCTTAATATGATTGAGTGGAGATAAGAAAGAAGAAGATATACAAAGGTATTTATTAGTTAATGTATTTTGTTTCATAGACAATATCTTCCTTGTCTTTATCTGTTAATGATTTGAGCTAAAAAAATTGTCGAAGATCATAACAAGGTAGATATTTTTCACAATATCTACCATTTGTGCTTATTGTTTGTGTACTTCGTACTTACAGTTTATGTACTTTGGAAAAAATCAAATTTTTTATCATGTAATTATTTTTTTCAAATAAAACAACTTACTACTTCCCTTATTGAGATATAAAATATAAATCACCCGAGAAAACCATATGAATATAAACAACTTGCAAATAACTTTGACATAGGTAAAGATAGAATTTTGAAACGCTTTAAAACATCATGTCGAGTTTTTACTCATCCGGGAATGCCTGTTTGATAATGGTAGATATTGCCACGTGGAAAATTAGGAAAGACAAAAACTTCAGGAGGAGACAACAATTTATTTCAGGCAAGAACAAACTATGAATGGTAAACAAAAGATAAGCCACGAAGGAAATTTACAGAGTAGCAAAATATAAACATAAAAATGACCACTCTGTTAATAAAATTAATAAATACTTTGTTGCAATATTGTGAAAAATATTTACCTTATTATAGTCTTCCACATTTTTTTTAGCTCAAATCATTAACACATAAAGACAAGAAGAATATTGTCTATGAAACAAAAGACATTAACCAATAAATACTTTTGTATATAAATGATTGATCAATACAGTGAAATTGGGTGTGTGTGTGGTGTCCTTTTCGTTGAATTCACAAAATATAAATACTTATTAAATTTTTCGCCTATTACGGCACAGAAACGGCTGTGCCACTTATCGAGCCTTATAAAGGAAATACATATTTGTCTATTACCGGAGTAATTAGCATATTTCGAGCTCGAAACTGTGACGACGACTGACCATCCTCTATATGGTGTCATCTGGATAGGTCAACTTTTGTAGGACTGTATACGGGACAAACAGACATACCTATATATACACTCATAGACAAAATAGGCAAATGCAAATTAAATCATATAGCAAAAAAAAATTTGATATTTTAGATGCCGTTTGATGGAATCCTCTCAGAGATTTAAATTTCGAAGATAATAAATTTCTAATTTTTTAATTCAACTCAGAAAAAATTTCCGAAGTTGTACCTTTTAGCATGTATATCGGGATTCAAATAATAACTCTAAAATATATTACAGTGACCCTTATTGAAGACACATGTAATAACCAAGTGTGGACAAAATTTCATCTGTCTCCTTCAAAAAAAAAAAAAAAACAGACGACCGGCGAAATTGAAATATGAAACCTTCTTAAATTGTTTCCATGAGTGTATATAGGTTAAAACACTCATATATATATCGTTGGATTTGAAATTACTTAAATCCAATTATTTATGTGTGTTGAAGATATTAATCTGCGATTTTAAATGTTTCTTTTTGACCAGTACTTTTGTTTTGTTTTTTGCTTTTTCTTAAAATGTTTTTTCTTCTTCTTCATTATTATTTGTTCTATATGCAAAGCTTTGTTTTTTTTTTTTTTTTGAGACTTGAATAAACAAATTCAAGTTTATTATATTTTTGTGTGCTTTTAAAGTTAAAACACAACAATATGGAAATTTTAACTATTTTTATTTATAAAAGCATAGCAAAGTCTAAGAACAATGTAGAAATGTTTCCTTTATTGAAGCGATAAAACACGAACTTTCAAACCCCACTATGGAACACTTGTAACAGAGTTAGAAAATATAAAAAAGCCTATTAAACTGTATATTTTATAATTTTTTAAATAAAATATATATTGTTGTAAGATTTAAGTACTTACAGCTTGTAGGAAGGCATGAGGACGTTGAGGATTATATGATAATAATCTTTATTATCCATTTAGCAAGAAAAACAAAGTTATGGTAGCGAACAGTTATTATAGTATAGAGAAGAAGGTAAACAAACAGTTGTGATGATGATAGGTCCAGTGTGGCGCTAGCTGTCGTAGCATTCAGTTATCCAACAAATCCCCGGCATGAATGTGGAGACATCACGAGGTTGTAGCGTAACTTCTCAAATGTCGGCCTTGGTAGCGGCTTGGTCAGAATGTCCGCCTTCATGTCGCCAGTTGGGCAGTAGATCATTTTTATCACTGTCTTCTTCTGAAGATCCTTCAGGTGATGGTTCTTGGTTGCGATGTGCTTGGTTCTAGAAGACACTTTTTCGGATGAACATATCTTGAGACATGATTGATTGTCTTGGTGGAAGTAGATTGGAGCTTTCTGTTCCAGTTCGAGATCCTTTAGCAAGTCGAGAAGCCATAACAGTTCTTGTGAGGCTTCAGCTGCGGAGATTAGTTCCGCTTCGGTGGATGAGAGAGATACGCAACCTTGTTTCCCAGTCATCCATGAGATGGGGTTTGATCCCAGTAGGAACAAGTTTCCGCTTAGTGATTTTCTGTCGGTGTTGTCGCTTGCCCATGTGGCATCGCTGTATGCTTCCAGCGTGGGAGGTTTTTGGTTAGATATGCGTAGCTCGAGTTCTTTAGTAGTTTTTAGATATCTTACGATTCTTTTTGCTGCATTCCAGTCACAATTTCTAGTATTCTGGTTTCTGCTGCTAAGTATGCAGACTGGAGCTGCGATATCTGGTCTGGATACTACGCTTAGGTACAATAGTGAGCCTATCAGTTGTTGGTATTGGACGTTGTTTGGTAGAAGTTTTTCATCAGATATACCGGGGTATCCGCTTTCCATGGGAGTGAAAGTAGGTTTCGCTTCTTGGAGATTGTACCTTTCAACTAATTCTTGGATTTTATTCTTTTGGCTCAGAAGGAGTTCACCTTCTCTGTTCCTTGAGATTTCTATACCAATGAATTGAGTGGGGTCTCCAAGGTTCTTTATTTCGAATTCTTTTTCGAGAGTTTTTACAGTGTTTTGGATGATTATTTCGGAATCGCTTGCAAGGAGCATGTCATCCACATATAGAATCAAGTAGATGGAATGGTTTTCTTCATTCTTGGTGAATAGGCATGGGTCTACAATGATCTGTTTGAAGTTATTTTTAATTAGAGTGCTTGCAATTTTTGTGTTCCAAGATCTTCCAGCTTGTTTTAGACCGTAAATTGCCTTCTTTAGTTTGCAGACTTCGTTTGTTTGTTTTGTATGGAGTCCTTCTGGGAGTTCCATGTAGAGTTCTTTATCTAGGTCGCCGTGTAGGAACGCTGTCTTGACATCGAGGTGGTTCACTTTCATCCCTTTGTAGACTGATGCAGCTAGGAAGGCTCTAATTGTAGAATGCTTCACAATTGGTGCAAAGGTTTCTTCGTAGTCTCGGCCAAATTTCTGATTGAACCCTTTTGCTACGAGTCTGGCTTTGTACCGCTCTATTTCTCCTTTGGAATTGAGTTTCTGTTTATAGGTCCATTTACATCCTATGATCTTCTTGTCCTTAGGTAGAGGGGTTAGTTCCCAGACATTGTTCTTCTCAAGAGAATTTAGTTCTTCGTTCATTGCTTGTAGCCATTTTTCTCTTTCTATTTTTGGTAATTGTAGGACTTCCGAGTAGTTGGTAGGTGCCTGAATGTCTTGAGCTTCAGTTTTGTACAGCATGTAGTCATTTCTTATGGGAGGTATTCCCTTTGTTGGTCTCGTGGATCTTCTTTGTGTGACCACTTGTGTTCCTGTGCTTGTACCGGGTTGAAGGTAATCCTCGGTTTCTGAGTCCTCAAGGTTTTCGGGTTGTGTTCCTGGTTCCTGACTTTCCTCTGCATTTCCAATATGATTGGAGGAAGTTAGATCTGTACTTAGTACTAGTGGTGAAGTTGTTTTTGTGGAAGCGTGGTGAAACCCATTTTCTTTTTCTATAAATTTTACGGATCTGCTGATTGTGATGTTGTCTGTGTCGTGCAGGATTCTGTATCCTTTGCTTCGATCATCGTATCCAAGAAAGATCCCTTCGATAACTTTGCTATCCAACTTGTTTCTTTTTATCTTGGGAATATAGGCGAAGGCTTTACATCCGAATCTTTTTAGATGCTTCAGACTGGGCTTCCTGTTGGTCCATAGTTCAAAAGGAGTCTTGTCTGTAGCTTTCGAGGGTATTCGGTTGTGTAGGTAATTAGCTGTGGTAACCGCTTCCGCCCATAGAGATTGTGGGAGTCCTGAGTCAAACAGCATGCATCTTGTCATCTCCATTAGTGATCGATTTTTCCTTTCGGCTACTCCGTTCTGGGCTGGTGAGTAGGGGACTGTTAGCTGATGTTTGATTCCGCTTTGGTTCAGGAAATCTTCGACTTGTCGGTTTACGTACTCACGACCGTTGTCTGTCCGTATGGTTTGGATATTTTTTCCAAATTCCGTGTGTGCTGAGATGACGTAGTCTTTTATTTTTTCATAGGCTTCGTCTTTTCCTTTCAGGAGGTAGGTCTTCGTGTATCTGCTGTAGTCATCAGTGAAGGTGATGAAGTATCTCTTACCGCTGAGAGAGTTAGTTGGTAATGGACCGCAGATATCACTGTGGATAAGTTGAAGCGTTTCAGTTGCTCTGTACTCTGTCTTCTTTGGAAATGGGGTTTCGGTGAGTTTTCCTTGAATGCACTGAACGCAGTCTGTGCTGTGCGAACAGTTATTCAGACTTAGTCCTCTTGCTAGGTTCTCATTTCGAATCTTCTTAATTGATTCTATATTTCTGTGTCCTAGTCTGTCGTGCCAGAGCATGAGGCAATTTTTGTTCTTGCAGTGGTTTTGTTTTGCTACATTTGCTTTGAATGTGCGAGTTTGGAGGTTGTCATCCAGGTGGAGTCGGTACATTCCATTGTCAAGTATACCGTTCGCGAGGGCTGTGTTGTCTCTTTCGATGGTACACCAATCTCTTTGGAACGTCACTTTACATCCGTTGGAGGTGGCCGCACTCACTGACAGAAGGTTGTCTGTTAGTTCCGGGATGTAGAGAACTTTTGTGAGAAGTAAGGTGTCAGTCTTTCCTTGGGGTGTGATGACTTTGATTTCTCCTTGTCCTATCCCTTTGACCTGCAGCTTATTGCCATTAGCAACCACAACATTTTGTGTTTGTTCTCTGTTAAGTTCAGTGAAGAAGCTTTCGTCGTACGCCATATGAGATGTGGCTCCAGAGTCGACGAACCAGTTGTGTACACTTGCTTCTCGTTGAGTGCAATTGAGAGCTTTTGGGTTAGGTCCTTTTGTTGTTCTCTGATTTGTGGGTTGTTCTTGGGTGACACTCGACTGATTTGTGTACTTTGGTACGTTTCCTCTTCTGAAGTTTTCATATTTGTACTCTTTGTTGCTGTTGTTTCGCTTTTGATAGTGCCAACATTCTTCCTTGGAGTGGTTTGGTTTGTGGCAGAAAGAACAGAATTTCTTCTCTTTTTCTCTTCTTTGGCTTGAAGCACTGTGGAGGCTTTTTAAGGCTTTTGATGCGGTGCTTTCGTCTTTCGAGCTTTCTACTCTGCGTGTGTGTTCATCAAGGAGTTTGTTCTTGGTAAATTCAAGCGTTAGCTCGTCATCAGGCCTTGATTCCAACATCGTGATGAGATTGGAGTAGCTCTTTGGAAGCGAGCAAAGCAGTATAGCCGTGATGTGAGAGTCCTTTAGTGTTTCGCCAATGGTTCGCAGTTTGTCAACAAGTTCCATCATGGTAGTGATGTGCTGTTGCATGTCTTTGTCTTCTTCGAGTTTTAAGCTGTATAGCTTCCTTAGCAAATAAATTTTTCCTGAGAGTGTTTTTCTTTCATAGATATTTTTAAGAGTGTCCCAGGTAGCTTTGGCTGTTAGTAGGTTTTTGACATGCACTATTTGTGAGTCGGCGATGCTTAGATTAATGATAGCTCTAGCTTTTGAGTCTTTCTTTTTCCATTCGATTTTAGGTTCATCTGGAATATTTTCGGTGACAACTTCCCAAAGATCTTCCTTTTGCAAGAGCATTTCAATTTTGAAAGACCATAGTGAGTAGTTATAGCCGTCGAGCTTATTTAGGGTTACATCGTGGCTCGGGAGTGACGCCATTTTTGCTAAGCCTTTTTTCTTTGTCTTAACTCGTTAGTTGAATTTCATGCAATATTCAGTCTCATAATCTAATTGTTGTAAGATTTAAGTACTTACAGCTTGTAGGAAGGCATGAGGACGTTGAGGATTATATGATAATAATCTTTATTATCCATTTAGCAAGAAAAACAAAGTTATGGTAGCGAACAGTTATTATAGTATAGAGAAGAAGGTAAACAAACAGTTGTGATGATGATAGGTCCAGTGTGGCGCTAGCTGTCGTAGCATTCAGTTATCCAACATATATAATAAATATCCTTTGGATTTATATATTTCTTATTTTGATTTTTTTTCAAATTATATATTTATTTTAATATATACCTTGTATTTTTTATAAGTAACGTATAATTTAACAATATTATTATATTTCTAATTACCAAATATTCAATTCATTTATAATATTTTAATTTTTAAAATATATTTAACCCCCCTTAATTCTTTCTCTCTCATAGTACAGTGGTACCTCGACATACGAGCGCCCCAACATACGAGTTTTTCGAGATACGAGCCGACGAGCAAGTGATTTTTTGCTTTGAGTTACGAGCGAAATTCGAGATACGAGTTCGGTTCGGTAGTGTTGAAGATATTAATCTGTGATTTTAAATGTTTCTTTTTGACCAGTACTTTTGTTTTGTTTTTGCTTTTTCTAAAATGTTTCTTTCTTCTTCTTCATTATTATTTGTTCTATATGCAAAGCTTTGTTTTTTGAGAGACTTGAATAAACAAATTCAAATTTATTATATTTTTGTGTGCTTTTAAAGTTAAAACACAACAGGTAGTAACACGCAGTCGCGCCATCACGATAAGTTAGCAGCGTGCTTCCGCTGTGATAAGTTGTGTTTTGTGTTGCGTTTACATTTACAGTTTTAGTTCATTTATTTTTATAACCATGGATCGGAAGAAAGTTTGTAAAAAGTCAAGTGCTAAGAAAAAGATGATGAGTATTGAATTAAAACGTGAAATTATAGAAAAACATGAGCAAGGCGTTCGAGTTGTTGACTTGTCGAGGCAGTATGGCCGTAGTACGTCCATGATATGTTCTGTGCTTAAACGGAAGGAGTCGATAAAGAGTGCAACGCCGGCTAAGGGCCCTACGATAATTTCCAACCTGCGAACCTCCCTTCATGAAAATATGGAGAAACTGCTGATGGTGTGGGTGACAGAAAAGCAGCTCCAAGGAGATACCTTGACGCAGACCATCATTTGTGAGAAGGCAAGAGCGATCCACGGAGATTTGCTAAAGCAAACCCCGCAGACTTCCATCGACGAGGCATCGGAAGAGTCATTTAAAGCCAGCCGGGGCTGGTTTGAGAATTTTAAAAAGAGGAGCGGTATTCACTCCGTTGTCAGACATGGTGAGGCAGCAAGTTCAGAAACAAACCTCCTTGGACATGTTTTTTTTCTAAACGGCCTACAGGTGAAAGCGAGAAAAATGTAGCGAAAAAGGCAAAGACAAGTGAGGATATCTAATTTATTTCTTTACATTCTCTTTTTTGTTTTTGTGCAATAAATATTTGATATTTATAAATACGTTTTTATTATTTAAAACCACGTAACAAAAATAACTGGGGTGACATTTTGGAGGTTGGAACGGATTAATGGTAGTTCAATTGTTTTGTATGGGGAAATTTGCTTCGAGATACGAGTAATTCAAGATACGAGCAAGGTTGCGGAACGAATTAAACTCGTATGTCGAGGTACCACTGTATATATATAAATAAAATTTTATATTTAAATGATTATATTTAAATCATTTGAATTATTACCTATATTGAAAAGATCATAAGACCATGTTGACTTTGCTTAGACTTTTTAAAGATACTGATTTCAGGAAAATATCAATCAAACATTTTATTTATTGGTTTATAAGAGGGAGAACAAAATAAAACTTATAGTAAACAAAGAGAAATTTATCTTCTTACGGTTAGCGCCTATTTACTTGTGATCTTACACACATACTCTGTGAGAACAATTAATTAATTAAACTTAAAATGTATATATAGAACAGACCACCTTCAATACAATGGGAATATATCTGAATCAAAATAGTAAAAGTGTTTCAAATATCCGTCCACAGAGTTCTATTTTTTATTATTATTATTTTTTAATCAATATCGTGTTTTTCTCTTTAAATACTAGGAAGAAAATACATCTCCCAAGCAACATACAAATTAAAGAGCATAATATGAAAATTTTAAACTATTTTTGACGCGTATCCTTTCCTTTATTATATTATATTATAAGTAAAAGATTTGAAGCGTACGAGGATACTTTTCTTTTAATCTTTAATAAAGATTCGAGCTTTCGGGCGAAAACAGCCCTTCTACAGGAACATTAGAAAAACAATTTCAAATAGTAACGTTTGTAAACAAATAAATGGTATCTCTATTTGGTCTTGTATTGCGCGAGTGAATCTCACACCCACGCGACTCAGACTATGATACATTGATTAAATCAGCTAAGTTGAAACTTTCCGAAGTAAAACAAACTGGCAAAGGGCAACTATGGTACAAAAATTATGGAAATATTGCTTTATATGCGTCAGGGATCTCTATGTGTCGGTTAATACTATTGTGTTTCAAAGAGAGCAACGCCTCGACGACTAATCTTTTGAATTTGCTGTTGATATTAGAGTAATATGCATGAGTAATATGTCTATATAGACAATTCAATAACAGATCATTTTCCAGTAGATATCCTATCTTGGTTTAGGTATATAGATGACATATTTTGCATAGTTAAAACTGATTCCTTAGACAAAATTCATGCCAAATTAAATTCACTTTACCCTGACATACTTTTCACAGTAGAAAAAGAAAGCAATTGTTCACTAGCCTTTTTAGACATTCTGATTACAAGACAGAATTGCAGATACATAACCAATGTTTACTATAAGCCCTCTTTCTATACCTCTTATATACACTACACATCATACTGCCCCCTTAGCCATAAGATTAACACCGTAAAAACCTTGACGAAACGCATTTTCACACACTGTTCTACGCAAGAATTCAAACAAATAGAAACCCAAAACGTAATCGATCACCTGATGAACTCTGGATACCCGAAAAATTTCATACTCAGACACTTTTATAATCCCCAACAGCACCTTAATAGCCAAATTCATAGATCCACATGCACCATCCCATTCTCTACTCATAGTGTCAACATTTCTAGATTCCTAAAAAATAACTATGGTATTCGTACCTTTTACACTAACAACCCCAAATTAGAAACAATAATCAGAAATCCCATAACCAGGAATAGCTTTCCCGTTACCCTACCTTTTTTCACAAACTCCGTATATTCATTGAAATGCTCAAACTGTAATAGTATATACATAGGAGAAACAGGCAGACGAATCAAAGACAGGATGGACGAACACCACAGAAACATTAGAAATAATGAACCCAAGTCCCTTATCGTACAACATATTAGACAAACAGGACATTCTTTTAACACTTCCCACCCACATGCATATTACTCTAATATCAACAGCAAATTCAAAAGATTAGTCGTCGAGGCGTTGCTCTCTTTGAAACACAATAGTATTAACCGACACATAGAGATCCCTGACGCATATAAAGCAATATTTCCATAAATTGTGTACCATAGTTGCCCTTTGCCAGTTTGTTTTACTTTGGAAAGTTTCAACTTAGCAGATTTAATCAATGTATCATAGTCTGGGTCGCGTGGATGTGAGATTCACTCGCGCAATACAAGACCAAATAGAGATACCATTTATTTGTTTACAAACGTTACTATTTGAAATTGTTTTTCTAATGTTCCTGTAGAAGGGCTGTTTTCGCCCGAAAGCTCGAATCTTTATTAAAGTTTGTTGTGTCTCTACACTACACCAGGTCACCGAGATCCACTAAGTCTGAGATAAAATCTTTATTGCCTCATAACACTAATATGACTGAATATTTACAATTTAATGATACATATATATACATAAAAATAATTAACATACAAACAAACAAACACTAGGCAAAACCTTATTTGCATATCTCGACAATTTATCTAAAACATAACTATTGTTATGCAAAACACCACATCTTCTCACCCCCAATTTGTTACACAATCTTTAAAGTATTCGGGGAGTCTCCGGTTTCTTATTGGTCTACTTGGCCCAGGTGTTTCCTCCAGCCTTGGTGGGTCCCTCCTGATCGGCGTAGTATCCAGGAAGCTCCTGTTGCCCGCATTGGAAGCTGGTCTCGGGCACCGAGGCGAAAAGTGGAAGTCCACGCCGGGGTTGCCGTACACGCTCAGCCCGTCACCCTCACTGTACATGTCCTCCCCACCGTTCATGTAACCCGCGCCCATTCCATTAACTCCGCTCATCATTCCATTGGCGTATTTGCCTCCGTTTCCATTCATCATTGCAGCCATTCCATTACCATTCATATAAGCAGCCATTCCATTGCCGTTTCCATTCATAGCCGCGGCCATTCCATTGCCGTTACCGTACTTAGCTCCATTGCCATTGCCGTTCATCGCAGCGGCCATACCATTTCCATTCATTACCTCATTGATTTGACATACACTGTCGCCATAATTCATCCATTCAAGACCAATTCCAATCTGGTCAAACGCCTCCCTTCCAATCAGATTTGGGCCCGGACCTTCGATCACAAGAAATTCCATTGTGATACTTCTTTTGTTTACTTTTACGTCGGCTTTTATTTTACCCAGAATCGATAACCTCTGCCTGTTCCATTGCACCAACTTGGTATAATCCTTCTCTATTCTAGGCCTTTCTGACTTCACCCAAGTTTGAATATATGTCTTCTCAGAAATAATATTTTTCCTTGTTCCTGAGTCAATGAGCATATTCATATCTCGACCGCTAGTCCGTACTTTTACCATATAATTCCGCATGTTACTGGTGTCCTTCACTTGATTTATATTAAAAAGGCCATTAGTTGCCTCTGCCTCCTCATCTATCGAGCAATTATTATTACGATCGCTCCTCCAGTTCCCGTTCTTACAGACCCTAGATATATGCCCTAACTTCTGGCATTTAAAACATCTTTTCTCTTTAAAGAAACATTGCTCTTCTCTGTGGTTTGTGTATCCACAGCGGAAACATTTAAAAATCTTCTCATTCCTCCGTCTCACCTTAACAGCTCTTCCCATTACATTCATTTCTTCCTGAGGTTTTCCGTCTTTAATTTCTGCAACGTTCTTTACCGCAGCCTCATGTGCCAATGCCATCTCTTGAGCCACTTTAAATGTTAGCATACTGTTCATTAACAGCATTGATTGTATTTCCCCGTTTAGAATACCGCATACCAGGGCATCACGCAACCTATCCTCCAAATCAGGGAATTCACACTTCTCGGCAATTTTCTTTAGAGCTGTTATAAATTCAGATATTGTTTCATTTGGCATTTGAAGCCTTTTCGCAAATTTAAAACGCTGCACTATTATATTTGGCGTTGGATCAAAATATTTTTTAATCCTTGTTACCAACTCCTCCCATTCTGTTTCCAATGGATTCTTGGGAGAGGTCAACGTCCGTATTATATTATAAGTTTCTCTTCCGCATAGCGAGAAAAATGTTGCCTTCTTTTTAACGATCTTTACTATATCATTCGCTATGCAATAGGATTCAAAGCGTTCTAAATAACTTGAGATTTCATTTCCATTGTTTGGGTTGAACTGTTCAATATTCATCATTGTTCGCTTACTTTTCCTTCGTCGCCACTGTTGTGTCTCTACACTACACCAGGTCACCGAGATCCACTAAGTCTGAGATAAAATCTTTATTGGCTCATAACACTAATATGACTGAATATTTACACTTTAATGATACATATATGTAATAATTTGTTGAATCGACTTATCTGTGATTAGGGATCCTGACGACTCTCTGTAATAATAGGTTGGGGTTTGGTGGACTAGCTGTAATATTGTGTTGAGGTTTGGTAAGCCTGTTGTAGAACCTCGTCGACTCTCGCTATAAGTTGTGGCAACCGAGGGTCAAACCTGTAGTAACCGCGAGGGACAGTCAGGGGTGGAGAGTTTTCCAGTGCCTCTCTGCACCTTGTAGGACCTTTAACAGTTCTCCCAAAGTACAGGCAGTCGTGGTCGAGGCAGAGTGGAAAACTGGGGATGTCCACACACAAAAAACGAAGAGACACAGTTGAAAGAAAGTTCCTTGAATAGATAAAAAGCGAGCCAAGAGCAAAGATGGAGATCGAGAAGTTTTCTTACTGTTTTACATCGTCGATGAGTTGGTCTCTGGAGACAATAAGGGATGACGCTGACCGGAAGACTCCTGGACTGAACTGAACTGGCTGTTGCTACGCGGCCTTTTTATACGACCGCTCTGACTAAGAGAATTGGGTCATACACGTGTCACACGTGTCTCTGTTACTCGAGAATGGCGCCAGGCTGGCGGCTAACAATCTATCTTTAGAAGTTACTTTGTAAATCTCTCTCTGGCTCTTAACTCAGCTTTTAATCTATTATATAGTTTTTTATTTATTCATCCTCAGTACATTACATTTGGTGATGCAAGGAGACATGTCAATTATGCGTATAATTAGTTGTAGTTTATAATTAGTTCTATATACAACATGACAAGCTTGTTATACGTATTACATAATATAGGGTTATTGGTTTAAATTATCATAGATGGGCCCCGTGAGTGAAAGGGTTTATCCGGGTTTAAGCGGGTAAAGCCTCTCTAACACAGGTAAGTAATTAGAATTTAATTTAATTAATTAAAACTGTGAGGGGAAAGGGCTATAACAAGATGTTTATTTGGCTATATCTGAAAATTATAAAAATAAAACTTATGTTTAATTAAAAAGTTATGATATTCATTATAAAAGAGAACTGTAGATAAAACCTTTGTTTGCTAAAAATAATGATGATAAAAAATGATGTTCTAAAAGATTGTTGGCGGGCGTTGGAAAGGGTTAGGGGTTGAAGAATATGCAATTGTAAGTGTTGCACAGACAATCAAATACTGAGATCCAGGTGCAAAGCGAGGATATAGACTTGTGCGTCTTCCTTGGCAATGTTTCACCTGTGATCCTGTATAAGGTTACAGTGCTTTGTCACAATTGTAAGGTTATTGGTTGAAAAGATGTTGAAGAAAAGAATTAATATGATTGAAAGGGGTGGTAGAGCCATGCGATAAGTAGAATTGTTGTAGCGACAGTAAGTTGTCTGACTTGACTTGAAATCAAAGGTTGATTGTGGTCCGCTAGAGCTGAAAAAAATTGAAAATTGAAAAATGTGAACGCTTTGTGCATGCGTTGGTGATGTGCTCTGCGGATGATTGAAATAAACTTTTGAAACGTGTTCAGACCAAAAAGTTGAGACTTGTACTTCTGGGGAACGGTGTTTTCAAAGAGTTTGTTGATTTACGAAATCAAAAGAAAAATTGTCAAGCAGTACTGTCGTTTCTAGCAATGGCTGAAATAGGTAGTGAGAAAGTATAGGGAATTAGTTAAAGAATATGATTGTTGAAAACGATTGTTGTAGATGCCCGATAGTTGATGATAAACATTGTCATATAATAAAGTTATTTAAACAAAAATATAGTGAATAAAAAAAAATAGAAATATGATTGCGGATAAAAAAAGTATAAGTGGATAAGATCAAACATGTACTATATGATAGATATAATAATGAATTAGTAAAATATAAAAGATATAATAATGAGAATTAGTAATATATAAAAGATATAATAATGAATTAAAAATGATTATTGAAAGAATTAACTGTTTCGCCATTGTTAAAATAAAGTTGTTAAAATAATGTTGGAATAAAAATTTGATTATAATTGAAAAGTAAAAAAAATAAATAAAAATAATTATTCAAGATTTTATACAAAAAAAAATAATATAATTAAAGGTTATTAATGATTAGATAAACAAATGGAGCAAAAAATGTCTCTTTTGAAGAAAAGTTAAAAGAAAACAAAAAATATTCGTTCCTAAAAAAAAAGAAAGGAACATATTCACACAATGTCTAGGTGTAGGTCCAAGATTATTGGTGTCTTTAGTTTGACCTATGGGGAGGCAATGTGGCCCTATGTCGCTTTGGTCCGGTCTGAGAAGTTGGTCTTTGCCAGATCTTCCCGATTATATTATGTGAGACCAGACGGGGAGCGATCTTGATTCTTAAAATTGGATGGTATTGACGAAGATGATTGTAATATATAACAATAAAGGGTTAACATTATAAAAGCTGGCGTTCTAGTTTAGAAAAAATATTCCATACTGGGCGTGAAAATAATGTAAAAGTTGTAAAACACACGATGATAATTGAAGATATAAAGTTTTATGATATTTCAATATTAAAATTCAAATTAATAAGTAAATTGGGTAATGATTGGTAAGCCAATCAGTTGATAATTGACAGGTTATTTGGTGGACACGAAAGTCTAGCATACCCTAGCGAACTGGAGGTGTCATGTTAACATGGCGGCTGTAACTGGAGATGTCAACATAGCGGCCATAATTGTTGTTCTTTCCGACGCAGCGGTCGTCATCTCCTGATTTATGTTGCTTACACAAAGTAATAGGACGTATTAGGTTATTTAATTGGGTATTTGAAAGATATAGTTTTCTTGGTGTTCGTAAGCGTTGTGTCTCGACGATGTTGCGGACTTAATAAAAAATGTTATTCAATGATGTCAGGTTTAGATGTGAATAAAAGTGCGACTTCAACGTAGACACGCTTTGGTGAGGTGTCACAGGCATGAAGGCGTCTTGGGCCTGTTAAGTGAGAAAATTGTTGTGGTGCGCTGTGTAACACTAGTGGGTGTTGTATGGAAAGGTGCCACGTGAAGTCTTCGTTTTTGGGTACAGCATCTATCTAGTTTCCGAATAAATAACAAATTTATTAGTCATGGGTGGTTGTTGTACGAAACACATCGAGAATTTTCAGATTGCTATAGAGGTGGTATGTTTATTGCGAATTCTTTTGTTCGCGACAATATGGAGCTCGTGTGCCTCGAAATTGGATGTTGTTAAATCGCGCGTTAATAGATGTGGCCAATTGGAGAAAGTAAGGTGGGAATGTGTTGAAGTTCGTTCCGAGGGATGTGTGAATTATTAATAATTATGCATGTAAAAAGAAAAGGACGAGGGAGTGTAGCTATACTGGAATTTTTAACTTGTTTTGGGGAAGGACAGTTACATTTCTAGTTGTGCTTTTGAAGATATTGTATCTTTCGATTTTTGTATTAAAAAAAATGCGTTTCATCTATGTTTATTAAAATTTGAATATACTTTTTAAATCGTTGATTATGTTAGTGCGAAAATTATACTTGTAAAAGGGCAATGGCATGATAGTGACTTAATTTGAATGGGGCGTGTACATAAAATAGTGAACATAACAATGATTTTTGCAAAGTTTTGTGTATTTAAGTAAGACATTGGTGTTTTTTTGGTATAAAAATAAGGTATTAAGAGAAACACACAAATAAGTTTAGAATTATGATTCGAGTAATTTAAATATAATATGAGTTTTTTAATGTAAAATTGAAAGTAATGAATTAAAATTTAAAAGTTGCTTAAAATAAAGTAAAAAATGATAAATGAGGGTGTACAATATTTAAAATTTGAATTGAAATGCTATAAAAATGGTAAAATTTGATTTAAAAATAATTACAGTAAAAATAAACATTATATTTATGGAAAATCAAGTTGTTAGCATGAAGAGAGAGTTAAGTAGATTTTTTTAAAAACTCACAGTTTTTTATGATTGTTCAGTCAGGAGACTTGGTCTTTGGTTGTTGTCCTGATGACGTGGAAGGCGTGCCATGTAGAGCTTGTAGCAGCTTGTGACTTCTGTTTGGCGATGGTGGCATGTCGTCTGGATGGTTGCGTAGTAAGGTCGAAGGTGGGTAACTTCTCACCGGCTTATTTTGCGGGATGTTCGGCTGTGTCGTTGGGGAGAGATTGCTTGGTCGGTTCGTTGGATTGGCGTGCTTGTTCCTCCATCTTGCTTCTTGGCTCTTTTCTATCTGGACAGTCTTTACCTTCTTCGTTGTGGTCTCCTTCGTTGTGGTAATCCTGTCGACTATCTGTAATAATTTGTTGAGATCCTGTCGACTATCTGTAATAATAGGTTGGGGTTTGGTGGACTAGCTGTAATATTGTGTTGAGGTTTGGTAAGCCTGTTGTAGAACCTCGTCGACTCTCGCTATAAGTTGTGGCAACCGAGGGTCAAACCTGTAGTAACCGCGAGGGACAGTCAGGGGTGGAGAGTTTTCCAGTGCCTCTCTGCACCTTGTAGGACCTTTAACAGTTCTCCCAAAGTACAGGCAGTCGTGGTCGAGGCAGAGTGGAAAACTGGGGATGTCCACACACAAAAAACGAAGAGACACAGTTGAAAGAAAGTTCCTTGAATAGATAAAAAGCGAGCCAAGAGCAAAGATGGAGATCGAGAAGTTTTCTTACTGTTTTACATCGTCGATGAGTTGGTCTCTGGAGACAATAAGGGATGACGCTGACCGGAAGACTCCTGGACTGAACTGAACTGGCTGTTGCTACGCGGCCTTTTTATACGACCGCTCTGACTAAGAGAATTGGGTCATACACGTGTCACACGTGTCTCTGTTACTCGAGAATGGCGCCAGGCTGGCGGCTAACAATCTATCTTTAGAAGTTACTTTGTAAATCTCTCTCTGGCTCTTAACTCAGCTTTTAATCTATTATATAGTTTTTTTATTTATTCATCCTCAGTACATTACATTTGGTGATGCAAGGAGACATGTCAATTATGCGTATAATTAGTTGTAGTTTATAATTAGTTCTATATACAACATGACAAGCTTGTTATACGTATTACATAATATAGGGTTATTGGTTTAAATTATCATATATATATACATAAAAATAATTAACATACAAACAAACAAACACTATGCAAAACCTTATTTGCATATCTCGACAATTTATCTAAAACATAACTATTGTTATGCAAAACACCACAAAGTTTAAAAGAAAAGTATCCTCGTACGCTTCAAATCTTTTACTTATACTCATCAGAGGATTCCAACTTTCTATTTATATTATATTATATTATATTTATATTTATATATTATATTATATTATATATATATATTATATTATATTATATTATATTATATCCTTATTATATATATATATATATATATAAATGAAATGCGAAATCGATGTTTGTTATCGCTTCACGCAAAATCTACTGACTCAATCATTATGGAATTTCGCATGTAGGTAGCTGAAGATTTCGTTTAACATATAGGCTATTCAAAAAAATAAAAAAGTTAATGTGCTTTTTTTTAAAGATAAAAAACCAAAAAGCGCTAGTTCCAGCCTTTTACCGCCTGGGCGCAGCACTGGTCGCGACGATAAATGAATTTGATTGGTTAATAATTAACACGTGGTTTGTTTACACGATGAATGTTAGTTTTTTCACACGATGAATGTTTTTAAAAGGTAAGATTATCCAATCGCAGTGAAACTTTAGGAAGCTATTTACTATACTACTGGGAATATTTCTGGTTTGAATTTGATTTGAAATAAATATTCTTTGCAATTTTATTTGCAAATTTTCTACTTTCACTCGCAAGCAGCGCCTCTAGCGGCGTCTGGTGAAATTATATTTATAAATTGTAACAATGCTTAAAATGTTTTCCAAGTATAATAAATTTAATTTGAGAATTTAGTAAAATAATATTCCAATGACGTAAAAAATACTTAGCATTTCAATATCTCTCTATATATAAAAATGAATGTTTGTATGTCTGTCTGTATGTCCGGTATACAAATTCGCAGTAGTTCACTAATTCAAACCAAAATTTCCATACATAGGTAAAAAATACGGGGAAGACGATAGGCTATTTTAAAAAATATATAAATCAATTATTAACTATATATTTTTATTCAGAAAATGATGATGACGATATTGCTGTATCATGTTTGATTATCAGATACAAAATTATATCGGGAAAAATTCCAAAAAGCAGAGACCACGGGTGACACCAGTTCATTATTTTGTACGCAGGAACAAAATTCTAACAGAAAAACATTCATTCGAGCAGAAAACAAAAGCTAGATCATCTTTCTATAAAAATATCGCTTCTCAGACACAAAGTTTGGAGCGGGACGTTTCACAAGAGTGACATCCACGGCGCCAATTTATAATTGTAACGAATAGTATTTGAATAAAAACATTTAATCGGGTAAAACCCAGGCGTTGCCCGGGTCATTCGGCTAGTCCTTATTATATATATAAAAATGAAATGCGAAATCGATGTTTGTTATCACATCACGCAAAATCTACTGACTCAATCATTATGGAATTTCGCATGTAGGTAGCTGAAGATTTCGTTTAACATATAGGCTATTCAAAAAACTAAAAAAGTTAATGTGCTTTTTTTGAAAAATAAAAAACCAAAAAGCGTTAGTTCCAGTCTTTTACCGCTTGGGCGCAGCACTGGTCGCGACGATAAATGAATTTGATTGGTTAATAATTAACACGTGGTTTGTTTACACGATGAATGTTAGTTTGTTCACACGATGAATGTTTTTAAAAGGTAAGATTATCCAATCGCCGTGAAACTTTAGGAAGTTATTTACTATACTACTGGGAAGATTTCTGGTTTGAATTTGATTTGAAATAAATATTCTTTGCAATTTTATTTGCAAATTTTCTACTTTCACTCTCAAGCAGCGCCTCTAGCGGTGTCTGGTGAAATTATATTTATAAATTGTAACAATGCTTAAAATGTTTTCCAAGTATAATAAATTTAATTTGAGAATTTAGTAATATAATATTCCAATGACGTAAAAATACTTGGTATTTCAATATTAATATATATTTAAAGAAAAAATTGTAACGATTTTGTGTTAAATGTTAAAATGTAATGTTAAAATATATTTTTACATTGTTAATTTAATTTGCTGTTGTTTTATAAAAATGATGATGCAACTTTAATTGTTGTTGTGAAAATATCTTTATTTACGGAGCTGCTAACCATAATAAATGATTTTTGAGCCCCTAATTGTTGTTGTTTATTATCGTTTGTTTATATAAAAAAAATTACATTGTATGTGATGATGATAACAAAAATGAAATTTTAAATTAATATATATAATTCATTGAGAAAAAATAAATAATTAATTATCAAATCCACAAAAGTAACAATATCTTATTTAAAATATAATAAATGTTTTCAAAATATTATGTGTTTCAAAAATATATTTAAACGCATAAAACAATATTTATATTTATATACGTTTATAAATAAATATATAGGTGGATTGGATGTTTTCTAGAATCGTTTTAACAAATGTTCGTTAGGCAAACTTTTACTCGGATAAAAACTGTGCGAAGCTGGGTACATTCGCTAAATACAGTTATTTACAAATCTTCGTTTGTGGCAAGATACTATTCCTTCAACTTCAAATTACCGAGTGGACCAATTAATACTGATTTTTTTCAACTTATCGAGTATTTTTCAAGGGACCGGGAAAAAATTATCGAGAAGGTAGACAAGTATAGATTCAGTAGGGATTGGATGTTTGCTAGAATCGTTTTAACAAATGTTTGTTAAGCAAACTTTTACTCGGGTAAAAATCGGGCGAAGCCGGGAACATGTTTGTCGGCTATGCAAGCCCTCAATATGTAACTAATCTCGCTGAAATTTGAACAGGACAGAGAGTTAAATCTGGAAGAGTTTTTTGTCGCACTTTAACCAAGAAAAATTATATTCAACCAAGAACTGAGCATCAATATTTTTTTAGTCAGAAATGATGATGACAATATTGCCGTATCATGCTTGATTGTGTAGAGATTCTTTGTCCGGCTTATTAGTTTATGTGGTGGTTAAGCAATTACACTCACATAAATAATTTCTTGCCAAATCAAGCCTTTTATTAGAATCACTATGGCTACACCGCTATGGCTAGTTTGTTCAGACAACCAACAGAATGAGAGGCAGAATAACAATAATAATAATTCAATCAAATAGGAAAATATATATATAATTTAGACAATAAAAATTTTGCATATTTGCAACAAACAAATATGATTAAAAAAAAACAATTAAAATTTACATAACACAGAAATACCAAAGAATAATTTACATGTCCCCTACAATTGCATTAAAAAAATCTTTTGGAGAATATTCCCTAAAGCAGACCACGGGCGAAACCAGATAATGATTAATAGTAGGCAGGAACAAAATTCTACCAGCGAAACATTCACTCGAGCAGAAGACACACGAAGCCAGGTCATCTCTATATATAAAATATCGTTTATCGGCCTTTTGGCTAAGATCATGTAGTATATCTCTAGATATTTTTATTTATGTATATGTCATAATTTGTATATAATTGTATGGCCCCCCGACCCACTATGTATGTACCATGTATGATTTTCAAAGATTTAATAAAGAATAAGGTAACTGGAGGAAAGAAAGTAACAAAAAGACATAGGAAGTAGATCTAGAAGAGAACATAATTATTAATAACGTCACAGTTAACCTTCTGACCCCGGGAACCCTGCGAGCTAAGTTTAAACCAATACTTCCTGGCAAAGCAGGACGTATCTGGTTACCAGAAGTTATAAAAGTTTGAGAGACGCCCAATTTCCGGAACAAGACGGACTGATAACGCGGAAGTAAATAAAGTCGAAATAGCACCCGACACTTCCTATCAGGCAGACCATATCTTTCACCAAAGAGAACCGCGGTCCAATTAGAAAGTCTCCCCTTAAGTAGGTCAACCAATAGGAAAACGGGGACGTTCCATTTTCGACCAATGGGAAGGAAGCCAACTCGTGGTGTTAAATCGAAAAGCAAGAATGGACAGTTGTTCACTCGCTCTCGCCGAGTTCAGACCCAGTCATCGACTCGACCCCACCAAGGTAATGTCTGCTCACTAGAGACCTCTCTCTCCGCTCATTTCATCTAAATCCAATCATCGCCATGTGATCAACTAATTAATCATCAAAAAGCGCTCTGCCTTTCTCAAAAGCTTTCTTTCCTCCAACCCGTTGCCTTATATTTTCAACCATCAAGTGTCCCGGCTTATTTCCCCTGTGTGTAATCCTTTCACTCAGCCACCACGACTGCATCATCCACCACGACTGCATCATTCACCACGACTGCGTCACCACTTCAACAACCTTCAACACCAAGAGTAAGGTTTCCCAACATAGTAGAATACCACAGCTATTCCTAAAGTCGACAGGATTCTACAACAGTGTAATACATCAAATATTGCAGTGTAATAACTGCGGAACATATTACATATATCTTTTTGAAAATCTATTCAGTAGAGAGTGGATGTTTGCTCGAAAAATAAATTTCATATATTATATAAATATATGACGTAACGAATATAATTATCATTATTATCATAATATTCTGTGTGTTCCAGAATATTATTATCAATAATATTCGTTAGGCAAATTTTCACTCAGATAAAACCCGGGCGAAGCCGGGTACAAATCCGCTAGTATATATATATATATATAGTGTAGAAACTATATAACAAAATTATAACAGTGATTCTAATTTTAAAACTTAAGGAGCAAACTGATAATAATGATAACTTATATCAGTTAGATTTGATTAGATTAGCAAGCTAAATCTAAATTAATTATAATAATAAATAGTTATTTAATTTTATAGTCCAGTTTTGTATTAAGATTATCTTCACTATTATGATCATTTAAATTCAAATTATAAAATTTGTAAAATGTTATTAATTTGTAGATAGAGAGAGAAAAAAAAATCCTTTACTTCTACTACATCCTCAAGTTAATTATATATTTATAATTAATAACAATAAAAATTAACAAAGTAACGTCTATTACATCGGCTTTTACACGTCATTCAGACATACTCTAATCCTATATATAGAATAATCGAAGAGAGAATATATATAATAGTTAGAAAAAAGAGAGAAAGACAGAACCATGCACTTTTAATCAAACTAATAATAAGGAAAAAAAAAGAGTTTTATAAAGAAGGTAGATAAGATTGTTAGTATATATATATATTTTTTTTTATGATTTTATATTTTATCCTTTTTTTTTTTTTAAAGATTTTTAAAGGTTTTTTTATTTTATAATATGATTATAAATAGTTGTATTTAGTAATATATCTATAGTATGAATTAACATTTGTTATAAGTTTGGATATTATGTTTTGAAACCCTAATGGTAGACCAGACATACACAAAAGACTTTAAATTGAAATGAATTGGAAAAAGAGATCTGCTGGAACGGGGATCTTCAGATAAAAATTCCAGCGACATTTCACCCCTTCTTTATTATGTCATAGATCTCTTTTAAACCGGATTTTATGTGTTAATATTAAGTTGTTTCAGTGAAATATTTAAATGAACATATATAACAGATACAAGTGTTAACAAATTCAAACTGTAAACCTACCTCGGCCGCGGCGTCCTCCATTGTGAATATCTATTTCTGGCTGACACATGTCGCGGGAGGGGAATGTCCCCCCACATTTCAAATTTAGACCATTTATTCAGAATTTTTTTGAACAACAAGAATATTAAAGAAGAAAGGAAAAATAGTTAAAGGAAGAAAGCTAAATTTTATAATCTTTACAGCTAGTTATATCAAAATAACTGATTTAACACTTATTCATCTTTTAATATTCCTTTAAAAAGGCAAATTATAAGAGTTTAATAAAGCTATTAATTGTGCAAATTCACCTTTATTTAACTTCCATTTTCCTCCCCAGAAATTGGAGATTAAACAAAAATGAACTATATACTTTAACACTTTAAAAATCTTGTGAAAAAATCTTTTAATCAGTTATTTAATCAAAGTTTAATTAACTGTTAAAGATTATAAATTTGTATTAGTTAATATTAAGAGAAATTATAGAAAGTTGATTTCATAAATGGATATTTCCATTTATTTTTTTTTAAATATTTTATAATTGATATACTGTTGAAATATTTTACTTGTTTGATACTAAATTTGTTTTTAATAAATTCCATGTTTAAATTTTTAACATCTTCTATGAAATTATCTAATATATTATTTATTCTATAAAATCTTAGAAACTGACCATAATATATACCTTTACAGCAATTTAATGATATATTAGAATTCATATTACAGTATTTTATAATATTGAAATTATAATTACTCTTTTTATTATAAACTCTAACAGCACTATTTGTAAGGTCTATATTCAAGTCTAAAAAGTTAACTTTTTTGTTTCTATAAATTTTTTCATTGTTCTTAAGTTTCAAGTATTTAGGATATATTTCAGGTATTAATTTTTTAAACAGTGGATTATTAAATATTATTATGTCATCTACATATCGGAATATTTGCCAATTAATATTATTTTGTAGAAAGTATTCTCTTTCGTACCAGAACAATATTAGATTTGCTAATAACGGACTAGAAGAAGTACCCATGGGAACGCCTTCTGATTGAATATATATTTTATTTTTAAATTCTATATAGTTAAAATTTAAAAATGTTTCCAGTAGAGTTTTTGCTGTTTTAAGATCTAATTTAAATGTTTTATATCTGTTATGAATAATTTTAATGTAGAAAGTTTTGTCATTAATGAATTCATTAAATAAATTGGTTATTTTATTATTTAGATCTCTTAAATTTATTTTAGAATATAGGTCCTCAAAGTCAAATGTGTGTACTGTTTCAATGTTTGTCCAATTGTTCATTAAATAATTAATGATTTTTTTATTTGAGTCGATAAATTTATAATTATATTTATTAGTTAATTTATTTATAATAAATTGTAGTGTTGAGGCTAATTGTATATCAATATTTTTTATGACTGAATTTATACCAGATGTGATTGTTCTGAAAAAAATAGGTTTTTTGTGTAGTTTAGGAATTATATAGAACTTTGGTATGTTTGGATTTTTGTGGTTATTATAAATTTTTAGTGAATTTTCAACATTTTTGATGTCTTTTTTGATTTTTGTGCCTGTAGTTCTAGCAAAAGTGTATTTATGATTATTATCAATTTCCTTTTTTAGTATATCGTGGTATAGATTTTTACAAATTAAAGATAAATTATTGGGACATTTATCTATAGGAGTGATAATATAGTCCTTCTGTAAATTAATTATATTTTCTTTAAAAGAAGGAATGTCTGAATTGGGTTTTGTGTATTTAAGTGTATTATTATAATAATGTTCTTTTATGTTAATTTAAACTCGCTAAGAATTGCCTAAGAAAAAATTGTCAAACTTGTCCCTCTCTTAAGAACCATGACACTTTTCAAACAACTAGTTGTAAATTAGTGAATACTATTTATAAATTAACATGCCAAATTTGTCAACTATCATATATAGGACAAACTTGTAATCCATTAAATATACGAATAAACCTACATAGAAACCACGCTAAAAAATCAATTGGTAATATATATATGAAAGAACACAATCAATTACATACTTTTAACAACTTTAAGATAGAAATACTAGACATATGTCAAAACAAAAAACAACGACTATTATTAGAAAACAACTACATTTATAAACACAACACATTATTCCCTTATGGACTTAACGACGAATTAAACTACACATACAAACCACAAACAGAAGAAATTTCAACCTATGAAATCAGTTGCAAATACAAAAAAAATGAATTTAAAACTAAACCTAATAAAACTAGAGGTAAAACTACAAATAAATTAGGTTACATTGAATTTGAAGAATTACTGGACCCAAAACAAATGTACACTAACAACTTCGTCGATAAATTTATTAAAACATTATTTAAACTAAATAATAATAAATTTATCAAACTCATAGAATATATTAAAATTCATAATCTGACTAACAGATTAATAGATATCACACACGACATCTTTAAATACAGAAAAATTAAACAAACTACTAATAACATTAATATTATCATTAAATTTAATAACAATTTATTTAATCATATTAAATTTAATGATATTTTTAATAACCAAATCATCAATAATCTTTTCCCTATAAAAAATTTAAATTTTAAAACAATCTGGAGATACAATAAAAATATAGGTAATTTAGTTTGCAATTATAACCAATTTATTAATAATTTGGCAAATTTTAAAAAAATTAAATGTAATTGCAACAACTATATTGATAAATATAAGTTCTCAGGTCATATATTAACTAGCAACTTTTCTTTTTTAAATCCAGAATATCAAGAAATTTTAAATAAAGGGTATAAATATATACCTCAAATTAAACACAATTATAATAATACAATTAAATCTATATTAAAAGATATAGATATTTTCATAAATAAAACTAGTATAAAATACAGTATTCCAGAATTTACTTTTCTGGAATGGAAACATAATATTAAAAAGGAAATTATAAATTATTATAATAATACACTTAAATACACAAAACCCAATTCAGACATTCCTTCTTTTAAAGAAAATATAATTAATTTACAGAAGGACTATATTATCACTCCTATAGATAAATGTCCCAATAATTTATCTTTAATTTGTAAAAATCTATACCACGATATACTAAAAAAGGAAATTGATAATAATCATAAATACACTTTTGCTAGAACTACAGGCACAAAAATCAAAAAAGACATCAAAAATGTTGAAAATTCACTAAAAATTTATAATAACCACAAAAATCCAAACATACCAAAGTTCTATATAATTCCTAAACTACACAAAAAACCTATTTCTTTCAGAACAATCACATCTGGTATAAATTCAGTCATAAAAAATATTGATATACAATTAGCCTCAACACTACAATTTATTATAAATAAATTAACTAATAAATATAATTATAAATTTATCGACTCAAATAAAAAAATCATTAATTATTTAATGAACAATTGGACAAACATTGAAACAGTACACACATTTGACTTTGAGGACCTATATTCTAAAATAAATTTAAGAGATCTAAATAATAAAATAACCAATTTATTTAATGAATTCATTAATGACAAAACTTTCTACATTAAAATTATTCATAACAGATATAAAACATTTAAATTAGATCTTAAAACAGCAAAAACTCTACTGGAAACATTTTTAAATTTTAACTATATAGAATTTAAAAATAAAATATATATTCAATCAGAAGGCGTTCCCATGGGTACTTCTTCTAGTCCGTTATTAGCAAATCTAATATTGTTCTGGTACGAAAGAGAATACTTTCTACAAAATAATATTAATTGGCAAATATTCCGATATGTAGATGACATAATAATATTTAATAATCCACTGTTTAAAAAATTAATACCTGAAATATATCCTAAATACTTGAAACTTAAGAACAATGAAAAAATTTATAGAAACAAAAAAGTTAACTTTTTAGACTTGAATATAGACCTTACAAATAGTGCTGTTAGAGTTTATAATAAAAAGAGTAATTATAATTTCAATATTATAAAATACTGTAATATGAATTCTAATATATCATTAAATTGCTGTAAAGGTATATATTATGGTCAGTTTCTAAGATTTTATAGAATAAATAATATATTAGATAATTTCATAGAAGATGTTAAAAATTTAAACATGGAATTTATTAAAAACAAATTTAGTATCAAACAAGTAAAATATTTCAACAGTATATCAATTATAAAATATTTAAAAAAAAATAAATGGAAATATCCATTTATGAAATCAACTTTCTATAATTTCTCTTAATATTAACTAATACAAATTTATAATCTTTAACAGTTAATTAAACTTTGATTAAATAACTGATTAAAAGATTTTTTCACAAGATTTTTAAAGTGTTAAAGTATATAGTTCATTTTTGTTTAATCTCCAATTTCTGGGGAGGAAAATGGAAGTTAAATAAAGGTGAATTTGCACAATTAATAGCTTTATTAAACTCTTATAATTTGCCTTTTTAAAGGAATATTAAAAGATGAATAAGTGTTAAATCAGTTATTTTGATATAACTAGCTGTAAAGATTATAAAATTTAGCTTTCTTCCTTTAACTATTTTTCCTTTCTTCTTTAATATTCTTGTTGTTCAAAAAAATTCTGAATAAATGGTCTAAATTTGAAATGTGGGGGGACATTCCCCTCCCGCGACATGTGTCAGCCAGAAATAGATATTCACAATGGAGGACGCCGCGGCCGAGGTAGGTTTACAGTTTGAATTTGTTAACACTTGTATCTGTTATATATGTTCATTTAAATATTTCACTGAAACAACTTAATATTAACACATAAATTCCGGTTTAAAAGAGATCTATGACATAATAAAGAAGGGGTGAAATGTCGCTGGAATTTTTATCTGAAGATCCCCGTTCCAGCAGATCTCTTTTTCCAATTCATTTCAATTTAAAGTCTTTTGTGTATGTCTGGTCTACCATTAGGGTTTCAAAACATAATATCCAAACTTATAACAAATGTTAATTCATACTATAGATATATTACTAAATACAACTATTTATAATCATATTATAAAATAAAAAAACCTTTAAAAATCTTTTTAAAAAAAAAAAGGATAAAATATAAAATCATAAAAAAAAATATATATATATATACTAACAATCTTATCTACCTTCTTTATAAAACTCTTTTTTTTTTCCTTATTATTAGTTTGATTAAAAGTGCATGGTTCTGTCTTTCTCTCTTTTTTCTAACTATTATATATATTCTCTCTTCGATTATTCTATATATAGGATTAGAGTATGTCTGAATGACGTGTAAAAGCCGATGTAATAGACGTTACTTTGTTAATTTTTATTGTTATTAATTATAAATATATAATTAACTTGAGGATGTAGTAGAAGTAAAGGATTTTTTTTTTTCTCTCTCTATCTACAAATTAATAACATTTTACAAATTTTATAATTTGAATTTAAATGATCATAATAGTGAAGATAATCTTAATACAAAACTGGACTATAAAATTAAATAACTATTTATTATTATATATATATATATAAATATATATATAGTGTAAAAACTATATAATAAAAATATAATAGTGATTCTATATTTAAAATTTAATGAGTAAACTGATAATAATGATAATTTATATCAAGTAGATTTGATTAGATTAGCAAGCTAAATCTAAATTAATTATAAAAATAAATAGTTGTTTAGTTTTGTATTAAAATTATATATAATTATATATATAGTATATATATATATAGTATAGTTATGAAATTTTTTTTAAGATTAATAATTTTTTTTATTTAATTTAAATGTGTGAGGTTTGTTTTTTTTTTTTTTTTTTTGTAATAAATAATTAGTTAGATTATATTTTTAAAAAAGAAAAAAAAAAGTAACACCAGCAAAGCATCGGCAGTTACGCGTCATAGGCTGGGTGAAAAAAGGAATAAGCGAAGAGAAAGTTTTAAAGAGAAGAGAGCAAAGACAGAACCATGATAATAATTTTCCAAATATAAAATAAAGCTAATTAGAGAGAGAGAAGTATTTTTTTTTTGCTCTATTTTCTCTCTTGATGAGAGAAGTTAGATTTTTGTAATTTTTTTTTTTCAAAATCTGTTGTTCTTAATAGTTTATTTTTCCTCTATTTTCCAAATATAAAAAAAAAATACTATTAATATACATATATATATATATATATATATATATGTATATTGTTGCATCATGATTAATGCGCGTATTTTAAAAATTATTTATAATATTATTTTTAATATATTTAAAATTTAAATTATATATTTATTTATTTTATAAAACAGATTATTACTATAAAATATTATGTACTATAAAACATTTGTATTTTGATACACTAAAATACCCCACCTGCTTTAAACTTTGATTTGATAAATAAAGAGATATTCTAGGTGCTACCTAAATATATAGTTGTCTTATTATTGACTGGTTTAACCTTGCAAGATGGTTGAGACACGTTCTGGAAAGATGCAAGACACGTCTGAGGAGAGACTCAAGACTGAAGAATCTGCCAAACCGCAGCCCAGTGCAACAATATATATTGGCGAAACCGCTGAGAGGGTTAACTATTGATGAGCCAAGCCCTCTCAATCAATAACTCATATCATTGCAGTAAGGTCTGTAGAGATAATATTTGATGATATTTAAAAGAAATGCATTGCCAGTAAATTTATTTGTGTAAAATTTTAATTTCTATATTTAAAAAAATATTTTTTTAAATTTTTATTCATTGACGAATGACCCGGGCAACGCCCGTGTTTTACCCGATTGAATGTTTTTATTCAAATACTATTTGTTACAATTATAAATTGGAGCCGTGGATGTCACTCTTGTGAAACGTCCCGCTCCAAACTTTACATGTACATTAGGTCAGCTGGAATTACCCCTCATTTTCACCGCTAGAGGCGCGAGCGAATTGACTTTTTGTAAATATACATAATTATAAAGATAGAAGCTTCTATAGAAGATAATGATGATGCGCGCGCATCCGTGACAGCGATGAGGAATTGAGGAAAGACGGTCGTGACTATATATTAATGACGAATGACCCGGGCAACGCCCGTGTTTTACCCGATTAAATGTTTTTATTCAAATACTATTCGTTACAATTATAAATTGGCGCCGTGGATGTCACACTTGTGAAACGTCCCGCTGCAAACTTTGTGTCTGAGAAGCGATATTTTTATAGAAAGATGATCTGGCTTTTGTTTTCTGCTCGAATGAATGTTTTTCTGTTAGAATTTTGTTCCTGCGTACAAAATAATGAACTGGTTTCACCCGTGGTCTCTGCTTTTTGGAATTTTTCCCGATATAATTTTGTATCTGATAATCAAACATGATACAGCAATATCGTCATCATCATTTTCTGACTAAAAATATATAGTTTTAATAATTGATTTATATATATTTTTAAATAGCCTATCGTCTTCCCCGTATTTTTTACCTATGTATGGAAATTTTGGTTTGAATTAGTGAACTACTGCGAATTTGTATACCGGACATACAAACAAACATACAAACAGACAAACATTCATTTTTATATATATAGAGATTTACTCTTCATTGTTGGCTTTTTATATTATATTTACTCTTCATTGTTGGCTTTTTATCTTACATTCACTCTTCATTGTTGGCTTTTTTATATTATATTTACCCTTCATTGTTGGCTTTTTATCTTACATTCATTCTTCAAGGTTGGCTTTTTATATTACATTTACTATTCATTGTTGGCTTTTTATCTTACATTCACTCTTCATTGTTGGCTTTTTATATTACATTCACTCTTCATTGTTGGCTTTTTATCTTACATTCATTCTTCATTGTTGGCTTTTTATATTACATTTACTCTTCATTGTTGGCTTTTTATCTTACATTCACTCTTCATTGTTGGCTTTTTGTATTATATTTACTCTTCATTGTTGGCTTTTTATCTTACATTCATTCTTCATTGTTGGCTTTTTATATCATATTTACTCTTCATTGTTGGCTTTTTATCTTACATTTATTCTTCATTGTTGGCTTTTTATATTACATTTACTCTCTATTGTTGGCTTTTTATCTTACATTCATTCTTCATTGTTGGCTTTTTATATCATATTTACTCTTCATTGTTGGCTTTTTATCTTACATTCATTCTTCATTGTTGGCTTTTTATATTATACTAATGATGATGCGCGCGCATCCGTGACATGAGGAATTGAGGAATTGATTGACGGTGGAAAGATGGTCGTGACTATTTTTATTCATTGATAATTCTACTTTTTGGTAATCATCATTTTTAGAATAACTTTCAGTTTTGTTGTAAATATGCGTAGTTAACATATCTATCTTTTTGAATCACTAATATATAGGATTAACTTTATAAATTATATATATTATGAAAATAACTAATGTGTAATATTTCCTCAAGTAATTAAAAATATAAGCTGCTTGATGGTAAATAATTATTTTTTTTTAATCACGACTGCATCTTTAACCTTTTATCTTATCGATCCTTTGTCTTATCAACCCTTTATCTAACAACAAATAAATTATTCATAACATATATATTTTAATAAAATAATTATCCACAGCCCGTACTGCAATGATAAAATAATTGGAGAGTCTAACTCATCAGTGGTGAACCCTCCCAGCGTTTTCACCAGTTTAGTCTACTATACCGCTGTTATATTGTATTTGGCTGTTTTCCTTCAAACCTATACTTAAGCTATACTATTATAGAAAAGGTATTTTAAATTAACTATGGACATAAGCTTTGAGGACAGTTGAAATACCTACAGTTATAAATATAGATGTCTGTATTTTGGGAGACCGTGTATTTTATCAACCTCAGCGTTGAACCGTGGGATTTTGAAGAATTTGTAGATTAGAAAAACTATATAAAAACTGAAAAATCTCGTTTCAAAGAAAGATCTAATAATTTTATGAGTTGTGTTTTCAGCTAATCTATGTAAATTTATATAGGCTTGTAGATATTAGACACAATGATTCATGTGTGTAAAAATATATAAAGAACTTCCAAAGGATAAATATTATTTGGTAATATATATCGAATTTATTTTAAAAACAAAGGAGGCATATCCTGACCAGGAGCACATGTGCTTTTTAGATGGCAGAATGCCATCTAGTGGAACAGAAATCAACTAAACATTGATTTAACCTGTTCCCTGATATTTGACCAACCCAATTCCTTTATAAATAAAATAAAAATCCATCCAGGAACGCAAACAGGGGACAGGCTAAATCAACGTTCAGTTGATTTCTGTTTCACTAGATGGCGCTCTGCCATCTAAAAAGCGCATGTGCTCCTGGTCAGGATATGCCTTCTTTGTTTTTTTTAATATCAACACCTGACCTTTTTATTTTTAAGTTATTTTTTCAGATATCGAATTATAAAAAAGGCACCGGCGAATTCACGATCTCCGGTTTACTAGACAGGCGCTTTAACCAACGGATTGATCTGTAGAGCATTTGATAGCACGACTTCTACCAAGATCACCTGACATGGATTCTGATGTTGTCCAGCGGACCTGCAAAGTGGGGGCTGTTTGTCTCCACCTAGGGACCTGCGAGGACGTCCCAGCTGGTGCAGAGGACCCACTGTCCTTCCGCTGTCTTTGTCCCTGTGGAGCGTGTGGTGACACCTGTCAGATCCGTGAGTTGTCCCTTTCCTGTCCCTGTGGAGACACCCGTTAGGTCGATGTAATGGCTGGTGATGTCAGGCCATGTCTTTGATGGCGGTAAGTACTGATTGGCTGATGATGCCCTGCCCAAAATAACAGGCCACGCTCCTATAGCAATAAAGTCTAAGTAGTAAGTCTCTATCCAGCCTGTTACTCCAAGACATTAGGCTACTTCCATGATATTGATGTAACTTATGACTGACGAGTACTCAAGTCATAGCACCATAATATTATGATACGACCCCACATTTCCACTTAAATAAAGACTTAAGTATGTTCAACCCCCGTATAAAACTGATGAATAAGTAGTCAGCCCAATACTCCTCCTTCAGTGCCTTCCTCTACTGAGGATGGGCCACATGGTCTCTCCATACTTCCTCCGCCATCCTCTTCATCTCCTCGTGTCGTCCAGTCCATTGTTTTAGATCGTCTGTGTATCCCCGACGTCTCCTTCCCCTCGATCTCTTCCCCGGAGCTTTCCCTAGAACACTGTCAGCAATGTCTCAGCCCAGTACATCGACCTATAAAACCATGTGTTCAACGAAAGTGTTGTTCCAGCCCACTTCACCAAGATCCCGGGCCATGCCCTCCCAGAGAACAACCTGAAGGAGCAGAGCACGCCCGACGAAGCCTCCTGTCTGTCGCTGTGTCTGAACAACCCGCTGTGTCGATCTGTGGACAGAGAACCAGCCACGGGGATGTGCTACCTCAACTCCGTGGACCGCTCAGCTCAGGACATCATGGAGTACCCCAGCGTCGACCACTACTTCCCCAACTGTACCTGTCCACATTAGTCCCCTGACACCACTCTGATAGCATCACACTTCCTTTTTAATATTATATAATCCCTTCCGTAAATTTATAAATAAAAGACAATTCGCGCTGAGGGAAGAATTTCTTTTAATATATAACGGTAATACAAGGGTTCAACAGCGCTTCGACGGGTATAACAACGCTATTAAAACTTTTAATTAATCAAAAACAATATATATATATTTAATTAAAAAAGCATATAGTGGATCAAAAAATAATTTATTTTACCAATATTTCAGTTGGCTGAACGCCAACCTTTATCAAGGTGTTATAACATTTTAAAGTGTGTCAACAACAAACTCAGCGCCACATAACGTCAACAGCATTAAGTTTTTAAAAATATTTTGTTATATTCAATGGGGAGAAAAATTTGAATATAACTGAATTGAATATAACAAAATATTTTTAAAAACTTAATGCTGTTGACGTTATGTGGCGCTGAGTTTGTTGTTGACACACTTTAAAATGTTATAACACCTTGATAAAGGTTGGCGTTCAGCCAACTGAAATATTGGTAAAATAAATGATTTTTTGATCCAATATATGCCTTTTTAATTAAAGATTTATCTATGGATTGCTCTATTTTCAAAACAATATACATATATGGATTCGTTTGATTTCTTAAAAGTTTTAGTAACATAGTTATACCTGTCTAAGGGCTGTTGAAAGCTTGTATTATTGTTATATATTCAAATTACAAATATATTTTCACAATGAGTATTTTTACTACTTTTAAAGTCGATATTATAGTAAGCCCGTTAAAGAGCGATTAACACTTGAAAGCTAGCGTTTTTTAAATAAAAAAGATACTCATTGTGAGAATATATTTGTAATTTTAATACTTTTTTCACAATTATATCATTAATTGTTAAAAAGAAATTCTTCCCTCTGTGAATTGTCTTTTGTTTATAATTTTCTTTTTAAATTTGAAGATCATTTGTTGAAAAGTTTGTTTGGAGAGAGAGAGAAATATATGTCTGCCCATCAGCCAATCATTCCCCTGAGAGGAAGGACAGCGAATAACTGAAACGCCGGAAACTATATTAAAAAATATTAGTTGAGATATAGCCATGTATTTTTCCAAACTTTTTCTTTAGAAGCCTTTTTTAATGATTGAACCCAAATGAAATATAAAACAAATTTATAGAATGAAACAGTAAAATCTTTCCAGAAGTTAGCTAACATGCTAACAAGGCGGGTGTTCAAACATTTCTTGACATTCACTTTTATTGAAATCTTGTCAATTAGGCTTAAAAAAAAAAGAATGAAAAAAATGCAATTACACACCTATCCCCCGATTTACACAGTACTTGTTTTACACGTTTTCGCTTTTACACGGTTTTCCAAATAAGTTTTTTTTTTTATCGCACTATACTAAATGCTACTGTGATTGAACACATGCGCTGTGTACACATCTCACGAGGAATCCTGAGCTTATGTGCTGACTACATATTTTAACCTGTCAATGCATTTTATTTTTATTTCTGTGTACACCTATCCCCCGATTTACACGTTTTTCTCAGGAACGTATCTACCGTGTAAATCGGGGGATAGGTGTATAAACAATGATTTCTTGAGCTCAGAGATAAGGCCTGGTGACCCTCCCATTATCTGGAACTGTACTGTACGACGTTAGGGGGCTCTTTTTCCTTCTTATCTAATCAACACCTATCTTTCTTTTATCTTCCCTGGCCTAGGGAATCTAACCTTTTTGAACTACCTTAGTTGCGTGCAGCACCTTGATACTTTGATATGGTGCATTGCGGTTTGTCTGCTTGCTACATTGTTTTAAGGCTTAAAAATCATACACTTTGGTTAGTATCACGTAAAACAATATTCTCTCTTGACGTTGGGGGAGGTATATCAATTTGTTTTCGTATTATATCTTATCTTTCTACTCAATATTGATACGAGGTATTAATTTATTGAATTGTGAACTCTTCAGCTTCTTATCATAAGGATAGTCCACACTGTCTGACCTTTCCTCCCTATACCGCTAATATGGCCACAATAAGTCCCTCCCTTTAATTCTTCCATTGCAGTAAGGGCAGTAGAAATTGTTTCGCTGGTTCAAATCACATTAATAGGTACCGCTCAGCAAGAGCAACCTAGTTCATGATAATTGAAACAGTGAATAATATGTGAAGGTTATTCACATATTAAACAAATTTTAACGCGGGATTCAATCCCGGTTCATGACTGTCGGGAATCGAGCGTGTTATCCTCTCATACACCGACTTTAGAAATTGTTTTATTATAAAAAGAATGCGTCTAAAATAGTTTCGTAATTTGATATCTTATCTCTGTTTATTATCATCACATTATAAATATGTTAATGCACCAAAAGAGGAATCTCTCTTTGATACATGAATTTTAACCTCCCGTAACACCTTATGTTGTCAAAAAATAGTACAAATGTGTACTGGGATAAGGTGCATAAATTAAGAAAAAGGCATCTCCTTATCGTGCAACTGAAAATTGCTGATGGCTTGCACCATCTATCGGAATAAATTTACCAATTTTTTGGTCGTTAAGGTACAACTTGCACCACGCTGATGAGAGCCAACAGCCCGAAACGCGTCCGTGGTTAGCTTTTCTTGATTAATCAAGAATGGGTATTTGGCCAATTCTGGAATAATTAGAAATCAACGTGAATAATTGGTATTTATTCCGATAGATGGCGCAAGCTATCAGCAACTTTCAGTTGCACGATAAGAAGATGCCTTTTTCTTAACCATATGTTGTATTATTGCTTGAAATCGGCCCTTGTCACTTCACCAGCTTAACCCCCTGTTTGGTAAATTTGACCAATTCCAGAACCCCTCTCATAGAATGTTATGAAATCGAAGCCGTCCCTGTACTGATGAGGGCCAAAGACCGAAACTATGGTATACATGTTGTTGGCTTTTTGTCTGAATTTGTCAAACTAGTGTTGTGGCTCATCCTTTATCATTACTAGTAAAGATTTTTAACTAGGCTGATGTACAGTGTGCATTGTTCTGATGTATAATTAAAGGGAGAGGTATCTCTTTTGGTACATGAATATCATATTTTATATTTGTTATGCAACTTTATGTTATATATGTTAATATGTATATAATTTGAAAAATTATATTTTTGAGTAATTTTATATGTATTTTACTTCTCATTAACCCCGAGGTATATGTGGTTACATATACTGTAGTCGAGGTCGTCGTAAAGCGGAAGGCTGCACAAAATGATGAGTGGACTAGGTCCCGGTTTAACATGTGTCATAAAGAGGGAGGTTTCATTGAGCAGAGATCAGGTCTAGGTTTGTGGTCATATTGGCGATATATTGAGGAGAGCTCGGGCAGTGAGAGTATCCTTATGTTAAGAAACTGAAGAGTTGACAATTCAATAAATTATTCCCTTGTATCCAATATTGAGTCGAAATATCAGGCTTCCAGAGAAAAGTATCTTTTCAGAAACTTTTTAATCTCTACCTTTCAGGCACGGACACCCTTCTACAGGGGAACCGCGGTACAAGGACGGTAGAAAGGGCATTCATGTCTGAAAGCTAAAGAGATTGAAAGGTTTTTTAAAAGATACTTTTTCCTGGAGACTTGATATTTTCACTCAAACTGAAGAGTTTTCAAATACTTCTTAGATGTGTGTGAGCGGCCATTACGAGACTTGAATTCTCAGGAACTGTATCTCCTGGTTTCCGCCTATGTAAACCTCTTATTTCCCTCTTTCTGATTGGTTTTTACGTAAGGACGCCTAACAGTGATAGAGAGAAAAGTTACTTCAGGGTTGAAAACTCCCAATATTTGAGTCAATTCAATACATACCGGGGTAACCAATATTTCGGTCAAATCCTGACCCTATATTGGTAAAACCAATTTTGACCTTTTTTAAATTATTATTTAAAGTAACAGATTTCATATTTCTTTAAAATTATATACACCTATCCCCCGATTTACACGGTAGATACGTTCCTGTGAAAAACGTGTAAATCGGGGGATAGGTGTATACAGAAATAAAAATAAAATGCATTGACAGGTTAAAATATGTAGTCAGCACATAAGCTCGGGATTCCTCGTGAGATGTGTACACAGCGCATGTGTTCAATCACAGTAGCATTTAGTATAGTGCGATAAAAAAAACGTATTTGGAAAACTGTGTAAAAGCGAAAACTTGTAAAACAAGTACCGTGTAAATCGGGGGATAGGTGTATATTAAAAACGAATATATTTTTATGTTTTAATAATCAAACTTTAGATTTCTCTCTGAAAAACTTCAATTTTTACCCTGTCTCCCAAAATATTCATTGGATAACGTTTTTTGTGTGTTGTTCTAATCTTTATTTATCTGATTTTTTTTAAATAAGGCAACAGATTTTTGGAGATGTTCTGTTTATTTTTATTGAAATCTCAAGCAACATTATAATTCATATTTTACATCAAATAACCTAGATAAATTGTTTTGGGATGAACTATAGCAAACAAAAATGATTTTATGCCAGAATTCAACATACTACTTCTACAAAATGTTTATAAGAATTAAAAATAATTTGTTTCGCTGCACTCACTTCACATAGAAGTAATAAAGAATTCAATGCAATAAGTTGGCTCTTTTCTTTTCTCTTCTATCAAGGAGAACACCATTTCCCACACTTTACATAGATCTTTGTGTTTACTATATATATATACAGTATAACCTCCATGAGAGGACACCTCTCTATAAAGGACAGTTTTCATTTGCAAAATTATCATTTTTACTTTTTAGCCACTCTCCGGTAAGAGAACACTTCTCCCTAAAGGACACTTTAGCTCTGCAAAGGACAGTTTTCATTTACAAAATTACCATTTTTACAAATTAGCAACTTTCTGGTAAGAGGACACTTCTCCCTAAAGGACACTTTAGCTCTGCAAAGGACATTTTTCATCGCCAAAAATATAATTTTTACCATTTAGCCACTCTCCGGTAAGAGAACACTTCTCCCTAAAGGATACTTTGTCTATGTAACTAGGTGTCCTTTACAGAGAGGTTCTGCTGTATATATATATGTAGTAACAAATGCCCCAATACCCAACATTCATATTTTATATGTACTCCGTTACATATTTTCCTTCTTCAGTGTCTTCTTCTACTGAGGGTGGGCCATATGGTCTCTCCATACATCCTCTTTCAGAGGTTTCCTCTACTGAGGGTGGCTGGCCACATGGTCTCTCCATATCTCCCTCCTTCAATGCCTTCCTCTACTGAGGGTGGCTGGCCACATGGTCTCTCCATATCTCCCTCCTTCAATACCTTCCTCTACTGAGGGTGGGCCACATGGTCTCTTCATATCTCCCTCCTTCAATGCCTTCCTCTACTGAGGGTGGGCCACATGGTCTCTTCATATCTCCCTCCTTCAATGCCTTCCTCTACTGAGGGTGGGCCACATGGTCTCTCCATATCTCCCTCCTTCAATGCATTCCTCTACTGAGGGTGGCTGGCCACATGGTCTCTCCATACTTCCTCCTTCAATGCCTTCCTCTACTGAGGGTGGGCCACATGGTCTCTCCATATCTCCCTCCTTCAATGCCTTCCTCTACTGAGGGTGGCTGGCCACATGGTCTCTCCATACTTCCTCCTTCAATGCCTTCCTCTACTGAGGGTGGGCCACATGGCCTCTCCATATCTCCCTCCTTCAATGTCTTCCTCTACTGAGGGTGGCTGGCCACATGGTCTCTCCATACTTCCTCCTTCAATGCCTTCCTCTACTGAGGGTGGGCCACATGGTCTCTCCATATCTCCCTCCTTCAATGCCTTCCTCTACTGAGGGTGGCTGGCCACATGGTCTCTCCATACTTCCTCCTTCAATGCCTTCCTCTACTGAGGGTGGGCCACATGGTCTCTCCATATCTCCCTCCTTCAATGCCTTCCTCTACTGAGGGTGGCTGGCCACATGGTCTCTCCATACTTCCTCCTTCAATGCCTTCCTCTACTGAGGGTGGGCCACATGGTCTCTCCATATCTCCCTCCTTCAATGCCTTCCTCTACTGAGGGTGGCTGGCCACATGGTCTCTCCATACTTCCTCCTTCAATGCCTTCCTCTACTGAGGGTGGGCCACATGGCCTCTCCATACTTCCTCCTTCAATGCCTTCCTCTACTGAGGGTGGGCCACATGGTCTCTCCATATCTCCCTCCTTCAATGCCTTCCTCTACTGAGGGTGGCTGGCCACATGGTCTCTCCATACTTCCTCCTTCAATGCCTTCCTCTACTGAGGGTGGGCCACATGGTCTCTTCATATCTCCCTCCTTCAATGCCTTCCTCTACTGAGGGTGGGCCACATGGTCTCTCCATATCTCCCTCCTTCAATGCCTTCCTCTACTGAGGGTGGCTGGCCACATGGTCTCTCCATACTTCCTCCTTCAATGCCTTCCTCTACTGAGGGTGGGCCACATGGTCTCTCCATATCTCCCTCCTTCAATGCCTTCCTCTACTGAGGGTGGCTGGCCACATGGTCTCTCCATACTTCCTCCTTCAATGCCTTCCTCTACTGAGGGTGGGCCACATGGCCTCTCCATATCTCCCTCCTTCAATGTCTTCCTCTACTGAGGGTGGCTGGCCACATGGTCTCTCCATACTTCCTCCTTCAATGCCTTCCTCTACTGAGGGTGGGCCACATGGTCTCTCCATATCTCCCTCCTTCAATGCCTTCCTCTACTGAGGGTGGCTGGCCACATGGTCTCTCCATACTTCCTCCTTCAATGCCTTCCTCTACTGAGGGTGGGCCACATGGTCTCTTCATATCTCCCTCCTTCAATGCCTTCCTCTACTGAGGGTGGGCCACATGGTCTCTCCATATCTCCCTCCTTCAATGCCTTCCTCTACTGAGGGTGGCTGGCCACATGGTCTCTCCATACTTCCTCCTTCAATGCCTTCCTCTACTGAGGGTGGGCCACATGGTCTCTCCATATCTCCCTCCTTCAATGCCTTCCTCTACTGAGGGTGGCTGGCCACATGGTCTCTCCATACTTCCTCCTTCAATGCCTTCCTCTACTGAGGGTGGGCCACATGGTCTCTCCATATCTCCCTCCTTCAATGCCTTCCTCTACTGAGGGTGGCTGGCCACATGGTCTCTCCATACTTCCTCCTTCAATGCCTTCCTCTACTGAGGGTGGGCCACATGGCCTCTCCATACTTCCTCCTTCAATGCCTTCCTCTACTGAGGGTGGGCCACATGGTCTCTCCATATCTCCCTCCTTCAATGCCTTCCTCTACTGAGGGTGGCTGGCCACATGGTCTCTCCATACTTCCTCCCTCAATGCCTTCCTCTACTGAGGGTGGGCCACATGGTCTCTCCATACTTCCTCCTTCAATGCCTTCCTCTACTGAGGGTGGGCCACATGGCCTCTCCATACTTCCTCCGCCATTCTCTTCATATCCTCGTATATCACCTTTAAGAACATTAAACTAAAGATTCCAACCCAAGCACCAGATACACTTCACTTACAGCTTGGAGAGAGCATCGTCCTTACGACAACCTTGGCTCCCACATTTAGAAAGTTAAGTTGAGTCATTTTCTGCTTGAGATGGTCTTATTTGCTGAGGTTCAACTTGATGATTGCTAAGACCTCGACTATGTTTAGAGTTTAGTAAACATAAACATCAATTCAATATATGCGAAAATATGCCTTTTTTCAAACAAAAAGCTCAATTTTTATCTCAAATTGAAGGTGAGACCTTTGCAACTGTGTTACATAGTCTGAAAATTATCATATATGAAGACTGTTATAACATATATTCGAACAAATTTTAATATATAATTTTTAAATTGATGAAATATTTTGTTTCTTAACTTTTTCATACCAGCGTAGTTTTTTGTACCTTTTTACATAATTGCGCTTACTCACGATGGATATGCATTATATTTCCAACTTTTTAAAATTGGATTTTTAAAAAATAATAATAATTAACCAAACCACACCTAAAATCCTAGAAGTCTATCTACGCATTTGCATTGTTATTTGTATTGAGAAAGTGTGCAAATTTTTAGGCTTCTAGGTGGTTTGGGTGCATGTTAAAAATTGATTGTGAGAATTGGGGGCAGGAATGAAAAATAGTTAAATAAAAGCATTTATTTAAATGTTGATTCGCGTATTATAAGGGATGAAGCTAAATGGATTCTCCCGGTTACTTCTATTTTGCATATACACAAGTATTGAATGGCCATGTCTATCGGCAGCAAAGAATAAAGAATTTAAAACTCATTCAGCACAAAGGCTTTAAATAGTCTGGGTCAAATAGTTTATAATAGGGGAAAATATACAATATTTAATAGGTTCTGCAGACTTTTTATTATAAATAGACAGCTTCATGCAGCTTGAGGAACTACACTACTATGCGACTTGATACATTACATCAATGTAAATAATTAATAAGTTACTTTAGAACATAACTCATTGTAAATAGCTCAACTTGATCAACTTTCTCTCTCCACGATACTAATTATTACAGATAACTTCATTAAATCAACTTCCATCATTGCTTAACATACTGTAAATAACTACTTTGCGATTTCTTCTATCTACTTATGTTGTTGTTTATTTGTTTAATGTATATGTTTATCCAATGCTCTTTTTCTTAATTGTTTATTTTCTTTTTGATAATCCTGTTACCTACTCTACTACAATTATTGTAAATAGTTTCACGCGCAATTATCCAGATCGGATATAGCGTGTCTTATTTGCAACTGGTAATAAATAAATAAGGCGTTAAATAAACTTACAATTAACCTAAATATAACGAGGAAATCAAAAAACAAAGAGAAACCCATTAGAAGGTACACTCATGGACAAAACTTAAGGAGGTTTTACCTTTTAGCATTTATGTCGGGATTCAGACAATAACTCTGAAAGATACACTCATGGACAAAACTTAAGGAAGTTGTACCTTTTAGCATTTATGTCGGGATTCAGACAATAACTCTGAAAGATACACTCATGGACAAAACTTAAAGAAGTTGTACCTTTTAACATGTATGTCGGGATTCAGACAATAACTCTGAAAGATACACTCATGGACAAAACTTAAAGAAGTTGTACCTTTTAGCATGTATGTCGGGATTCAGACAATAACTCTGAAAGATACACTCATAGACAAACTTAAGGAAGTTGTACCTTTTAGCATGTATGTCGGGATTCAGACAATAACTCTGAAAGATACACTCATGGACAAAACTTAAGGAAGTTGTACCTTTTAGCATTTATGTCGGGATTCAGACAATAACTCTGAAAGATACACTCATGGACAAAACTTAAAGAAGTTGTACCTTTTAACATGTATATCGGGTTTCAGACAATAACTCTGAAATATACACTCATAGACAAACTTAAGGAAGTTGTACCTTTTAACATGTATATCGGGTTTCAGACAATAACTCTGAAAGATACACTCATGGACAAAACTTAAGGAAGTTGTACCTTTCAGCATGTATATCGGGATTCAGACAATAACTCTAAAAGATATTACAGTGACCTTTATTGAAGACACGAGATAACCAAGTGTAAACAAAATTGCCTCTGTCTCCTTAAGTTTGAGTGTACAACAATGTGTAAAGAAAGTGCTAAGACACGTATTTCTATTTGATCTTTTGATTAAGACATCCTTTTTTTACGTCAATCGGGAAAATCAAAGAGCTGTACGCGGCCGTGATGGAGGAACCAATACTGTTTACGTCATATTTCCGGTCCTTTTATTCCCTCTTCTCTGATTTTCGCAATGTTAAAATCGGCAACACGTTTCTTGGCGATCGTTACACCATCAGGGATTGTACAATATCGTCCTTCATGGACTTTGATTGTCAGGCAAGATCTATCTTGTCAGCAGAGCTATTAGACATTTGACGGATTTTTTAAACTTCTATCAAACACAATTTTTATCTCCCTACCATAATTTTTATTACAAAATTTAATTTAAAGCTAATTAGAAAATATCACAAAGCAATAACACGCCATCTATACATATAAAATGAAAGGATGTAAAAGCACCAATGTTTCTTTTATACATAATACAAACTTCGACTGTCCTTACTGCGATGAAAAATATATTTTCATCACAATATATTTTTTCATCGCAGTAAGGACAGTAGAAGTTTGTATTATGTATAAAAGAAACATTCGTGCTTTTACATCCTTTCATTTTATATAAATTAGAAAGTACGTATATACAGTTAAACCTATCTATAGCGTCCCATCTAAATAGCGCCTTCCTCTCTATAGCGCTCGATTTTAAATACGTAGTACGATGCGATTTACATTAAAAGTGACCTGTCTATAGCATCCCCTCTCTATAGCACCCTATTTTGGTGAGTCCCAAGAGGGGGCGCTATAGACAGGTTTAACTGTATATTTCAAATCTATTGAATATATATCTGGATATACACATGTATTTTAACGACGGGAGAGTTAACTTTTATTTTTATCAGATTGTTTAGAAAGATATCTTAATTACAACACAAAACTGTCTTCAGCCTGAACTATATGTTCAGGTACTAAATATGAACATATGAAGGGTCAAATAACCCTCAGCTCATCATTATCTGCCACAAATTACTCGAGAAGAAGTCTCCATGGCTGGTCCTGTGGCGACTGGCATTTTCTCTTCTTCTTCTTTCTTATCTCCACTCAATCATATTAGGGTATCAAGCTTGTTTGACAACCATCTTGACTAGGTGAAGTAGAATGCGTCTGCCTTTGTCATTAGGACTGGGACCACTACTCAGTGGCAGGCCGAATTAGCTCCAAAAGAAATGGCCTCTGACATGAGGAACAGACGCCATGTGCAGCCTACTGACATACTCCTAACATGGAGTACAAACGCTGCTCGTCCTGTATCCCTAGATCAGGAGACCTTACAGGGTACTATCATCCGGGCCAGCAGAACCCAGATTTTTTAGTGAGCTTGTTACTGCTCCCTCTCCTCCTTTTTCATCCGGGCTTGGGACCGGCAAAGACGGAGTTTAAAATGGACCGATGGATGGTTTGGCTGCCTAGCCTCTTTGGTTTGTACGCCTGCAGTTGAAGCATCACTCTAACCAACCCACTTCCTAGTTATCTAGCCAATAGAGAAACTGATGCACGCTCCTGTACAGAGCGACAAATTCACACAGTCTTCGCGCTCGCTTCTAAAGTATAGTTCCGTAGGGACCGCCAATATCCCATAGGCGTCTATAGAATTTATCGTCAGCTGGAATGCTTTCCAAGCTGTCCTGCTTGGATAAAACTGTCCTACGCAACCAATAAGACTGTCTCTCCAGCTTCTTTTAACATTCCTACCACCTTTATGTCCACTCTGAATCTTGTGACGATTTAGGGTACTCTGAGGTAAAGTTCGACACAGGGAACATCGCGGAGACAAGGATGTTACTTCTTTCGTTCCTCATTATGCTTCTGGCAAGGCCGCTCCCAATCGCGCATACACAGAGCGAACATTGAAATTTTTAAGAGTCCATGACGGACTTCCCATCGGCGCGAGGATCCCAACGCGGAGTTGCCATCTCCACTTCTTAATTCCTAAGGAGATGTGGGGTTTAGCGCCCCTTTCCTTTCGCAACCGGCCACCTCAGGACCAACCAGTTTTTGATACAGGGCCTTCTTTTCCCCTTTTGAGAAGGAAAGTGGTGAAACAAATTACGCTTTTAGGGATGAGTGGAGTGGGTTGGATAATCTTTTCCTCCCCCCGTTCAAACCTTTCGTTCTCTGAGGAATTACTAGTGATTGAGACTGAATATGCGCCATTGGGAGAATCCTTGCCGAGCGCTCTATGGAAAAGTAATGGGAGTATTGAGTAATGCAAGCGTCACTGGCAAATTCTTTAAAAGGGTCCCCGCGTTTATCCCATTTAAGGAATTCCTTGTGGATCTCATAAAATCAAAGTCCACCCTGGACTTACGAAGGCTGTAGCCATGGCCTACAGGTGGACGTTTTGGATTTGCCAAAGCTAGCGTAGTGCCATTGACCTGAGTCTGCTCAATTGCAGAGATGATCGATAAATAACGTATAGAACGACATTTGACCCGCATGTGTTTCTTTTGAACGAAAAATCGAAATTTATTTTAAGAAGAAATAACGACCATTTCTAACCTTAGGGATGAAGTATGAAAGGATGAATTGTGAAGAGCAGAGGGTTCCCACCCCTGGATACTTTATTTTTCCGTTAATCATTACTTTTCACAATTCATCCTTTCATACTTCATCCCTAAGGTTAGAAAAAATCGTTATTTCTCCTTAAAATAAATTTCAATTTTTCGTTTAAAAGAAACGCATGCGGGATAATTTTCAAATGTCGTTCTACAATCATAAGCCGCATTATATTGTATTATAAATAACGTATATATACTTCATATTTTATATGTTGTATGTACCATAATTGTACATAGACATGCAAGAATCACTAAGATGCAAGAAATATATTGGCCGTATCAATTCTTGATTGGACAACATAGTCTGCTCTCTGACGTCACCATCAGTATATAAGATAAGTTCCTTATGAGCCCAAGAGATAGACAGCAGTAAACAGAGGACAGTAGCGGAGAACGGTCGCCTAGCTTCCAGATTGACCAGTGACCCCAGGACTCCCCCATAGTCCCACTCACCTTCCCTGGTACCGCCCTAAAACAAGGTAACCATGTTCCTGTGTGTGTGGATTCCTTTTGTCTTCGCGCTAGAACACTTCCATTCTGGACCCATGACTGCAAGTTGGATCAAGAGTCTACTGTGAAGGTTTCGGTTCCACGTTTTTTTTTTTTTTTTTGCTTATCCCTAGTACACGTGGTACAGACCATGATAATCATGGTGGGTAGAGGTAGACGACTGCTTTTACTGTAAGTGTACCACATGTCTATACATGTGAAAATCAGTTCGACTTTGCACTTACAAATGTGCCAAAGCCCCGTTTGGTTACTTGCACTCGCTGGTAGGGTTGGACTTTTGCAAGAATCGGGGACCATTGGAGCATTTTTTTTAACATAAAAAGTGCCCAATGAGGGAATCGAACCCGGGTCGTAGCGGTCGAAAACCAACGGTTCAGACCATCCTTCCACCGACCCCCAGGATTTTATACAGGATTTTACGAATAGTGTTTATAATCTATAATCAAAATTGTGCTTTATCATTGATGTTAAAATAATACTCTGTTAAACACGATGTTATATGATAAGGCATTTTGATTGCAAAGTAAACAAAAATAAAACACTTTGGTTATAAATAACCAATAATTAGCAGATATTATGTTTACATCATGACTAGTCATTGTTTGAAGGATCCATTTAACACATGTTACGTCTGCGGTGAGTCAACTCTTTGCTTTTTTAATTCTTGGTCAAATAGTGGAGAAATTAGGATGTGTTCTTAGAAATAGACATGTTACATAGGTGTATGATATATCCTCTTATCTTTTGTGGCAGATTATCAAGAGCTCTAATCTTCTTGACAATTGAGGCGATGTGAAAAAATAATTTTTGTTGTTGTCGTGTCTCAGATGTCCCCATGCAACTCTATCACAACAATCGCAATGTCCTCTATCTCAGAAAAAAATAGCACAAATGTGAAATTGTACTGAAATAAGGTACATAAATTAAGAAAAAAAAAAGGCATCTCCTTATCGTGCAACTGAAAGTTGCTTATGGATTGCGCCATCTATCGGAATAAATGTAAGTTATGCGTTGATTTTTAATTGATTAATGTTGATTAATCAAGAATGGGTATTTGGCCAATTCTGGAATAATTTAAAATCAACAAATAGTTGATATTTATTCCAATAAATGGTGCAAGCCATTAGCAACTTTCAGTTGCACGATAAGGAGATGCATTTTTTATTTATTGAGGCTGTGTTGTTGTTGTTGTTGTCGTGTCCAATGAAGAGTCTCAGATGTCTCTATGCATCTCTATCACATCAGCAGCAATGTCCACTATCTTGCTCTTCATTAGAAAATGGGTGCCGTTGCCACGTTAGTCACCTTGGACCATAATTTGGTCAAATATTCCAAGGGTCCAGGGGGACCTCAGGGAAGTGTGGTCGGACTTCTTCCCCTTCCTGAGGCTATATTCCCCATTAATACGATTAAATGGACCTTACACTTTTGTTGACATTAATGCTTCTTTTAGATTAAATCTCTCTCATCAAACCTAAATTAATTACATCAATTAAAATTAATTTGCCCAAACAGTTAGAGGCCTAACCATTATTAAGCCAAGTCCTCTTATCAAGTATTCTAACATCATAACAAGAGTTGTAGTCTTTGTAAAACAACACTTGAAGTTACACCGCATGAGTTTCTTTTATTTTCTTTTATTTCAAGGTGAAATATTGACTATTTCTAACCTTTTTGGATGAGGTATGAAAGGGTGAATTATGAAGAGTAATGATGAACGGAAAAATAAAAGTGTCCAGGGATGGGAATCGAACCCACAATGTTTCGCTTACCGGGCAGATGCCATGTCCAACTAGGCTACCCTATATTTAATTTTTCATTGAAAAGAAACTCATGCGGTGTAACTTCAAGTGTTGTTTTACAATCACAAGCCGCAGTGTATTATATTTTTAGTATTTGTTGATTTTATGATGTTGTTGTGTTATCCATTAAAGAGCCTGTGTAAAACTGCCTGGTAATTTAATAGAAAAGAGCATTAATGTTATTTCAATTAATGTTCAGATAAATGAGAACATATCTATTGTTCAAAGTTGTGCTGAGGCACAGTATCATCAATATTAAATAGCATTAATAGAAAAATAGACCTCCCAACCTAATATGGCAATATCCCTGGTAATTATCTATAAATTAATATACATCCCATTATAATATCTATTATTTTAGCTGTAAACAGTTTGATGCACGCCCACACATGCCAATAACACAATTATTACTGTACAACTACAATTATTTTATTTCCAAAGCGCTATATCCCGCAAGGGATACTTGCGCCAAACAAGGAGAAAAGTTTATTTACATTATTCAACGCGTGAAAACATTAAAGATCCAGATTTTGTAGAAAGTTTAGAATGTATTTACAAAATGAATTGAACTTTAAATATGATTTTTTATCGGAAATCAAATCGTTAAGTTCACAAATAACTAGTTCATTCTTCATTCTATAATCTTGAAATGCTGGGCAATCGATCAGTAGATGTCTTGAGGTTTATTCCTCAATACCACTCAATACTGTACAAAGTTCATCTTGATATTGTATATAGAAGTATAAGCCCGTTGAAGAACAGAAATTTTGCTTGAAAACTTGCAAAAATCAAAATTAAAAGAAACCCTTTACCTTAATATTGTTTATTCTTTCTTTTTCGAATAATTTCTAGGTAACTGTTACTCACAGTATGAACTAATCGTATGGCAATAACGCGCCGTCTATATAAAAGAAATTGAATCATTAAAGAACGAATGTATTTTACATCTAAAACAAACTTCAACTAGCCTTACTATGCGATGGACAAATCTGTTTATATATGTTACAGTGATGGGTGGAATTTTAGAAATGGTATTCAAGCAAACTATGGACATAACACACACACACACACACACAAAGCCTTTATTAATACATTAGTCTTATACAGATTCTCCGTACAAGGTGCAATAACAGGAAAAGAGCAGCACAGGAAACCAGTAGTTCCGCAACTATATACAATTATTAGTAATAACACGATGGCCCCTCGGTGTTTCGTCATCATTCTGAGGTGTAAGAACAATAGCTTCCAAGTTCTCTTTTCTCCCTCTTTACACCTACTGCCTTGTAAAAATTATATAGGGCCTGAGCAACTAGTCTGCTTGTTTGGGCACTGGTTAACATCATTTGGATTGACCTAAGTTGGCTGGTGTCTACCATTGAAAAGAATGTCCTTCTCTCCTCACTAATATCTTGGCATTCATAGATATAATGAGCTAGTTCAGTTTCCATATTTTATTTGCAGAGATCACAAATCTTATCACCCTCTTTAAAAATGTTTGTATGGTTTTCCTTGAAAAACGAATATAGTATTCTCTGTTGTCTATAGACATAAGCATTTAGGACAGTAGAAACATATCGTGATACTCCTGTGGAAGGACTGACAGGTCCGAAAGCTAGAGAATAAAATTTGAACAAGAAACTTAGCCCTGGAGACTTTATTTTCTTTATAATGAATATTTGTATCGAGCACAATGCTCTTCCACAAACAAAAATATTTATACCACCATGATGATAATCGTCTTTCTTATCTACACTCAATCATATCAGGGTATCAAGCTTGTAGAACTTGTTGATGGTGTCTGTTGGGGATGTGTCTTCTTCTTTCTAATCTCCACTCAATCATATCAGGGTATCAAGCTTGTAGAACTTGTTGATGGTATCCGCTGGGGATGTGTAGAGCTCATCAAAGAAGATTTGACATATATAATGATTGGATGAAGTAGAATGCGTCTGCTTTGTCATTAAAACTGGGAGCACTACTTAGTAGCAGGCCGACTTAGCTCCAATATGAAGTACAGACGCCATGTACAGCCGCTCCTAACATGGAGTACAGATTCATCCTGTATCCCTGGAGCTTTTACAGGGTACTATTAGCCGGGCCAGCTGAACCCAGGTTGTTTAGAGAGCTTGTTACTGCTCCCCCTCCTCCTTTTTCATCCGGGCTTGGGACCGGCAAAGGCAGAGTTAATATGATGAGGGTACATGTATTTGTCAACATTCTGATTACTCATCGATGGATTTGGATCGATACATTGGAATCTGAGAAGCCTGGAATCAGTTTTACTTGAGAGTTGCCCCGAATTTAGACTAAGCCTATCGCACAAAAACAAAGGCTAGCATTTAATTAATCTGTAAACAAATTCGATGACAAAGTCTATAGAAAATTTTAATATTGGAATTTAATTTAGAAGCCAATAAAAATAATGAAATAATCCATCAAACTACATAATCTATATTAATTTAAGAAAATAAAAAAGCGCATCTCCTTATTGTGAAAGTGCTGAAAGTTGCTGATGGCTTACGTCATCTATCGGAATAAATATAAACTATTGGTTGATTTTTAATTATTCCAGAATTGACCAAATACCCATTCTTGATTAATCAAGAAAAGATAACGTTTCGAGCTGTTGGCCCTTGTCAGCGTGGTGCAAGCTGGAATAATCCTGGAATAATTAAAAATTAACGAGTTTATATTTATTCCGATAGATGGCGCAAGCCGTCAGCAACTTTTAGTTTTATGATAAGGAGATGCCCTTTTTTATTATTAATTTATGAACCTTATCCCAGTACAATATCACATTTTTACTTTTTTTTCACTTTTTCATTATATTAATTTGTCACAAGTAAAATTAAGAGAGACAAATTTCTAACAATGATCGGTGGACGAGTAGGTAACACCCTCGATTCCCGACAGCCATGAACCGGGTTGGAATCCCGCGTTAACATTTTGTTTAATATGTGAATAACTTTCATGTATTATTTATTCATTGTTGTAAATATCATAAACTAGGTTGCTCTTGTTGAGCGGTACCTAATAAAGTGATTTTGGAACCGAACCGACAAACTTCAAGATGACACAGCAATTTATTTAAGGCAATTATCATTCTGTTTGTAACCCGGACTTCTGGCGCCAGGTACGCAAGTGTCGTCAACTGTCTATCTTCTGACTTATTGTCTGTTACATCCAATTGATGT
>CP092866.1:118742056-118755470 GCA_030710605.1 Cordylochernes scorpioides | reverse complement strand
GTGGGAATCGAACCTGGGTCGTAACGGTTGCAAACCAACGGTTTAGAGCATCCTTCCACTGACCCCCTAGGAAGGATATATTGATGACCTTGGCTTTATTAGACATAATTAATTGAAGCACACCATTGAGGTTAATACAATAATCTATAGATTCCCCCCCCACACCTTCTGCTTAGTACTACGGTACAACAGCCCATAAACTCTCTCGCAGGTTAGTTTAATTCATTTTTTATCATGATTGGGTGAAGTAGAATGCATGTGCCTTTGTCATTAAGACTGGGAGCATTACTCAGTGGCAGGCCACTGACTTAGCTCTAAAAGAAATGGCTGCCTCTGATATGAGGAACAGATGTCATGTGCAGCCGCTCCTAACATGGAGTACAGACTCATCCTGTATCTCTGGAGCCCTTACAGGGTACTATCAGCCGGGCCAGCTGAGCCCTGGTTTTCAATTATTTGTGATTCTATGCTATGCAACACTTGTTTGTTGCAAAATATTTATTATTTTATTAACAGAGTATTAATTTTGATATTTATATTTTGCTACACTGTAAACTTCCCTCATTGCTTATCTTGTATTATAGATTATAAACACAAGGTAATAAGACCAAATCCAAATAAATAAATAGTGTGCGACATTTGGGTAACAGCGTTGTTACCATCTTCAGACAAAAGTACTGAATGAGAAATTTTACCACAGCATGTTTGTTAAAATTTCTCATTCAGTACTTTTTTGTCTGAAGATGGTAACAATGCTGTTACTGAAACGTCACACACTATTTATTTATTTGGATTTGGTCTTATTACCTTGTGTTTATAATCTCTAATCCAAATTGTGCCTTAAATAAATTGCTGTGTCATCCCGAAGTTTGTCTTTCCTAATTTTCCACGTGGCAATATAGTACAGAGTCAACCTCTCTATAAAACCATCACTTGAGGAGGGGCCATATATGTTGTTATAACTGACATCTTTAATTTGAATTCAACCACATCTTCCAATCCCAACCTCATTTTATCACCCTTAACCTTTAACACCCCATTTACACTAATGAACTCTCATTATTTGTTTTTGCTTATCCTTAGTACATGTGGTACAGGACATGATAATCATGGTGGGTAAAAGTAGGCGACTGCAGCGTTTGTATTCCATATTAGAGGAGGGGCTGCACATGGCGTCTGTTCCTCATGTCAGAGGCGGCCATTTCTTTTGGAGCTAAGTCAGTGGCCTACCACTGAGTAGTGCTCCCAGTCTTAATGACAAAGGCAGACTTATTCTACTTCACCCAATCATGATGGTTGTCAAATCTCTTTTTCAAAAGTCTCAAGCTTTACAAGCTTGACAGCCTAATATGATTGAGTGGAGATAAAAAAGAAGAAGACTGTAGGTGCACCACATGTCTATACATGTGTAAAGCAGTTCGACTTTTGCACTTACAAATGTGCCAGAGCCTCGTTTGGTTACTTGCACTCGCTGGTGGGGTTGGACTTTTTCAAGAATCGGGGGCCATTGGAGCATTTTTTTTAATCAGAAAAAAAGTGGCCAATGTAGGAATCAAACTCGGGTTGTAGCGGTCGAAAACCAAAAGTTTAGACCACCCTTCCACCAACCCCCTCATTATTTGTTACTTCACCTAATTGGGGCAGACTCATGTTTACAGAGAGAGTTCCAGGTAGAAGTTTATCCAATAAAACATTTCCAGAGAGAGGGGAGTTCAAGAAAGTCCGGTTTCTGCCGATAGATAAGGATGGTTACTTCAAGGTCACTGGGGTGTTATCAAACCACACCTGGGAGGTATCTATTCCTAGACACAGTTAGGTTTATCTCTGGGGCTTGCTTACATCCTCTTCTACTCCTTGTGTTTAGATTTATGTTTATGAATATTCACAACTATTATAGATGTGTATGATTCTTTTGAAAATTAAACAATTTCTACTTCCGATAAGGCACAATTTGGATTATAGATTATAAACACAAGGTAATAAGACCAAATCTAATGATAAGGCACAATTTGGATTATAGATTATAAACACAAGGTAATAAGACCAAATCCAAATAAATAAATAGTGTGTGACATTTCGGTAACAGAGCGTTGTTACCATCTTCAGGCAAAAGTACTGAATGTGCTTTTGTTTCAGTACTTTTGTCTGAAGATGGTAACAACGCTGTTACTGAAATGTCACACACTATTTATTTATTTGGATTTTGTCTTATTACCTTGTGTTTAATTTCTACTGCCCTTACTGCAATGGAAAAATTAAACTGGTATTAACATGGTAGATTAAACTGGCGAAACCGCTGGGAGGGTTAACCACTGATGAGCCAGGCCCTCCCTTTAATTTTTCCATTGCAGTAAGGGCAGTAGAAATTGTTTAAAAGAATCATACAAGTCTATAATAGTTTCTAATATTCATAAAAGATGGCGCTCTGATGCATCATAATATTTATGTTCAGCCTTACAATTCTAAATAAGTCACTTCTCTAATAATAAAGCACAATTTGGATTATAGATTATAAACACGAGGTAAACAACACCAAATCCAAATAAATAAATAGTGTGTGACATTTTGGTAGCAGTATTTTTACCATCTTCAGACAAAACAGTACTGAACAGTACTTGTAACATACAAGAAAATAAGAACTAATCAAATTTTTTTTATTAGGTCTTATATTTTCTTGAATCTATAATCCAAGTTGTGCTTTATCAGTACTTGTAACAGTAACTATATAATTTTTATTCTTTTGTCTGAAGATGGTAACAACAACGCTGTTACTGAAACGTCACACACTATTTATTTGGATTTGGTCTTTATTACCTTGTGTTTAAGTCACTTCTCTTGTATCTATAATCCAAATTGTGCTCATCAGTACTTGTAACAGTAACTATTTAAAACATGCTGTTGTATAATTTCTCATTCAGTACTTTTGTCTGAAGATGGTAACAACAACGCTGTTACCGAAATGTAACACACTATTTATTTATTTGGTCTTATTACCTTGTGTTTAAGTCACTTCTCAATGGAGCATCAGTCAAGATATCCAGTTATCAGACAAGATAGTTGTCTTAGTTGGCAAGATCAAACTTCTCTTCTTATCAAGTTTGCTTCATCTAATGCAAACACATCAAAATTATCAAATGTGTCTGTTTGCCTGTTAGGTTTATACAACTTGGAAATTTTGACTTCCCATCTAATATATTACAATTACCATTGACTTGTGTATGATGACAATCAAATATTTTTGTGAATCTCAAATCTCTAATATTACAAGTCTGATGGGGGTCGATGGAAGGCTGGTCAAACCGTTTGGTTTTCGACCACTACGAGCCGGATTCGATTCAAATTGCCCCCGATTCTTGCAAAAGTCCAACCCCACCAGCGAGTGCAAGTAACCAAATGGGGCTCTGGCACATTTGTAAGTGCAAAGTCGAACTCTTTTCACTTGTGTAGACATGTGGTGTACTTACAGTAAAAGCAGTCGCTAACTACCCACCATGATTATCATGGCCTGTACCACGTGTACTAGGGATAATTAAAATAATAATAATAAACTCATGTACATATATAACCTTTTAGGGGAATCCCCTTGTAAGACAATAGTGTCTTAATAAAGGTTTTTGTTGTTATTTTCTTGTAGCTAAAACAAAGTGGGGTGTATTTAAAACTAGCTTGATCAATTCTAAATAAGTCTCTATGGAACATCAGTTAAGATAGTTGTATCCTGTTTGGCAAGATTCAAGCTTGCTTCACAAATGATAAGGCACAAATTTGCATTGCTGTGTTATTTTTTTTCTCATTTAGTCTTTTGTCTGAGGCTGTTACTGAAATGTCACACACTATTTATTTATTTGGATTTGTGGTATCTTGTAGTTCTAAGCTTGCTTCAACTAACACAAACACACCAAAATTATAAAATGTGTCTGTTTTGCTGTTAGGTTTAGTCAACTTGGAAATTTTACCTCCCTCTAATATCTACAGGAAAACAAGACCAAATCCAAATAAATTAATAGTGTTTGACATTTCGATAACAGCATTGTTACCATCATCAGACAAAAGAATAATTCTTTTATCTACACAAGGTAATAAGACCAAATCAAAATAAATAATAGTGTGTGACATTTAGGTAACAGTGTTGTTACCGAATCAACACACACTATTTATTTATTTGGATTTGGTGTCTTATTACCTTGTGTTTATAATCTATAATCCAAATTGTGCCTTATAATTATTTTATCTGAATTTATTCTTTTGTCTGATGATGGTAACAACTCTGTTACTGAAACGTCACACACTATTAATTTATTTGGATTAGGTCTTGTTGTTCCTGTAGCTATAATCTATAATCCAAATTGTGCATTATCATTCCCTCTAATATACCAAGTCTGATGAAAATGCTCATGTTTCCAGCTGTCCTGGGGTTACCCAGTCCAGTGAGTGTTCTCCTAACATTCTGCCTCAGTGTTTGAGCTGCTGGTTTTACAGAAATTCTTGTGCCATTTTCCAAAAAAAAAAAAAACACCTTATTAAACACTTAAGAAAAAGGCATCTCCTTATCGTGCAACTGAAAGTTGCTGATGGCTTGCCCCATCTTATTAAACAAGCCCATTAATTCAGTATATTTATGAGAGAGGTAATGAGGTTAACTGTGTTTTGGTCACAGCATGGTGCTCATTTGTAGTTTTTGTAAATTTTGTTTATGTTTTAGTAACTCACACAATTTTTGTTTGGTTATCCTAAATTTGGTGTGTTTGTTTATTAATAACATTTGTAACACAATAAAATTTACTGGCAATGTGTTTTACAAGAAAATGAGACCTAATCCAAATAATTTAATAGTGTGTGACGTTTCAGTAACAGCGTTGTCACCATCATCAGACTAAAGAATAAATGAGAAAAATATCACAGCAAGTTCTTAAATAGTACTGTTATCAAGTGTTAGCAGTGTTAACAGTACTATTTAAGAACTTGCTGAGATATTTTTTCTCATTTATTCTTTAGTCTGATGATGGTGACAATGTTGTTGCCGAAATGTCACACACTAATAAATTATTTGGATTAGGTCTTATTTTCTTTTATTATAATCTATTATCCAAATTGTGCTTTATCATTAATTGATCAAATTAACAATCTTGGCAGGTTTGGAATACAGGTCCTGTCTTGAGGCTTCCATACATTCCAAGAGGTGGTCTGGTGAGGTCTCTTTGGTCCTGTAGATGGTGGTCTGGTGGATTAAATTGGTGAAACTGCTGGGAGGGTTCACCACTGATGAGACAAGTCTTCCCAATATTTACTCATCGCAGTAAGGACAGTTCAAGTGTAAAAGAAACATTTCATTTAAAAAAATATATAGATGGTGCCTTAAAAGTGAAATTTAACCTGACCAAATAATTAAATTCCATTTAAAATACTAAAGACTGAGGTGTTTTTGTATTTAAAATAGTTTCAATTGTTTACTTCCACTGTGGAGTATCAATGGTATCTTGGGTACTTGAAGTCACAAGTGTTCACTCCCACCCTCTAATGATAACCATGATGGAATGTTCTACAATGTCTTTGAATCAACCGACTCTATATCTTATTTTAACTTCCAACCAACCAATTTACCTACCTCAACTGCCTCTCATTCATTACAGACTGGATTCCAACTGAAAGCCCCTTAGAGGTGGTGAATCAAGGAGGTTTGATTTACAATGGTTTACAGTTACCATCCTAACCTAAATTTCACATTTGAAAAAGAAACAAACAATAGCCTGCCTTTTCTAGATATAACAATTATTCGCATACAGAATCAATTCCAAACAACTGTTCACTATAAGCCATCCTTCAACCCCGACTATATCCGTTTTTCCTCCTACTGCCCACTCAGCCATAAAATCAATACCGTAAAGACATTAACTAAACGTTTCCATAGCCATTACTCCCTTCAAACCTTGAAAACAGAAGAAACTCAGAATATTATAAGAAATCTAAAGACTTGTCAATATCCTTTATCATTTATTCTAAGACATTTCTATAGCCCTCTGAAATTCGGAATTCCCCAATCTATAAATCTATTAGCAGTATTCCCTAGTATCTGTCATTATAGCTCGTCATCTGAAGAAATTTGGAATCAAAACCTTTTTCAGCAACTACGGCCTGAAACATGGCTGCAGGTGTCTCTAATCTGTCAAGCCTAGTGAGGCCTCCAACCAAAAAAAAAAAGGTCCAGAGTCAAGTTTCTTACACCTTTTTTTATTTCTTTAGCTTTGGGGCAAACATGCCCTTCAACAGGAGCACCTAGAACTATAACTTCCAGCTAACTATACCTGCTGTGTATTATGCTGGAAGTTATACTTCTAGGTGCTCCTGATGTTGTTGTCGTATCCAATGAAGAGCCTCAGATGTCTCCATACATCTCTATCACAGCAATGTCCTCTATCTTGGGTGTGTAAAGCTGCTGCTCTGGGTCCATGTCAATTTTCTGTTGTTGTTGTCGTGTCCAATGAAGAGCCTCAGATGTCTCCATACATCTCTATCACAGCAATGTCCTCTATCTTGGGTGTGTAAAGCTGCTGCTCTGGGTCCATGTCAATTTTCTGTTGTTGTTGTCGTGTCCAATGAAGAGCCTCAGATGTCTCCATACATCTCTATCACAGCAATGTCCACTATCTTGGGTGTGTAAAGCTGCTGCTCTGGGTCCATGTCAATTTTCTGTTGTTGTTGTCGTGTCCAATGAAGAGCCTCAGATGTCTCCATACATCTCTATCACAGAAGCAGCAATGTCCTCTATCTTGGGTGTGTAAAGCTGCTGCTCTGGGTCCATGTAAATTTTCTGTTGTTGTTTTTTTTTTTTTTTTTTTTCACTTATCCCTAGTACACGTGGTACAGGCCATGATAATCATGGTGGGTAGTTAGCGACTGCTTTTTTTTTTTACTGTAAGCGCACCACATGTCTACACATGTGAAAAGCAGTTCGACTTTGCACTTGCAAATGTGCCAGAGCCCCGTTTGGTTACTTGCACTCGCTGGTGGGGTTGGACTTTTGCAAGAATCGGGGGCCATTGGAGCATTTTTTAAATTTATTTTTAAAACAGAAAAAAGTGTCCAATGCGGGAATCGAACCCGGGTCGTAGTGGTCGAAAACCAAACGGTTTAACCAGCCTTCCACCGACCCCCTCTGTTGTTGTTGTCGTGTTCAATGAAGAGCCTCAGATGTCTCCATACATCTCTATCACAGAAATGTCCTCTATCTTGGGTGTGTAAAGCTGCTGCTCTGGGTCCATGTCAATTTTTTGTTGTTGTTGTCATGTCCAATGAAGAGCCTCAGATGTCTCCATGCATCTCTATCACAGCAGCAGCAATGTCCTCTATCTTGGGTGTGTAAAGCTGTTGTTCTGGGTCTATGTCAATTATCTGTTGTTGTTGTCATGTCCAATGAAGAGCCTCAGATATCTCCATACATCTCTATCACAGCAATGTCCTCTATCTTGGGTGTGTAAAGCTGCTGCTCTGGGTCTATGTCAATTTTCTGTTGTTGTTGTCGTGTCCAATGAAGAGCCTCAGATGTCTCCATGCATCTCTATCACAGCAGCAGCAATGTCCACTATCTTGGGTGTGTAATGTTGCTGCTCTGGGTCCATGTCAATTTTCTGTTGTTGTCGTCATGTCCAATGAAGAGCCTCAGATGTCTCCATGCATCTCTATTACAGAAGCAGCAATGTCCTCTATCTTGGGTGTGTAAAGCTTCTGTTCTGGGTCTATGTCAATTATCTGTTGTTGTTGTCATGTCCAATGAAGAGCCTCAGATGTCTCCATACATCTCTATCACAGCAGCAGCAATGTCCACTATCTTGGGTGTGTAAAGCTGCTGCTCTGGGTCCATGTCGATTTTCTGTTGTTGTTGTCATGTCCAATGAAGAGCCTCAGATGTCCCCATACATCTCTATCACAGCAATGTCCTCTATCTTGGGTGTGTAAAGCTCTTGCTCTGGGTCTATGTCAATTTTCTGTTGTTGTTGTCGTGTCCAATGAAGAGCCTCAGATGTCTCCATACATCTCTATCACAGCAGCAGCAATGTCCACTCTCTTGGGTGTGTAAAGCTGCTGCTCTGGGTCCATGTCAATTGGTGCTTCAGGCATGTTAGCCCGAATGCTAAAGAAATAAAAACGGTGCAAGAAACTTAACCCTGGATTACTTGTTGACTTGATTAAATTATAAGGTGGGGGGAGATGAAGGTTTAAAACAAGGTATCTTTCCACCAGTAAACAGGCCATTTATTCCAAGGGATGACCAGGGACATCACTGCCTGATACCAATGTTGATTTCATTCCAATTCCACTTCTGGCCCTGGTCAAATTGTTTTATTATTCTAAGGTATAGGTTTTGTTTATTCCCAAGTTTTCTAGAGTTTCTAAAAGATTTGAAGGCCTTCTACTCTATTAAAAGCCTTTTCCAAAGTTAATAACCTCATTATGGTTTATGAAAAATTATATGAAAAAATACTACAAAAAGTGAAATATAGTAGAACTACCTCCCTGTAAAGGACACCTAGTTAAAGAGCCAAAGTGTTCTTTAGGGAGAGGTGTCCTCTTACCGGAGAGTTGCAAAATAGTAAAAATGGTAATTTTGCAAATGAAAACTGTCCTTTGTAGAGAGGTGTCCTCTAGTGTGAGTGTCCTCTCATTGAAGTTGTTCTACTGTATATTGATGAGACAAAGGCAGGGATGTACTACCTCAGATGGTTTATTTGGTGCAGTGCTGGACTTGTGGTCCAGTCCAGGAAGGTCATGATGTTTGGGGTCTCACTGTTGTAGGAGGGAATGGAGGTGTAACTGTACATTCTAATCACCGGGTCGAAATCCAAATAGGACGAAGATTAATTTATAATTGGCACGTTGTATTTAACACATTGCCATGAAACAGTGGTCAATGGTCAAATACAATTTATCCCCGTCCTCTCTGTGGTGCCGTTTCTCTGATAAGTAATTAATTAAAAATAAACAAAAATTAAAATAATTTGTACTGCTCCCGTGTACCATTGGTTGGCTACTTGTTGACACACACCAATATATTGTACTGGGATCAGTTGGATAAAGTAAGGTTTCTCCTGATGGTGTAACTAAGAGTTGCTGGTGTCATGTCAGAATAATTACAAAATAATCAATGTTTATAAAAAAAAAATATTCCAGAATATTTACCAAATACCTTTTACAACAGGAGGAATTATCAGATAGCTCATTTCTAAGATAAAAGTCTATGAGTTTATTTATTACAAAGGTATAAGCTTGGCGAGCTTTCAGACTACAGCTTCCTTCAACATATTACAGCCTGTTGAAGGATGTTATTATCTGAAAGCTCACTAAGCCTTTGCAATGAAGAAACTTATCGCCTCTAGCTTTCATCTCTTCCTAGAAATGTCCTTCGCATTAACATATATTTATTAACATCTGTTACCTAAACATCACACACTATATATTTATTTGGAATTGGTCTTATTACCTTGTGTTTATAATCTACTAGGCGAATGACCCGGCTTCGCCCGAGAAATCCCTTGGGTGCAATTTCCTTCATACTAAAAGTATATCAATAATAAATATTAGAAGTGCCATAGAATAGCAATAGAGAAGTAACACATAAACTACAGGAAAAAAGTGTGTGTGATGGCAAAAATTGTATTATATTAGTGTTTAGGTATTTGATTTAATTAATATAGTTTTTATATAATAATATATATTTATATTATCTAGCTATATCTATCTATCTATTTATATAATATAAATGAGTTTTAAAAATTGTAAAAAAAAAAATGTATCGGCCGGGAATCGAACCCGGGGCGCCCGCGTGGCAGGCGAGCATTCTACCACTGAACCACCGATGCTTAAAAAAAATGGCCATATTTAGGTATTCATTCCATTCCGGATTAGTCCGCGTAAAAAAAAGTTCTTCAAATGAAAAAAAGAAATAGCCAAAAATACTAATCAAAATGCAGCCGAAAATTTTCCTCAGGTTTATAAAAAGCGACATGCAAAAGTTGGTACCAATTGGTTCAGTAGTTTTTGAGTTTATCGCGAAACAGACAGACATTGACTTTTATATATATAGAGACTAGCGGACGTACCCGGCTTCGCCCGGGTTTTACCCGAGTAAAGGTTTGTCTAACGAATCTCTCGATAAAGTGAACATTTTTTCCTGGTCCCTTGAAAAATACTCGATAAGTTGAATAAAATCAATATTAATTGGTTCCCTCGGTAATTGGAAGTTAAAGGAATAGTATCTTTGCCTTGGAATTGTATCATTATTCTTGTCTCAAATAAATTGCCGCGATATCCTGAATTTTGTCTTTCCTAATTTTCTACATTACAAAATCCTCATTTTATCTATTCTCCCAATATATATGTTGTAGATAAATGATAAAACTAACTTTGACTTTTGCGCAATTAATAGGTAGAAAATCTTACTTTTGATAAATAATCTTTAAGATAATAAACTTAGTGATAAGAAAATTAATAGATAAAAAAACTTGTTATCATCGTCGCAATGGGGGCGCTGCTTTCGAGTTAAATCTACAAATCTGCAAATAACTCTAAGGATATTCAAGATATTCAAGAAATTATTTTTCAAAAACCTTCCCGGGGATATAGCTAATAATATCCCAAAATTTCACGGCGATTGGATGTATGGTTTTTGAATCTATAGAGTACAGACAGACAAACAGACAGACATTCAATTTTATATATATATAGATATAGATAATCCAAATTGTGCTTTATCATTAGTACTGTTATCAAGTGTGTTCATGTGCTATCCTGTTTACACACTTGCTAACAGTAACTATTTAAGAACTGCTGTGATTGTTTTTCTCATTTGGTTCCTTTGTATGACAATCGATGGTAACAATGCTGTTACTTCACACACTATTTGTTTATTTGTATTTGGTCTTGTTAGCCTTGTAGTTTTCTCCTATCAAATCATACCTCTCACATAGAGCTGTAACCTTTTGTTGGTGAGAAATACAGTAGAACCTCCATGAGAGGATACTGGCGCTAGAGGACACCTCTCTATAAAGGACAGTTTTCATTTGCAAAATTACCATTTTTACTATTTTGCAGCCATTTCTTTTGGAGCTAAGTCGGCCTGCCACTGAGTAGTGCTCCCAGTCTTAATGACAAAGGCAGACGCATTCTACTTCACACAGTCATGGTGGTTGTCAAACAGACACCATCAAGGGTCACAACTTGATACCCTAATATGATTGAGTGGAGATAAGAAAGAAGAAGAAGACTATTTTGCAACTCACTGGTAAGAGTACACCTCTCATTAAAGGACACTTTGGCTCTGCAGCAATTAGGTGTTGTTCTTTACAGGGAGATAGTTCTACTGTAGCAACTCTCCGGTAAGAGGACACCTCTCCCTAAAGGACACTTTAGCTCTGTAACTAGGTGTTGTCCTTTACAGAGAGATAGTTCTACTGTAGCTACTCTCTGGTAAGAGGACACCTCTCCCTAAAGGACACTTTAGCTCTGTAACTAGGTGTTGTCCTTTACAGAGAGGTAGTTCTACTGTAGCAACTCTCTGGTAAGAGGACACCTCTCCCTAAAGGACACTTTAGCTCTGTAACTAGGTGTTGTCCTTTACAGAGAGGTAGTTCTACTGTAGCAACTCTCTGGTAAGAGGACACCTCTCCCTAAAGGACACTTTAGCTCTGTAACTAGGTGTTGTCCTTTACAGAGAGGTAGTTCTACTGTAGCAACTCTCTGGTAAGAGGACACCTCTCCCTAAAGGACACTTTAGCTCTGTAACTAGGTGTTGTCCTTTACAGAGAGGTAGTTCTACTGTAGCAACTCTCTGGTAAGAGGACACCTCTCCCTAAAGGACACTTTAGCTCTGTAACTAGGTGTTGTCCTTTACAGAGAGGTAGTTCTACTGTAGCAACTCTCTGGTAAGAGGACACCTCTCCCTAAAGGACACTTTAGCTCTGTAACTAGGTGTTGTCCTTTACAGAGAGGTAGTTCTACTGTAGCAACTCTCTGGTAAGAGGACACCTCTCCCTAAAGGACACTTTAGCTCTGTAACTAGGTGTTGTCCTTTACAGAGAGGTAGTTCTACTGTAGCAACTCTCTGGTAAAAGGACACCTCTCCCTAAAGGACACTTTAGCTCTGTAACTAGGTGTTGTCCTTTACAGAGAGGTAGTTCTACTGTAGCAACTCTCTGGTAAAAGGACACCTCTCCCTAAAGGACACTTTAGCTCTGTAACTAGGTGTTGTCCTTTACAGAGAGGTAGTTCAACTGTACCTGCTCCTGTACTGTACCTGTACTAGGCATCTGCTAACCCAGTTCTGTCTGTTGCAGATATCGATGCCTTTGAGAACTTTGAAGAAAGCAATGGGACCAAGGTGAGTTCGGGACAGCTGGACTCTCAACAATTGGTATGTATCATAGCTCCATAGCTAATTAGCTAGGTTTTTTAAAATTTGGTTTTGGGTTATGGCCATCAGTCCAGGGCAAACTTTATTCCATGAGATCCACAAGCTGGCGAAGTAGCTACTATGGCCGGCCACAATATAGATGGAGATTTTACCTGGAGGATAATTTTATTTTGCTTATCCCTAGTACACGTGGTACAGGCCATGATGATAATCTTGGTGGGTAGAGGTTGGCAACTACTTTTACTGTAAGTGCATTCACCACATGTCTACACATGTGAAAGGCAGTTTGACTTTGCACAGAGGATCTATAAGAATGTTGATGAAGATGGTCAATAGATGGCGCTGGGTGATAGTATTTTTTGAATGGGAAGACAACCTTTATATATATATACAGTAGAACCACCTCCCTGTAAAGGACAACACCTAATTGCAGAGCCAAAGTGTCCTTTAGGGAGTGGTGTCCTTTTACTGGAGAGTTGCTAAATAGTAAAAATGGTAATTTTGTAAATGAAAACTGTCCTTTGTAGACTATCCGCTAGCGGGGTGTCTGCTAAAGGGAGGTTCTAATGTATATATATTTAACCCTTAACTGGACGGGTGGAATTTTCTTACGTAACTGGACGGGTTGGGTAGATTCAACCCACTTATGTAACTTTATGAAATAAGCGCTAAATAATGATTGAAATCAATATTTAAAAATATATTTAATGAATACAAATGTTAATATACAGATTTTGACTTTCAAAAATTCTGAATTTAATTTATTTACAGTTTTCACAAATTTATAAGAAATGTTTTTGCAAACGCTAAGTTTATATACAGAGCAAAGGGATTTTATTTTTACTGCGCTTTTTGATGGACATTTGTAGCACCTTTTTGGAGTATCAGATTGTTGTGGCATTGTAGTTTCACTTGTTTTACTTGAACCATCTTTCCTTTTGAATTGTCGTCTCTAATACCAGTGGGAGAGAATTGAGATTACGTGTGGCCAGGTGTTTATCAGTCAATGCT
>CP092866.1:118720269-118741956 GCA_030710605.1 Cordylochernes scorpioides | reverse complement strand
TTCCCAAGATCAACAATAAAATGACTCCTTTTTTTTTTACCCTTTTTATCAATCTGATTACAGATTTTATTTTATTTTTTTTTTTTTGGGAACATAGGAGACTCAAGTGGTTGTTCCAGAGAAACCAAAAATAGATGTTCCTGATTCTCTATTAGGGCGCGGTTGAAATTGTGGTGAATCTAAGGTTTGTTCTTTCTAATTGTTCCTAAATATGAAAGGCCATGTTATTACAACTTATCAACTAATTCTACTGAAGTGAATCAATTGTCTGCTGGAATATTTCTTCCAAAGTGTGGTCGACTAATCTCTAAAACCTATATTTTGGGTTTGCAGGGATAGTTCTCTCTGTTGACTTGATTGATAATTATACTTATCCAAAGAAAGAAGTGTTATTTTATAAAAGGAAGCTAAAAATAGTGGAAGATAGAGACTCAAGTATGAGTCATGAGCTAAAACTGACACAAAAAATTGTCACGCTTCTGGACGGGCTGGGCAGAATCCGCCCCAACATGCAAATTTAAACCCCCTCCTAAAACTGAAATTTATAAACGATGGATGGAAAATGTTTGTATCACTGTAAAATTAGAATACACGAAAGCTGGTAGCTCTAGGTAAACAAAAAATATATATTTTTTCCTATATTAAGTTTATGCATGGGTAGAATCTACCCAACCCGTCCAGTTAAGGGTTAAATATATAATTTTATATCTACAGCATTTTTATGAAATTATATGTAACATAGTATTTCAACTCTCTCGTCCTATTGGTGATGTAATGCAGAGAATTTTCTCCTGAAGTAAGACTTTCTTGATAGAGATTTGTGAATTAAAATGTTTTAAAAGAAACTTTTCCTTTTTTGTGGCAATATATGGAACAATGCTCTTTACATGACAGAATTTAAAGAAAATTTAGCTGGAGGGTAAAAAGCATCTTTTGTTTATTGAAGTGGTGTGAGCTTTTAAGCGTACAAGCTCTTTCATAGACAAGAGAAGAACTTTGCCTTCTCTCCAGCCAATGTTTTACTTGTTTTAAGAATTATTAGGTTTGCACATGTAGATTTCCAGGTAGCAGACAGACCACCTGACCAATATGTCTTAAATAGAGTATTCCAGTAGCTAAGATTCTTCAAATTAAAGATACTTTGGCCAGTAAATCTTTTTATTATATAGTAAATATAGTATACTAGACGGGTGATCCGGGCTTCGCCCCGGGATTGAACCGTGTGCATATCTACCCGAGTGATATATATTTAGATAAGATTTTTTTAAATAATTGTTTGTTATTAGCATTATCTTGTTGTTTGCATCAGCATAATTTAATCTAATCTTTGATAGAGGGCGCTGTTCGTGAGCTAAGTAGAATAATTTGAATATATAGTTTTAATAATTGATTTATATATTTTTTAAAATAGCCTATCATCTTCCCCGTATTTTTTACCTATGTATGGAAATTTTGGTTTGAATTAGTGAACTACTGTGAATTTGTATACCGGACATACAAACAAACAAACAAATATACAAACATTCATTTTTATATATATAGAATAAATAGTACAGTAAACTCTCCTATAAAGCGATTAATGTGTTCCGTGTTGTATGAAATCGCGTTGTACGAAATAAAACTTGTATAACGCGAATGTTGTTAGGGTAAATTGTTTTATTTTATAACGCGTTTACGAAAATTTGCGTTGTATAAATAAATTTGTCGCAATTTTTTTTATCGCGTTGTAAAAACTCACGTTATAGGAGAGTCTACTTTTAATGTAAATAATAAAGTTTATCCAATAAAAATTAAAATCTTAAATATAACTTAAATTGATATTATAGAGTAAACTCACTAGATTTATATAGTGACAAAACTATATTTAAAACTTGAAATAATATTTTAGATAAATAGGGAATTGAATATAATTGTATATATATATATCTATATATTGAATCAATAATCCCTTCACTAAACTTTAATAACGGACCACTCTTCCCTCATCGAGTGGTCCGTTATTAAATATCTATATATAGTAAAAAAGATTTACTGGCCGAAGTATCTTCAATTTGAAGAACTATGAATGCCGGCCAGGCAGCCTCTATCTTTAGATTAGCTAAGATGTCCTAGGAGAGACCTAGCATGAACCTAGCTGTGTGGTGAGACAGGATGACTTCCTGGCTCAGTTCTTCTCGCCTGGAGATGTGAAGATGGAACCAGCCTCCCCCGCTCCCTCCTCCAGTGGGTGTTCCACCGAGGCCTCCAGCTCCCCGCCCCCTATCTGGGATGTAAGTCCCCCCTAGCTCCCCTAGTCAGGCCCACTCACCATGTCTGCTGCTGCTGTAGCCCCAGATGGTCCCTGAGGTCATCCTCACCATCCCCGCAGACTCCACTGGTAGGTCCCCAGCAGACACTAACCATGTTCTTTCTTGTTGTATCCTTAATGGCATGTAGTATTTAAGAGAGGCAAGCAGGTGACACAAGATAGTTCTTTATTTGGTCTGACTTATATACACACTAGCCGAATGACCCGGGCAACGCCCGGGTTTTACCCGATTAAATGTTTATATTCAAATACTATTCGTAACAATTATAAATTGGCGCCGTGGATGTCACTCTTGTGAAACATTAGGTCAGCTGATATTACCTCCCATCTTCACCGCTAGAGGCGCTGCTCGTGAGCGAAAGGGCAAATTTGAGAATAACTTGACAAATATTCGGGATAGAGACCTGAGAGTTTCATTATAGGTTTTCTCAGATTCTACTCTATATACTGTTAAAATTTCAGTCATATTAGTTACGTATTGTGGACGTGTATAGCCGACAAACATACATACACTGACCTTTATATATAAAGGGATAATAATAATATAAACGAGTTTTAAAAATTGTAAAAAAAAAAAAAAAATGCATAGGCTGGGAATCGAACCCGGGCTGACGCGTGGCAGGCGAGCATTCTACCACTGAACCACCGATGCTTATAAGAAATGGCCCTATTTGGGTATTTATTCCATTCACAAAAGCAAACGATGACAGAATTGATTGTTGATGACTCTGATACTTGTATATTTTAATGTATGATGATGATATAGAAATAAACAATAAGTCAATGACAACAATACTCTGTTGTCAATACACAACTTTTTTTTTTTTTGTGTTTACATCTTAAAATAGAAATTTGTTTTGTGATAAAGAAATAGTCTCCCATGAGAGACTGTTAAAAAAAAACTGCAATTCAAACATAGTTGTTGTTGTTTCTTATCCTCTTGTTCAAAGATTACACAAATTCCATGTGTCTGTGCTCCTTGAGCTCTCATGGAATGAATGGGTATAGAGGTGAAGCTTTCATTGATCATGGCACAATGATCTAGACACACTTACCCAAACATATTAGGTGTTATAACTTTACCCATCAGTGATAAGGCACAATTTGGATTATAGATTATAAACACAAGGTAATAAGACCAAATCCAAATAAATAAATAGTGTGTGATATTTCGGTAGCAGCATTTTTACCATCTTCAGACAAAAGTACTGAATGAGAAATTTTACCACAGCATTGTTTTCTCATTCAGTACTTTTGTCTGAAGATGGTAACCACGCTGAAACGTCACACACTATATTTTTATTTGGTCTTATTACCTTGTGTTTACCCCAGGAGTGTATTTGAAGAGAAAAGTGTTGTGAGCAGTGGCCTCAGCAACTCCCACAGTGCGGACAGTGCCCCAGATAGTGACGGTACAGTCCCAGCCCATGGCTGCAGACAGCACCACCCATCTCTCCAAGGCAGATGTAAGTTGTCCCCACTGTGCTGCTGACTCCATCACCTGCCATGGGTGGGGTGTAGATCCAGGCTCTCAAGAGGCACCAGCGGATGATCAAGAACAGAGAGTCTGCTTCTCTCTCCAGGAGGAAGAAGAAAGAGGTAACAATTTGCACAGTACATTAGAACTACCTCCCTGTAAAGAACATCTAATTACAAAGTTTCCTTTATAGACAATTGACAATTAAAATAATTTTATTGACATCTTGTCAATACATGCAAAGTGCACAGTCTGCACTAGTTAAAAAAGATAATATGTATTATATACACTATGTACAATGAATATGGCGCCTCTGCCAGCGCTGCAGAGTTTGGTGGAGAATCGCCAGCGGGTCTCCAGCGACACCACACATTTCCTGAACTACGAAGAATACGTAGATCGCGTACTTCACTGCTGAGGAGATGGTGATGGCGCGGTCCTCGAGGCCAACATAGAGAGATGTCCTCTTTTACTGGAGAGTTGCTAAATAGTAATTTTTCCAATGAAAACTGTCCTTTGTAGAGAGGTGTCCTCTAGCAAGATTGTCCTCTCATGGAGCTTCTACCGTATAAGGTGATTAATTAGACCAAATCCAAATAAATAAATAGTGTGCGAGGTTTCGGTAAAATTTCTCTCCCTGAAGATGATTGATGACTTCTTGAATGTTAGGCAGAGGCATCTTGTCGTCAATGGTAAGGACAAAGCCTCTTTTGGCCATCCGCCTTCGGTACGAGTGTGACTGGGAAGGACCATGGGCTTTGACTGTCTCGAACTAGTCTTTTTTTCTTTAAATCTTCAACCCGTCATTTAATCTCATCATACTCTGAGGCTGATCTTCGATACGGTCGAAGTTGAATAGGCGGATGAGGAATGGTATGGATGTTGTGTTTTGCTATTTTGATTTTTCCTACATCAAAAGAATTTTCACTAAAAATAGTTGTATATTTATGTAATATCTTGTCGAGGGTTTGATTTGTTTCTGGTCTCAAATGATTCGCCTGAAATTTACAATTATACAAAGATGGTCCTTTAGTAGTCACAATGCTGTTACCGAAATGTCGCACACTATTTATTTAGATTTGGTCTTATTACCAGGTAACAAGAGTGGAAGATAACAATGATACTGTCCAGACATTACATTCTCTAATGGTTGTTGTTGTCGTGTCCAATGAAGAGACTCAGATGTCTCCATGCATCTCTATCACAGCAGTCGTAATGTTCTTGGGTGTGTAAAGCTGCTGTTCTGGGTCCATGTCAATTTTCTGTTGTTGTCGTTGTGGTGTCTAATGAAGAGCCTCAGATGTCTCCATACATCTCTATCACAGCAATGTCCACTATCTTGGGTGTGTAAAGCTGCTGTTTTAGGTCCATGTCAATTTTCTGCGGCCATTGCTGGACATGAGAATATATCCTCTAATGGTGTATGAGAAGTTGACTCTCTTCTGGCCTGGTCCACTGTGTACCCCCTTCTATCTGGAATTGATAGAGAGGGCTCAAAATGGAGGGAATATTAGGGTTGGGGTCCTCTCTGCAAGTTCCATGTCTGCTGGGATATTGTACCCTGTCTCATATCTAGTCCTAAACTACATAGCTCCAGTTAACAACATTCATTTCTAGAGGGTAGCTCCAACACATTGAGGAGAAATACGGACTGTGGAAGGTGACCCATTCTAATCTATAAACCAATAGCTATATATGACTGGAAAAGAAGACATTGTAGGTATCATGGGAATACACTCATGGACAAAACTTAAAAGAAGTAGAAAGTCTTTGATGTCGCCAGTCGTTTATCTTTTTTTTAAAGGAAACAAAGGTAATTTTTTTTTTTGTTTACACTTGGTTAACTCTTGTGTTTTCAATAAAGGTCACTGTAATATCTTTCATAGTTATTGTCTGAATCCCGATATACATGCTAAAAGGTACAACTTCCTTAAGTTTTGTCCATGAGTGTATTTATGTGGAAGAATTCTATAATCTCATAGTGGGCAACTATCAGAACTAAATACCTCCAGACACTTGGATATTATCTGCTCTCATGGAGGTGGCCACAACCTCACAATTTGTGATAGACAAAGTCTGTGTCCAGTATGTTCCACAGTGAGATAGACAATGTCTGTGTGTGCCCAGTATGTTCCACAGTGAGATAGACAATGTCTGTGTGTGCCCAGTATGTTCCACAGTGAGATAGGCAATGTCTGTGTGTGTCTCCAGTATGTTCCACAGTGAGATAGACAAGGTCTGTGTGTCCCTAGTATGTTCCACAGTGAGATAGACAATGTCTGTGTCCAGTATGTTCCACAGTGAGATAGACAATGTCTGTGTGTGCCCAGTATGTTCCACAGTGAGATAGACAATGTCTGTGTGTGCCCAGTATGTTCCACAGTGAGATAGGCAATGTCTGTGTGTGTCTCCAGTATGTTCCACAGTGAGATAGACAATGTCTGTGTGTCCCCAGTATGTTCCACAGTGAGATAGACAATGTCTGTGTGTGTGCCCAGTATGTTCCACAGTGAGATAGACAATGTCTGTGTGTGTCTCCAGTATGTTCCACAGTGAGATAGACAATGTCTGTGTGTGTGTACAGTATGTCCAGAAGCTGGAACAGGAGATCAAGCAGCTGACCACAGACAACACCAAGTTGAAGACAGAGAACACCATGCTCAGGTCCAAGTTGGCTCAGCTACAGAAGGAGGTATGTCTACACTACACATCTACTGACACTACAGTATCTCACACTGTGATGTATCTACAGTACCAGACCTTGTACAGCAAGATCATGGGATCCACCACCTCCATAAAGAAAGTGGCTCCCTTATTCCTAGCCAGCATCTTCCTGCTCTCTTTCACCTTCAACCCCATGTTGGCCAGGTGAGCACTCTCTTCTTCCTTTGTGTTGACCATGTGAGGCTCCTCTGGAACATGGAAAATCCCTAGGTAATAAGACCAAATTCAAATAAATAAATAGTGTGTATAAGGCACAATTTGGATTATAGATTATAAATACAAGGTAACAACGCTGTTATCGAAACGTCACACACCATTTATTTGGATTTGGTCTTATTACCTTGTGTTTCTAATCTATAATCCAAATTGTGTGCCTTATCAGGGAAAATCCCTGTTAAAGAGTGCTACCAAAATTGGAGAAGTTCAAAGTAATAAGATACAATTTTGATTATATATTAGAAACACAAAGTAATAAGACCAAATCCAAATAAATAGTGTGTAACATTTCGCTAAAAAATGTTGTTACCAGAAACGTTACCCACTATTTATTTGGCTTTGGTCTTATTACTTTGTTAACATGTCGCATTAGCATGCCAACTGATATATGAAATTTAAACCATTTTTTTGAAGCCTAGGATTCTTTTCAAAATAAAATAAATTTCTACTGCCCTTACTGCAATGATAAAATAATGAGAGGTCCTAGCTCATCAGTGGTGAACCCTCTCAGCGGTTTCGCCAATTCACCACTGATAAGCTAGGACCTCTCATTATTTTATCATTGCAGTAAGGGCAGTAGAAATTTATTTTATTTTGAAAAGAATCCTAGGCTTCAAAAAAATGGTTTAAATTTCATATATCAGTTGGCATGCTAATGCCGCATGTTAACAAAGTAATAAGACCAAATCCAAATAAATAAAGGGTAACATTTCTGGTAACGATATTTTTTAGCGAAATGTTACACACTATTTATTTGGATTTGGTCTTATTACTTTGTATTCCAGTGCAAAGTAAATTAGCCAGATGTGTGAGATAGGCTTCTTGCCATTTCTCTTGTTGACCCTATTGTAGATGAACACCACTTAAACGGGGGATTTTTGTTTATCTTACAGATGAAAGTACCTTTATATTGACTCTGTTGTCTGGAATACTCGAGAGTACTTGTGCTTCACAATGACAACATGAGGCCTATAGCCATAGGAACTATAGCTAGTGTTAGGAACATAATTTGTATTTTATATTTTATGTAAATAGCTATTTTGCATTTTTCTATTGTTTTATCTTTTGCTTTCATAAAAGGCGATGTTGCCTGTGCCGGCAGTTGTCGTAGTAGGGTAGTGAGGCTTGTAGAGTAGAGCGCACAGCTTGCTTGATGAGATAAACATACTTCTTTGCTAGGCCTAATGTAATCTGCGGGAAAAAGAAACCAGTTGTTTTTTATTCGTTTTTAGTTTGCTTTTGTATACAAAGTTGATCCTCTTTAAATATATATATTGTCACCTTTGCTTGAGACCATTTTAATCTAAACGAACCAACATCATAGTGCACAAATCTAAAAGTGTACAGAACAGCTAGTTTTCTATAAGTTATACTCCTAGTTGCTTCTGTTGAAGGACATGTTATCCTGAAAGCTAGAGAAATGAAATTGTACAAGAAACTCAGTCCTGGATTCTTTATTGAGTGTATTAAATCTGCTGAGAGTGTTTTCTGCTCTAACACTGCGGCTCTTACCTGCTCCTCATTGTCCAATCAGAACAGGGCTTGCAGAACGAGGTCTCTCAAATTTAAACTCAGTAATAAAATAAAATAAGACCTAATCCAAATAATTTATTAGTGTGTGACGTTTGGGCAACAACATTGTCACCATCATCAGACAAAAGAATAAATCTCATTCATTCTTTTGTTTGATGATGGTGACAATGCTGTTGCCGAAACGTCACACACTAATAAATTATTTGGTTTAGGTCTTATTTTCTTTTATTATAATCTATAATCCAAATTGTACTTTATCATTTCAACTCAGTAGTATTGAATCCTACCCATGTGTTGGATGTCCATGAATGACTCAATGCTGGGGTGTGGTGTGTAGCCTGGGGGGAGGAGGGAGCCCCGTGGCCCCCAACATGGCTCTACTGTCCGGGGGAGACGAGGAGAGTCCCCCGCCCCCAGCCCCCACAGGACATCTCAGCCGTACCCTGCTGTGGAACAGGGAGGAGAAGCCAGACAACACCAGCCTGCTCTACCCTGACATGTGTCCCCTGCCCCCCAACACATCCACACGGTACCTTTTCTCTCATGATAAATTTGGATTATAAACACAAGGTAATAACACCAAATAAATAATTGTGTAGAATGACGTTTGATAATTATCCCGCAAATGTTTCTTTTGAATGAAAAATCGAAATTTATTTTAAGGAAAAATAACGATTTTTCTAACCTTAGGGATGATGTATGAAAGGATGAATTGTGAAGAGTAATGATAAATGTGTCCATCCCTGGACACTTTATTTTTCCGTTAATCATTACTCTTCACAATTCATCCTTTCATACTTAATCCCTAAGGTTAGAAAAATCGTTATTTTTCCTTAAAATAAATTTCGATTTTTCATTCAAAAGAAACATTTGCGGGATAATTGTCAAACGTTGTTCTACAATCATAAGCCGTATTATATTTTAAAATAATTAGTGTGTAACCTTTTGATAACAACGCTGTTACCGAAACTTCAAGCACTAATTATTCATTTGGATTTGGTCTTATTACATTGTGTCTCTCACATGTTTGTTTTCATTTATCCCTAGTACACGTGGTACAGGCCATGATAATCATGGTGGGTAGTTAACCACTGCTTTTACTGTAAGTACACCACATGTAAAAAGCAGTTCGATTTTGTGCTTACAAATATGCCAGAGCCCCGTTTGGTTACTTGCACTTGCTGGTGGGGTTGTACTTTTGCAAGAATCAGGGGCCATTGAAGCATTTTTTTTTTTTAAATTAGAAAAATAGTATCCAATGCGGGAATCAATTCCGGGTCGTAGCGGTTGAAAACTAACCCTTCGACCAACCCCCTCTCAGATGTTGTTTTTGTAACTCTTGGCACAGTTCTTAACCTGATGCTCCTCCCCATCTGTTATATGAAAATTTTAAAATATTTTTGACGCGTATGTTTCTTTACAAATGGAAGATAGTTTCTACTGTTCTCTTACTGCAATAATGATCAATTGCAGTAAAAATTAGTTTCAATTTGAAAATACACCTATCCCTCGATTTACACGGTACTTGTTTTACACTTTTTCGCTTTTACACGGTTTTCCAAATAAGTTTTTTTTTTTTTTGTTTTTATCGCACTATACTAAAATGCGATATTCTACTCTATACTACCTATGTTGAAAAGAATATTGGGAGGCTCTGATTCATGAGGGGGCGAACACCTATTCAGATTTGACAGTTTAATATACACCTATCCCTCGATTTACACGTTTTTCTCAGGAACGTATCTACCGTGTAAATCGGGGGATAGGTGTAATTAAAAGCATAAAAATGGTTTGAATTTCTTGGCATTTCTACTTATCTACTTTGGTCGTAAGAACCAAGATGGTAGTTGGATAAACAACAACTTTGGAAGCCACTCAAATTTCAACTTGTAAAATGCCGTTATCTCCAGGAATCTCTCTTGCTCAAGCCATGGAAGAAATACTGTTTTTAAAAAGCATCTTTCATTTAAACTCGCAGCTAGGTGTCTTTAAATGACTATTCAGGGGTCGGTAGAAGGATGGTCTAAACCATTGGGTTTTCGACTGCTACGTCCCGGGTTCGATTCCCACATAGGGCACTTTTTTTATGATTAAAAAATTGAGGTACAATAAAATATATAATTGTTCTAGCATGGAGCTATATAAATGGCTCTATATAAAGGCTATATTAAATATATAGCATATAAAAAGGAATGTTTGTATGTTTGTTTGTATGTCCGGTATACAAATTCGCAGTAGTTCACTAATTCAAACCAAAATTTCCATACACAGGTAAAAAAATATGGGGAAGACGATAGGCTATTTTAAAAAATATATAACAATTATTAAAACTATATATTTTTAGTCAGAAAATTATGATGACGATATTGCTGTATCATGTTTAATTATCAGATACAAAATTATATCGGGAAAAATTCCAAAAAGCAGAGACCACGGGTGAAACCAGTTCATTATTTTGTACGCAGGAACAAAATTTCTAACAGAAAAACATTCATTCGAGCAGAAAACAAAAGCCAGATCATCTTTCTATAAAAATATCGCTTCTCAGACACAAAGTTTGGAGCGGGACGTTTCACAAGAGTGACATCCACGGCGCCAATTTATAATTGTAATGAATAGTATTTGAATAAAAACATTTAATCGGGTAAAACCCGGGCATTGCCCGGGTCATTCGGCTAGTAGCATATTCTATATACAGTTACGAGCGTTATCAATTCTTTTTCATCTCTGTCGCCGTTTGCTTTTTTTTTTGGAATGGCGCTCTCCTATTGGTTGGCTACGATCACGCCACCTTTGCCCCCCCCCCCCCCTCCCCCCATCATGCCCCCCCCACTCGCTTTGTTGTTTTTGTAACTATTGTGTTGGAGCGGGTCGCTCCTTAAATAATCTATTGCTAACAATACCTCATTATAGGTCCACAAATATCGAAAGTATAGGTATGTAGCTTTTGTACTATTAAGGTGTATATATATACACATACTTTATGTATACATACATTATGCTGATGCAAACAAATAGATAATGCTAATAACAAACAATTATTTTTAAAATATCTTATCTAAATATATATCACTCGGGTAGATATGTACACGGGTCAATCCCGGGCGAAGCCCGGGTCACCCGTCTAGTATAGTGTAAAGGTGAAACAGTAACTGTATATAACACTTGGGATGTGAAGCTGCGTGTAGTATTCACATAAATAAAGCTTTAGTAGATTTAATAGAGTACTATTTATTGTTGGTGGCAAGAAAAATTTTGTGGCTCTTTAAAATCTTTCAAATTTTGAATTATTATAATTTTTGAATCTTATCGATTGAAAAGGTTGCAGACCCCTGACTAAGTTTAATCCTACTAACATTGCTAGTGTACAAGATATCAGGCTTCTACCTGGCCGTGGTGGTAGACTAGAGAAGAGAGAGAGAATTTGTAAATTTCCTTTCAAATTAAAAAAAAAATGCACAGCTGTTTCTCTGGTGTAATAAGCGGCTGGCATTTTATAAAATGTGGTAGGGCATGCTCAAATTGCTACTTTTATCCTTCCAATTTTTACACTAAATTTTTTATATACAGTAGAACTACCTCCCTGTAAAGGACACCTAATTACAGAGCCAAAGTATCCTTTAGGGAAAAGTGTCCTCTAACTAGAGAGTTGCTAAATAGTAAAAATGGTAATTTTGACAATGAAAACTGTCCTTTGTAGAGAGGTGTCTTAGGGCGTGAGTGTCCTCTCATGGAGGTTGTTCTACTGCATTTTAAGTTGTCTGAAATATTGTACACTGGCCCAATCCTGCTAACTCTGCAAGTCTACAAAATTGAGGACTTCTGGTTGGTGGTGTGGGAATGGACTAATTTTTATTTTTTTGAAATCTTGTTATCAATTTTTTATATTCTTCCAGACCCCACGTTGAAGTTGGAATTTTTATACACTTACTCAATCCAGCTAACAACGCAATTGCACAAAATATCTGAATTCTAGATAGCTGTGATGATATGGAATAGAATTTGCACATATACATTCATTGACAAAACTTAAGGAAATAGAAAGTCTTTGATGTCACTGATTATATATATATTTTTAAGGAGACAATTTTGTTCACACTTGGTTATCTCATGTGACTTTAATAAAGGTCACTGTAATATATTTCGGAGTTATTGTTTGAATCCCGATATACATGCAGGAAGGTACAACTTTGTCCATGAGTGTATACCACAAAAGGAGAAAATAGGTGAAGCCTTTGGCTGGTATTCCATAAAAATAATTTGGTTGTATGAAACTAGAGCTGTCAAGGATATTGCCAGAAATATATAATCATTTAAAGTAATTAGAGCACAATTTAAGCAACTTTAAAGTTATTCTTTCTTATCTCCACTCAATCATATCAGGGTGTTAGTAGGGCTCATCAATGAATCTTCTTCTTTCTTATCTCCACTCAATCACACTAAGCTTTGCAAGCTTGATATTTTTGATGGTGTCTGCCGGGGAAGAGTAGAGCTCATTAATGGATGAGTCAATACAGTCAATAATATGTCTTGGGGTTGCAGGCTGAGAAATCAATGAATGAGTCAATACAGTCAATAATATTTTTTTTTTCTGCTTATCCCTAGTACACGTGGTACAGGCCATGATAATCATGGTAGGTAGTTAGCGACTGCTTTTTACTGTAAGCGCACCACATGTCTACACATGTGAAAAGCAGTTCGACTTTGCACTTACAAATGTGCCAGACCCCCTTTTGGTTACTTGCACTCGCTGGTGGGGTTGGACTTTTGCAAGAATCGAGGGCCATTGGAGCATTTTTTTATTTCTTTAAACAGAAAAAAATGTCCAATGCGGGAATCGAACCCGGGTCGTAGTGGTCGAAAACCAAACGGCTTAACCAGCCTTCCACCGACCCCCCGTCAATAATGTGGTTTAGGGTTGCAGGTTGACACTTGGTACATAGTGGGGAAAACCTTGCGACCATTCTAAAGTGTGAATTGTTTCAACTGGGATTATACCAACAACCTAAAATCCTAGTCACAAATGATGTGGTATAACAACTGTATATGATTTAACATTGTAGAGCCATCGCACCTGTTAAGTTAAATGTTTGTAAAACTTCTCACGCTAATAAATTTCTACCATTTTAATTCTTTAACATGCACATGTATTAAAATTTTGCCAGGAGGATATTGATCTATTAAAATAAAGGTGAACTCTCCCATCAAAATAGACGTCAAAGCTAGACACCATCTATTTACTGTTGCCGCAAACTAGCGGCCTCAGGTCGGTGACAAAGCCACAACACCAGCTTTGGTAAACTGAGAAGCGTCCACCTAGAGACCATGGTTTCGGGCTAATGTCCCTCGTCAGTCTAGGGCGGACTTTATTCCATGAGATCCACAATAGATCTAATGAAACCTTCACATTCTGACAAAGATGTGTTTAGATAGAAAAGTGGCTGGGTCAAATCTATGACCAAAACATAGATGGAAATTTTGCCATTAGATGATGTTTAGTTTTGGCATCTATTTTGATGGGATATGTTACAGTAGAACCTCCATGAGAGGACACTCATGCTAGAGGACACCTCTCTATAAAGGACAGTTTTCATTGTCAAAATTACCATTTTTACTATTTAGTAACTCTCCGGTAAGAGGACATCTCTTCCTAAAGGACACTTTTGCTTTGCAATTAGATGTCCTTTACAGGGAGGTTTTACTGTATCTTTATTTTTATAGATATGCACATGCATGTTAAATGTAATTTAAAACCATATTTATTTATAAACAGGGCTTGTTTCTGTCTCTTGTAGCCACCAAAGTGTGGGGAAGCTACGGCACAAGGGTGAAGTCAGTGTGGGGAGGAAGCTGCTACACAAGTGTCTTCTTCTTTCTTATCTTCGCTCAATCATATTAGGGTATCAAGCTTGTAGAGCTTGAGACTTGACAAACATCATGACTGGGTGAAGTAGAATGTGTCTGCCTTTGTCATTAAGACTGGGAGCACTACTCAGTGGCAGGCTGACTTAACTCCAAAGAAATGGCCGCCTCTGACATGAGGAACAGACGCCATGTGCAGCCGCTCCTAACAAGGAGTACAAATGCTGCTCATCCTGTATCCCTGGATTACGAGCCCTTACAGGGTACTATCAGCCGGGCCAGCTTTGCCCAGGTTTTTTAGTGAGCTTGTTACTGCTCCCCCTCCTCCTTTTTCATACGGGCTTGGGACCGGCAAAGGCGGAGTTACACAAATGTGAAGTCAGTGTGGGGAAGCTGCTACAAGTGGAGTGCTGTGGTGCAGAGTGGAGAGCCGGCTCCGCTGCTGGCTCCAGGATGTGGAGAAGGAGCTCCAGCGCAAGGAACAGAGCCCCCTTCCCTACTGGCTGCGGTCCTCCCACCCCCGCACCACCCACCAGGCCCCCCGTGATGACAAGAAGTCCCCACAGAATGAGTTTGCCCTCCAGCTCTACCAGAATCCCAGGCATTCCTACCAGGAGTTCTTCGATGCCATTAACCGCCGCAACGACACCTTCTACTTTGTTTCCCTCTCTGGGGTGAGCTCCCTACCAACAATCTTATTTAATGGAACAAATATTTTATTGAGATGACTGTACTTTTCCCCACCTTCTCTCCAGTCCTTAATATTTTCTAACATTGCCAAGAACCAAGGTTTTTTTTTTTTATTACCTCTAGTACACATGGCACAGGCCATGATAATCATGGTGGGTAGTTAGCGACTGCTTTTACTGTAAGTGCAACACATGTGAAAATCAGTTCGACTTTACACTTAAAAATGTGCCATAGCCCCATTTGGTTACTTGCACTCACTGGTGGGGTTGGACTTTTGCAAAAATCAGCCATTGGAGCATTTTTTTTTAATAAGAAAAAAGTGCCCAATGCGGGATTCGATCCCAGGTCGTAGCAGTCAAAAACCAACGGCTTAGACCACCCTTCCACCGACCCCACAAGTAGCAAAGTATAAAGAAGGATATATAAAATCAATTTACAGAAAGTTCAACAAATATAAACTATGAAGACCTTACAAAGTGTGGCTATAAATATAAGGTGTAATAAAACCAAATCCAAATAATCTACAATCCAAAATGGGTATCGGTGGAAGGGTAGTCTAAGCCATTGGTGTTCGACCGCTGCGACCCGGGTTCAATTCCCGCAATGGGCACTTTTTTCTGATTAAAAAAAAAAAAGGGCTTCAATGACCCCCGATTCTAGCAAAAGTCCAACCCTACCAGCGAGTGCAATTAACCAAATGGGGCTCTGGCACAATTGTAAGTGCAAAATCGAACTGCTTTTCACATGTGTAGGCATGTGGTGAACTTACAGTAAAAGCAGTCGCCTACTTCTACCTACCATGATTATTATGGCCTGTACTACGTGTACTAGGGATAAGCAAAAAAATCTGAATTGTACATAAGGTGTGGCTATAATACTGTGTGTGTAAAACATAGTTTAAATGTAGACATATATTTAGTTATTCTCCTAAGTTTTTGAAAAACCTCTATTTTAAAGCTCTTATTGAATATTGCATCATTTTACATTTACATAAAAAAAAGGGAGAGTTTTAGGTTCATTGTATTCATTCAACTATCTTAGAGGGCACTCAATCTGTTTTATCAATAGGAAACAAATGGGAACTCCCAAGGCAGGTTTTACTCTGTATTTATTTATAGTAGTGAAAAACAAAGAAGGCATATCCTGACCAGGAGCACATATGCTTTCTTGATGGCAGAACGCCATCTAGTGGAAGTGCTCTGCCATCAAGAAAGCATATGTGCTCCTGGTCAGGATATGCCTTCTTTATTTTTTAATATCAACACCTGACCTTTTTATTTTTAAACATATATAGAGTAATGAACAAAATTTGACAATTATACCACAAATTTTTCTTTTGAATGAAAAATTGAAATTTAATTTAAGGAGAAATAACGATTATTTCTAACCTTAAGGATGAGGTATGAAAGGATGAATTGTGAAGAGTAATGATAAACGGAAAAATAAAGTGTCCAGGGATGGGAATTCTTCACAATTCATCCTTTCATACTTCATCCCTAAGGTTAGAAATAATTGTTATTTCTCCTTAAAATAAATTTCAATTTTTCGTTCAAAAGAAACACATGCGGGATAAATGTCGTTCTACAATCATAAGCCACATTATATTGTATTATATATAGTAATGTGTGTGTGGTCCAAACATCCCAATGTGTCGCAGGACCACCTCCTCCTTCCTGCTACGGCTCATAACAAGACCCACAGGCCCCGGATGTCTGTGGTCATGCCAGCCATGATCTTCAATGGTGGGTGTTCTGTCACGCTATGTACTGTACAAATCTTCAATGGTGTGTGTTCTGGTTGGTTCTTTGTTGTGTGTAATTGTACCATTTCCCCATATAGCTGGATTATAGCAGAGCTCACGAAGGTCGTACCTCAGCTACCAAACATTAGGGGAGGCTTGCTTCACTTTTGTACCGTTTAGTAGAGGTTGGTTCCACCACAACTGCTGGGTCTCTTCTTCTTCTTTCTTATCTCCACACTGGGTGAAGTAGAATGCATCTGCCTTTGTCATTAAGACTGGGAGCACTACTCAGTGGCAGGACGACTTAGCTCCAATATGAAATGGCCGACTCTGACATGAGGAACAGATACCATGTGCATGGTAGTACATGGAGTACATCCTGTATCCCTGGATCTCCTGATTACAGGGTACTATCAGCCGGGCCAGCTGAGCCCAGGTTTTTTAGTGAGCTTGTTACTGCTCCCTCTCCTTCTTTTTCATCCTGGCTTGGCACCGGCAAAGCGGAGTTACCAAACATCTATCAGTGGGGATGCCTATTTCATTATTTGTACCATATCCTCATATAGCTGGAATATATTGTTTGTTTCTTATGCCCTTGTTTAAAGATTACACTAATCCCGTGATTTCATTCTCCTCGAGCTGTTTTATGACAAGCAGCAACCTCTCCTAAAGGTCCTGTTTAGTACATCTAATGCAATGTGTTCTGGAGCTGCAGGTGCCAGGCTACATTTTGGACAGTGATTATTGTTTTGTTTTTTTTTGCTTATTCCTAGTACACGTGGCACATGCCATGGTAATCATGGTGGGTGGAAGTAGACAACTGCTTTGACTGTAAGTACATGTCTACACATGTGAAAAGCAGTTTGACTTTGCACTTACAATGATGGACAAGTGATTATAGCTGAGGTTGGCTGGTGCAGACACCCTGGAGAACCCCAAGGAGTACGTCACCATGATGCAGATAGACTGTGAGGTGACAGATGCCAGGTACATCTACGTGAAGGAGTCCACACTCCCCATCCGGACTCCCGGCAGAGGTCGGGTCCCTTCCCTCAACCTACTGCAGAGGAACCGGCCCTAGACTCTCCACCTCTCTTGTAAATAATCCCTTCCTTCCTCACTTGGAGATGTTGAAATTACCATTTTTCTTTTTTATCAGCAAATATTTTATTTTATAAAAAAAAAAAAGGTTTTTATATAAAGTATATTTATATATATGGATTTATAATATATTGGTTTATATATTGGTAGTTTTCTTTTTTTCTTTTCACCTTTTTTTTATATCTTTTTTTTTATATTCTTTATAACAATTATTTTATTTTTGACAACCAACTTTTATTTTTCTATCTACCACCACATTGAGAATGCAAATATTTCAAGGCAATCACAGACTTAAGAATAATTTTTTGAAATATATTTGTGTCTAGTCTTTTTTTTTAATTTCTTGACCACTTCATCTTTTCTCACCAACACCACCACCATCTTGTTGTTTTTCCATCATTGTATTTTCTCTCCCCTTTTTGTAAATACAACACCAAGAGATTAAAGAATGTAATGTTGATGACTTTTGTTTCTCTCCACATGACAGTCACTACTCCATGGGAAGAAGATTATGAGACTTATTACCAGAAAACCTATTCCAGAGGCTGCCAAGGAAGATACAGTGTGAAACTGCTATTCAGGAAAGCTCATCAAAACAGCTCCATTCCTACCTCTAAATCTCCGATAATTTCACTGGGAGGAAGGTCTGGTGAAAGTGTCTTGCACAAAACTAACTTGGACAGCCGGAGGAGTTTTCAGGAGACCAATCGCCAAGCTGGCCCCTCTTCCCTTTACGCCTCGAGATCTGAACTGAAGTTCAGCGGTGGGGGGGGAGTATGTTTGCGCCTAGTTATGTAAATCACTAGCTAGGCTGCATTGATTTATAATCATGCAGATTTTTCTTTCTTTCTTTTAATTATGTAAATATGTATGTATATAAAATGAGTGAAAGATGCAATAAAGTCAGTGTGTCAGCTAAACATACAGTCCAAATTAAGCTCTGCCAAAAGATTGTCAACATCTAAAACAAAAGGTTAGAGAGCTACACCTGCAACCCCAAGACATATTATTGACTGTATTCACTCATCCATTGATGAGTTCTACTCTTTCCCGGCAGACACCATCAACAAGCTTTACAAGCTTGATACCTTAGTGTGATTGAGTGGAGATAAGAAAGAAGAAGATGTTTGGAGCAGCTGCACATGTTCCTCATGTCAGAGGCAGCCATTTCTTTCAGAGCTAAGTCATTGGCCTGCCACTGAGTAGTGCTCCCAGTCTTAATGACAAAGGCAGACACATTCTACTTCACCCAATCATGATGGTTGTCAAATCTCCCCAATATGCTGCATAGGCTGTTGTGAACTTGTATTGACTCATCCATTGATGAGCTCTACTCTTCCCCGGCAGACACCATCAACAAGCTTTACAAGCTTGATACCTTAGTGTGATTGAGTGGAGATAAGAAAGAAGACATTATTGACTGTATTGACTCATCCATTGATGAGCTCTACTCTTCCCCGGCAGACACCATCAACAAGCTTTACAAGCTTGATACCTTAGTGTGATTGAGTGGAGATAAGAAAGAAGAAGAAGATGTTAGGAGCAGCTGCACATGTTCCTCATGTCAGTGGCGGCCATTTCTTTCAGAGCTAAGTCATTAATGACAAAGGCAGACACATTCTACTTCGCCCAGTCATGATAGTTGTCAAATCTCCCTAATATGCTGCATCGGCTGTTGTGAAGTTGTATTGACTCATCCATTGATGAGCTCTACTCATCCCCGGCAGACACCATCAAAAATCTCAAGCTTTACAAGCTTGATGCCTTAGTGTGATTGAGTGGAGATAAGAAAGAAAAGAAGAAACATTCACCACCCCCATAGACACAATGCCATCAACATACAGTTAAACCTGTCGCCCCTCTTGGGACTCACCAAAATAGGGTGTTATAGAGAGGGGGTGCTATAGACAGGTCACTTTTAATGTAAATCGCATCGTACTACGTATTTAAAATCAGGCGCTATTTAGAGGGGGTGCTATAGGCAGGTTTAACTGTATAAAGATGGTCAAATTATCCAAGTTTAAATATCTGTTCTGATATCAACTCTGTTGTTATTCGACTTTGGATTACTTCCAGCCACAAGGAAAATTGTAATTATAATTAATTAATATTATAAGGTGGAAGGAGAGATGGTCTAAACCGTACTTTCAGTAAAAGCAGTCGCCAACTTCTACCCACCATGATTATCATGGCCTGTACCACGTGTACTAGGAATAAGCAATAAAAATTATAATGTGAGGAGGGATTGAATATGTCTACATACTATGTTTTACACCCACACACCACGTACAAACAGGTATCTGTCTGTGAAGATATGGCTTCATTGAGGCAACTTTCCTCACCAGATATTAGTATCTTTCTGAAAATGGAGAATTCCTTACCTTGGGAGAAATTTTCTATCAACCACGGTGGACCAGTGGTCTAAACTGTTGGTTTTCTACCCAGAATCAAATCTGGCATTGGACACTTTTCTAATTGAAAAAAAAAATGCTCAAATGGTGCCCTCAATTCTTGCAAAGGTCCAACCCCACTAGCGAGTGCAAGTAACCAACCGAGGTTCTGGCACACTTGTAAATGCAAAAGTCAAAATACTTTTCACATGTGTTTTGGTACAATTATAGTGAAAGCTTACTGCCCCCCACCATAATTATCATGGCTTGTACCACAAGTACTAGGGATAATAAAGAAGAAGACTTTTCCTGCAAATATTTAGTATCTTTCAGCAAAAACCTCCACAACCAATGTTAGAAACACATGGTAAGACCAAATCCCAATAAATAAATAGTGTGTGATGTTTCAGTAACAACACTGTTACCCAAATGTCACACACTACTTATTTATTTGGATTTGGTCTTATTACCTTGTGTTTGTAATCTATAATCCAAATTGTGCCTTATCATTAGATTTGGTCTTATTACCTTGTGTTTATAATCTATAATCCAAATTGTACCTTATCATTAGATTTGGTCTTATTACCTTGTGTTTATAATCTATAATCCAAATTGTGCCTTATCATTAGATTTGGTCTTATTACCTTGTGTTTATAATCTATAATCTAAATTGTGCCTTATCATTAGATTTGGTCTTATTACCTTGTGTTTATAATCTATAATCCAAATTGTGCCTTATCATTAGATTTGGTCTTATTACCTTGTGTTTATAATCTATAATCCAAATTGTGCCTTATCATTAGATTTGGTCTTATTACCTTGTGTTTATAATCTATAATCCAAATTGTGCCTTATCATTAGATTTGGTCTTATTACCTTGTGTTTATAATCTATAATCCAAATTGTACCTTATCATTAGATTTGGTCTTATTACCTTGTGTTTATAATCTATAATCCAAATTGTACCTTATCATTAGATTTGGTCTTATTACCTTGGGTTTATAATCTATAATCCAAATTGTACCTTATCATTAGATTTGGTCTTATTACCTTGTGTTTATAATCTATAATCCAAATTGTACCTTATCATTAGATTTGGTCTTATTACCTTGTGTTTTACCCCAGGTTTTACCCGATTAAATGCTTTTATTCAAATACTATTTGTTACAATTATAAATTGGCGCCGTGGATGTCTTTCTTGTATAATATATAAACGAGTTTTAAACCAAAAGCAAACGGTGACAGAATTAAGAACGCATGACGCTGATAACTGTATATATTAATAATCCAAATTATAACCTATGTTAGAAGTAAACATGTAGGAAACACAAGGTTATAAGAACAAATACAAATAAATAAATAGTGCGTGACATTTGGGTAACAGTGTTGTTACCATCTTCAGACAAAAGTATTCAATGATAATTTTACCACAGCATGTTTTAAATAGTTAACTGTTATCAAGTGAATTTCTCATTCAGTAATTTTGTCTGAAGATGGTAACAATGTTGTTACTGAAACACGTCACACACTTTATTTATATAGGAAACAGTTCAGACAAAGGGTGGCCACTGGTAGTATAAAGCTGATCAACTCGGGAAAGAGTTTCAGGAAGGAGTTAAATTACAAAAGTTTATTATGGGGCGGC
>CP092866.1:118685985-118720169 GCA_030710605.1 Cordylochernes scorpioides | reverse complement strand
AGTTATAGGCGAGTGGCGCTGGCTTCTTTCTTGGCTTCCAACTCTGCCAATTGGTCGGCCACAATCTTCTTCCTCTCCTCCAGGAACTGGCGGTATTCCTCAACTTCGAGGTGCGGCACCACGTGGATGCCACTGGTACGGGCGCTGTCTATCAGCATCTGGCACACCTCCTTGATGTCTACACAGTCGAAGGACGAATCCTCGCTCTTGATCTTGGCAATCTCATAGATGTGCTTCAGGGTCAGCTTGCCTGCCACCTCCCCCTTATCTGCACAACACCACGATTGGTGTAATCTTTACACAAGGGGATAAGAAACAACAACACCACGATTATTGGACCCATCTACAATCCTTACTCTTTCTTATCTCCATTCAATCATATCAGGGTATCAAGTCTGTAGAGCTTGTTGATGGTCTATCTACAATCCTTACTCTTTCTTATCTCTACTCAATCATATCAGGGTATCAAGTCTGTAGAGCTTGTTGATGGTCTATCTACAATCCTTACTCTTTCTTATCTCCACTCAATCATATCAGGATATCAAGTCTGTAGAGCTTGCTGATGGTCCATCTACAATCCTTCTTTCTTATCTCCACTCAATCATATCAGGATATCAACTCTGTAGAGCTTGCTGATGGTCCATCTACAATCCTTCTTTCTTATCTCCACTCAATCATATCAGGATATCAACTCTGTAGAGCTTGCTGATGGTCCATCTACAATCCTTCTTTCTTATCTCCACTCAATCATATCAGGATATCAACTCTGTAGAGCTTGCTGATGGTCCATCTACAATCCTTCTTTCTTATCTCCACTCAATCATATCAGGATATCAACTCTGTAGAGCTTGCTGATGGTCCATCTACAATCCTTCTTTCTTATCTCCACTCAATCATATCAGGATATCAACTCTGTAGAGCTTGCTGATGGTTCATCTATACTCATGGACAAAACTTGAGGATGTGGAGTCTTTAATGTTGCCGGTGATCTATTTTTTTGACGTGACAACGTCTTAAATTAGGTTGCGGCTGGGAGTCACTTATGAAAAAGTGTAACGCCCGGTAACGTTACGATGAGTCATCGAACGAGAGTGCTGCGCGCGCAGCTGCGTGCGCAGCGCTAGAGAATTAGGCGCATTGAATCGGCGCATGCTTGTCTCTGTCTTTGTCTTTCTCGAACGTTCTTGGCGTTGGAAAAACAAGAAAGCGTCATAATACAAGTTCACACGTGTGGTTAAAGTATCGTCAGCTGTGTCTGTAGTGAAAATGTGGAGTGCTTAGATTCGTCATTTACAACAACTACAACAATAAAGGTAAATAATTGTACACTGATATTTCATTATCGTAAACTATGATTGATTGATTAATTGTTAGATTGACACAAAAGTTGAGAAACTGAGTTTATAGGGTATGTCATACTATTGATAAATGTTGATAGTGTTAAGTAAATTATTAGTTTAAAATTAAATAATTAATTAATTATTATTTTACAAATTTTAAATAGTTTCAAATTTATTTAGCAAAAATTTGAACCTTCGATCTGAATAAATGTTTTGATTTTCGAATTGATTCTTTAAAATTACAAATATTAAGAAAAAGTGGCAGATATAAGAAAACTTTATTTAAACTGTGTTGAGCAAGAATTTTAACATCTAATTTAAGTAAATGTTTTAATTTTCAACTTCATCATTTACAATTACAAATTTTATTTAATTTCAAATTTATTTAGCAACCTTCGTGTTTTGATTTTCAAATACCAACGCGGCTGGTGGAGTGGCGATCTATCGTAAATTATCATCGACATCTACGGCGGAAGTGTTCCAAGTTGCGATTACAGACGTAACTCGTGTCATTAAAACCAAGGGTGACATGTGCATGACTGAAGTTACTTGCTTCGCCGCTAATACTAGCTTCAAGTTTATACTCGGTGCTGTATATATTCATCCAGGAGCTAGTATGCAGGATATTGGAATGTTACTATGGCAAGGACTCGGTCCGTACATTCACAACAGCCAGTACGTGCCACCGTTCGTGCAAGTTGATTCTAGTATACCGATTCTTCTGTGTGGTGATTTTAACAAAAACGTAAAGCCTGACAACTCGTTTCTTAAATTCATGAAAAATACGTATAATCTTGATTGCGTATCAAACGTTTCTAAGTCAACTACGTTAAAAGGAACAACTATCGACTTGACTTTCGCAAGACACATTACAGCAGAAACACTTCCTTTCATTTCATATTTCTCCTATCATCGTCCTATCCTCAACAAAATCACTCAAATAGGAATTAGTTAAGTTTTAGTTTACATGTACAATGTTTTAGTAAACAAAATATATTTCTATAGTTAAAATTTGTGCAATTCTTATTTTCATTCAATTCCTTGTTCCTATTGTGCAATTTAATTATATTCATATCAATAAATATTCTACCGTTATCACGTAAAATCTTCGCCCGTAAAACCGACTTTACAGGCAACCATTGTTTTTTTTTTTTTAAGGAGTCAATTTTGTTCACACTTGGTTATCTAGTGTGTCTTCAATAAAGGTCACTATAATATCTTTCAGAGTTATTGTCTGAATCCCGATATACATGCTGAAAGGTACAACTTCCTTTTGTCCATGAGTGTATCTTTCAGAGTTATTGCCAGAATCCCGATATACATGCTGAAAGGTACAACTTCCTTAAGTTTTGTTCATGAGTGTATCTTTCAGAGTTATTGTCTGAATCCCGATATACATGCTGAAAGGTACAACTTCCTTAAATTTTGTCCATGAGTGTATCTTTCAGAGTTATTGTCTGAATCCCGATATACATGCTGAAAGGTACAACTTCCTTAAGTGTTGTCCATGAGTGTATCTTTCAGAGTTATTGTCTGAATCCCGATATACATGCTGAAAGGTACAACTTCCTTAAGTGTTGTCCATGAGTGTATCTTTCAGAGTTATTGTCTGAAAACCGATATACATGCTAAAAGGTACAACTTCCTTAAGTTTTGTCTAAGAGTGTATCTTTCAGAGTTATTATCTGAATCCCGATATACATGCTAGAAGGTACAACTTCCTTAAGTTTTGTCTAAGAGTGTATAATCCTAATTATGTCAAGTTAGCATGAAAGTTTACTTGGGAGAATTAAAAAAAAAAATAGCAAGAAAATAGGTAAGAAAAAGAGAAATGGACACAAGTTTTGGGTGAACAACACAACATTCAATAAAAGTTCCATAAATAAAATCTAACATATTCACCCATAAGTATCAATTTTATTGGAAAAGAAGATTATTGGGAGGATATTTTGTTTTATCCCCCAAGTAGATGAGGTACATCAATGCACCTCATGTAGAAAGCGGTTTGAATATACAGTTAAACCTGTCTATAGCGCCCGATTTTAAACATTAAAATGTAAACATTTTACATTAAAAGTGACCTGTCTATAGCATCCTATTTTGGTGAGTCCCAAGAGGGGGCGCTATAGACAGGTTTGGCTGTACATCATTGCCATATCTCCCTCTCTGGGGCCAATATCCTCCATTGCTTCTTGTTCCCAACCACACCTGGTATTTCACTTCAAGGATCAGTTGAAAAAAATTGCTCCAATGGTCCCCTATTCTTGCAAAAGTTCAACCCCACCTGCGAGTACAAGTAACCAAAACGGTGCTCTGGCAGAGTGCTCTTGTACCAGATGTTGAGAATAGAGTTATAACAAGGTATGAGAGTTGTACCAGATGTTGAGAACAGAGTTACAAGAAGGTGTGAGAGTTGTACCAGATGTTGAGAACAGAGTTACAAGAAGGTGTGAGAGTTGTACCAGATGTTGAGAACAGAGTTACAAGAAGGTGTGAGAGTTGTACCAGATGTTGAGAACAGAGTTACAAGAAGGTGTGAGAGTTGTACCAAATGTTGAGAACAGAGTTACAAGAAGGTGTGAGAGTTGTACCAGATGTTGAGGACAGAGTTACAAGAAGGTGTGAGAGTTGTACCAAATGTTGAGAACAGAGTTACAAGAAGGTGTGAGAGTTGTACCAGATGTTGAGGACAGAGTTACAAGAAGGTGTGAGAGTTGTACCAGATGTTGAGGACAGAGTTACAAGAAGGTGTGAGAGTTGTACCAGATGTTGAGAACAGAGTTACTAGAAGGTGTGAGAGTTGTACCAGATGTTGAGAACAGAGTTACAAGAAGGTGTGAGAGTTGTACCAGATGTTGAGAACAGAGTTACAAGAAGGTGTGAGAGTTGTACCAGATGTTGAGAACAGAGTTACTAGAAGGTGTGAGAGTTGTACCAGATGTTGAGAACAGAGTTATAAGAAGGTGTGAGAGTTGTACCAGATGTTGAGAACAGAGTTACAACAAGGTATGAGAGTTGTACCAGATGTTGATAACAGAGTTACAAGAAGGTGTGAGAGTTGTACCAGATGTTGAGAACAGAGTTACAACAAGGTATGAGAGTTGTACCAGATGTTGAGAACAGAGTTACAAGAAGGTGTGAGAGTTGTACCAGATGTTGAGAACAGAGTTACAAGAAGGTGTGAGAGTTGTACCAGATGTTGAGAACAGAGTTACAACAAGGTATGAGAGTTGTACCAGATGTTGATAACAGAGTTACAAGAAGGTGTGAGAGTTGTACCAGATGTTGAGAACAGAGTTACTAGAAGGTATGAGAGTTGTACCAGATGTTGAGAACAGAGTTACTAGAAGGTATGAAAGTTGTACCAGATGTTGAGAACAGAGTTACAAGAAGGTGTGAGAGTTGTACCAGATGTTGAGAACAGAGTTACAAGAAGGTGTGAGAGTTGTACCAGATGTTGAGAACAGAGTTACAACAAGGTGTGAGAGTTGTACCAGATGTTGAGAACAGAGTTACAAGAAGGTGTGAGAGTTGTACCAGATGTTGAGAACAGAGTTACAAGAAGGTATGAAAGTTGTACCAGATGTTAAGAACAGAGTTACAAGAAGGTGTGAGAGTTGTACCAGATGTTGAGAACAGAGTTACAACAAGGTGTGAGAGTTGTACCAGATGTTGAGAACAGAGTTACAAGAAGGTGTGAGAGTTGTACCAGATGTTGAGAACAGAGTTACAAGAAGATGTGAGAGTTGTACCAGATGTTGAGAACAGAGTTACAACAAGGTGTGAGAGTTGTACCAGATGTTGAGAACAGAGTTACAAGAAGGTGTGAGAGTTGTACCAGATGTTGAGAACAGAGTTACAACAAGGTGTGAGAGTTGTACCAGATGTTGAGAACAGAGTTACAAGAAGGTGTGAGAGTTGTACCAGATGTTGAGAACAGAGTTACTAGAAGGTATGAAAGTTGTACCAGATGTTGAGAACAGAGTTACAAGAAGGTGTGAGAGTTGTACCAGATGTTGAGAACAGAGTTACAAGAAGGTATGAAAGTTGTACCAGATGTTGAGAACAGAGTTACTAGAAGGTATGAAAGTTGTACCAGATGTTGAGAACAGAGTTACAAGAAGGTGTGAGAGTTGTACCAGATGTTGAGAACAGAGTTACAAGAAGGTGTGAGAGTTGTACCAGATGTTGAGGACAGAGTTACAAGAAGGTATGAAAGTTGTACCAGATGTTGAGAACAAAGTTACAAGAAGGTGTGAGAGTTGTACCAGATGTTGAGAACAGAGTTACAAGAAGGTGTGAGAGTTGTACCAGATGTTGAGAACAGAGTTACAAGAAGGTGTGAGAGTTGTACCAGATGTTGAGAACAGAGTTACAAGAAGGTGTGAGAGTTGTACCAGATGTTGAGAACAGAGTTACAAGAAGGTGTGAGAGTTGTACCAGATGTTGAGAACAGAGTTACAAGAAGGTGTGAGAGTTGTACCAGATGTTGAGAACAGAGTTACAAGAAGGTGTGAGAGTTGTACCAGATGTTGAGAACAGAGTTACAAGAAGGTGTGAGAGTTGTACCAGATGTTGAGAACAGAGTTACAAGAAGGTATGAAAGTTGTACCAGATGTTGAGAACAGAGTTACAAGAAGGTGTGAGAGTTGTACCAGATGTTGAGAACAAAGTTACAAGAAGGTGTGAGAGTTGTACCAGATGTTGAGAACAGAGTTACAAGAAGGTGTGAGAGTTGTACCAGATGTTGAGAACAGAGTTACTAGAAGGTGTGAGAGTTGTACCAGATGTTGAGAACAGAGTTACTAGAAGGTGTGAGAGTTGTACCAGATGTTGAGAACAGAGTTACTAGAAGGTGTGAGAGTTGTACCAGATGTTGAGAACAGAGTTACTAGAAGGTATGAGAGTTGTACCAGATGTTGAGAACAGAGTTACTAGAAGGTATGAGAGTTGTACCAGATGTTGAGAACAGAGTTACTAGAAGGTGTGAGAGTTGTACCAGATGTTGAGAACAGAGTTACAAGAAGGTGTGAGAGTTGTACCAGATGTTGAGAACAGAGTTACAAGAAGGTGTGAGAGTTGTACCAGATGTTGAGAACAGAGTTACCAGAAGGTATGAGAGTTGTACCAGATGTTGAGAACAGAGCTACAAGAAGGTATGAGAGTTGTACCAGATGTTGAGAACAGTTAATAGACAAAGTGAAAGGAAATCAACATTTCAGTGTTGTGATATAAGCAATCTCTCAATCTATCTGTTCGATTAGTGACAAATTATTTGACGATTGGTCCCCAATACTGGGATGTACAATAATTACCCCTGAGATCCCTACTTACATGCCTGCATGGCTCCTCTTTCTGCCCCAGAGGCTTGTTTGAAGAAGTAGCTGTTTGGAGGATGTCTCATCTCCAGGGAGTAGGATCTGTCAGGCTGGAGAACACCAGTGTTATAGTACTGGCTTGAAGCAATCCATATATTAACTGAGGAGAGAAATGGAAGCTTTTTAACAGTTTGTATTCAACTAGATCATCTTATCAACATATTGACCTGATGTTTAACACTATATTTATCATAAATGTGGAAGCTGCCTGGCCGGCAATCATATTTCTTGAAAACAAAGTTACTTCGGCCAGTATAAATCTTTTTATTACCTCGACGTTTCAACAAAAATCTTTTGTCCTCGTCAGGAGCAAACAAAAATTAAACATTTAGCAAGGTGTTAAAAAACTTGGAACTTTAGAATGATTTTTAACGCCTTGCTAAATGTTTAATTTTTGTTTGCTCCTGATGAGGACAAAAGCTTTTTGTCGAAACGTCGAGATAATAAAAAGATTTACTGGCCAAAGTATCTTTATTTTCAAGAACTATTCAATTAAGAAGGTATATATTGGATCAAAATATTATTTATATACCAATATTTGAGTTGGCTGAACGCCAACCTTTTTCAAGATATTACAATATATTTATGCCAATAAGATTCAGTGCCCCATAACATCATTACCTCAATTCTTTTATATATATATTTTTGCTTATCCCTAGTACACGCGGTTCAGGCCATGATAATCATGGTGGGTAGCAGTGTTGGGCATTAAAAAATTATTTTTCAATTAAATTGAAGTGCAATTAACAATTAATTAATTCTTAATTAGAAAAGTGCAATTAACAATTAATTAATTGTTAATTGTATGAATACAATTAACAATTAATCAATTGTTAATCTTTAATAAATCATTTTAATTAATATTTGCCCAACACTGGTGGGTAGTTAGCGACTACTTTTTCTGTAAGCGCACCACATGTCTACACATGTGAAAAGCAGTTCGTCTTTGCACTTATAAATGTGCCAGAGCCCCGTTTGGCTACTTGCACTTGCTGGTGGGGTTGGACTTTTGCAAGAATCGGGAGCCAGTGGAATATTCTATCAATTCTATTGAAGTTATGTGGCGCTGAGTTTGTTGTTGACATCAATAGGTTGTTCAGTATACTAAGTGTTCTCCTGTAGAAAGACGTCCGTGCCAGAAAGCTAGAGAATAAAAATGTTTTGAAAATAAACTTTTCCCTGGAGGCATGATTAATTTTACTCAATAAATATGTTGTAATACTTCGAAAAAGGTCAGCGAACTGAAATATTGGTATATAAATTATAATTTGATCCAATATATGCCTTTTTAATTGAATATCTAGTGTTATAAGACAAACAAGATGGTCAACATATGGATAAGATGAAGAAGAACCAGTAACTCCGCCTTTGCCGGTCCCAAGCCCGGATGAAAAAGTAGGAGAGGGAGCAGTAACAAGCTCACTAAAAACCTGGGCTCAGCTGGCCCGGCTGATAGTACCCTGTAAGGGCTCCTGATCCAGGGATACAGGATGAGCAGCGTTTGTACTCCATGTTAGGAGCGGCGCACATGGCGTCTGTTTCTCATGTCAGAGGCGGCCATTTATTTTGGAGCTAAGTCGGCCTGCCACTGAGTAGTGCTCCCAGTCTTGATGACAAAGGCAGATGCATTCTACTTCACCCAGTGTGGAGATAAGAAAGAAGAAGAAGAAGAACCAGTTGAGTACAAACTGTCCAAAAAGCTCTCATTTCTCTCCTCAGTTAATACAGGGAACTACATAGTGAAGCCCAGATCACTGGAGTTTCATTTGTTGGAGCAGATCTGACACCATCTCTGATGAAAATTAATAAAGAATAAATGACCATTTATTCATTTGTCTGATGATGGTAACAATGCTGTTACCGAAACGTCACACTCTATTAAAAATATTTGGATTAGGTCTTATTTTCTTGTAGCTCTATAATCTCTAATCCAAAGTATCTTTTAGGGAGAGGTGTCCTCTTACTGGAGAGTTGCTAAATTGTAAAAATGGTAATTTCGCAAATGAAAACTGTCCTTTGTAGGAGAGGTGTCCACTAAAGGGATGTTCTACTGTATAGAAATTGTATTATTTCATAGGTATTTTAGAGTTTATAATGTTGTTTCTAATCCCCTTGTGTAAAGATTACATGAATTCCATGAGTCCATGTTCCTAGAGCTTGATCTCATGGAATGGGATCTAGCTTTCATTGATACCACGATCCAGGAAGAGTTTATGGGGGGTCGGTGGAAGGCTGGTTAAACCGTTTGGTTTTCGACCACTACGACCCGGGTTCGATTCCCTCATTGGACACTTTTTTCTGTTAAAAAAAAATGCTCCAATGGCCACCGATTCTTGCAAAAGTCCAACCCCACCAACGAGTGCAAGTAACCAAACGGGGCTCTGGCACATTTGTAAGTGCAAAGTCGAACTGCTTTTCACATGTATAGACATGTGGTGCGCTTACAGTAAAAGCAGTCGCTAACTACCCACCATGATTACCTTGGCCTGTACCAAGTGTACTATGGATAAGCAAAAAAAAAGGCAGAGTTTATAATGAATCTCTGTAGTTCAATGTATAACTGCTGGTTATGGGTTGTAGAATTCTCATTTGAACAACCATCTATTTGTGATAGGTAGACATAACAATCAACTACACAATATTTGTAGGTTTCCACAGTTGTATGATAAAGTTTTATCTGTTAGGGCAATTATATAATGGTCATGTTATAAAGGCAATCCGAAACTAAATTCTTTGAAAACAAAATTATTTATACAAAAGCCTTCCAACAGAGAGCATAGTGAAAAAATGGTTGTGACAACCAACAATAGTCCACTGTTGAAGAACAAGGGGTTAAAAGTCTTCTTCTTTCTTATCTCGAAATCCCTAGTACACGTGGTACAGGCCATGATAATCATGGTGGGTAGTTAGCGACTGATTTTTAGTGTAAGCGCACCACATGTCTATACATGTGGAAAGCAGCTCGATTTTGCACTTACAAATGTGCCAGAGCCCCGTTTGGTTACTTGCACTCGCTGGTTGGGTTGGACTTTTGCAAGAATCAGGGGTCATTGGAGCATTTCTTTTTTTTTATACAGAAAAAAGTGTCCAATGCGGGAATCGAACCCGGGTCGTAGTGGTCGAAAACCAAACGGTTTAACCAGCCTTCTACCGACCCCCTAGATGTTAAAAGTGCCTGCAGACAGCAAAGTAAACTTATAAAACAACACTTGAAGTTACACCGCATGAGTTTCTTTTCAATGAAAAATCTAAATTTATTTCAAGGTGAAATATTGGATGAGGTATGAAAGGGTGAATTTTGAAGAGTAATGATGAATGGAAAAATAAAAGTGTCCAGGGATGGGAACACCCTTTCATACCTCATCCAAAAAGGTTAGAAATAGTCAATATTTCACCTTGAAATAAATTTTGATTTTTCATTGAAAAGAAACTCATGCGGTGTAACTTCAAGTGTTGTTTTACAATCACAAGCCGCAGTATATTATAAAGTAAACTTATGTTTGAATGGTTTGTTTATGGATAAACTTCACTCTGTATTTTCAGTTCTTGGCTGTAAATTGATAGATCTATTTGTGGTAGTTGCTTACATTGATGGAGATGATACAGGGAATGGGGACTTCCTCCTTGAAGTCCTTGGTCCGTGTGTTGAAGTCCTTCACAAACTGGGCGATGTTGATCCCCCTCTGCCCACACACACAGTATGTAAATAAGGTCTGAGAGATTTTTGTTTGCTTATCCCTAGTACACGTGGTACACTGTAGGGGGTCGGTGGAAGGATGGTCTAAACTGTTGGTTTCGACCACTACGACCCGGGTTTGATTCCCACATTGGGTACTTTTTTCTGATTGAAAAAAAAAAAATGCTCCAATGGCCTCCAATTCTTGCAAAAGCCCAACCCCACCAGTGAGTGTAAGTAACCAAACGGGGCTCTGGCACATTTGTAAGTGCAAAGTCAAACTGCACTTTTCACATGTGTAGACATGTGGTTACTTACAGTAAAAGTAGTCGCCTACTCCTACCCACCATGATTATCATGGCCTTTACCACGTGTACTAGGGATAAGAAAAAAAAAACACATGGTACAGGCCATGAAAATCATGATGGGTGCTTTATAAGCTTGATACCCTAATATGATTGAGTGGAGATAAGAAAGATGAAGATCATGGTGGGTAGAAGTTGGCGAATGCTTTTACTGTAAGTGCACCACATGTCTACACATGTGAAAAGCAGCTCGACTTTTGCACTTACAATTCTGCCAGAGCCCCGTTTGGTTCGTAAACCCCAAGTCGTAGCGGTCGATAACTAGAGGTTTAGATTATCCTTCCACCAACGCCCGGTGTATTCCAAACTAAAAATGCCTTGCACAGAATTGACATGGACCCAGAACAGCAGCTTTACACACCCAAGATAGAGGACATTGCTATGATAGAGATGCATGGAGACATCTGAGGCTCTTCTTTGGACATGACAACAACAACAACAGCCTAAAAATATAAGGTAATATAACACCAAATCCAAATAAATAAATTGGCACAATTTGGATTATATATTAGAAACACAAGGTGATAACACCAAATCCAAATAAATTGGTCTTATTACCTTGTGTTTCTAATCATCTATAATCCAAATTGTGCCTTACCATAGATTACAGTCTTTAATTCAACATATCAAGGGATCAGAGCTCTCAGTTGAATTAAAGTAGAAAACATGTATGGCTACATAAACCAATTATTTTATATATTTCCTGACATTTCAGCGAGTCACTCTCCTCAGGAGACTTATTCCCCTGACAGCAAGTCAGCAACTAAATCATAAATAATTAGTTGATGTAGCAATAAACACAAGGTAATAAGACCAAATCCAAAAAAATAAATAGTGTGTGACGTTTCGGTAACAGCGTTGTTACCATCTTCAGACAAAAGTACTGAATGTACTTTTTAGTAGTTCAGTACTTTTGTCTGAAGATGGTAACAACACTGAATTGTCACACACTATTTATATACTCTTTTTTAAATTTTAAAATATTTATTTAAATACCCAACTCTTTAAATCAAAACGGTGGAAATTTCTACATGATAATGCCCCTGTTCATAGAGCCATTATTGTTCAAGATTATTTAGCCAAACACTCTGTATCTGTCTTGCCGCATCCTCCTTACTCTCCTGATATCGCCCCATGTGATTTCTTCTTTCCAAAACTTAAAATGATGTTAAAAGGGAGGCACTTTTCATCGTCATAAGAATTGAAAATGCGACGGTGGAGCTAAACAAGCTTAGAAAAATTAACTTTGAACTAGCATCGTTTCATGCTGGAAAAAAATGTGTAGATAACCAAGGCTCCTATTTTGAAAAAATTGATGTTTAAATTACTATACTATGAAGAAATGATTAATTTTTTTTAATTCAGGAACTCTTAGATCCTACCTTGTATATCAAACTTCTACTATCCTTACTGCGATGAAAAATATTGGGAAGGCTTGGCTCATCAGTGGTGAACCCTCCCAGCTGTTTCACCAATTTAATCTACCAGACCGCTTCTTTAGAGCTCTAATACTGTATTGGATCATTCTGCTTTTATATGCTACACTGAAGGCTATAATCTCAGAAATGGTATTTAAGCAAACTATGGACATAAGCTTTTAGGATAGTAGAATTACATATAAATATTTACATCGAGCAATGCTCTTCCTCAAACAATAAGGACAAGGCCAGTTAGACATAAATTAATATAAAGCAATAATGTGCCATCTATATATAGCAAATGTAAACATTTAGCCACAAATGTTTCTTTCACACTTTGCTTTTGGCTTTATAAGTGAGTATATGCAATGTATGAGTGGAAATTGAATAAATTTAGAAAATAAAGAGAAGGCTAAAATGATAAAGCACAATTTGGATTATATATAATAATACAAGAAAATAAGACCTAATTCAAATAATTTATTAGTGTGTGACGTTTCGGCAACAACATTGTCACCATCATCAGACAAAAGAATAAATGAGAAAAAATATTACAGCAAGTTCTTAAATAGTACTGTTATCAAGTGTTTAATAATCCTTATCTGTTATCTTGTTTAAACACTTGATAACAGTACTATATAAGAACTTGCTGTAATATATTTTTTCTCATTTATTCTTTTGTCTGATGATGGTGACAATGTTGTTGCCAAAACGTCACACACTAATAAATTATTTGGATTAGGTCTTATTTTCTTTTATTAGAAGGCTAAAATAAAATATAGTTTTCTTTTAAAAAAATTGTGCATTCTAGCTGATCAATCCTCAAAAGCTATCATGTCTTTCCTAAGTGCTGTAAGTTCTTTTCAAAAACCACAACATTATTCTCCAAAACAACTGATTGTTTACATTGGGGACTTGCGGCAGCTTAGGTAAAGTTTTTGAACCAACACAAGGTAATAAGACCAAATCCAAATAAATAGTGTGTGACGTTTCGGTAAAAGTGTTATTACCATCTTCAGACAAAAGTACTGAATTAAAAACTAAAATCATTCAGTACTTTTGTCTGAAGATGGTAATAATGCTCTTACCGAAAAGACACACACTATTTATTTATTTGGATTTGGTCTTATTACCTTGTGTTTATAATCTATAATCCAAATTGTACCTTATCATTAGATTTGGTCTTATTACCTTGTGTTTATAATCTATAATCCAAATTGTACCTTATCATTAGATTAGGTCTTATTACCTTGTGTTTATAATCTATAATCCAAATTGTACCTTTATCATTATATTTGGTCTTATTACCTTGTGTTTATAATCTAGAATCCAAATTGTACCTTATCATTAGATTTGGTCTTATTACCTTTTGTTTATAATCTATAATCTAAAATTGTGCTTTATCATTAGATTTGGTCTTATTACCTTGTGTTTATAATCTATAATTCAATTTGTGCCATATCATTATTGAACCAATGTCATTGCAATGGTCCATGAGAAATGAAAAAGGCATGTGATATACGCCAATGGCGACATTTTCACACAATGACATGGCATTTTCAGCTAGAGTGCTATGATCCCCATCCTGTTGAATGGCCTGTAATGCATTTTTAGCATTAAAATTACAGTAGAACTACCTCCCTGGAAAGGACAACTAATTTCAGAGCCAAAGTGTACTTTAGGGAGAGGTATCCTCTTACTGGAGAGTTACTAAATAGTAAAAAAGATAAGGCACAATTTGGATTATAGATCATAAACACAAGGTAATAAGACCAAATCTAATGATAAGGCACAATTTGGATTATAGATTATAAACACAAGGTAATAAGACCAAATCCAAATAAATAAATAGTGTGTGACGTTTCGGTAACAACGATGTACCCGAAACGTTACACACTATTTATTTATTTGGATTCGGTCTTATTACCTTGTGTTAGTACAAATGGTAATTTTACAAATGAAAACTGTCCTTTATAGAGTGGTGTCCTCTCATGGAGGTTCTACTGTATATTTAAACAACATGTTGTCAAAATTTGAATTAAGAAATAGCCATATTAGTGTTTGTTATTTGATAGGCTGGAGGTTAAGATATGATAACATGGTTGAATTATTGAAATTGTTGAATTAAACAAGGTTATCCTGTATTAGGGAAAAAAGAAGGCACTTTTACAAGTCCAATATGGTCCTTGTGATGATCCTCCAATTCCTCCATTCAGGAAACTGCCGTTAAATCTCCTACAAACTTCTGTCCCTACTTTTCCATTTGATCTTTAGAATTCTAGCACACCATATATATTGCCGGTCCCAAGCCCGGATGAAAAAGGAGGAGGGGGAGTAGTAACAAGCTCACTAAAAAACCTGGGCTCAGCTGGCCCGGCTGATAGTACCCTGTAAGGGCTCCTAATCCAAGGATACAGGAAGAATCTGTACTCCATGTTAAGAGTGGCTGCACATGGCGTCTGTTCCTCATGTCAGAGGACGCCATTTCTTTTGGAGCTAAGTCGGCCTGCCAATGAGTAGTGCTCCCAATCTTAAAAACAAAGGCATTCTACTTCACCCAGTCATGATTGTTGTCATAAATATTTGGTGCAAAAATGTTGCTTCCTAACCTACTCTCCCTTCAATCTTCAAGATGTAATCCTTCCAGTATCTCCTGATTCCTCCATTTAGGAAATTTCATTAAATCTCCTCCAAACCTCTTTGACTACTTGTCCATATTGACAATTCTTCAAACACACCGGATTCGGCTTCAGTTCTTTGGTTATGCTCCAAGCTTCCTATCCACAAAGCAAAACTGACCAAAAACAAAACTAGTCATAACATCTTGGGACCAGCGAAAAATAGAATTGAAACAACATTAATTAAAATAGAAGTAAGAAAGGCTGAAACTTTAGTATTGGGATAATCACAGTAAAAAAATGCCAACAATGTTATGTAAGCAGTTTTGCATAAAAGAAACAGCATTTTATCTTTATGTAATTTTTGTGGAGATTCCAAATATATCATTAGTTTTTTTTTTGTATCATGCAAGATTTTTAAAGATTTATGTCTCAGGCCTGGATGAAAAAGGAAGAGGGGGAGCAGTAATAAGCTTGCTAAAAAACCTGGGCTCAGCTGGCCTGGCTGATAGTACCCTGTAAGGACTCCTAATCCAGGGATACAGGATGAGAAGCGTTTGTACTCCATGTTAGGAGCGGCTGTACATGGCGTCTGTTCCTCATGTCAGAGGTGGCCATTTCATATTGGAGCTAAGTCGGCCTGCCACTGAGTAGTGCTCCCAGTCTTTATTACAAAGGCAGCCGCATTCTACTTCACACAGTCATGATGGTTGCCACGTTCTACAGATTTGATACCCTGATATGATTGAGTGGAGATAAGAAAGAAGAAGAAGGCAAACTTTCACTCTGGTAAAACCCAGGCACATCCGCTAATAAATTAATAAAAATAGGGTTAATTTTTTTTTTTTATTGAAAATGCATTAAAATGAAGAAAATAAAATATTTCTGCGTTCATTAGATTTATAAACACAAGGTAATAAGACCAAATCCAAATAAATAAATAATGTGTGACGTTTCGATAACAGCGTTGTTACCATCTTCAGATAAAAGTGCTGAAGGCTTTTTTTGCACCTTTGTCTAATGATGGTAACAACGCTGTTAGCGAAATATCACACACTATTTGGTTTTATTAACTCGTGAATCTATGATCCAAATTGTGCCTTAGCATTTCACTAAACACTTTACTAAACATTCCTTATCGTGCAACTGAAAGATGGTGCAAGCCATCAGCAACTTTCAGTTGCACGATAAGGAGATGCCTTTTTTTTCTTAATTTATGAACCTTATCCCAGTACAAACACAAGGTAATAAGACCAAATCCAAATAAATAAATAGTGTGTCATAAGTGTGACACTATTTATTTATTTGCTCTTAATATATTGTGTTTGTAATCTATAATCCAAATTGAGCCTTTTCATTATCCCAGTACAATGTCACATTTGTACTATTTTTTTCACATAACAATATTGTTTTGTGAATATTTGTTGATGCAATTTAATCTAGCCAGGCCAGCGCAGGCATGTGAGCCAGCTATTCTTTTTCTTTGTAACCCTTACCAAAATAAAGGTGTCAGTTTTTAACACATTCCAGTTTATTCAACAGAACAATGGAAACTGCTGAACAAAACCATTTAAATCTCAAGATATAACAATATTAGCCTGATATTGTAAAAATATTGTATTGCTGGTGTCCAGTTTAAATGTTGGTTTGTGTTTTAACACAAGGTAATAAGGCCAAATCCAAAATACAGTAAAACCCCGCTAATACGAACCCTGGATATAACGAACCTTCCCTTATAACGAACCCACGCCGATTCCCAATTCCATTCCATTGAAAATACCATCGTTATAACGAACTTCGCGATTTTTAGAATAACGAACTACCCCTATAAAGAACCTATTTCGGGTCCCAAAATGATAAAATCTATTAAAAATAGTATGCTTATAACGAACTTAGAATTGTAATTTAAAAAAATATATATAAAAAAAAAAATTTTGAGCATGTTTCATCTCGCGGATCGTGATTTCAAAACAATAAATTTAGCGGCATTGTTTGTTTGATTTTTGCACTTTATTTTTGCTGTATGTTGTATAAATTTTTACACATTATACTTTTTATTAAATAGAATATCTTTGCATCCATTAAATTTGAAATATAAAAAATGCAAATGGCTTCCAAAATGAAGAAAACAAAGGCATTTTAAAAACAAAAGCGTTATTTCTTAAATAAAAAAAGGCCATTTTCAGAACTTTTCAAAGTGAAACAACATAGGCAAAATGTTAAGAACATATTAAAATAAGAGAATATAACTTTTCTATTATAAAAGATAGAATATAAAGTTATTAAAAATTGTTACAAAGAGGAATCAACCTCAACTTTTGCCGCGATCGCGATCGTACGTTTTAGGGCTAAAAAAAAAAAAGTCCAAATAAACGGTCCCGTGATGAAACAAAAATTATTTTTATGCCATTAACTATGGTGATTTTAAAGTCAGCAATGTTTTGCATGGCAGGTTAAAAAAAAAAACAAAACAAACGTAATCTAGACCTAGAAGAATATGGGGAAACATGAAATGGAAGAAACACACTAACTTTATTTGAATGGTGCAATGCTTGGAAGAATGCTTTGAAACAACAAGGTATTGGAGCCATTTTTTCAAGTAAAAATTGTATTATATAATGTGATAATGATGTTTTAAAATCATTTCATATCTTTGAATATATATTTAATAAAACTTTGCCTAGTCTTGATTTTTAACTTAGACATAGAGGTACATGTATGTTAATGATAAGAAGAACCTATCATCTAATGATTTCTATTGTTATTTAGTATTAATATAAGGAAATTGGTCAATTAAGGGAATTAAAATAAAGTGACCACTATTAAGAGGCAGCCTCTTCTTGTGTGTATGGCTGTTTTTTAATTATATGGCCTAAAATTTTTGAAAAGTAAAAAAAAAAAGCCAAACCGTGGCTATAGTGAACCGTGGCTATAGTGAACCAAAAGCTCTGTCCCATTGGGGTTCACTATAGAGGGGTTTTACTGTAGTTTGTGACGTTTCAGTAACAGCGTTGTTACCATCATCAGACAAAAGTACTGAATGAGAAATTTTACCACAGCATGTTTTAAATAGTTACTGTTATCAAGTGTGTTAATAAGATAACTTGTGTTTATAATCTATAATCCAAATTGTGCCTTATCAAGTTAGTTGTTTGTGTTCTTCTTCTTTCTTATCTCCACTCAGTCATATTAAGGTATCAAACTTGTAAAGCTTGTTGATGGTGTCTGTCAGGGATGAGTAGAGCTCATCAATGGATGAGTCAATACAGTCAATGATGTGTTTTGGAGTTGCAGGTTGACACTTAGTACATAGTGAGAAAACCTTGCAACCATTCTGGAAAGTCATTGTCCATAGATGTTGGTTTGTGATGGTTACCTGTGATGGTACTACATGATGAACAATGGAAAAATGTAAATAATTGGCAGTGATTGGCTGGTTAAATGTCTGGAATGCAAATATATTGTTCACTTACAAAGAGTATGTTGCTGTTGATAATACCTTTATTTGAGAATGATCAACTTCTTAGAGTCTAGTCACAAGTACAACCGCACAACATGCAAATAGTCAAACTGAGATAGATACAAACGTCAAAACTATTCATTTATTTAGATTTGGTCTTATTACCTACTGTTTGTTATCTATAATCCAAATTGTGCCTTTTCATAGCTAGACATTTTTACGTGAAAGGTCTGACTGATTTATACTTCTAATACATCTCAATTAACCCAATAAAAGGTTATAAATATTATTTTACCTGCCCAAGCTGTGGTCCTAAGGGTGGACCTCCACTCGCTTTTCCGGCGGCTATAATAACTCTCAAAGGTGTGGTATGCAAAACTTTTTCTGCCAACTTTTTGGCGGACTTTAATTGCCTAGACATTTTAAATCTAAAATAAAATAAACACAAATATGAAAGCTTTTAAAACATGCACGCACAGTCCAAATTTGAGATCAAAATAAACACAATTTAAAATGATTTTAATTGATTAACTCTGTATAATAAAATAGTCAGCTTTAAAAATATATATATATTCTGGAAAGCTTTTTCTAAAATATCGCTTTATTGATAATTCTTTCTAAAATAATATGAAAATATCATTGAATAGAACAAATATAAAATATCATGCGTATTGATTTCTTTGTGTGTTTCATATTATTATAATAAATATATATATTATAAAATTATTCTCGAATTATAAGGTAAAATATTTTGAAATATATTAACCTAATTTCAAAGATAATAAACATATTTATTGCCATAAGTGAAAATAAGCGAAATACCTATTCTACGTTTTACCTGGTAGTTGGCGTTCTGCGCTCCAGTAACCTGGGTTATAAATATTTCTCTACGTTTTATATTTCAAATTCACAACACTGATAATTTGTTTTGGTAATCTCGGGAGCTTTTTTGTCTCCTCTTGTCTCTCTCCCTTATCTTTTTTTCTAAATAGTAATTTTACAACATTTTATAATTCCTCGTTGATTTTTTTAACTATGTCTCTTTTAAAGGTTCTTACCAAATCTTGTCGATCTTTGTTAAATAGGCCCCTGTATTCTTCTGGGAAAAGATTCTTAAGTGAATATTATCATATTGATGATAATCTGTTTGGATTGACTGAAGAACAAAAACAGGTAATATAATTTATAATAACGAAATACTTTATGAATACTCAATTTCTTTAAAAAAAGCCTTTATGTTCTCATATAGCGCTATTTTGGTTATTCTAAATAATGGACCACCCCAGTGGTCTTTTTATCAGTGTAATCTCCATACTTTTTCTATCACATTGGTCAATATACCAACATATACCTTTTTGATAGGTCTCAGATTAAACTAGCCAGCTTAAGCAGCCAAATTTTTCCGTCAGCCAATTAGGAATGACCAAGATTCTATAGGACAGAGGGACCCTAGATAAACAATGTAAACAGACGACTAATCACCAGATGTCCTCTGGTATCCCATGATATCATAGTAAGGGGTAAATAATTATTCGCAAAGACAAATATATAGGAGGTATTTTGACCTTACATGGTGTCCTAAGGTGATCAGTTCCTACCTTGAGAGTAGATGGTCTAAACTGTTGGCTTTCGACCGCTACGACCTGGGTTCAAATCCCCCATTAGGCCTTTTTTTCTGATAAAAAATGCTCCAATGGCTCTCAATTCTTGCAAAAGTCCAACCCCACCAGTGAGTGCAAGTAACCAAAAAGAGGACTCTGGCAGATTTATAAGTTCAAAGTTGAGCTGCTTTTCACATGTGTAGACATGTGGTGCACTTACAGTAAAAGTAGTTGCCTACTTCTACCTACCATGATTATCATGGCCTGTACCACATGTACTAGGGATAAGCAATATAAAAAAAAAAATGATGTGAATAAATTCCTCAATGTGCTAACCCACTGTTAGGTTTTCGTGACATGTGAACTAAACCTGCAGGCGTGATCAAGCACAATTTGGATTATAGCTAAAAGAAAATAAGACATAATCCAAATAAATAAATAGATAAATCAGACAAAAAATTGATAAGGCAAAATTTGTATTATAGATTATAAACACAAGGTAATAAGACCAAATCCAAATAAATAAATAGTGTGTGACGTTTCGGTAACAGCGTTGTTACCATCTTCAGACAAAAGTACTGAATGAGAAATTTTACCATGCTGTTTTAAGCATACTGTGGTAAAATTTTTCATTCAGTACTTTTGTCTGATGATGGTAACAACACTGTTACCGAAACGTCACATACTATTTATTTATTTGGATTAAGTCTTATTACCTTGTGATCAGACAAAAATAATTAATAAGAAAAAATATTGCAGCACAAGAATTAGGGAAAAAAAATACCATAAGAAAAACAATTCAAAGAAGCCTTTTTTATTCATAAGAAATAACAGAAAGGAAGAAAGAGCAAATATGATATTTACAGATATGCCTTTAAATAATCTTTAAAATAAATAATTTTCCACTACTTTTTCTTAAAAATAATATTTTAAGTTGTCTTTTGAAAAAACTTTTTTTTTCCCTATCAGCTATCTTGTTTACACCCTTGATAACAGTACTATTTAAGAACATGCTGTGGTATTTTATCACATTTATTCTTTTGTCTGATGATGATAAGGCACAATTTGGATTATAGATTATAAACACAAGGTAAAAAGACCAAATCTAAATAAATAAATAGTGTGTGACCTTTTGGTAACAGCGTTGTTACCATCTTCAGACAAACACAAGGTAATAAGACCAAATCTAAATAAATAAATAGTGTGTGACCTTTTGGTAACAGCGTTGTTGCCATCTTCAGACAAATACAAGGTAATAAGCCCAAATCTAAATAAATACAGTAAAACCCCTCTATAGTGAACCCCAATGGGACAGAGCTTTTGGTTCACTATAGCCACGGTTCACTATAGCCACGGTTTGGCTATTTTTTTTTACTTTTCAAAAATTTTAGACTGTATAATTAAAAAACAGCCATACACACAAGTAGAGGCTGCCTCTTAATAGTGGTCACTTTATTTTAATTCCCTTAATTGACTAATTTCCTTATATTAATACTGAATAATAATAGAAATCATTAGATAATAGGTTCTTCTTATGATTAACATACATGTACCTCTATGTCTAAGTTAAAAATCAAGACAAATCCTAGGCAAAGTTTTATTAAATATATATTCAAAGATATGAAATGATTTTAAAACATCGTTATCACATTATATAATACAATTTTTACTTGAAAAAATGGCTCTAATACCTTGTTGTTTCAAAGCATTCTTCCAAGCATTGCACCATTCAAATAAAGTTAGTGTTTTTCTTCCATTTCATGTTTCCCCATATTCTTCTAGGTCTAGATTTCGTTTTTTTTTTTTAACCTGCCATGCAAAACATTGCTGACTTTAAAATCACCATAGTTAATGGCATAAAAATAATTTTTGTTTCATCACGGGACCGTTCATTTGGACTTTTTTTTTTTTTTAGCCCTAAAACGTACGATCGCGATCGCGGCAAAAGTTGAAGTTGATTCCTCTTTGTAACAATTTTTAATAACCTTATATTTTATCTTTTATAATAGAAAAGTTATATTCTCTTATTTTAATATGTTCTTAACATTTTGCCTATGTTGTTTCACTTTGAAAAGTTCTGAAAATGGCCTTTTTTTTTTTTTTAAGAAATAATGCTTTTGTTTTTAAAATGCCTTTGTTTTCTTCATTTTGGAAGCCATTTGCATTTTTTATATTTCAAATATAATGGATGCAAAGATATTCTAATCAATAAAAGTATAATGTGTAAAAATTTATACAACATACAGGAAAATAAAGTGCAAAAATCAAACAAACAATGCCGCTAAATTTATTGTTTTGAAATCGCGATCCGCGAGCTTTAAACATGCTCAAAATTTTGTTTTTTAATTTTTTTTTTAAATTACAATTCTAAGTTCGTTATAAGCATAGTATTTTTAATAGATTTTATCATTTTGGGACCCGAAATAGGTTCGTTATAGGGGTAGTTCGTTATTCTAAAAATCGCAAAGTTCGTTATAACGATGGTATTTTCAATGGAATGGAATTGGGAATCGGCGTGGGTTCGTTATAAGGGAAGGTTCGTTATATCCAGGGTTCGTTATAGCGGGGTTTTACTGTAGTGTGTGACCTTTTGGTAACAGCATTGTTACCATCTTCAGACAAACACAAGGTAATAAGCCCAAATCTAAATAAATAGTGTGTCACAACACACTATTTATTTATTTGGATTAGGTCCTAATACCTTGTAAACCTGCAGAAAATCAAAACTGTAAATGGACTTTATTCTCCATTGTTAAGGTCATTAGCTAAGGTTGCTTAGTTGAGATTTTTTCCCTTAAAAACTAAGTTTTTAATAACACAAGGTAATAAGACCAAATCCAAATAAATAGTGTGTGACGTTTCGGTAACAGCATTGTTACCATCTTCAAACAACCTTGTGTTTATAATCTATAATCCAAATTGTGCTTTATCATCAAGTTTTATTAATATTGTCATATACTCTCATGTACAAAATTCATAGAAGTTTCCTATCCTGATGTCTTCGGGTTTTTTTTTCATTTCAAGGAGACAGAGGTTGTTCACACTTGGTTATCTCGTGTGTCTTCAATAAAGGTCACTGTAATATCTTTCAGAGTTATTGTCTGAATACCAATATACTTGCGAAAAGGTACAACTTCCTTAAGTTTTGGCCATGAGTGTATTAATTTTTAAAGAAAATTACTAATTACTATACATATTTATATATTGTTGTTATGAAAATTATTTATTGTTATTTATGTAAATATAGTTTTTATAATATACTAGCGGATGTACCCGGCTTCGCCCGGGTTTTACCCGAGTAAAGGTTTGTCTAACGAACATTTGTTAAGACAATTCTCTATAAACTTATAAAAAAAAAAAAAGATATATTTTGATAATTTGAAACTCGTAAATTTGAATCTCTCGATAAAGTGAACATTTTTTCCCGGTCCCTTGAAAAATACTCGATAAGTTGAATAAAATCAATATTAATTGGTTTCCTCGGTAATTGGAAGTTAAAGGAATATTATCTTGCCTTGGAAATTCTTGTCTCAAATAAATTGCCGTGTCATCCTGAATTTTGTCTTTCCTAATTTTCTACATTACAAAATCATTGTTTTATCTAGTGAACATTTTTTCCTGGTCCCTTGAAAAATACTCGATAAGTTGAATAAAATCAATATTAATTGGTTCCCTCGGTAATTGGAAGTTAAATGAATAGTATCTTTGCCTTGGAATTGTATCATTATTCTTGTCTCAAATAAATTGCCGTGTCATCCTGAGATAATCTTACTTTTGATAAATAATCTTTAATATAATAAACTTAGTGATAATAAACTTATAAAAACAAACTTGTTATCATCGTCGCAATGGTGGCGCTGCTTGCGAGTTAAATATACAAATCTGCAAATAACTCTAAGGATATTCAAGATATTAAAGAAATTATTTTCCAGAAACCTTCCCAGTACTATAATAAATAACTTCCCAAAGTTTCATGGCGTTCCAATGAGTGGTTTGGTCAGGTATAAAGGACAGACACACACACATACATTCATTTATATATATATACTAGCGGATGTACCCGGCTTCGCCCGGGTTTTACCCGAGTAAAGGTTTGTATAACGAACATTTGTTAAAACAATTCTCTATAAACATATAAAAAAATAATAGATATATTTTGAGATAATTTGAAACTCGTAAATTTGAATCTCTCGATAAAGTGATCATTTTATCCCGGTCCCTGTGTGCCGTGTCATCCTGAATTTTGTATTTCCTAATTTTCTACATTAAAAAATAATTGTTTTATCTAGTGAACATTTTTCCCGGTCCCTTAAAAAATACTCGATAGGTAGATTTCGCGATAATTGAAACTCATAAATTTGAATCTTTCGATAAAGTGCTCATTTTTTCCCGGTCCCTGTGTGCCGTGTCATCCTGAATTTTGTATTTCCTAATTTTCTACATTACAAAATATTCGTTTTATCTAGTGAACATTTTTGCCCGGTCCCTTGAAAAATACTCGATAAGTTGAATAAAATCATGGTGTCGTTTATGGAAGATGTACGTAGTTCCCGGAGGTCACCCGCGAGGCTTCTTTCTTGTCTACTTGGCACAGCTGTGTCGCCCGTGAATAAATAAAAATATTATTGATTTCTAGCTGAAGAAAATAATTGGAATAACGTTTTATTTAACCCTACAATTATTTAATCTTTTTAAAATAAAGTACACTACTTAAATGAAAATATGTTTCTTATACAATCTAAAATTCTGAAATAAACTTTTAAATCGGTAACCTCTATGAGTACCTTTAATTATATATATATATTTAATTATATATAAGTATCTTTAATTGATAATCTTTATAAGAACAAATTATTTAATTCATTGAATAGAAATGTAATTGTTAGTATCGCATTTATATTTATTCGAATTTTATATTTAAACGATACTCATTATTTCTTTTGATTTTTATATATCATATATATCGTCTTGCACAATTATTTAAACTTTTTAAAATAAAGTACAATACTTAAAATAAAATATGTTTCTTATACAATCTAAAATTAGAAAATAAACTTTTAAATCGGTAACCTCAAGGAGATAGCCATTAATATATTAGCCCTGAAAGACCCAAGGTCATCAGGCGTGGACCAAAACCTAAGCCTATCTTGGTCTCAATGGTGGCGCTGCTTGCGAGTTAAAGCTACAAATCTGCAAATAACTCTAAGGATATTCAAGATATTCAAGAAATTATTTTTCGAAAACCTTTCCGGGGATATACCTAATAATATCCCAAAATTTCACGGTGATTGGATGTACGGTTTTTGAATCTATAGAATACACACACACACAGACAGACAGACATTCATTTTTATATATATAGATATATATAGATTTTTTTTATGAGATAATTACTTCTGTTTTTTATTTGTTAATTTAGGCAAGGTTAGGTTTAAATTGGCTCATGTTGGGTTCAGGTTAGGTTAGGGTTAGATTGTTGGGTTAGGCACAAGGTAATAAGACCAAATCCAAATAAATTAATAGTGTGTGTGATGTTTCGATAACAGCATTGTTACCATCATCAAACAAAAGAATTTTAAAAAATGTGACGTAGAAAATTAGGAAAGACAAACTTCAGGATGACACAGCAATTTATTTAAGACAAGCACAAGACCTACAGGCCGAGACACCAGCTGAGAAAGCAAGGAGATTTATGCTCACCTACCCAGATACTTCATGTGTTTTCATTTTTTATTCTTTTGTCTGAAGATGGTAACAACGCCGTTAACAAAACATCACATACTATTTATTTTATTTGGATTTGGTCTTATTACCTTGTGTTTCTAATCTATAATCCAAATTGTATACCTTATATCATATGTTGGATTAGTTTATAAAACTATCTAAAAAACTTACACACACACCATAAGTTTCTTTATTAAAAATTAAAAAAGGCATATCCTGACTAGGAGCACATGTGCTTTACAGAAGGCAGAGCGCCATCTGGTGGAACAGAAATCAACTAAACATTGATTTAGCCTGTTCCCTGATATTTGGCCAACAAGCGAAGTTACAACAGAGAGTGAGCACGAGGAGGGGCGAGATTTACTAAATTAGGGTAATTTTATCTTGATTTGGAGTATGACAGTTCTGGGATGTCTTCTGTTGATACTGTTCTTATGTTTGGATAATATGAGGGATTCAAGGATTTCTGACTTTGACGGTATATTACAGTAGTGGCAGGCTTTTCTAGATTGAATGTATGGCCTGTGATATGCTGGTATATTTAGTGATCTTTGGTCCTTGGTTTTTATATTGTATACTAGACGAATGACCCGGGCGTTGCCCGGGTTTACCCGATTAAATGTTTTATTCAAACACTATTCGTTACAATTATAAATTTGGCGCCGTGGATGTCACTCTTGTGAAACGTCCAGCTCCAAACTTTACAGTCAGATTAGTTACGATATACACATGTGTAAATCTTCAAATCGAGCGAGCGTCTATAAATATCTCGATTTAGATCAAGTATTCTAATTATTAAGCGAACTATTATTAATAAAATTTTGAGAAGATATCGATTTTAAACGTATTTATAACCTTGATAGAGGGCGCTGTTCGTGAGCTAAGTAGAATAATTTGAATATATATTTTTAAAATATAATTTATATATAATTTAAAATAGCCTATCGTTTTCCTCGTACTTTTTTTACCTATGTATGGAAATCTTGGTACTGTAAAAAAAAACTTTGCTTCAATAATATAAAAAAAAAAAAACACCCAGGCTAAGTTTCGAACCAAGGTTGTGGAAATACGAAGACGCACACCTAACCATTAAGCTACGCTTGGCATCATAAATATTCGCATGCAAAGCTATTTCAGGCATTACATATTTCTAGCGACCTTTTTGAAATAGGTTTTTGAAACATGGAAATTATAATACTTCAAATAAATAGAAATAGAGTGAACACAAATAAAACATACCAAATATTTCTAATTAAAGCAGTTATTTTAAACGGAGAATTAGATCAGTTATATCAAAAAATTAAAATATATAAATAAATAAAACATACCAAATATTTCAAGAGCAGTTATTTTAAACGGCGAATTAGATCAGTTATATATAAAAATGAAAATATATAAATAAATAAAACCTACCAAATATTTCAAATTAGAGCAGGTATTATATAAATATTTATATTATATGTGTTATTAAGCGAACTATTATTAATAAAATATTGAGAAGATTTAGATTTTAAACATATTTATAACCTTTTAGTACTTGATAGAGGGCGCTGTTCGTGAGCTAAGTAGAATAATTTGAATATATAGTTTTAATAATTGATTTATATATTTTTTAAAATAGCCTATCGTCTTCCCCGTTATTTTTTACCTATGTATGGAAATTTTGGTTTGAATTAGTGAACTACTGCGAATTTGTATACCGGACATACATACAAACATTCATTTTTATATATATAGATGTGTTCTTTTATTCTGGTTTCTATTTTCCTGTGCTGGTTTCGCCAACATAAATGGATTGGCAATCCAGACATGATATAGAATATATTGTCTTCTGTTGGGGCTTCTGATTTATCGATGGTTTAGTGATGGGACGATGGGAAGTGGCAGGAGGGTGTAAACAGGTAGCACAGGACGTCGGGAGTTTAACTCCTGGTAGGGCCACTCTGTGCTACACACCCGGCTAATGTAGGAAGGTATCAATTGTCTGTTCTCCATAGGAGCGGCTCCATGTCAAGAGACCAAAAGAAGCAAAGTCACACTGAGTGGTACTTCTAGGTCTTCAGACCAACAGCACCCCTCTTTCCTTCCTTCTCCATTGTGTCTGTCAAAGCTGCTTCTCCAGTCAAGAACCTCTCCTCAAGAGCATTGCTAAGTCTGTAAACAGACTTCCAGCCAACAGCTCTGTCACAGTGCAATGGCTTCCAGTTCACGTTGGAATTCCTGGTAATGAGCTGGCAGACTCTCTGGCAAAGGCTTGAGTTCTTGGCCTACCTGAAGCCAGAGACTCTACCACCCAACTAGACGAAAGAGACCTCCTCCGTACCATCAAAACCCAATGCCTGCAGGAATGGAAATCTGATGATGCACATGACTGGTACAGAGCAGGAGGGACAAGTTCTGTCCTCCCAAGAGAACAACAGTCTTTGATTTCCAGGCTTAAGTCTGGTCATCTACGGACAATGACTTTCCAGAATGGTTGCAGGGTTTTCCCACTATGTACTAAGTGCAATTCTCAGCCTGCAACCCCAAGACATATAATTGACTGTATTGACTCATCCATTGATGAGCTCTACTCTTCCCCGGCAGACACCATCAAAAATCTCAAGCTTTACAAGCTTGATACCTTAGTGTGATTGAGTGGAGATAAGAAAGAAGAAGAAGAAGATGATGTCTGTCTCAGTTTTTGCTGCATTGTCCGTTGCTCAGTGATGGGATTTCTGAGAATATTTCCAATTGTTCTAGGGCTGCACATGGAAGATGAACTGTATGCCAAATTTCTTTAGTTCTAGTGATATTTTTGCATATGTAGGTGTGTAATCTAGGTAGCAATTGATTCTGAATTTCAGTTGGGTTTAGTTTATGTTGGGTTCAGGTTAGGAAGAGGTAGACTCAGTTTACCAATTGTAGTATAGGATTTTATCTGTAAATAGAGAGGTGGGTTTCCTTGATTCCTCTCATCACCCCCAGAAAGCCCCAATGTTATGATGGGGTTCTAGAGAGAGATTTGGCCATGTCATGGAAAAACTGCAGGTATGTTGTCACACTCATGGAAAAACTGCAGGTATGTTGTCACACTCATGGAAAAACTGCAGGTATGTTGTCACACTCATTGCTGAAATGGTACCACACACACAATGTGGCAACCAATTCATTTTTTTGGATTGGCTCTTGTGATTATTTTCAGAAAGTTTAATACACCTATCCCCCGATTTACACAGTACTTGTTTTACACCTTTTCGCTTTTACACGGTTTTCCAAATAAGTTTTTTTTTTTTTTTTTTTTTTATCGCACTATACTAAATGCTACTGTGATTGAACACTTGCGCTGTGTACACATCTCATGAGGAATCCTGAGCTTATGTGCTGACTACATATTTTAACCTGTCAATGCATTTTATTTTTATTTCTGTGTACACCTATCCCCTGATTTACACGTTTTTCTCAGGAACGTATCTACCGTGTAAATCGGGGGATAGGTGTAATAAGTTTCTATCCAAGCTCCAGATGTCTTGTCATCAAGATCCTCTCTAGCCTGGAGCAGCCATGAGAACACAAGTGGGTGGCGGCAGTGCTTGAGTTAGTGCAACCCTCACTGCTGGGTCCTAGTGAGTTTTCATCTCTGTTGTCCTATCAATAGGGTTAGTTCCCAGTAATGGTCAGCAGGTTTGAGACCAGTCAGGCATATGCTGTCTCATTGTCTTTGGTTATGTATAATTTCAGCTGATAGATTGCCATTAACACTAGTTTTGGCAAATTCATACAAAAAATTAACCTGTATAGCCAACCTGTATAGTTAGATATATCTATGTACAATGAATATGTACATGGAGTCTCAGCCATCGCTGTAGAATTTGATGGAAGATTGCCAGTGGATCTCCAGTGACACCATGCATTCCGTGACTTTCGAAGAAAACGTAGATGGCATGCTTCGCTGCTAAGGGGATGGTAATGGCAAGGTCCTCGAGAACCCCAATGATCTTCTTCTTCTTCTTTCTTATCTCCACTCAATCATATTAGGGTATCAAGTTGTGACCCTTGATGGTGCCTGTTTGACAACCATCATGACTGGATGAAGTAGAATGCATCTGCCTTTGTCATTAAGACTGGGAGCACTACTCAGTGGCATGCCGACTTAGCTCCAAAAGAAATGGCCGCCTCTGACATGAGGAACAGACGCCATGTGCAGCCGCTCCTAACATGGAGTACAAATGTTGCTCATCCTGTATCCCTGGAGACCTTACAGGGTACTATCAGCCAGGCAAGCTGAACCCAGGTTTTTTAGTGAGCTTGTTACTGCTCCCCCTCTTCCATCCGGGCTTGGGACCGGCAAAGGTGGAGTTACCCCCAATGATGAGAGAGGACTGATTATATAGGAGATGTATTATCCCTAAATGTTCTCTGCAAATACCTTCCATCTGAGATTCTAGCTGACAACTCAGGGACCAACCTAGCACAGACCAGAATGGTGGGGGTGTTCCAGCTCCGCCAGGCTGTGTTTGACTTCTCCCAGAAGGAGATCAAACCCTACGTCCAAGAAACAGACAAGAATGACAAGTTTCCTGACATTAAGGTAATTTGTCTTCCACCATGGCACATTCCCATGTCTTATTGTGCTGCCTCTGTTACAGGGACTCTGGAAGAAACTGGGTTCTATGGGACTTCTGGGAATAACTGCTCCAGGTTAGTGACCCTGTGTTCCTGGCAGGTTACTTTATGTGTAACTGATAGCTATGTGGTCCTGTGTACCTGGCAGGCCATGTGGCCCTGTGTAACTGCTAGGCACTCTACAAAACTAATTATAACTTCAATTCAAACCTATCGATAAAATTTGTAAAATAATATTGGCACTTGGAGGGAAGACCAACTTCGGGATGACACAGCAATTTATTTCAGGCAAGAACAAACTATGAGTGATAAACAAAAGATAAGCCACGAGGGAAGTGTACAGAGTAGCAAATATAAATATAAAAAATAATACTCTGTTAATAAAATAATAAATACTTTGCTACAATATTTTTGCCAATGTGTTTCATTTATGATAAATATTACTATCTTTGAAGACCTTTTTTTCTTTCTTTTTTTTTTGCTTATCCCTAGTACACGTGGTACAGGCCACGATAATCATGGTGGGTAGAAGTAGGCGACTGCTTTTACTGTAAGTGCACCACATGTCTACACATGTGAAAAGCAGTTCGACTTACAAATGTGCCAGAGCCCCGTTTGGTTACTTGCACTCACTGGTGGGGTTGGACTTTTACAAAAATCGGGGGCCATTGGAGCATTTTTTTCAATCAGAAAAGTGCCAGCGGTCGGAAACCAATGGTTTAAACCATCCTTCCACCAACCCCCTCTAAAGACAAAAAAAAAAAAAAGACCTAATCCAAATATTTTTTTAGTGTGTGACGTTTCGGCAACAGCATTGTCACCATCATCTACAAAAGATCATCAGGCAAATACATTATTTTGTCTGATGATGGTGACAATGCTGTTGCCGAAACGTCACACACTAATAAATTATTTAGATTTGGTCTGATTTTCTTTTATTATAATCTACAATTCCAAATTGTGCTTTATCACCCCATCTAAAGACCTTATTGTGATGATTAAAATTATTAGATGAAATTGCTTAGCTCATCAGTGGTGAACCCTCTCAGCAGTTTCACCAAATTAATCTCCAGATCTCTCTACTGTTGTATTGTTTCTTTATATACCTTCTATTTACAAAGGAAGGCAGTAGAGCAGTCTAGAGATTAATTTGGCGAAACCGCAGAGAGGGTTCACCCCTGAGGAACCAAGCCCTCTCATTTAATAACTTTCCTCATTGTAGAATTGATAAGGCACAATTTGGATTATAGATTATAAAACAAGGTAATAAGACCAAATCCAAATAAATAAATAGTGTGTGACGTTTCGGTACAGCGTTGTTATTTATATTCAGTACTTTTGTCTGAAGATGGTAACAACGCTGTTACCGAAACGTCACACACTATTTATTTATTTGGATTTGGTCTTATTATCTTGTTTTCCTCATTGTAGTAAGGTCTATAAAGATAATATTTACCATGAGAAACACACTGCAACAAAATTAAATCTTACAAATATCAACTCTACATAATAGGATTTGGTACCTTGTATCCTTTAACAGACTGATCATGAATACAAGACTCTTATGTTCTTATTCAGCTTGTTGAAGGATGTTAACCAGCCTTTACCAGTCCCAAGCCCGGATGAAAAAGGAGGAGGGGGAGCAGTAACAAGCTCACTAAAAAACCTAGGCTCAGCTGGCCCAGCTGATAGTACCCTGTTAGGGCTCCTAATCCAGGTATACAGGATGAGCTGTGTTTGTACTTCTTGTTAGGAGCAGCTGCACATGGCGTCTGTTCCTCATGTCAGAGGCGGCCATTTCTTTTGGAGCTAAGTCAGTGGCCTGCCACTTAGTACTGCTCCCAGTCTTAATGACAAAGGCAGACGCATTCTACTTCACACAGTCATGATGGTTGTCAAACAAGCTTGATACCTTGATATGTGTGAGTGGAGATAAGAAGAAGAAGAGAAGGACGTTATTGTCTGACATCTCTCCAAGCTTTTACCTTTTCAATAAAGAAACTCCTTGGTGTTAGCTTCTATTTCCTCTTAGCAATGATACAATTCCTCCTGTTGTAATTCTTGCAGAGCATTTTAATTTTCTTATTTACTCTTCTTCCTTCTTTCTTATCTCCACTCAATCATATTAGGGTATCAAGTTGTGACCCATGATGGTGTCTGTTTGACAACCATCATGACTGGGTGAAGTAGAATGTGTCTGGGGGTTGGTGGAAGGATGGTCTAAACTATTGATTTTTGACCGCTACGACCTGTGTTCGATTCCCGGATTGGGAACTTTTTTCTAATTAAATAAAATGTTCCGATGGCCCCCGATTCTTGCAAAAGTCCAAGCCCACCAGCGAGTGCGAGTAACCAAATGGGGCTCTGACACATTTGTAAGTGTAAAGTCGAACTGCTTTTCACATGTGTAGACATGTGGTGCACTTACAGTAAAAGCAGTCGCCTACTTCTACCCACCATGATTATCATGGCCTGTTCCACGTGTACTAGGGATAAGCAAAAATATATATATATTGCAGAGCATTTTAATTTCCTATTTACCTATTCTATCCAACCCTGTGGTTCATTTGGCAGAGTTAAAAATCCCAAATGGGTAATTGAATGTTTTCTTTTGACATGAGAGATTCTTTGTGGTGGATAATTCTTCCAACATTTGATCTGTGAGTTTTCAATTTATCATTTTCATCTTTTCTACACCTAGACCACTCCCAAATTTTATTTTCATTCTTACTTCATTGAGATTGAAAGTTTTTCTTTTTAGGAAAAAAAATATTTTTTACATGCAATAAATAAATTGGGGGTCAATCCCCAGTAGAGATAAGTGAGTATATGTTTTTAGGCTATTTCCATGAGAAGTTCTTGATTGTTTCAAAGAAGAAAAATGGGGAGAGGAAGCAGTAACAAGCTCACTGAAAAAACCTGGGTTCAGCTGGCCCGGCTGATAGTACCCTGTAAGGGCTTCTGATCCTGGGATACAGGATGTACTCCATGTTAGGAGAAGCTTTACATGGCATCTGTTCCTCCTGTCAGAGGCGGCCATTTCATATTGGAGCTAAGTCGGCGTGCCACTGAGTAGTGCTCCCAGTCTTAATAATAAAAGCAGATGCATTCTACTTCACCCAGTTATCTTCTTCTTTCTTATCTCCACTCAATCACACTAGGGTATCAAGCTTGTAAAGCTTGTTGATGGTGTCTGCCGGGGAAGAGTAGAGCTCATCAATGGATGAGTCAATACAGTCAATAATATGTCTTGGGGTTGCTGGTTGACACTTAGTACATGGTGGGAAAACCTTGCAACCATTCTGGAAAGTCATTGTCCGTAGATGACCAGACTTAAGTCTGGAAATCAAAGACTGTTGTTCTCTTGGGAGGACACAACCGGTGCTCACCCAGTCATGATGGTTGTCAAATCTCCTTTGATGAGATCTACTTATCCTCAGCATTCAGGCATATTATTGTTGAGTGGAGATAAGAAAGAAGAGAAACACCTCACGAGAAGTCTGGAGTATGATTAGTAGCTAAGATGTCAGCAGGTGTTGTTATTCCAAGGAAAATGGGGAAATGTTAAATTATGTCTGTGTTTGGGAGTAGGTGATTTATCCTCTCTACTTCTTGAGGCTGGCTCTAAGGATTTTGGTGTCTCCACACCACTGAGTAGAGTATAATTCCTTCATCAATGACATAGGCAGAGCACCATGGCCAGTTATGTCATCCATAGTTGACATCGTTCTTGCAGACTTTGATCCAGGCAGCTAAACTTTCAAGAATTTGATAGCTCCAACTAGCAGAAAATTTATACAGTAGAACTACCTCCCTGTAAAGGACACCTAATTGCAGAGTCAAAGTGTTCTTTAGGGAGAGGTGTCCTCTTACCAGAAAGTTGCTAAATAGTAAAAATGGAAATTTTGGAAATGAAAACTGTCCTTTGTAGAGAGGTGTCCTCTAGCGCGAGTGTCCTATCATAGAGGTTCTATTATATATATATATTTTTTGTTTTTT
>CP092866.1:118670523-118685885 GCA_030710605.1 Cordylochernes scorpioides | reverse complement strand
AACATAAAGTATTATGTCTAAAAGCCGTTATTTTGTATTGAAAATGTTTGTATTGTACTTTGTTCCATAAACAGTGAGGGTGTGATGTTCCAGTGGAGTACGGGGGCTCAGCGCTGGGCTACATGGAGCATGTCCTGGCCATGGAGGAACTGTCCCGGGCGTCTGCCTCCATTGCCCTCAGCTACGGAGCCCACTCCAACCTCTGTGTCAACCAGATCTCCCTCAATGGCTCGCCTCAACAGAAGGACAAGTATCTGCCCAAAGTAACCAACCCTCTGGTTTAAGATTTGTTTCATCTCCTATCTTCTTTCTTATCTCAAAGTCATAATCATGGTGGGTAGTTAGCGACTGCTTTTACTGTAGGTGCACCACATGTCTACACATGTGAAAAACAGTTCAACTTTGCACTTACAAATGTGCCAGAGCCCCGTTTGGTTACTTGCACTCGCTGGTGGGGTTGGACTTTTGAAAGAATCGGGGGCCATTGGAGCATTTTTTTTTTAAACAGAAAAAAGTGTCCAATGCGGGAATCGAACCCGGGTCGTATTGGTCGAAAACCAAACGGTATAACCAGCCTTCCACCGACCCCCGATTTGTTTTATGATGTACAGAATCTACTGATAAGACACAATTTGGATTATAGATTTGAACTACAAGGTCTTCTTCTTTTTTATCTCCACTCAATCATACTAAGGTATCAAGCTTGTAAAGCTTGTTGATGGTGTCTGCCTGGGAAGAGTAGAGCTCATCAATGGATAAGTCAATACAGGAAACACAAGGTAATAAGACCAAATCTCCAAATAAATAAATAGTGTGTGACGTTTCAGTAACAGTGCTGTTACCATCTTCAGACAAAAATACTATCTTTGTTTACACACTTGATAACGAAACTATTTTAAACATGCTGTGGTATAATTTCTCATTGACATACAGGCTCATATACTTTGGTTTGTAGCTCGTAAAACCATATTTACTCTCTAATTTCTCATTCAGTACTTTTGTCTGAAAATGGTAACAATGTTGTTACCGAAACGTCACACACTATTTATTTATTTGGATTTGGTCTTATTACCTTGTGTTTATAATCTATAATCCAAATTGTGCCTTTACATTTACAAAGTAATAAGATTTTTTTATAATACAATATAATGCGGCTCATGATTGTAAAACGGCGTTTGACAATTTTACCTCAAATGTTTCTTTTGAACGAAAAATCGTAATTTATTTTAAGGAGAAATAATGACTATTCCTATCCTTAGGGATGAAGTATGAAAGGATGAATTGTGAAGAGTAATGATGAACGGAAAAATAAGTTTCCAGGGATGAGAATTTGTTCAAAAGACACATTTGCAGTAAAACTTGTTAAACATCGTTTTAAGATTTTTATTTGTTTGGATTTGGTCTCTTATTACTTTATATAGTTCTAGGGAATCTACATTTGGGGTACTGTTATATTTGGATCACTATTCTATACATAAATATAAATTATGAAAAAAGGAATCTCCTTATCATGCAACTGAAAGTTGCTGATGGCTTGCGCCATCTATCAGAATAAATATCAACTATTCTTGTTAATTATTCCAGAATTGGCCAAATACCCATTCTTGATTAATCAAGAAAAGCTAACCACGGAATCGTTATTTGGCCAATTCTGGAATAATTAAAAATCAACGAGACTAGTTGATATTTATTCCGATAGATGGCGCAAGCCATCAGCAACTTTCAGTTGCACGATAAGGAGATGCCTTTTTCATAATTTATGCACCTTATCCCAGTACAATGTCACATTTGTACTATTTTTTCACATAAATATAAATATATTTTTTGGGCAAGCATATGACGTGTAAAAGCCAATTTATAAGCTTGGTTCATTGTTAAATCTTGCCGTTAAACATTTTAAAATATTTATTGATACTTTCTTTATTTTTATATATTTATATATATTAATTGTTGTAGAATTACTGTTGATTTGGTTATCCCAGGTTCTTAAAATGAACAAATGCTGCTAACTACCTGGGTTTTCCTTCAGGTTTTATCTTTTTTTTTATAATATAATAGAGGCTCAATTTAAAAGAAAATAAGACCTAATCCAAATAATTTATTAGTGTGTGACGTTTCGGCAACAACATTGTCACCATCATCAGACAAAAGGATAATGGTGGTGACAATGTTGTTGCCGAAACGTCACACACTAATAAATTATTTGGATTAGGTCTTATTTTCATTTATCCTTTTGTCTGATGATGGTGACAATGTTGTTGCCGAAACGTCACACACTAATAAATTATTTGGATTAGGTCTTATTTTCTTTTATTATAATCTATTATCCAAATTGTGCTTTATCAGAGGCTCAATTTATGAAGTGGTGTCCTGTCTTGTGAGATATATTGTTGCCAGGCTGTTGTGATGTACTCACTCACTCACTCACGATGATGATGTTGCCTGCAGCTCATCAGTGGGGAGTACATCGGGGCTCTAGCCATGAGCGAGACAACCTCCGGCTCTGATGTGGTCTCCATGAAACTCAATGCCAAGAAGGATGGTGAGCAGATTCTTGCCTCAAAGTCGGTGCATTCCAACTGTTATGTAATCCAGGCAACCACTATGTGTTGAACGGCACCAAGTTCTGGATCACCAATGCCCCAGTTGCTGATGTCCTGGTGGTCTATGCCAGAACTGATCCTTCAGCCAGGCCACAGCACGGCATCACCACCTTCCTGGTGGAGAAGGTAAGAACTGCTTCCACCACTACACTACCACAGCGGATAGAGCCAGATAAATCCACCACTACACTACCACAGCAGATAGAGCCAGATAGATCCACCACTACACAGCAGATAGATCCACCACTACACTACCACAGCGGATAGAGCCAGATAAATCCACCACTACACTACCACAGCAGATAGAGCCAGATAGATCCACCACTACACAGCAGATAGATCCACCACTACACTACCACAGCGGATAGAGCCAGATAAATCCACCACTACACTACCACAGCAGATAGAGCCAGATAGATCCACCACTACACAGCAGATAGATCCACCACTACACTACCACAGCGGATAGAGCCAGATAAATCCACCACTACACAGCAGATAGAGCCAGATAGATCCACCACTACACAGCAGATAGATCCACCACTACACTACCACAGCGGATAGAGCCAGATAGATCCACCACTACACAGCAGATAGATCCACCACTACACTACCACAGCAGATAGAGCCAGATAAATCCACCACTACACTACCACAGCAGATAGAGCCAGATAGATCCACCACTACACAGCAGATAGATCCACCCCTACACTACCACAGCGGATAGAGCCAGATAAATCCACCACTACACAGCAGATAGAGCCAGATAGATCCACCACTACACTAGATAGAGCCAGATAGATCCACCACTACACAGCAGATAGAGCCAGATAAATCCACCACTACACTAGATAGAGCCAGATAAATCCACCACTACACTACCACAGCAGATAGAGCCAGATAGATCCACCACTACACTACCACAGCAGATAGAGCCAGATAAATCCACCACTACACAGCAGATAGATCCACCACTACACTACCACAGCGGATAGAGCCAGATAAATCCACCACTACACAGCAGATAGAGCCAGATAGATCCACCACTACACTAGATAGAGCCAGATAGATCCACCACTACACTACCACAGCAGATAGAGCCAGATAAATCCACCACTACACTACCACAGCAGATAGAGCCAGATAAATCCACCACTACACAGCAGATAGATCCACCACTACACTACCACAGCGGATAGAGCCAGATAGATCCACCACTACACAGCAGATAAATCCACCACTACACTACCACAGCAGATAGAGCCAGATAAATCCACCACTACACAGCAGATAGATCCACCACTACACTACCACAGCAGATAGAGCCAGATAAATCCACCACAACACAGCAGATAAATCCACCACTACACTACCACAGCAGATAGAGCCAGATAGATCCACCACTACACTACCACAGCAGATAGAGCCAGATAAATCCACCACTACACAGCAGATAGATCCACCACTACACTACCACAGCGGATAGAGCCAGATAAATCCACCACTACACAGCAGATAGAGCCAGATAGATCCACCACTACACTACCACAGCGGATAGAGCCAGATAAATCCACCACTACACAGCAGATAGAGCCAGATAGATCCACCACTACACTACCACAGCGGATAGAGCCAGATAAATCCACCACTACACAGCAGATAGAGCCAGATAAATCCACCACTACACTACCACAGCGGATAGAGCCAGATAAATCCACCACTACACTAGATAGAGCCAGATAAATCCACCACTACACTACCACAGCGGATAGAGCCAGATAAATCCACCACTACACTAGATAGAGCCAGATAGATCCACCACTACACTACCACAGCAGATAGAGCCAGATAAATCCACCACTACACTAGATAGAGCCAGATAAATCCACCACTACACTACCACAGCGGATAGAGCCAGATAAATCCACCACTACCACAGCGGATAGAGCCAGATAAATCCACCACTACACTACCACAGCGGATAGAGCCAGATAAATCCACCACTACACTAGATAGAGCCAGATAAATCCACCACTACACTACCACAGCGGATAGAGCCAGATAAATCCACCACTACACTAGATAGAGCCAGATAAATCCACCACTACACTACCACAGCGGATAGAGCCAGATAAATCCACCACTACACTAGATAGAGCCAGATAAATCCACCACTACACTAGATAGAGCCAGATAAATCCACCACTACACTACCACAGCAGATAGAGCCAGATAAATCCACCACTACACTAGATAGAGCCAGATAAATCCACCACTACACTACCACAGCGGATAGAGCCAGATAAATCCACCACTACACTAGATAGAGCCAGATAAATCCACCACTACACTACCACAGCGGATAGAGCCAGATAAATCCACCACTACCACAGCGGATAGAGCCAGAAAAATCCACCACTACACTACCACAGCGGATAGAGCCAGATAAATCCACCACTACACTACCACAGCGGATAGAGCCAGATAAATCCACCACTACACTACCACAGCAGATAGAGCCAGATAAATCCACCACTACACTACCACAGCGGATAGAGCCAGATAAATCCACCACTACACTACCACAGCGGATAGAGCCAGATAAATCCACCACTACACTACCACAGCAGATAGAGCCAGATAAATCTACCACTACACTAGATAGAGCCAGATAAATCCACCACTACCACAGCGGATAGAGCCAGATAAATCCACCACTACCACAGCGGATAGAGCCAGATAAATCCACCACTACACTACCACAGCGGATAGAGCCAGATAAATCCACCACTACACTACCACAGCAGATAGAGCCAGATAGATCCACCACTACACTACCACAGCGGATAGAACCAGATAAATCCACCACTACACTACCACAGCGGATAGAGCCAGATAAATCCACCACTACACTACCACAGCGGATAGAGACATCTTTCTCAGACATCCTTCACAATTACACTATCGCAGCCTAAATAGCCATCCTTCTCCCAAAGCTAAAATATTGACTTTAGTTGGGTCTTTTAAAAATAAATATACAGTTAAACCTGTCTATAGCGCCCCCTCTTGGGACTCACCAAAATAGGGTGCTATAGACAGGTCATTTTTAATGTAAATCGCATCGTACTACGTATTTAAAATGGGGCGCTATAGAGAGGAAGACACTATTTAGAAGGGGGCACTATAGACTGGTTTAACTGTATATATATATTTTTAAAGTTCTTCTCAATTTTTCTCCTCTTGAAATTAAGGGCAGAATTTCAGGATTAACTTTGGTGGCAGTTCACAAGACAAATAATACTTTAGATGGAAACTTTTTAGATTCCGTAATCATATTCATGTAAAATGTAACAGTACATGTTTGTGCAGTGTAGTGATGAACAATAATTGAGAATCTGAAAATCGCGAAAATTGTTTTTCTTCACACCAGAAGGAACTTCAAAGAGATATTGGACTTTCTTAAATTGCTCAAAACCACTGTTTATTGTGTCAAGAAGCAGTTTGATGTGGCCGACAGTAACAAAGAGGGAATAGCTACAAGGAAAAAGCACTCATGTCAATCAGACAGGGTAAGAGGTGAAGAATTTGTCAACAATGTCAAGAAGAAGATTGATGGAACCCTGGGAAGAGCATGAGGACCATAGCTAAGGAAATGGACATTGGCTCTATGACAATTGTCAGAACTATCCATGAGAACATTGGTCTCAAGTCTTATGCCCTTCGTGAAGTCCAGTTGCTGACTGAGAATATGAAGGATGACTGAAAAGAAGAAAGGCTTCTGCCCTCCTCAACAAACAGAAACATGACTTGTGCCATGCTGAGGTTCTTCTCTGATGAAAAGAACTTTAACATGGACCAAAAAGTAAATCCCAGGATGATTGCTGGATCTGTAAAGACCCTTCAGAGATGTTTTGTCGTGATGTACATGAATTTGAAAAAAAAAAAGTGGATCACCAACAGCACAAAACCCAAGAGACTTCACAAAAACTGTGCTCGGTTCTAAAAAACTTTATGCACCAAAAGAAGCACCTCTTCCTTTAATTATACATCAAAACTATGCACTGTTCATTACCTTAGTAAAAATTTTACCAGTGATGATAAAAAATGAGTGACCAGTTTTGGCAAATTCAAACAAAAAACCAACTTGTATACCATGGTTTCAGGCTATGGCTTCATCAATACAGGGGTGGCTTCGATTTCAGTCAAATTTCCCAAATATGTGTTTAAACTGGTGAAGTGTCTTGCCACTTGGAGCATTTTTTTTTTTTTTAACTTTAAAAAAAGTGCCCAATGTGGGAATCGAACCCGGGTCGTAGTGGTCGAAAACCAATGGTTTAAACCATCCTTCCACCGACCCCCCCTGAATTTTTTGTAAATATACCAATTATTTCAAAAGTAGATACAAGTAAGTTATATTAATAAATTCAATTGCCATCTATCGTTAAAATTTGTAATAATTATTTTTTAAATGTTTTTTTTTTTTACTTATATAATCAAATATTATCTCTATAGACCTTACTGCAATGATAAAAAACACAAGGTAATAAGACCAAATCCAAATAAATAAATAGTGTGTGATGTTTCGGTAACAATGCTGTTACAGAAACGTCACATACTATTTATTTATTTGGATTTGGTCTTATTACCTTGTGTTTATAATCTACTAGCCGAATGACCCGGGCAACGCCCGTGTTTTACCCGATTGAATGTTTTTATTCAAATACTATTTGTTACAATTATAAATTGGCGCCTTAAATAAATGCATATATTAGTTAATAACTATAGCCTATGTGATTAATCTGTCTATGTACTGTTGGCTTCCGTAGGTGTCTCTTACTGGGAAAAAGAAAGTGAGGATTCCATTTAGTTATTAACTAATATATGCATTTATTTAAGGAGCGACCCGCTCCAACACAATAGTTACAAAAAACAAAAAGCGAGTGGGGGGGGGGGGCAAAGTCAAAAACAAAGTGTCTCGCGCATTGGCGGCGCCATCGTAGCGAACCAATAGGAGAGCGCCATTCCAAAAAAAAAAGCAAACGGTGACAGAGATGAAGAACGCATGACGCTAGTAACTGTATATAGAATAATCCAAATTGTGCCTTATCTGCAATCATAAAAGTTATTTTATGAGAGGGCTTGGTTCATCAGTAGTGAACCCTCTCAGCGGTGTTTGACCAAATCAATCTCCAAACCACTCTACTATTGTATTGGATTGTTTTCCTATACACCCTGTATTTACTAATAATGGAAGCATTAAAACACGAATGTTTCTTTTATACATAAAACAAAATTCTACTGTCCTTACTGCGATGAAAAAATATTGGGAGGGTTTGGCTCATCAGTGGTGAACCCTCCCAGTGCTGTAATAATTTCATTTCATATATACAGGGTCCATTATAAAAGTAATGAGCATAATGTTATTGTGACGCGACGATAGATAGCAGCACGGTAAAACCGTGGGAAATGTGCTGGAGGGATATGCCCTTTCAATCCATGCAGCCGTCAGTTGAGTTCGAGCAGTGTGAGGGGAGATACATGCCTCCGCTTAAAGTGTGTTTACAACTTTTGTAACATAGCGCGATGAAGCGTTCGCTTGAACAACGATACGCCATAAGGTTTTGCGTGAGGCTTGGAAAAAATGCACCCGAAACATTCCAGATGCTGCAAAAAGCCTTCAAGGACGATTGCATTTCAAGATCACAGTCTGGGAAGTGACACAAGGCGTTCAAGGAGGGCCGGAAGGAGGTCGCCGACGAACCCCGTTCAGGATGCCCAACAACGGCCAGAACTAACGAGAACGTGGATCGTGTGCTCGAAGTTTTGCGTACCGACCGTCGATTAAGCATCCAGCAAATTGCTCACACATTACACATGTCCACATTTGTGGTACATGGGATAGTGACCGAGGATCTGCAAATGCGTAAGGTCTGTGCGAAGTTTGTGCCGAAAGTGTTGACGCAAGACCAGAAAGAACTTAGAGTTTTGCGCTGTCAAGAATTGTTGGATTTGATTCAAAATGAACCGGGCTTTCTGAACTCTGTAGTAACCGGAGACGAATCCTGAATGTTTGAATACGACCAAGAGTCGAAAAGGCAGAGCTGTGCATGGCACAAAAAATCATCCCCACGCCCCAAGAAAGCGCGAATGAGCAAGTCGCGCATCAAAACGATGATCATTGTCTTCTTTGACATCCGAGGAATAGTCCATTGTGAGTTTGTCCCGCAGTGACAAACTGTAAAGTCTTTTACCTGGAGGTGCTCAGGAGATTGAAACGCCGGATCGCACGCGTGAGGACTGACATTAAAGACACGGTCAAGCTCTACTATGACAATGCCACCAGCCACACAGCCTTCATCATTACCAACTTCCTGGCCCGGAGCAACACCCCGGTGATCCCTCACCCCCCTTACAGTCCCGACTTAGCTCCATGTGACTTCTTTTTGTTTCCGCGACTCAAGAGAGAGATGAAAGGAAAACATTGGGAAACCGTAGAAAACATCCAACACCATGTTACAACGTTCCTGAGAAGCATTCCTGTCGAGGAGTTTCAGGGTGCCTTTCAGGCATGGCAAACGCGTCTCCGCAAGTGTATTGATGCAAGAGGAATGTATTTTGAAGACTATTGAACATTTGCACAAATTACGATCAATAAATGTATTTTGCCAGTAAATGCTCATTACTTTCATAATGGACCCTGTATAACTGGCTTGTTATCACCTTATAATTTACAAGTAAGTCTGTACAAGGTAATAAGACCAAATCCAAATAGATAAATAGTGTGTGACATTTTGGTAACAGCTTTGTTACCATCTTCAGACAAAAGTACTGAATGAGAAACTATATCACAGTTGATTATAGTAACTATTTAAAACATGCTGTGGTATAATTTCTCATTCAGTACTTTTGTCTGAAGATGATAACGCTGTTACTGAAACGTCACACACTATTTATTTATTTGGATTTGGTCTTATTACCTTATGTTTATAATCTATAATCCATCCATCCATCTTCCCCAGCAGACACCATCACCTTAGTGTGATTGAGTGGAGATAAAAAAGAAGAAGAAGATCTATAATCTATATTGTGCCTTATCACACACACACACACAAACCTTTATTAAGACACACAGGTCTTACAGAGGATTCTCCTTGGGGTTACAAGACGGAGAAACCTATGAAAGTGGGAAATATACAAAGGGGTAAAAATGGAGAAAGATGGAAAATAAGAAAAAAAAAATTGGAAATATGGTATTGTGCCTTATCAAGTAAGTCTGTAATGTGTTGACACCAGGGGAATGTGCTCAGGACACCCCAGGTTTCTCCATCGGACAGCGGCTAGACAAGCTGGGCATGAGAGGTTCCCCCACAGGAGAGCTGGTGTTTGAGGACTGCAGGATCCCAGGTGAGGTAGCTAGCAAGTCCACAGTCCCAGCTGACAGACAGAGTCCACAGAGGAGAATGTCATGGGACATCTCAACAAGGGAGTCTACGTACTGATGAAGGGACTGGACTACGAGAGGCTGGTCCTATCTGGTGGACCTCTGGGGTAGGTCCCTCTCAACTAACTGGGACAGTAATACAACCTCTTTAATACGGTACCTCTTTAATACAGTAATACAACCTCTTTAATACAGTAATACAACCTCTTTAATACAGTAATACAACCTCTTTAATACAGTAATACAACCTTTTTAATACAGTAATACAACCTCTTTAATACGGTACCTCTTTAATACAGTAATACAACCTCTTTAATACAGTAATACAACCTCTTTAATACAGTAATACAACCTCTTTAATACAGTAATACAACCTTTTTAATACAGTAATACAACCTCTTTAATACAGTAGAACTACCTCTTTAATACAGTAATACAACCTCTTTAATACAGTAATACAACCTCTTTAATACAGTAGAACTACCTCTTTAATACAGTAATACAACCTCTTTAATACAGTAATACAACCTCTTTAATACAGTAATACAACCTCTTTAATACAGTAGAACTACCTCTCTGTAAAGGACATCTAATTGCAGAGAAAAAGTGTCCTTTAGGGAGAGATGTCCTCTTACCAGAGAGTAGCTAAATAGTAAAAATGATGATTTTGGCAATGAAAACTGTCCTTTGTAAAGAGGTGTCCTCTCATTCTACTGTATAACCAGCTATAATATATCCCTTTCTCAAATCCACACCAAAGTATCAAGGGAGGGAACATACCACTGTGGAGCTAAGCTTTTGTAGGCCTAGTGGGTTGTGTGAATAACATCAAAACTATTGTGATCATCATCTCCTGGTGACTGTCTTCATGTTATCTAAGGCCCACCTTCTGCTGTGATCCTTTAGTTTAGTTAGTTGGTAGACAGTGGGATGTTCCAGCATGATGTAGAGCTCCATTTTCTCTCAACAAACTTTCAACCAAAATAATTGATTTCAAGCAAATGCTACAGGTTTTTGGAAATGAGTTTCCTTCTTCTTCTTTCTTATCTCCACTCAATCATATTTGGGCATCAAGTTGTGACCCTTGATGGTGTCTGTTTGACAACCATCATGACTGGGTGAAGTAGAATGCCTTTGTCATTAAGACTGTGAGCACTACTCAGTGGCAGGCCACTGACTTAGCTCCAAAAGAAATGGCCGCCTCTGACATGAGGAACAGACACCATGTGCAGCCGCTCCTAACATGGAGTACAAACTCATCCTGTATCCCTGGAGTCCTTACAGGGTACTATGAGCCAGGCCAGCTGAGCCCAGGGTTTTTAGTGAGCTTGTTACTGCTCCCCCTCCTCCTTTTTCATCCGGGCTTGGGACCGGCAAAGGCGGAGTTATGAGTTTCCTTATTATTATTAAACGTAATCTTGAGCTTTTGGGCATCTCTGCCCATCTACAGGAGTACATAGACAGAGATGTATGAAAGCTTGAGATTACGTTTAATAAAGATAAAGAAGCTCATTTCCAGAAACCTGTGGTATTTGTTTGATTCTTCTTCTTCTTTCTTATCTCCACTCAATCACACTAAGGTATCAAGCTTGTAAAGCTTGTTGATGGTGTCTGCCGGGGAAGAGTAGAGCTCATCAATGGATGAGTCAATACAGTCAATAATGTGTTTTGGGGTTGCAGGCTGAGAATTGCACTTAGTACATAGTGGGAAAACCCTGCAGCCATTCTGGAAAGTCATTGTCCGTAGATGACCAGACTTAAGTCTGGAAATCAAAGACTGTTGTTCTCTTGGGAGGACAGAACTTGCCCCTCCTGCTCTGTACCAGTCATGTGCAGCATCAGATTCATTTGTTTGATTAATTGATTAATTAAATCAATTGAGAAATTGAAAATAGATGATTTGTTATTATCTTCATTAAAGCTAAAGCTGAATAAGTAATCTACACTCTCACACAGAATATATTGCTGACAAATGGCTGCTGTGCTAGAAACTGTATGTCCAACAGAAGTGGTCTGTTAAAGAGGTGATGTTGTTGTTCAGCATCATGCAAGCCTGCTGTGACACCACCTTCCACTACGTCCACATCAGGAAACAGTTCAACACCAGGATTGGAGAGTTCCAGGTGATTGCTTGCAACATTTCTGTTATTGTTGTCAAAATATAGTACAAATGTGATATTATACTGAGATAAGGTGCATAAATTAAGAAAAAAAGGCATCTTATTGTGCAACTTGGTGCTCCAGAACACATTAGATTAGATGCACTAAACAGGACTTTTTGGAGAGGCCACTGCTTATCTCAAATAGGAGTATGGACTCATGGAATTCATGTAATTTTTGCACAAGGGGATAAGAAACAAAATCAACACAATTTGTAAGTGCAAAAGTCGAACTGCTTTTCGTATGTATAGACATGTGGTGCACTTACTGTAAAAGCAGTCGCCCACTACTACCTCCCACCATGATTATCATCTTCTTTCTTATCTCCACTAAATCATATCAGGGTATCAAGCTTGTAGAGCTTGAGACTTGGCAACCATCATGACTAGGTGAAGTAGAATGTGTCTGCCTTTGTCATTAAGACTGGGAGCACTACTCAGTGGCAGGCCGACTTAGCTCCAAAAGAAATGGCCGCCTCTGACATGAGAAACAGACGCCATGTGCAGCCACTCCTAACATGAAGTACAAACGCTGCTCATCCTGTATCCCTGGATTAGGAGACCTTACAGGGTACTATCAGCCGGGCCAGCTGAGCCCAGGTTTTTTACCGAGCTTGTTACTGCTCCCCTTCCTTCTTTTTATCCGGGCTTGGGACCAGCAAAGGCGGAGTTGATGCCATCATGGCTTAGTGTACTAGGGATAAGCAAAACAAACAACAAAACAAGATCCAATGTTGCTGTGTGCAGTTGATCCAAGGCAAGCTGGCAGACATGTACACCACTCTGAACGCCTGCCGCTCCTACCTCTACAACACTGCCCGGGCCGTGGACAAGGGCTTCGTCAGCAACAAGGTAACCTTCCAGTACTTGACATTGGATGGCAGTTGTCTGTACCATCCCAGTAGAGAGAGAGAGGCTGACCACCAGGTGATGTTCAGGACTGCGCTGGAGTAATCCTGTACTGCGCAGAGAAGGCCACCCAGATGGCGCTGGATGCCATTCAATGTCTGGGTAGGTAACCACCAGGTGGAGAGAATGGTGGAATTAGGTTCTTTGATTGGAATATCTGAATATTTTAAATGAGTATCATTGGCCTGCCACTGAGTAGTGCTCTCAGTCTTAATGACAAAAGCATTTCTACTTCATTCAGTCATGGTGGTCTCCAAATGATAAGGAACCATAGAGATAGTTTCCATCATTCTTGGTACCAGGTAGAAAACCCCAAAAAACAGACCCTCCAACTAAACAGAAGGGAATCGACACAGTTGGCCAGATGGAAATCTGGTCACCTGCGCCCTCTAGTCTATAAAGAGGGAGCCAAAAGCTTCCCCATGTGCACTAGGTGCAAAACCGAAGTGGCCACTCCCTAACATATACTAAATCGTATTGGAAAGGACAAAGGATTCCTGTACAGAGAACCAAGAAGAGTTCTTGAACTTCTTTATGAGCACGACCTCCAAGATCTTGTCTAATTTAGACTAATAAAAGGATAAGAAAAAAAAAATGATGGTTGTCAAAAGAGATAAGAAAGCTGTTACTGAAATGTCACACATTTTTTATTTGGATTTGGTCTTATTATCTTGTGTTTAAAAGAGTATATATATACACATTTTCTACTCAAACAATTTTATTGGTTCTAAAACAATTTCCAATTTAAGTTTTTGGTGTGAATCTGAATATTTTAAAAGAATATACAGTAGAACTACCTCCCTGTAAAGGACAACACCTAATTACAGAGTCAAAGTGTCCTTTAAGGAGAGGTGTCCTCTTACCAGAGAGTTGTTAAATAGTAAAAATGGTATTTTACAAATGAAAACTGTCCTTTATAGAGAGGTGTCCTCTAGCTTGAGTGTCTTCTCATGGAGGTAGTTCTACTGTACATACATTTTATAATAATATAATAATAATATAATAAAACTATTTTATTATTTCTAAACAATCTCCTGCTAGTGTTGTTGGCCTGAGTAATCAGCAGAAATGTTTGTATGTCACCATTTCTGTGACAGAAATGTGGGATCACTCAGTGAGGGGAATATTGACTTGTCAGTTCTTGTTCATCCTCAACTTGGGGGTCAGTGAAACCACACACCAGGGAGGGTGGCTCCTTCTGGGTGGCAGGGAGGCTTCAGATACATGCTGTTGTCATCTCCTGGGACAAATGTCTCTCATCTTCTCACCAAACTCTGCAGCAATGGCAGAGGAGTCATATCATTGTACATAGTGTATATATATACATAACTAGATAAGGCACAATTTGGATTATAGATTATAAACACAAGGTTTACACACTTGATAACAGTAACTATTTAAAACATGCTGTGGTAAAATTTCTCATTCAGTACTTTTGTCTGAAGATGGTAACAACGCTGTTACTGAAACGTCACAGACTATTTATTTATTTGGATTTGGTCTTATTACCTTGTTTTATACATAACTATATACAGTAGAAGAACCTCCCTGTAAAGGACAACACCTAGTTACAGAGCCAAAGTGTTCTTTAGGGAGAGATGTCCTCTTACTGGAGAGTTGCAAAATAGTAAAAATGGTAATTTTGCAAATGAAAATAGTCCTTTGTAGAGAGGTGTTCTCTCATGGAAGTTCTACTGTATGTATAATTATATTTTATAAAATAGTGCAGACTGTGCACTTTTACATGTATTGACAAGATGTCAATAAAATTATGTTAGTTCAATTTTCTTTCCACTATTGTGGAACCTCACAGTGGTTATCCTACATCTATCAGAGCTGGAGAAGTGATATCTCGTGTAGTTAGTACTAGTCCCTTGGCAGAGCTGACTGCTATAAGGCACATCCCCAGGTGGCGGATAGGGGAACAACCTTCAGATATGAAGGCCAGCTGCGAAACAAGCAGAATAACTCTGACGAATAAGCAGTCGCGGACTAACAGCAGCATTGTTAGAAAGAGGAGTAGACTTCTTTATAAATCCTGACTTCAACTGACCCGGTTGATAAACCTCAGTAAGGGTCCCTCTCCAGGGATACGGAGAAGCTGTGTCTGTACTCATGTTAGAGTTGGCAGCAAAGATGTCTGCTTTCATGTTAGGAACAGCCTCAAATTACAGGCAAAGTCAGACTTTCTCCAAATTGTGTCTGGATTATGGTACCATGATCAACGAAAGCTGCACCCCATTCCCATGA
>CP092866.1:118607215-118670423 GCA_030710605.1 Cordylochernes scorpioides | reverse complement strand
TCTTATTCAAACTGTATGATGACATAGAACAAAAGGGGAATTCAGAGAGTAAACTCAAAAAACCAATCTCTCTGACTGTGCAACATGGCTTACAACATCTATTTTCAATTGGTAAAGTTTTCAACCAGCAATAGTCACGCCTCAGAAGATCCTCATTGGCTACGATATAGTCTCTGTGCAAAGCTACAACATCTATTGGAATAATTATTAATTAATTTTGTTTAATTCCAGAATATATATTGGGGGTGTATATCCTTCTTGATGAGGGTCAAGAGCCTGAACCACGTACCTGGGTGGCTTTTATTATCCCTAGTAACGTGGTACAGGCCATGATAATCATGGTGGGTAGAAGTTGGAGAATGCTTTTACTGTAAGTGCACCACATGTCTACACATGTGAAAAGCAATTCGACTTTGCTTTTACAAATGTGCCAGAACCCCGTTTGGTTACTTGCACTCACTGGTGGCCAGAATTGGGGGCCATTGGAGCATTTTTTTTTCAATTAGAAAAAAGTGCCCAATGTGGGACTCGAACCCGGGTCGTAGCGGTTGAAAACAATGGTTTAGACTATCCTTCCACTGACCCCCCATGGGATATGTATGTTTAAAAGGGATATACTCTCTCCAAGTGTTTACTATGCTGAGTCAAAACTGGATCTGAATACAGGTTGAGAGAGAAATAAATATTGATTTATTAACAAAAAAATAATATTATATGAAAGGGCGTACCTGGATCTGTAAAGAAAAAAAAAACAATTTTTTCTTAAAATATTTCGAGAGATTGCTCCCTCTTTATCAATTTATTGCACTAGAGGGAGCAATCTCTCAAAATATTTTAAGAATAAAAATTGTTTTTTTTTTCATTACAGATCCAGGTACGCCCTTTTATATAATCTTAATTAATGGATCGCCTTTTGACTAAAAAAAAATAATACTTTTAACAGAATGTCACTCCACAATCTTCCAGAATATATCATATATAGAGATTCCCTTCGGATGAAAAAGGAGGAGGGGGAGCAGTAACAATCTCACTAAAAAACCTGGGCTCAGCTGGCCTGGCTGATAGTACCCTGTAAGGTCTCCTAATCCAGGGATACAGGATGAGCAGCGTTTGTACTCCATGTTAGGAGCGGCTGCACATGGCGTCTGTTCCTCATGTCAGAGGTGGCCATTTCTTTTGAAGCTAAGTCAGTGGCCTGCCACTGAGTAGTGCTCCAGTCTTAAGGGTCACAACTTGATACCCTGATATGATTGAGTGGAGATAAGAAAGAAGAAGAAGAGATTCCAAACTTAAATTATATATTTGAGAAATTTCTAAATAAAATTAATAATTAAACCTTTAAAAAAAAAAGATGATTTTAACTCAATAAAATGTAGAATTTCCCTCGCAGTAATGCAAAAAAAAAAACTAAATGAAAATAAGAGCAAATCTAAATTATTAATAATGTGTGACGTTTCAGTAACATTTTTATTATTTTGTCCGATGATGGTATAACAAACGCTCTTACCGAAATGTCACACACAATTTTTTTGGATTTGGTCTTTTTTTCAAGTAGTTATAATCTATAATCTAAATTGGGCCTCATCAATAATGCAAAAAAAAAAAAAAGATTAACAAAAAAAAAATCTGTGGGATTCAGCATCCTTTAAGAAAAAGTAATGCTAGACTGATGCTGTTTTCTACACTAAGATGTGAACTAGAGGTTTTCAGCATTAATTGAAGTCCGCTTTGGGGAAAACAAACAAACAAAGTTAAGGTGACTAACGTGGCAACAGCACCCATTTTCCAATGAAGAGCAAAACCGATTTATGGCCGCAGCCTTGCAGAAAATTGACATGGCCCAGAGTAGCAGCTTTACACACCCAAGATAGTGGAAATTGCTGGCTGCTGTGATAGAGATACATGGAGACATCTGAGACTCTTCTTTGGACACGACAACAACAACAAACAAAGGTAGGATGATTTCTAGTGTGACAACAGCTTACCTTGTCATAGCTGTAGTCTGTGAGGACTTTCTTGAACTTGGACTCTCCCAAACTGGACAGCCACATGGATGTCACACAATATTGGGTATTGAGAGCAGGGACCCAGAGCTGAGGATGAATGATTTCATGATGATTCAACTACAGAATTGAAGGTACAGTACAACCCTCCCACAAAATAGCAAGAATTTATTGTCCTGGTTCAAAATCACATTAATAGGTACCGCTCAACAAGAACAACCTAGTTCATGATAATTGAAACAGTGAATAATATGTGAAGGTTATTCACATATTAAACAAAAGGTTAACGCGGGATTCAATCCCGGTTCATGACTGTCGGGAATCGAGCGTGTTACCCTCTCATCCATCGACTTCGTTAGAATTTATTGTCATTTTTAAAGAAGAGACCAAAGGTAAAAAGTGACAAGTTCCTTTATTAAAGAGGTACAAGCTTGGAGAGCTTTCGAACACTCTCAGAGAGGCCGATGCGTATCATCAAACAGCTTGAAGAGCATGGACTCAAGGATTCATGTAATCTTTACAGAAGGGGATAAGAAACAACAACAACAAGCTTGCTGACAATAATGTCCTTCAACTGGCTGTGATGTGAATACCACTTTAATTTCTTCTTATCAATGATATCCTGGGATTGTATTGTCTCATTAGTGACCTTTAGCCGGAGTTTTTATCCCTAGTACACATGGTACAGGCCAATGATCATGGTGGGTAGAAGTAGGCACTGCTTTTTACTGTAAGTGCACCACATGTCTACACATGTGAAAAGCAGTTTGACTTTGCACTTACAAATGTGTCAGAGCCCTGTTTGGTTACTTGCACTTTCTGGTGGGGTTGGACTTTTGCAAGAATCGGGGGCCATTGGAGCATTTTTTATGATACTCATAGTGGGTAGAAGTAGAGCGACTGATTTTTACTCTAAGTGCACTACATTTCTACACATGTGAAAAGCAGTTTGACTTTTCACTTACAAATGTGTCAGAGTCCTGTTTGGTTACTTGCACTCACTGGTGGGGTTGGACTTTTGCAAGAATCGAGGCCATTAGAGCTTTTTTTTTTTTTTTTTTTTAATCAGAAAAAAAGTGCCCAATGAGGGAATTGAACCCGGGTTGTAGAGGCTGAAAACCAATGGTTTAGACCAACCTTCCACCGACCCCCCTTTTTTTAAGCCAGAGTAGCCCAAACCTATCACTCACGTGTATGCAGCCCTCCACAAGTTCCTGTGGGACAGAGGTGTCTGGAACCTCCAGCTTGGGCTTGCCATGGGAAGCCTGCAGGTCCTGGATGGCCTTGGCAATCTTCTGTCCTTCCTTCTGGCCCTGTTTGACAGCCATGAGGAAGTCTTGTTGGAGTACGTTGTTGCCTCCTGCTTCCAGCATCACTGCAGCACACAAGTCAGCCACTCAAGTCTCAGTTCTGTAGATAATTCTGTCTTCTCTATGAAGAAATCTTCTTTCTTATCTCGAAGCCCATGATAATCATGGTGGGTAGTTAGCGACTGCTTTTACTGTAAGTGCACCACATGTCTACACATGTGAAAAGAAGTTCGACTTTACACTTACAAATGTGCCGGAGCCCCGTTTGATTACTTGCACTCGCTGGTGGGGTTGGACTTTTGCAAGAATCGGGGGCCATTGGAGCATTTTCTTTTTTTAAAACAGAAAAAAGTGTCCAATGCGGGGATTGAACCCGGGTCGTAGTGGTCTAAAACCAAACGGCTTAACCAGCTTCCACCGACCCCCTACCTAGAAGAGATAAACGTTAACAGCAACAAGCTTCTTTATTCTCCTTGTTACGCAGATAGCCTTCATATCTGAAGTTGGTCTCCAATCTGCTACCTGGGGACGTATCCTATAGCAGTCAGCTTTAGCCGCTGATTATCATCAAACAGCTTTAGGAGAATGGGCTCATGGAATTTGCATAATTTTTGCACAAGGGGGAATAAGTTGTTGTTGTTTCTTATCCCCTTGTGTAAAGATTACACAAATTCCATGAGCTCATGCTCCTTAAGTTGTTTTATGATAAGCAGCGGCCTCTCCCAAAGGTCCTGTTTAGTGCATCTAATGCAAGGCAAAATGTGTTCTCAGCAAGAGTTCCTCTCCAGGGATACAGAGGTCTGTACTTATATTAGAGTTGGCAGCAAAGGCTTCCATGTTAGGAACAGCCTCAAACTACAGGCAAAATCAGACTTTCACCAAAGTGTGCCCCATAGTGCCATGATTAACAAAAGCTGCACCCCTATACCCCATTCCATAAGATCATGAACTCATGGAATTGGTATAATCTTTACACAAGGGGATAAGAAACAAAACAACAAGAAACAAATCTCTAAGATTAAAAACATATATATATCAAAATTCAAAACTATTTTAAAGGCGTAATATTCTTTTTAAAATAAAATAATTTCTACTGTCCTTACTGCAATGGAAAAATTAAAGGGAGGGCCTGGCTCATCAGTGGGTGAACCCTCCCAGCGGTTTCGCCAGTTTAATCTTCCATAAATATTTCTATATTTATTCTATATATATATTCTACTAGACGAATGACCGGGCAACGCCCCGTGTTTTTACCCGATTGAATGTTTTTATTCCAATACTTTTTGTTACAATTATAAATTGGAGCTGTGGATGTCACTCTTGTGAAACGTCCCGCTCCAAACTTTACATGTACATTAGGTCAGCTGGTATTACCCCTCATTTTCACCGCTAGAGGCGCGAGCGAATTGACTTTTTGTAAATATACATAATTATAAAGATAGAAGCTTCTATAGAAGATAATGATCATAATGATGATGCACGCGCATCCGTGACATAAGGAATTGAGGAAAGACGGTCGTGACTATATATGTTGATAATAATAATATAATAATAATAATTATTATTATTATTATTATCATTAGATAATGATAATGATCATAATGATGATGCGCGTGCATCCGTGACATGAGGAATTGAGGAGGAAAGACGGTCGTGACTATATATGTGATATTCTAAATAATACTAGTGCATCATATTATAAATGCAACACATATATATAGTAATTCTTTCTAGATTCTAATTTATTTTTCATGACATGCGACACTACAACCTTAGCGGGCACACACAAGCGGAAGGTAATTTAAAAAATAATTTACTCTAAAATGGGTGTGTGCAATAGATCCGTTCTTACACCACTAAAATTTACTAAAGGAGATCAATTAGACTAAAAAAAGCTTTATATCAACACAAGGTAATAAGACCAAATTAATAATTAGTGTGTGACATTTTGGTAAACAGTGTTGTTATTGAAACGTCGCACACTAACTATTTATTTTTATTTGGTCTTATTACCTTGTGTCTATAATCTATAATCCAAATTGTACCTTATCAAAAGCTTTATATCAGTATGAATTTAAATACAAGGTAATAAGACCAAATCCAAATAAATAGTGTAAGCACACTAATTATTTAGATAATAAAAAGTTTAATAAAGTTTATACAAAAATAAATTCCCTTGAAGCTGCTGATGTACTAGCGAAAAAAGGCACAAAAGAACCCTTGCCACAGAAAAATAAACTTACTTTTAAAGAAATAGAAACAGTAGCCAAAACAAAAATAAACAAGAACTGGAGGATCCCACCTAAGCACAGTTGGTACAGTGGAGGTGAACCCAGGAGGAGCTCTGAACATCAGAAATAGACAGCATCAAACAACACTAACAAGATTTAGAACAGGCCATCTCAAGCCATTGAAGATAGAAAATAACAACAAAATCTACCCCACTTGCCCAAAATGTATCTTGGCACCTGCAGCTCCAGAATACATTTTGGCTTGCATTAGATGCACTAAACAGGACCTTTGGGAGAGGCCGCTGCTCATCATAAAACAGCTCGAGGAGCATGAACTCATGGAATTCGTGTAATCTATACACAAGGGGATAAGAAACAACAACAACAATTTAATCCCTTGACAAAGGTTGGCATTCAGCCAACCGAAATATTGGCAAATAAATCATTTATTAAATCCAATATATGCCTTTTTATTATCTAATGAATTAAATATGGATCGCTCTATTTTCAAAACAATATTTATTTATTTGGTATTATATTACCTCATGTTTATAATCTATAATCCAAATTGTGTGCTTTAACAATACGATTCATAAATACCATCTTGAGGTAAATTTTATTTTTAAAAGTTCAAATAAATTGACAAAAAACATAAGTTGGATAACCACTTGGAGAGAACAGTAAATTACCAAAGGAACAAAATGGTGAGGCGAAGAGTTTCTTGCAAAGTTTTTGTATTTAGCGGAGTTTTCAAGTATTTCTGCCCTTTTACTGGAGTAAAAATGAACTCGTTTTTTACTCCTGTTTGTGTAGAAGGGTAGAAAAGCTCAAAGCTCTCTTAAGTTAAGGCAGGTCTTCTTCTTTCTTATCTCCACTCAATCACACTAAGGTATCAAGCTTGTAAAGCTTGTTGACGGTGTCTGCCGGGGAAGAGTAGAACTCATCAATGGTTGAGTCAATACAGTCAATGATGTCTTCTTTCTTATCTCCACTCAATCACACTAAGGTATCAAGCTTGTAAAGCTTGTTGATGGTGTCTACCAGGGAAGAGTAGAGCTCATCAATGGATGAGTTAAGGCAGGTGTAGCTACCAATCAAAGTGACAAACACCAACAGTCAGATACACTGGACTCAGCTAGCCAATACCTACCAATCTTGCCATCATGGGTAGAGGTCACCACCATGTTCAGGTCACTATGTTCCATCTCCTCCATGGTGGGATTCACCACGGCTTCTCCCTCCAGCAGCCCCACTCTCACGGCTCCTACTGGGCCGTTCCATGGGCAGGGAGATAGGGCCAGGGCTGCAGAGGCTGTGCACATAACATAGCACTTACATCCTGACAGCTATGTGATACATAGGAGACAGTTTATAAAAGGTAATGGTGGTGTCCATGGAGCAGATCAGATCGGTCCATGCACCCTGATCACAATACCGGCCAACTTAGTACTGTAGTACTAGTCTTATTACCTTTTATTTCTTATCTATAATCCAAATTATGCTTTATCATAGAAGGGGGTTGTTCATTGGAAGTTGGATTGGGCCGTGAATGGTTCTCCATTTACATATGCATGCTAATACAGTAGAACTACCTCTCTGTATAGGACAACACCTAATTACAGAGCCAAATTGTACTTACCGGAGAGTTACTAAATAGTAAAAATGGTAATTTTGCTAATGAAAACTGTCCTTTGTAGAGAGGTGTCCTCTAGCGCGAGTGTCCTCTCATGGAGGTCCTACTGTATCACTTTTTTTAAAGAAAAGTTATTTTTTTGCTTCTCCCTAGTACAAGTAGTACAAACAATGCTAATCATGGTGGGTAGAGGAAGGCGACTGCTTTACTCTCTAAGCGCACCACATGTCTACACATGTGAAAAGCAGTTCAACTTTGCACTTACAAATGTGCCAGAGTCCCGTTTGTTTACTTGCACTCGCTGGTGGGGTTGGACTTTTGCAAGAATCGGGGGCCATTGGAGTATTTTTTTTTAAATCAGAAAAAGTGTCCAATACGGGAATCGAACCTGGGTCGTAGCTGTCGAAAACCAACAGTTTAGACCATCCTTCCACCGACCCCCTTAAAGAAAAGTAATTTTAACCATCCTGTGTTTTACTTGTTTGTTACCTCCATATAGAATTCAAATAGCTATCTTAAAAGAAGAAACCCTTGGCAAAGCTGACTGCTATAGGGCGCGTCCCCAGGTGGCGGATAGGGGAACAACCTTCAGATATGAAGGCCAGCTGGGAAACAATCAGAATAACTCTGACCAATAAGCAGTCGCAGACCAACAGCAGCATTGTTAGAAGAGGAGAAAGACCTCTTTAAAATCCTGAGTTCAACTGAACCAGTTGATAGACCTCAGCAAGGGTCCCTCTCTCCAGGGATATGGAGGAGCTGTGTCTGTACTCATGTTAGAGTCGGCAGCAAAGATGTCTGCTTCCATTTTAGGAACAGCCTCAAACTACAGGCAAAGTCAAACTTTCACCAAAGTGTGCCTGGATCATGGTGCCATGATTAACGAAAGCTGCACCCCTATACCCCATTCCATGAAATTGTAGGATCATTAATCACCACAGACACGGTTAGCCACTAAAGTTGTTTTATTTCAAAAAAGTCTCTCGACTTATTTAGATATACAATTTTAGTCAAATGGTATTCTAGCAAAAAAGAAATATAACATATTGTTTACAATAAAATATAAAATAATTCAATAAAGAATAAATAAATATTGACATTTACAAAATGTAACTTTTATAAAACACAAAGTTTAACACAGCGCCATCTAGGGGTGGCAATTGGAATTATTTAACCCTACAAGATCATGAACTCATGGAATTCGTGTAATCTTTACACAAGGGGATAAGAAACAACAACAAAAGAAGAAATCCTTAGTGGTGTTGACTTACCAGCATTGATGCCCACAATGTCAGGATGGTTGCTTCGGTCAAAGGCTCTTACATCACAGACAACCTGGGGGAACACACAGGAAATTATAATTGAAACCAAACACTTCACTTATATAGCTGAATGGAATTAGAACAAATTAAGGTTTTTGAATTATGGATCCTTTTTTAGAGTTATATTTAATATTGGGTTGAAAGATTCACACACACACAAAAGCCTTTATTAAGACACACAGGTCTTACAGAGGATTCTCCTTGGGGTTACAAGACTGAGAAACCTGTGAAAGTGGGAAATATACAAAGGGGTAAAAATGGAGAAAGATTATATACACATGATAAATATATACAGATTATTATTGAATGATCCTATGTAAAATAAGAACATGGATTTGGAAGACAAAAAGAAGAAAAAAAAAAAAATTTTGGAAATATGATGGAAGAAGTGGAGAGCGAAAAGAGGAAAGAAAACAGGTATTTACATATGGAACATACATATAATGGAACAAGTCAATTTAAGCTCTTCTGCTCGGGTTGAAAGATTCAAAAACAAATCTTGTAAAAGTTTTATGGCACAGGTCTTTTTCTATTATAAATTCTCTCATCTACCCTCATGGACAAAACTTATGGATGTTTCATATTTTGATGTCAGGCGTCTATATATTCTTTTTTGAGGAGACAGAGGCAATTTTGTTCACTCGTTGGTTATCTTGCGTCTTCAATAAAGGTCAGTGTAATATCTTTCAGAGTTATTGTCTGAATCCCTATATACATGCTAAAAGGTACAATTTCCTTCAATTTTGTCCATGAGTGTATCTTTTAGATTTATTGTCTGAATCCCTATATACATGCTAAAAGGTACAATTTCCTTCAATTTTGTCCATGAGTGTATCTTTCAGAGTTATTGTCTCAATCCCGATATACATGCTAAAAGGTACAACTTCCTTTTGTCCATGAATGTATCTTTCAGAGTTATTGTCTGAATCCCAATATACATGCTGAAAGGTACAACTTCCTTTAGTTTGTCTATAAGTGTATCTTTCAGAGTTATTGTCTGAATCCCGATATACATGCTGAAAGGTACAACTTCCTTTAGTTTGTCTATAAGTGTATCTTTCAGAGTTATTGTCTGAATCCCGATATACATGCTAAAAGGTACAACTTCTTTAAGTTTTGTCCACGAGTGTATCTTTCAGAGTTATTGTCTGAATCCCGATATACATGGTAAAAGGTACAACTTCCTTTAGTTTGGTCTCCATGAGTGTATATTCCAAGTTGCTCAATCTTGCAACATGTTAATAGCTGAGCTACCAACTTCCCATTAGAAACTGCCCACTTTTCTTGCTTTGGTGTTACAAGCTCAGTGGAGGTGGTGTTACTTCAGTGCTACAGAGGTAACTTTGGTGCTACAGAGGTAGATAGCTCAGGGTCAGTACTGTAGATCACCAGTTCTGTCCTCTCAATAGAACAACAGTCTTTGATTTCAAGACTGAAGTCTGGTCATCTACGGACAATGACTTTCCAGAATGGTTGCAAGGTTTTCCCACTATGTACTAAGTGTCAACCTGCAACCCCAAAACACATTATTGACTGTATTGACTCATCCATTGATGAGCTCTACTCTTTCTCGGCAGACACCATCAACAAGCTTTACAAGCTTGATACCCTAATATGATTGAGTGGAGATAAGAAAGAAGAAGAAGTGCTGTAGATGAATATCTCCCTCCAGCCTTCAAGGAGATCTACCAAGGAGACAGTAGTGTACAATACTTACCTCAGTTTCCTGCCGGTAGTTTGCTGGGAACAGAGGTCGGATGGACCGGTCTGGAACATCAGGCAGAGAGAGTTAGCACCTCCCAGTATAAGTGATGTTTAGTAGTCCAACCCCACCAGCGAGTGCAAGTAACCAAACGGGGCTCTGGCACATTTGTAAGTGCAAAGTCAAACTGCTTTTCACATGTGTAGACATGTGGTGCGCTTACAGTAAAAGCAGTCGCTAACTACCCACCATGATTATCATGGCCTGTACCACGTTTACTAGGGATAAGCAAAAAAAAATAAGTGATGTTTAGTGGGGTCAGAACTGGCTCATGTCACCATGTAGGGCTGTCTAACATCTCCTAACCCTTTTTTTTTGCTTATTCCTAGTACATGTGGTACAGGCCATGATAATCATGGTGGGTAGAAGTAGGCGACTTCTTTTACTGTAAGTGCATTACATGACTACACATGTGAAAGGCAGTTCGACTTTGCACTTACAAATGTGCCAGAGGCCCTGCTTGGTTACTCTCACTCAATGGTGGGGTTGGACTTTTTCAAGAATTGGGGGGCCATTGGAGCATTTTTTTTTTATCAGAAAAAAAGTGGCCAATGCGGGAATCGAACCCGTGTGATGATGTGAGATGAACCGAAAGGCAGCAACCTTTATTTCCAGGCTCAAAACTAGTCATACAAGACTCTTCCAGGATGGTGTCTTCCCACAATGCAGCCTCGGTAGGACCAAAGAGGCTTCACCAGACCACCTCTTGAAATGTATCAATCACCAAGATTCAAGAAAATAAGACCTAATCCAAATAACTTAATAGTGTGTGACATTTCAGTAACAGCATTGTTACCTGATGATGCTAACAATGCTATTATTGAAACATCACACACTATTAAATTATTTGTATTAGGTCTTATTACCTTGTATCTATAATCTATAATCCAAATTGTGCTTTATCAATTACCAAGATTGTAAATTTAATCCATGAATTCAGTCTCCATGACCTTGCATAATTAAACATTAGGGTGCACGAGGAGCATGAACTCATGGAATTTGTGTAATCTTTACACAAGGGGATAAGAAACAACAACAAACAATAGGGTGATAATATAAATGTTCTCAAATATCTCCCAGTGGCAGCCAGTTGGTGGCAATCTAACGGACATATCAACCCAGGCTATTTCCTTGACTGTAGAACACCAGACATAGCAGGAGCATGAACTCATGGAATCCGTGTAATCTTTACACAAGGGGATAAGAAACAACAACAAACAATAGGGTGCTTGAGGATCATGAACTCATGGAATTCGTGTAATCTTTACACAAGGGATAAGAAACAACAACAAACAATAGGGTGCTTGAGGAGCATGGACTCAAGGAATTTGTGTAATCTTTACACAAGGGGATAAGAAACAACAACAAACAATAGGGTGCTTGAGGATCATGAACTCATGGAATTCGTGTAATCTTTACACAAGGGGATAAGAAACAACAACAAACAATAGGAGCATGGACTCAAGGAATTTGTGTAATCTTTACACAAGGGGATAAGAAACAACAACAAACAATAGGGTGCTTGAGGATCATGAACTCATGGAATTCGTGTAATCTTTACACAAGGGGATAAGAAACAACAACAAACAATAGGAGCATGGACTCAAGGAATTTGTGTAATCTTTACACAAGGGGATAAGAAACAACAACAAACAATAGGAGCATGGACTCAAGGAATTTGTGTAATCTTTACACAAGGGGATAAGAAACAACAACAAACAATAGGGTGCTTGAGGATCATGAACTCATGGAATTCGTGTAATCTTTACACAAGGGGATAAGAAACAACAACAAACAATAGGGTGCTTGAGGAGCATGGACTCATGGAATTCGTGTAATCTTTACACAAGGGGATAAGAAACAACAACAAACAATAGGGTGCTTGAGGATCATGAACTCATGGAATTCGTGTAATCTTTACACAAGGGGATAAGAAACAACAACAAACAATAGGGTGCTTGAGGAGCATGGACTCAAGGAATTTGTGTAATCTTTACACAAGGGGATAAGAAACAACAACAAACAATAGGAGCATGGACTCAAGGAATTTGTGTAATCTTTACACAAGGGGATAAGAAACAACAACAACATTGAGTCCCAGCTTGAGTAGCATGAACTCATGGAATTCGTGTAATCTTTACAAAAGGGGATAAGAAACAACACCAGACATCCAGGATCATGAACTCATGGAATTTGTCTAATCTTTACACAAGGGGATAAGAAACAACACCAGACATCCAGGATCATGAACTCATGGAATTTGTGTAATCTTTACACAAGGAGATAAGAAACAACCCCAGACATCCAGGATCGTGAACTCATGGAATTTGTGTAATCTTTACACAAGGGGATAAGAAACAACACCAGACATCCAGGATCATGAACTCATGGAATCCGTGTAATCTTTACACAAGGGGATAAGAAACAACACCAGACATCCAGGATCATGAACTCATGGAATTTGTGTAATCTTTACACAAGGGGATAAGAAACAACACCAGACATCCAGGATCATGAACTCATGGAATTTGTGTAATCTTTACACAAGGGGATAAGAAACAACACCAGACATCCAGGATCATGAACTCATGGAATTTGTGTAATCTTTACACAAGGGGATAAGAAACAACCCCAGACATCCAGGATCGTGAACTCATGGAATTTGTGTAATCTTTACACAAGGGGATAAGAAACAACACCAGACATCCAGGATCATGAACTCATGGAATTTGTGTAATCTATACACAAGGGGATAAGAAACAACACCAGACATCCAGGATCATGAACTCATGGAATTTGTGTAATCTATACACAAGGGGATAAGAAACAACACCAGACATCAACTGACCAATGAGGCGACCAGTGAGGATATCAGCATCAGAGGTGAGCTCTCTTCGCCGGTAGTTCCCAGGGATGACACCAAGGGCACTGCCATGTTTGTTGAACCCCACCTGGACATAGAAATGTTATGGATCAAATCTCTGAGGTCCTTACTCTTCTCTCATCATCACTGGAGCTGTGCTATGATAAATAGTGTGTGACATTTCGGTAACAGCGTTGTTCCCATCTTTAGACAAAAGTACTGAATATAAAATACTGAATACAAATTCAGTACTTTTGTCTGAAGATGGTAACAATGCTGTTACCGAAATGTCACACACTATTTATTTATTTGGATTTGGTGTCTTATTATTTTGTGTGTTTATAAAGCTATTATTTAAAACTTTAAAATATTTTTATTTAAATTTTTAATACACATGATAAGGTACAATTTGGATTATAGATTATAAACACAAGGTAATAAGACCAAATAAATAAATAGTGTGTGACGTTTCGGTAACAGCGTTGTTACCATCTAAGATCAAATCCATATTTATTTATTTGGATTTGGTCTTATTACCTTGTGTTTGTAATACACAAAGTTTGAAAAGGGGAATGAAAATTATACACGATGATGCTCTTTGTTTAGATTTGGCTAAAAGAAAGAAATGAATTTTTGAAAAACTATTTTCTAAAACTTTGTTGAAGGATATTTTCCTGATAAAATAGTCGGTAGAAGATAACAACAGCCAATCGGGTGTTTGTTTACCTCTGGTGCATCAGCTGATCAGGATATTTGTTTCAGATTTGGTCAAAGGATTAAGAAAAACCCCAAAAATTGAAATAAAATGTTTTTAAAGATCGCAATTTCCCTTGGTAAAGTTAAGAAGACAGGTTTACAGAAAATACAGGGTGTAACATCTATATATATAAAAATCAATGTTTGTATGTTTGTATGTCCGGTATACAAATTCGCAGTAGTTCACTAATTCAAACCAAAATTTCCATACATAGGTAAAAAAATATGTGGAAGACGATAGGCTATTTTTAAAATATATAAATCAATTATTAAAACTACAGCATAACCTCGTTAATTCGACACACCCCAATTCGACACTCGGCGATAATTCGACCATGTTCCGATGTCCCGACCTCCGGCCTATCAAATAACAAACCGTAATTCGACAGTATCGATAATACGACAGTTCCGATAGTTCGACCATTTTAAAATTCGAATTGACAGTTGAATGTTATTTTACATGCAACTTTACCGCTAAACGGTATTACGGCGGCGACGATCGGCATCGGCGGGCGCCGATACGATCGCGCCTGCGCACTTTTGGTTTCTGGTTAGTTAAGTTTCACTTTGCAGTGCCGTTGCGCAATTTCGCGGATGTTATTGTTGTTTTTTTTTTACGCGGGAATTTCGGCATCATGCGCTAACTAATAATAATTTTTATTTTTTATTTTTAACATTGAAATATTTTAGCTATTTTTAAATTTATAAATAATTTCTTTATAAATAAATAAATCTTTATAAAATGATCCAACAATGATTATGATAACATTTTATTTCAATATTCCATTTCTGTGTTATTATAAAAGATTTAAACACAAAATCAATAACACCTGCAGCAGCAGTGGATGCCTTTAATACATTAAAATTTATTTATCAAAAGACATTTCAGAGGAAGAAAGGCATGCATGTTTTTTCAAAATGCCATCTGGAATACATCCTGAATAGGATTTCAGTGCAAAAACAGATATCTATAAAGGAATTTTTTAAAATATCTCTTCATGATTATTTTAAAATAATATTTTAAAATTTTCTTTTTATATATTTACCATATTTATTTCCTTTCAACTGCTATATTTTTCAATTAGAATAAAATATTATTTAATATATTATATTAATATTTTAATGTCTGTAGAGTTAATATTTGATTATATTACTGAAAAGAAACACATTGCCAATAAATTTATTTGTTACAATTATTTATGTTTCTAAGATATGTATTAATGCCATTTTGTCACTGATGCTAAAAGTTAATCATGAAAATAATATAAAAACACACAATGGTTTCAATTAATATCATTAATTTTTATTACAAAGCTATTTTAAAAAAATATTATTTTAGCGAGTTAGATGATTACCTAATCATATAACCTTAATTCAACACTTCCTTTAATTCAACCGAAAGCTCTGATCCCTTGGGGTGTTGAATTAAAGAGGTTCGACTGTATATATTCAAATTATTCTACTTAGCACACGAACACCGCCTTCTATCAAAGATTAGATTAAATTATGCTGATGCAAACAAATAGATAATGCTAATAACAAACAATTATAAAAAAATCTTATCTAAATATATATCACTCGGGTAGATATGCACACGGGTCAATCCCGGGGCGAAGCCCGGGTCACCCGTCTAGTTGGGAATAATTTTGGTGGCAGTCCATAAGACAAATACTACTTTAAATAGGAAAATTTTGCTTTTTTTACATTCCGTAGCTATATTCATGTAAAATGTAGCAGTAGCAGACTGTTGTAGCCAATAATGGAAACTACATTGAAAAAATCCAAACTAAATCCTTTTATCTACTACTGTAAACAACAATTTGGATTATAGATACAAGGAAATAAGAACTAATCCAAATAAATTAATAGTGTGTGACAGTGTAGTTTGTCCAGTGTAGTGATGATCAATAATCATAAATCTCAAGGTAATAAGACCAAATCCAAATAAATAAATAATGTATGACGTTTCGGTAACAGCGTTGTTACCATCTTAAGACAAAAGACTGAATGGAATATTTCATTTATAATCAGTACTTTTGTCTGAAGATGGTAACAACGCTGTTACCGAAATGACATACACTATTTATTTGGATTTGGTTTTATTACCTTGTGTTTATAATCTATAATCCAAATTGTGCCTTATTAATCATGAATCTGAAAATCAAGCAGCCATCATCGTTGCTGAGTTCCGAAAAAAGCTCCAAAAAGATAGTGGACTTTCTTAAATTGCCCAAAACCACTGTTTATCAGGTCAAGAAGCAGTTTGATGAGGCCAACAGTAACAAAGAGAGAATGGCTGCAAGGAAGAAGCATTCATGTCAATCAGACAGGGTAAGAGGTGAAGAATTTGTCAACAATGTCAAGGAGAAGATTGATGGAAACTCTAGGAAGAGCATGAGGGTCATAGCCAAGGAAATGGACATTGGCTCTATGACAATTGTCAGAACTATCCATGAGGACCTTGGTCTCAAGTCCTATGTCCTTCAGAAAGTCCAGTTGCTGACTGAGAATATGAAGAATAACAGAAAAGGAGAAAGTTTGCTGCCCTCCTCAACAACCAGAAACATGACTTGTGTCATACTGAGGTTCTTCTCTGATGTAAATAACTTTGACCTGGAACAAAAGGTAAATCCCAGGAATGATCGCTGGATCTGTGAAGACCCCTCAGAGATTCCTGTCATGATGTACATGAAAATTCCTGTCTCATTGATGGTCTTTGGCGTTATCAGCAGTCAGATGTCATGTCTTCCCATTTCTTTGAGAAAGGCCTTAGGATGAACGCTGACACCTACATCAATGTCCTGGAGACTGTTGTGAAGCCTTGGATGGACATGGTGACCGTAGGAAGGAAGTATGTCTTCCAACAGGTCTCAGTATCAGCCCACAGGCAAAAAAGACACAATGGTGGCTGACACTTAACGTCCCCAGTCACTGGAGTCCTGATATTTGGTGTCTAACTCTCCAGACTGCAATCCCCTCGACCACTATGTATTGTTGGGAGAGATGTAGCTTCCCAGAACACCATCCAGTCTGTCAAGACAACAGTTGACACAGTGATGACCCAAATGGACAAGTTCATCGTCACCAAGGACTGTGCTTCATTCCACACTCACCTCGAGATTGTTGTAGCTAGTAATGGAAACTACATTGAATAAATCAAAACTAAATCCTTTTATCTACTACTTCATAAAGCACAATTTGGATTATAGATACAAGGTAATAAGACCTAATCCAAATAAATTAATAGTGTGTGACATTTCAGTAAGAGCATTGTTACCATCATCATACAAAAGAATACATTTTTACTCTTTAGTCTGGTGATGGTAACAATGCTGTTACAGAAACATCACACACTATTAATTTATTTGGATTAGGTCTTATTGTATTTATCTAGTACTGTGGTAAATTTCAGTTAAAACTCCATATTGTGGTTATCCCCAATTCACCTTGTTAGATATATTCAGCAGTCAACTTTTGATATTTGGGAGGAAGGAAGACAGCACATCCCTCATCTTTGATGTCTTCTAACTGATAAATTTACATCAGCAGACAGAGAATATAGTCATTCCCTAATATCAAAGTACAAACTTTGCCGGTCCCAAGCCCAGATGGAGGAGGGAGAGCAGTAACAAGCTCAGTAAAAACCTGGGCTCAGCTGGCCTGGCTGATAGTACCCTGTAAGGGCTCCAGGGATACAGGATGATGGGCAGCGTTTGTACTCCATGTTAGGAGCGGCTACACATGGCATCTGTTCCTCATGTCAGAGGCGGCCATTTCTTTTGGAGCTAAGTTGGCCTGCCACTGTGTAGTGCTCCCAGTCTTAATGACAAAGGCAGACGTATTTTATTTCACCCAATCACTCTACAAGGCAAGGCTCTACAAGCTTGACACCTTAATATGATTGAGTGGAGCTAAGAAAGAAGAAGAAGAAAGTACAAACTGATAAGGCAATCATTTTATAAACACACGGTAATAAGACCAAATCCAAATAAATAGTGTGACCTTTTGGTAACAACGTTGTTACCATCTTCAGACAGAAAGTACTAAATAAGAAATTATACCATAGCATTGTGCCTTATCAATTTTAAAAAAGAATAATAAACAAACGGGCCAACATATACAAATTAGCATAATTTCATTTTCTTCAATTTACATACAAACTTATTATTTGTTATATTTTATCTTCTCTGGAGAATCTAACCATTAAATTTATTCCAATTTTTAGTATATGTTACTACTGAACTAGTGTGTTTAACCATTTAAAAAAGAAGCATCACAAAGAATCAAAAGATCTGGTAAGGGTTTTCTAATCTTACCATGAGTGGTAGGAAAGATGATTGGGTTGGTGTCCGGCCTGTAACTGCAGTTGCTGTAACAACTGTATTCCCCACTTGACTCAGGGCTTCACCGTCTGCCATTTTAAACAAACCTCCACTGGAGATTTTAACTAATCTTCTGTAAAAAAAAAACAAATAAATTATATGTATTAGTATAATTTATATATTTTTGTTTGGGGAAAATGAATTCCTTACCCATTTTTTAAAACTGTAACCGATTCATTTGCACTGTGAAAAAATCGTCTTATAAATAGCATATGAGACATGTCTATTTCCTAAGTGTGTTTTGATATAACTATATATATATAGTAAAATAAATTACGAATAATTTTTTTTAAAAGTCCAAAATATTTCGCTGATAAAAATTCCTTTAAAAAAAAACCTAGATGAAATATTTACATGTAAATAAACAGTTAAAATTATCGGTTCACGACAATAACAATACAATGTGACAAAAACAGAGTTCTCAATTTTTTTTTGTAAAAATTAATATCACTGAAATATTTAATTCTCTGATATCATATATAGTTTTTGCATTTCTAAAAGACAACATTTTATACTTGTAATAAAAACATATTTTATTTTAAAATAATATTATACACTCTTTAATATAATAACTTATTTATTTTAATAATTACATGTTTCACTTTAATAACAACATTTTCATTTTTCTAACTATTTAGATTTGATATTTTAAAAATTACACTATAAATAATTTCAGTTTTAATAAAATAATTTTATTTTATTTGAAATTGGTCTATTTTAAACACATTTTATCCGGTTTAATCAAGCAATAGATTAAGTGCAATTGAGTTTTCATCAGAATAAAGTTACTTTAGCTGAGAAAGGGTTTTTGCTCTTTATGCATTTTTCTGAGTTTTTTTTTTTTTTTGAAAGAAGAGTATGTTCGGGTTTTTCTTCTTTAGAAACTTTTAAATTAAAAGAAACTTTTCCCTGGAGGCTTTACGTTTTTATTTTAATAAAAATAAAGTTAATCACTGTTTAATATTTGGCGTTTATTTTCCCTATATTCTCATTAAAAGATGCTACCCAATTCAACCTTTAGACATTTTATAACTGATTGAACATTAACTCGTCATATAGCCGTCAGTAGAATTCTAAGATATCTAAACAAAAATGCTCACCTGTTTCATTCAACCTAAAAAGCTATTTAAAACAATGTTATTAAAAGAGCTGAAGTTTAGTATGGAAGGTGATATAGGCTTAGCAAAATACGATGTTTCTTTCTAAGGATTTCTAGTTGTTTTTGTACTCACGTATGTTGTAGTTACGAGGACATCCCTTTAGATAAAAACAAATATATATTTATTTAAGGAACGACTTGTTCCAATACAAATATTGTTAAAACAAGCTAGCGATAAAACATAACAGAAAGGTTGAAGGTAGAAGTTGGAAGTGACGTCATAGTAGTGACGTAGCATCGATGATGATTAAAGTCAAAGTTTGCGTAAAAATTCCCTCCTTACTTTGTCTTTATTCCCACGATGCTGAGGTTCTCCAGGTGTTTCTTCATCTGGTCTCGGGATAGGTCCTTTGTGAAGATATCCGCCTCCAGGTCCTGGGATGGCTTGTACAGAAGGCAGATGTCTCTGGATTCATAACAGTCTCTCAAGAAGTGGTACTTTCTGTTGATATGTCTGCAGCGACTGCTTTGTTTAGGGCTGGAGATCCAGTTGATCAATGACTGACTGTCTGTATAGATCGCAGTTGGTTTTTCCATGAAATTCCATTCTTCCAGTTCTCGTAACAGGTTTATTATCCACTTGATCTGACAGCAGCTTTCACAAGCAGCTATCATTTCCGCTTCCATTGTGGAGAGGGCGACGAGTGGTTGTTTACTACTTTTCCAGTCTATAGTTGCTTCGCCGAGCTTCAATACATATCCGCCGTAGGATTTTCCATCATGGGTGGTCGACCAGCTGGCATCGGTGTAGGACTTCAGGATTCCAGTCTTCCCTCTTTCAAATTTCACTCCTAGGTCAATTGTTCCTCGTAGGTATCTCATCACTCTTTTGATTGCTGTCCAGTGCATTTGTTTCGGTTGTCTGGAGTACTGTGAAAGTTTGCTAGTGATGTAAGCGATGTCAGGTATGGTGTTAACAGCAAGAAACATTAGCATTCCAAGGGCTTCTTGGTAAGTGTGCTGATCACAATTGTCATCTTCAATATGATTGTCCAAATTGATTTCTTTGGAACCTGGTGTTGGAACTTCCTTACAATTTTCCATTCCATATTTCTGCAATATTTGTTCTACATAGTGTCTTTGCTGTAGCGAAATTCCCTCCTTGTCTTGTATGATCTTGATTCCCAAAAACATGCCTTTACATAAACAATACTTAAAATTATACCGCATAAGTTTCTTCTCCACGAAAAATCAATATTTATTATAAAGAGAAATATTTACTATTTCTAACTTTTTTGAATGAAGTATGAGAGGGTGAAAATATGAAGAGTAATGGCGAACGGGAAAAATAAAAGTGTCCAGGGGCGGGAATCGAACCCACAACCTTCTGCTTACCGGGCAGGTGCCATGTCCACTAGGCTACCCTGGACGTTATTTCTCCGTTCGTAAATAATACTTAAAGTAACTTATAATACATTATAAAAGACTGCGGCGTGTGATTATAAACAATACTTAAAATAACGTCCAGGGTAGCCTAGTGGACATGGCACCTGCCCGGTAAGCAGAAGGTTGTGGGTTCGATTCCCGCCCCTGGACACTTTTATTTTTCCCGTTCGCCATTACTCTTCATATTTTCACCCTCTCATACTTCATTCAAAGAAGTTAGAAATAGTAAATATTTATCTTTATAATAAATATTGATTTTTCGTGGAGAAGAAACTTATGCGGTATAATTTTAAGTTTCATTAATTCACATAAATAGGTACCGCTCAGCAAGAGCAACCTAGTTAATGATAATTGAACAATGAATAATATGTGAAGGTTATTCACATATTAAAAAAATTTTAACGCGGGATTTAATCCCGGTTCATGACTGTCGGGAATCGAGGGTGTTACCCACTCGTCCACCGACTTTTTTTTTTTTTAGCGGGACGTTTCACAAGAGTGACATCCACGGCGCCAATTTATAATATTGTGAAATAAAAATAAACGATAGCAATACGTATAAAGAAACGTATTGCTATCGTTTATTTTTATTTCATACTTTATAGCAATTCTTTTGTCTATTTACAATTTATAATTGTAACGAATAGTATTTGAAAATCAAAATAATATAATTTTCAAATATCGTTGTGAAAATTTACATATTTATTTTTATATTTTAAAAACACACAAAGTTTGGAGCGGGACGTTTCACAAAAGTGACATCCACGGTGCCAATTTATAATTGTAACGAATAGTATTTGAATAAAAACAATTAATCGGGTAACCCGGGCGTTGCCCGGGTCATTCGGCCAGTATTGTATAAAAACTTTAGTGTAAAAACTTTTTAAAATTATCAGAACTTCTTAGAATTGTTCAAAGGGATTTTATTGGATTACATATAGAGTAAAAAATAGTTTGGCACTCTACTCTATTTGTGAACTCATACTAGGTTGAGTGTTCAGAATTTCCAACAGAAATTGCAGACTCCGATTACCAGCCAGAATGAAGACTGAGGAGCCATTTGGAAATGAACCACTCTACTTGCTCATCTAGTGATGAGCCATACTACTTCTCATATATGGCACGTTGGATCTTTGAAGATGAAACAAGAGCTGAGATTCCAAGGGCATCATTGTATCAAGCTCCCATCTATCTTACTATATATTTTTGATATAACCCTATTTATTATTATACCACATTCCCTTTGACTATAAATTTAATTAAATATGAAAATATTTTGACACAAACGATATTTTGAGGATATTTACGGAATAAATCTAGTATGCAATATTGATAAACATAAGGCGTGATGTGCAAACTGTGATTGCATGGCTTTACAATTTTTGACACACCGTGTTTCTATATCTTGATTCTATTTATATATAAATCTATTTGATCTTCGTATTTTTATTAGGTGAAATCCAACCATGTATTTTATTTGACCTTTGTTTGAACCAGCTGTTCATAAAAATCTATTTTATTCTTTCTCAAAAATTCAGCGAGTCTATTTCCCTCTTTTGCTTCTTTCATTAATCTCCCATGACCCAACCATACCATCCATTCTCCTAACTAATTTGTCACTTTCCACTCGCCTAAATATAATTAAGATATCACTAGGTTTTTTTGGGATTACACTCATGGACAAAACTGAAGGAGGTTTCATATTTTGATGTCGCCTGTTTTTTTTTAAGGAGACAGAGACAAGATTTTGTTCACACTTGGTTATCTCGTGTGTCTTAAATACTGTGTATTTAATATCTTTCAGAGTTATTGTCTGAATCCCCAATAAAAGGTACAACTTCCTCTTGTCCATTTGTGGAGCTGTCATTTACGTCCTATCGTCACCAATACTCCGGTTCAGCTTGCCGTCCTCGAGTTGGCATTGGATCGTCGCTTGTAGGAATCTATCTTCAACGTCACAGCGTTGCGAATATGCCCGCGAGGAATATTATCAGGAGAATATTGTTGATATAATGGAAAGACAAACCTTAGAATGACAACAACAATTATTTGATACGTGAAACACAATTAAAATGTTATAAAATACCCCTGATATATGTAAAGAGAGAGGGATATTTATAACCCAGGTTCCAGGAGCGCAGAGCGCCAACTACTCGGAATTATGTAAAGAAGGAAGTTTATATATATAAAGTATTAAAATATAATAATTAAAATTGTTAATCTGTACATAAAATGATAATTTTAAAAATAAGGCTTATTTTGGATTTAAATATGATTATTTATTTACCGATATTTCGATGGATCAATCTTCCATCTTTTACGAGGTGTTTTGCAGTGAAGCACGCAGCAGGTCGCGCGTCCCAGGTGAGCCACTAGACGTCTTCTAAGCTTATTGGGCGATGAACCATCTAATATATACAATCTAAACAGAGTAAATATAATCAAAATAAAAGTGATATATGTAAATGACTATTGAAATTAAGAGATATCAAATTAATTAAAGAAAAAGTGATATATGTAAATGACTAAGTGATATATGTAAATGACTAATGAAAATTAAGAGATATCGAATTAATTAAACAAATAAAATATCATGAAAATTGAAATAACTGTGTAACAAATATACAAATAGTAGTAATAGATATCCGATTAAAAATGGAATAAAATAACCATGTAAATAGCATAATCATCTAAGAGGTTCTAAACTGGGTATATATATCTGGCAAGTCAATCTTTCTATTGATAGGCAGCCGGATCATATCTTTTGATATAGAATCCCTTTATACTTCCATCCCACATGACGAAGCAATTCTTGCTCTACAAGAATTCATAAATTCCCACCCAGACTTACCCCTCCCTATCCCAAAGGAGGCTCTCATAGAACTGATCAAACTCTGCCTATCATTTAATTACTTCTTCTATAAGAACAGATATTTCAAACAGGTCAAGGGACTTCCAATGGGAAATCCTATATCATCTGCATTAGCCAATGTCTTCATGGATAAGATTGACAAGTTAATCGTTGAATCCACACAACTACAAATTTTAATGTGGAAACGCTACATTGATGATGTTTTATGCATCACAGAGGTGGATGTTTCCATAATTATAAATTTTCTTAATAGTCTTAGACCCTTTCTGAAATTCACTTATGAATTAGAAGAAAATAGATCTCTACCATTTTTGGACTTACAACTGACCAGAAATCAAAATAAAATTGAAACGAAAATTTATCGAAAACCAACCCACACAGGAAGTTACCTGAACTTCAATTCTTTTGGTCCCATCTGCCATAAGGTTGCGGTGGTCAAAACACTATCCAAGAGGTTGACTACACATTTTACAGATAAAACTGATGAAAAAATTGAAAAAGCTAGATTATTTCAAGAACTTCAAAACAATAATTATCCTAAAGAATTCATCAAAAAGCAATTATATACACCAAAAATTCCATCCACGAACAATACACAGATCTCAACCCCGAACATGTTTTGCTCCCTACCTTACAGCTATGGCTGTGAAAGAATAGCCAGAAGTTTAAAAAAAACACAATATTACAACCAGATATCAACCCAATCAGAATTTAAGAAGCATCTTCCGTCACCCTGATACAAAACAAATCTACAAGCCAGAAGATAGAGCGAATGTGGTTTATAAAATACCATGCAAATCCTGCCAGGCAATATACATAGGAGAAACCAGCAAACCTTTATCTGAAAGAATTAACCAACACAAATCCGCACTAAAGCGCCATAACCCGACATCTCTACTAGTAGATCATGCATTCAACAATAGTCACACTCCAGACTTCGATCACACATCTATAATTCATCAAAACATCAAAGAAAAACATTGCCGTTTATTTTTAGAAAGCTGGAGCTCATTAGAGAATAAAAATAGTATCAATAGAAAGATTGACTTGCCAGATATATATACCCAGTTTAGAACCTCTTTGATGATTATGCTATTTACATGGTTATTTTATTCCATTTTTAATCGGATATCTATTACTACTATTTGTATATTTGTTACACAGTTATTTCAATTTTCATGATATTTTATTTGTTTAATTAATTCGATATCTCTTAATTTTCATTAGTCATTTACATATATCACTTAGTCATTTACATATATCACTTTTTCTTTAATTAATTTGATACCTCTTAATTTCAATAGTCATTTACATATATCACTTTTATTTTGATTATATTTACTCTGTTTAGATTGTATATATTAGATGGTTCATCGCCCAATAAGCTTAAAAAATAATATGCCACCGATTGTAATTAAATCGACGATAGGACCAACCGGCGAAAAACTATGCATAATCGAAGCCTCCTTAATAACGAAGATCCTAGACAAATGTGGAATCGAGTATAAACTTGAGGAAACGGTTCAATCAAAGAAGAGAACTCGCGGCTCCCAGGATGACTCAAGATCGCCAACTAGGAGCGAGCGTAATCTGAAGACGCCTAGAATGGACATCGACGAACAAAGTCCCGTCACTGGAGTTTCTCAACAAATGAACGCAGCTCACCCACCGCAAGACGATGAAGAAAATAACGACAACGATGGCCCATGGACCACAGTCACTAACGTGAAAAAGCCGAGAATTCCTCCTGTTATTGCAGAAAATGTAGCAGATTGGAAGCTTCTTTGCCAAGAACTAAAAGACTTGTGCATGGAACCATTCCAAGTCACGATTTCTGGCAAAAAGCACATAATTAAATCGAAAAACATAGGCGACTTCAAAAAATCAGGGAGTATGTACAGAAAAATAATGGAGGATATTCCTACAGACTACAGGAGGAAAAACCACTGAAAGTGGTATTGAAGGGGGTATCAACAGCCTTCAAAGAAGAAGACGTCGTAACTGAACTGGTTTCAATGGGCTTCACTGAGGTCATTGTCAAAAGACTCCATAGACAATCGACCAAAATACCGATGAATATAGTCCTAGTAGAGCTACCGAAAAATGAACAAAATAAACGAATCTCTATGGAATAACTGAAATACTTTACCAAAAAATAGTCGTGGAATCATTCAGGACTACAAAACGAGTGACCCAATGCTTTAACTGCCAGGGCTTTGGGCATGGCCAGCTAAACTGCTTTTTGAAGCCCAAATGCGTCAAGTGTGCTGAAGAACACCATTCGAAGGACTGTCCAAGAAAGTCGAAACAGCTCCCACCAAAGTGCGCTAACTGTGGAGAGGCGCACACAGCCAATTACCGCGGATGCCCAAATTTTCCGAAGCCACAACAACAGCAGCTAAAGCCTCCCAGACAAAACTCCCCTAACAACATACCTCAAGCAAGCTCCACTAAAACAGAAGAAGCAACTGTTGAAAAACAAAAGGCAAGTTACGCTGAAACTGCAAAAAATAAAACTACTCGTTCTGACACCAGGGAACTGTGCGAAAAGTTATTAGAAATTATCAAAACCTTCTTACAATGAAAGGCAAATTACTTTTAAAAATCGTTAATTTCGCAAAATAAAATCGCAATTTCAAAAATCATCAAATCCAACTATACAAGAATTTGTTCAAAATCAAGGTGACCTCAGCCACCGAATCCGACGACCTGGACCCAATGGCTAGCTGACAGCCAAACACCCAACAACTGCCCTCCTGTAAGGTTCGGGGGGCCACTCCAGCATTACAACTCGCCATGTGTAAATAATCTGGACAAGGTGACTCGCGAGCTGTGCTCGAATGTAACACCTGCAAATTGAGATGAAATAAAAAAAAAAAAAAAACAATAAGCTTAGAAGACGTCTAGTGGCTCACCTGGGACGCGCGACCTGCTGCGTGCTTCACTGCAAAACACCTCGTAAAAGATGGAAGATTGATCCATCGAAATATCGGTAAATAAATAATCATATTTAATTCCAAAATAAGCCTTATTTTTAAAATATAAATGTATTATGGATTGCTCTATATTCAGAATAAAATGATAAATATTTTGCTATATAGTTACTTCCCTATGGAAGCCGTGACCCATAGCTTGCAAATCTTACATGGAGCTGACGGTGCTTCTGTCAAGGATTTCCTCGGGAAGTTTGTCTCTAGTAGCTTTCCGTCCTTTTTCTTGTGGTGTGAAGAGCGGCTTTGTCGTCGTAGCGTCCTAAAGGAAGACCTGCAGCAAGGCCCTTTATGGAAAGTACCTAGCAAGTGGAAGAATGTTGTTACACTGGACGAGGCATGGATTTACCTCAATGATAGAAATCAACCCCGTGCCATTAACTACGCTATCACATAAACAGAACTGGGTCAAACAATGCAAAGAAAATTTCTCAAAGGGCTTCATGATAGTTGCAGGTTTCTTCTACGTATGGATGTTTCCAATAAGGAAGGTGGATCCCCAAATGTTAAGATGAATAGGCAAAACTACAAAGACCGGATTTAAACCCATTATTCGACTATTAGGTCCCGTTTTTGTACCCAAGTGACTCAAGATCAGTGTGACTGCACCAGAATAAAAACCACGAACCGTACATCACGTTCAACACGTCAATACCTGGACGAAAAGATGGATGAAACAGACATTTCATACATCCATCCCAAATCCCCATACTTGGGCCGTAAGGACTTTGCTGGTGATTTTGGCCAGCTAAAAACAGCCTTTATATCTATAAAAACGGAGACGCTGGATGGGCCTCTGGAAAGTCTTCCTTGTTCCAAAATCACTTTATTAGGTACCGCTCAACAATAGCAACATAGTTTATGATAATTGCAACAATGAATAATATGTGAAGGTTATTCACATATTAAACAAAATGTTAACGAGGGATTTGATCCCGGTAATGGCTATCGGGAATCGAGGGTGTTACCTACTCGTCCACCAAATTTTTCTGGAAAGTCTTGGCCAAAGTATTCTACAACGAAGTCTTATTTCCTGGAAACCACGATGCAGGGCTGTTGACAAGGCCTCTACACATAGAAAACAATAACCTGTTCCAAAATAACTTTATTAGTGCCGAAGATCATTTGTTGGTTAGATGTAGATTCAGAACAAACACAGCTGCCACTTCAACCTATGATTTATTTAACTCCTGACATTTCAGTGATCTGCCACTCTCTTCTCAGGAGAATGATTATTTTATAAATCATTGGTTGATGTCACTATATATCTATTTTTTTTTCTGGATAACATTATTAGGTACCGCTCAAACCTAGCTTATGTTATTGACAATGATAAATATGTACGGGGGTCGGTGGAAGGCTGGTCTAAACCGTTTGGTTTTCGACCTTTACGACCCGGGTTCGATTCCCGCATTGAACACTTTTTTTCTGTCAAAAAAAAAAATGCTCCAATGGCCCCCGATTCTTGCAAAAGTCCAACCCCACCAGCGAGTGCAAGTAACCAAACGGGGCTCTGGCACATTTGTAAGTGCAAAGTCGAACTGCTTTTCACATGTTTAGACATGTGGGGGGCGCTTACAGTAAAAGCAGTCGCTAACTACCCACCATGATTATCATGGCTTTGAGATAAGAAAGAAGAAGAGAAATAGGTACAGGTTCTTCATATTTAAAAAAAGTGTCAAATACGGGATTCAATCACGGTTCATGGCTGTCGGGAATCGACGGTTTATATTGCTCGTACACCGACTATAGAAAAAAAAAGTTTCAAAATAACTTTATTAGGGGGCGGGGGCAAGATATTTTAAATGATGGCTATATAATCTTGATTTGAAGTGTAACTGAATTGTTCTGGGATGTCTCCTGTTGATACCCTCCCTACCACTACTGTAATATACCGCCCAAGTCCTCGAATCCCTTATATCGCAAATATAAGAACAGTATCAACAGAAGAATAGATATCCCAGACAATTCTGAATCAAGATTGAATAGCCATAATTTAATATATCTTGCCCCCCCCCCCCCTCTGGGTTCACTTCTAATTGTAACTTTGCCTGTTGAAGATCGAGGGCTCGAAAGCTCGCGCCGTTTTTAATAAAGAAACTAAAGGTTTTTGATATTTTATAAATAAGAGCAATGTATGATGTGGAAGTTTTTGGATTAAAGTGGCCACTATAAGACGCGGGAGTTGAAGAAGCGAGATGTGACAAGGTCACATCATCACCTTCCCAGCTCAGTGGTTCTATATTTGACACGGCGGCAGGAGGGATAGATTTAGGCCCCGGGGGTCACAGAACTCGGCACTGGTGGTGGAAATAGTTGTTGTCTTCATATGATAGTCACTTGGAGTTGTCTACGAGACTTAGGAGATTTTATTCCACTCTGAACCTCAGTATCAGACATTCCTGTCAAAGATCCGTCACCTCAGATCTTGCTGGCTGGCAAACAACATTGCCTGGAAGAATCCCAGCTACTGAACCAACCAATCTGTTCCACGGGACACAAACAACTCTCTGTACAATACCTCTCTATACCACCCTCATGAACAAAACTTAAGGAACTTGTACCTTTTTATCATATACAGTAGAACCTTCATGAGAGGACACTCGCGCTAGAGGACACCTCTCTACAAAGGACAGTTTTCATTTGTAAATTTCAATTTTTTTACTATTTAGAAACTCTCCAGTAAAAGGACACCCCTCCCTAAAGGATACTTTGACTCTGTAATTAGGTGTCCTTTACAGGGAGGTTCTACTGTATATCGAGATACAGACAATAACTCTGAAAGATATTTGGTACACAGTGACTTTTATTGAAAACACACAAAATTGTGTGAAAAGAATTGCCTCTGTGCCATTGCCCCGTTAGTCAGCCACATTTCAGAGTTCCCTGTAGGTCTTCACGGTTACCGTAGCAGCTCGGGGCTCACGACACCGTACTACAGGGCAGTCCCTTACTTGTGCTGCTTCTCCTGTGTGTCACAACACCCAACTCACTCCGGACCACATATACAGTTGCCCAGCCATCCTTTCAGCCCTCTATATGGCAGACATCAATCCAGAAGAGGACATCCATACGGCACCTCAGTTGGCCGGTATTGTGATCAGGGTGCACGGACCGATCTGATCAGCTCCATGGACAAGACACCACCACCTCAGTTGGCCGGTATTGTGATCAGGGTGCGCGGACCGATCTGATCTGCTCCATGGACAAGACACCGCCACCTCAGTTGGCCGGTATTGTGATCAGGGTGCATGGACCGATCTGATCTGCTCCATGGACAAGACACCACCACCTCAGTTGGCCGGTATTGTAATCAGGAGGCATGGACCGATCTGATCTTCTCCATGGACAAGACGCCACCACTCGTTGCAATAAAGTCTGGCATTTAGATCAACTATTTATTACTTTCGTGTAATCTTTAATTATGAATTCTACAATATTGTACAGTTAAGTCCTTGTTTTTACATATATAAATAACAAACAACCTGACCTGAATGTAAATCAAAACTCTGTTTAAACGTTAGGCCTGTGATGTAGACAACATGAGGTTCTCACGCGGGTAGACAGGAAATTTGTCAATATAAGACCGCTTATATTTTAACTGTTTTACCCGTATGCTTCTTTTTAAATTTTAACATTTTTTATACTGCTCTTACTTTAATGATAAAGTAAGGGAATAGCCTGGCTCATCAGTGATGAACTCTCCCAGCAGTTTCGCCAGTTTAATCTACCCTACCGCTGTTATATTGTATTTTTTCTTTTTCCTTTTATACCGATACTGAAGTTATACTCTTGGAAATGGTATTTTAAATGAACTATGGATATAAGCTTTTAAGGACAGTAGAAATACATATAAATCAAAGCTTATATATTGGGAGTACAAATAAGTTTTGAGGGATTTGCAAAAGAAGCCACAACAAATATTATATAAATAGCATCGGACCTTATAAGGTTTCATGTTAAGGCTTCATCATTTCTCCAAAAAAATCAGAAGAAGTCTTTTCACTCAAGTGTAAGGAACTTTTTTTTGGTGCTCTAACCATGTCAACCTTTTTGCCAACAAAACACAATTTGCGGGAAGCGCTGCTTTTTTGTTTTAATTTGAAGAAAAGTGCAACTGATGGACATCGATTGCTGTGTGAGGCATATGGTAAACATGCTCTATAAATAAAATCATGTGAGTACTGGTTTCGGCGTTTCAAAAGTGGCGATTTTGACACCAGAGACAAAGAACGCGGAGGGAGGCCAATAAAGTTCGAAGACGCTGAGTTGGAGGCTTTATTGGACGAAGATTCAAGCCAAACTCAAGAGGAGCTCGCTGAAACCTTGGGAGTGACTCAACAAGCGATTTCGAACTGTCTCAAGGTCATGGGTATGGTGCAAAAACAAGGAAATTGGGTTCCATATGAACTCAAGCCAGGAAACATCGAGCGCCGTATTTGCACGTGCGAACTACTGCTCAAAAGACAAAATCGGAAGGGTTTTTTGCATCGAATCGTGACGGGGGACGAAAAGTGGATTCACTACGACAACCCAAAGCGCAGAAAATCGTCGGTTACGCCCGGTCATGCTACAACTTCAACGGCCAAACCGAATATTCATGGCAAGAAGCTAATGCTGTGCATCTGGTGGGATCAGCTCGGAGTGATCTACTATGAGCTACTTCAACCTAACGAAACCATCACTGGAGAACGTTACCAACAACAATTGATGCGATTAAGCCGAGCATTGAAGATTAAACGCCCACTATATGCCAAAAGACATGACAAGGTGATCTATCAGCACGACAACGCTCGGCCACATGTTGCAAAAGTTGTCAAGGAGACTTTGGAGGCGCTTCAATGGGATGTCCTACCCCACCCGCTGTATTCACCAGACATTGCTCCTTCAGACTACCACATGTTCCGTTCGATGACACATGGCTTGGCCGAGCAGCACTTCAATTCTTACGAAGAGGCGAAAAATTGGGTCAATGTTTGGATCGCCTCAAAAGACGAGGCATTTTTTCGACACGGAATCCGTATGCTGCCTGAAAGATGGGAAAAAGTCGTAGCTAAAGATGGACAATACTTTGAATGAAATATATTGTACTGATTTCTCTGAATAAAGCTTCGAATTTATAAAAAAAAAATCCCTCAAAACTTATTGGTACTCCTAATACAATAGTCAATTTAAAATTCCCTTTCAAAAAGTACAGATACAGTATCGGTATTAAAGGAAAACAGCATAGGGCAATATTACAGCGGTATGGTGAACTAAACTGGCGAAACCGCTGGGAGGGTTCACCACTGATGAGCCAGGCACTCCCATTGCATTATCATTGCAGTAAGGGAAATATAAATTTATTTTATTTAAAAAAAGAAACATAGGCGTCAAAAATAGTTCAAATTATTTATAACAGATGGCGCTGTCATGCATCATATATATAAGATCACTTCCTGATACTCTAATGATGATCTCTGAATCTTGATCCCTTGATCTTGATCACTGAAATGATCCCTTAAAAATTTTTGAAGCCTGCGGTGCTTTAGCTGTGCTTGGTGCTGCCTTGGTTCCCTCATAAACGGCGCTCTCGCCCTCTTCTCCCCCGGGGTGCCCACTTGCCCTTCCGGCGCCTCTCCAGACCTCTCCTTGGCCCTCCACTGCGACGGGCGTTGGTGACACTCAAAGATGTTGTCCTTTAAAATGCTTATCCGAAAGCATGTAGAAGGCACAATAATAGTATATGATACTCTAATGCAGACAGCCCTGCTGCTTGGGAAGTTCGACCCAGTCTCGTTGGCTGGACTCCCGGATTCTCTGCCGGCATGGAACTTCCTGACCAGCTGGTTCGGCTCTGCAATTGGCTCTATGTAAATATAATCTAGAGGTTTCTACTAGTTAGCTGGACAGCCCGGGCAGTTGGCGTTTCTCCAGGGGCCTGGGTTATTCTTATTACTCTCTGATACTCTGATGGAACAACACATGTTTAGCTATTAGTAAATTAAATTTAATTGCCATCTATCGTTAAATTTATTTGTGTAAAATTTAACGATAGATGGCAATTAAATTTAATTTACTAATATATATTGGCTATGAAAACATATTTTGCGGAAGAGCTTTGCTCGATTCAATACCTTGAAATTATATTATGTACCTCTACAGACCTATAAGCTTATGTCCATAGTTCGCTAAACACCCCTAAGCTGCCTTCCATAGAAAATACAGGGTATATTCCAAACCAATGCAATACAATAGTAGAGCGGTCTAGAGATTAATTTGGCGAAACCGCTGAGAGGGTTCACTACTGATGAGCCAAGCCTTCTCATTCAATAACTCATATCATTGCAGTAAGGTCTGTAGAGATAATATTTGATGATATTTAAAAGAAGCGCATTGCCAGTAAATTTATTTGTATAAAATTTAACATATTTAGCTGTAACACAGCACCATGTCAAAAGGGTCGGTGGACCAGTGGGTAAAACCCTCGATTCCCCGACAGTCATGAACCGGGATCTAATCCCGTATTGGACACATTGTTTTAATATGTAAATAACCTTCATATATATTATTCACTCTCTAGCCGAATGACCCGGGCAACGCCCAGGTTTTACCCGATTAAATGCTTTTATTCAAATACTATTCGTTACAATTATAAATTGGCGCCGTGGATGTCATTCTTGTATAATATATAAATGAGTTTTAAAAATTGTAAAAAAAAAAAAAATGCATCGGCCGGGGATCGAACCCGGGGCGCCCGCGTGGCAGGCGAGCATTCTACCACTGAACCAAAAGCAAACGGTGACAGAATTAAGAACGCATGACGCTGATAACTGTATATATTAATTGTTGTAAATATTATTGCATCAATGCGCCCTACATTTATTCAAAATATTCTATGATATTTAATATTTATTTGAAACAAATTATTTAGATTATCATCATTCCTTTTTATAGTTTCATTCCTTTTGTAATATTGTTATTGTACATATATCTTGATTGGTTATTGGAGCGAGAGAGGACCTAGAGCAAGACGGCGGATCACGACCTACGAGGAAGACAACGAATAAATAAACGCAATAACTTTAAAAGGTAATTTATTTTTATTTAATTTTATTTATTTACTTTTATTTATTTGCTTTGAGTATGGAAACCCGCTCGGGAAAGTGTATGACACCAAGAAGGAAGAAACCAAGGTACCTTGCAAAGCAGCAACTTGGTGCAACAATATCATAAGGTAGGTTGCTTTATTTGAGCGGTACCTAGTAAATTGATTTAGGACGCAGCCAGCACTACGCCGCAGTTAGTGTCATACTTCTGACGGAAGCTTTCCTTGAAGAAACTTCACATTCTGCTTAGCCGACGATAAGAAAGAGAGGGGACAATGATTTTGGAGGATTTCTAATTTACTGAACCCAACGATCTTCAAGACTTCTACCTTATTATGATTTAAATATCAGGTTTCCGGGGATAACTTTCTTCATAAAATCTTTAATCTCTAGCTTTCGGGCACGCGAATGCCCTTTTATAAGAGAAAACACGATGTGGTATCGTGTACTTCTCCCAAGAAAGAAATCTGCCTGGCGACACCTCATTTATTGGACTTCCACTGGCATTGTATATAAATCCAAGAAGACTTAGGTCAGAAGGACATCCCGGGTAGTTGGCGACTTCTGTACGCTCCAGGAACCTGGGTTACTTATATAAATAATAATAATATCGTGTACACGATACAATTTACACGATACAATGTACACGATACAATGTAAACGATACAGTGTAAATGATACAATTTACACGGTACAAATGTACACGATACAATTTACACGATACAATGTACACGATACAATGTACACGATACAGTGTACACGATACAATTTACACGATACAATTTACACGATACAATGTACACGATACAATGTACACGATACCATTTACACGATACAATGTAAACGATACAGTGTAAACGAAACAGTGTACACGATACAGTGTACACGATACAGTGTACACGATACAATGTACACGATACAATTTACACGATACAATGTACACGATACAATGTACACGATACAATTTACACGATACAATGTACACGATACAGTGTACACGATACAATTTACACGATACAATGTACACGATACAGTGTACACGATACAGTGTACACGATACAATTTACACGATACAGTGTACACGATGCAATGTACACGATGCAATGTACACGATGCAATGTACACGATACAATGTACATTGTATCGTGCATATTGTATCGTGTACACTGTACCGTGTACATTGTATCGTGTACATTGCATCGTGTACATTGCATCGTGTACATTGTATCGTGTGCACTGTATCGTGTACATTTTATCGTGTACATTGTACCTTGTACATTGTATCGTGTACACTGTATCGTGTACATTGTATCGTGTACATTGTATCGTGTACACTGTATCGTGTACATTTTATCGTGTACATTGTACCTTGTACATTGTATCGTGTACACTGTATCGTGTACACTGTATCGTGTACATTGTATCGTGTACACTGTACCGTGTACATTGTATCGTGTACATTGCATCGTGTACATTGCATCGTGTACATTGTATCGTGTGCACTGTATCGTGTACATTTTATCGTGTACATTGTACCTTGTACATTGTATCGTGTACACTGTATCGTGTACATTGTATCGTGTACATTGCATCGTGTACATTGCATCGTGTACATTGCATCGTGTACATTGTATCGTGTACATTGTACCGTGTACATTTGTACCTTGTACATTGTATCGTGTACATTGTATCGTGTACATTGTATCGTGTACATTGTATCGTGTACACTGTATCGTGTACATTGTACACCGTGCTTTCCCCTGTAGATAGGCGTGCGTGCCTGAAAGCTAGAGAATAAAGATGTTTGTAAAGAAAAGTATCCCTGGAAACCTGAACACCAGGTTGCCGTTTGGAAGACTCTTCAGCCTTGATTAATAAAGTCCAGTTTCTGGTCGCGTATTTATTGGCAGTTACATGGGAGAACCCCGGAGATAACTCCTGGAGACAACAGAGGTTTATCTTGAAGACTTCTTTACAGTTTGAAATAGGACGGTGACATTAGAGGAAGATTTTGGGTGTCTAGGCAAGATTTTCTAGGCAAGATATTCTAGGCAAGATATTCTAGGCAAGATATTCTAGGCAAGATATTCTAGGCAAGATATTCTAGGCAAGATATTCTAGGCAAGATAGTTGTATTATTAAAATGACTTATTAAACATAGTATGAAGGATGATTTCGTAACCTTTTAATTATGTATATTGTGGCGAAGAAATAATTTAATATCTAATTTAATTATTCAATGAGAATGTTTAGAAACAGATTTATTATTTGTAAAATCATCATTTAGTTACCTAGCTTGCTTGCTTGATATTCTCTAGCTGTAGATAGTTGGGCTAACAATTAACGCCTGATCGTGGTGACGTCATCAATAAATACTTTTATATCTCCAGATATATACAAAGACTTGATTTATACGCTACAATATTATTTATTATTAATAGCAAGGATATAAAACAAACTTAGTATATATATGTGAAACAAAGACCAATAATAATAATATACAAGAGATTCAAACACGAGAGCTCATCTATAGATACTCTGTGTTATATTCCACCAGATAGAGCCTGGGCTGATCGCGACACCACGAATCGGAACAATCACACAAGGGGAAAAATACTTAGCTCCATTATATCCAAACTCCGCCTTTGCCGGTCCCAAGCCCGGATGAAAAAGGAGGAGGGGAGCAGTAACAAGCTCACTAAAAAACCTGGGTTCAGCTGGCCCGGCTGATAGTACCCTGTAAGGGCTCCAGGGATACAGGATGAGCAGCATTTGTACTCCATGTTAGGAGTGGCTGCACATGGCGTTTGTTCCTCATGTCAGAGGCGGCCATTTCTTTTGGAGCTAAGTCGGCCTGCCACTGTGTAGTGCTCCCAGTCTTAATGACAAAGGCAGACGCATTCTACTTCACCCAGTCATAATGGTTGCCAAGTCTCAAGCTCTACAAGCTTGACACCTTAATTTGATTGAGTGGAGATAAGAAAGAATAAGATGTCGGCTCCCAATCACAAATGAGAAAGTAATGTAACATATGAACACCTGACTGTCTCCTTTCTGATACCATTCTGGACAGAGCTGTCCAACTCAAGAGCTACTTAGGGACTGTAGGGAGGCCACTTTATGTGGAGGCAAAGTTACGGAAGGATGATATTCGTGTACCAGAAGAGACACCTCTCTCATTAAATGTACATAAGAACACGATGGCACTGTACATCATCTTAGTAAACGACTTTATGAGTAAGCGATAGAACTCTTCCTGTTTAGATAATCAAATAAAGTAAAGCACGAAGGAAGATGAGTTTATTTTTAATAAACGCGAGCGAGCTTTCGGGCCACACGCCCTTCTACTGGCAACAAAGCTAAGAGATTCAAAGAGATACAAGCCTATTTATACTATGGTAAGCAATATTTTAGCATATTTACATTTTTGGAGAAACAAAATATAACTATGATTACAATTAAGATATGCAAATATAGGGAAAAAAGACAATTACAATTATTTTATTTCCAAAGCGCTATATCCCGCAAGGGATACTTGCGCCAAACAAGGAGAAAAGTTTATTTACATAAGTTATTTACATTATTCGACGCATGAAAACATTAGAGATCCAGATTTTGTAGAAATTTTAGAATGTATTTACAAAATGAATTTAACTTTAAATATGAATTTTTATCGGAAATCAAATCGTTAAGTTCACAAACAATTAGTTCATTCTTCATTCTATAATCTTGAATTGCTGGGCAATTGATCAGTAGATGTCTTGAGGTTTGTTCCTCCATACCACAAAAGCAACTTGAATCTTCCACTGCCTTTATTTTATTTAAAAAACCTTTGAAATTTCCGTGGTTTGTAACAAATTGAGTATTATAAAAATTTGGACGAAAGTATTTAGGGATTTCTTGGGGGAAAAAGCTTATGAAAGTATTATTTGCTTCGTTTTTCAGAACATTCATTCTTGATTTGAGAAAGGTATCTATAATTCCTGGAATAAATGGGTCATAAATTTGTTGATCATCTGTGGATAAGTTTCTCAGATCAGATATCATGATTCTGGATTCGATAAAGTCTGAGATCTGAGGAATGTTGGCCAAACTATGAACACAGCTATATGATGTCGATTTATAGGCTTGTATGCACCATGTTAGTATTTGATATTGGGTTGAATTTAATTTTTGTCAACATTTTTATTTAAATATTTGAACCAAATTTCGGCTCCATATGTAAGTGAAGTAAACGAAATTGGTCTGAAAATGGATTTATATAAAGTTAGCCTTTTCTGGGTGCTTAGACCCCAAAATTTCCCGCAAATTGAGAAGAGATAATTTTTAAACCGTTTTGTACGATTTACTATTTATTCAATTAGGTAAATTCTAAATCCGACACATCAGGGGAGACCGGAATATCACTGTGAAGGGAAGACAGAATAAACACGTCAGGACAGGAATACTTTATAAATATATCTGGTAGGTCTATTTTTCTATTAAAACTGTTCAGATTGACAGAGGTTATAGCTTCCAACACCAATCTTTGGTGCTGGTTTGGAACGTGATGGTAGTGGATGGTCGGCTGGCTGAGGTTGAATGTGTGGCCTGTGGAAGACATGTGTTGGTAGATTAAGGAGCGGGGGTCACTGTTTTTAACTTTATGAGTGATGAATGAGCCACAAAACCAGTTTTGTTAAATTCAAACAAAAGCCAACAACCAGTATACCATGGTTTCAGGCTATGGCCCTCATCAGTACAGGGACGGCTTCAATTTGATAACATCCTACGAGATGGGTTCTGGAATCGGTCCAATTCACCAAACAGATGTTTAAGCTGGTAAAGTTACAAGGGCCGATTTTCAGGTTAGAATACAACATGATACATGATATTCATGTACTGAAAAGATGCTTCTTTTGGTACATTAGTATTATTAGAAATGTGAAATTTATAGAGTCGCTGTTTCATCCCAAGTCGACCTTCGGCACATGTACACTGCGGCGGCGCCACCTGATACCATGTGTGACGTCACTACCTAACCCTTCTCCCTTCCTGCCTGCTGCTAGCTGTTTACAACTGTCATTCTATCCCTCTTTTGATTTTCTCTAAACTTGTATAACCAATAAATCAATTGGCACTCTGCTTTAACGAGCCATTCGTTAATATTTCCAATAAGTATCATCCACCTGGTTCTTAATATTGGATTCATAAATATAAACAATTTAAACGCATATTTTCCAAAATGAAATTATCTCCAATAGTGCCATGATAAAAACTTTCGTCCAAATTTTTATAATACTCAATTTGTTACAAACCACGGAAATTTCAATTTTTTTTTTTTTTAAATAGAATAAAGGCAGTGGAGGATTCAAGTTGCTTTTGTGGTATTGAGGAACAAACCTCAAAACATCTACTGATCGATTGCCCAGCATTTCAAGATTATAGAATGAAGAATGAACAAGTTGTTTGTGAACTTAACGATTTGATTTCCGATAAAAAAATCATATATAAAGTTCAATTCATTTTGTAAATACATTCTAAACTTTCTACAAAATCTGGATCTCTAATGTTTTCATGCGTTGAATAATGTAAATAACTTATGTAAATAAACTTTTCTCCTTGTTTGGCGCAAGTATCCCTTGCGGGATATAGCGCTTTGGAAATAAAATAATTGTAATTGTGATAATGGTAAAATATTGGAAGGACATGTCAGTAGTGGGTTGTTTTAGATTCCAAAATGAAACGTTCGAACTTAAGCAGCTCTGAATAACCGTTTGTAGTCGGTTTCTAAAAGTTACATATTCAGTAGCACAAAGTACAACGTTTAAAAAAAAGTTCTTGAAATACGCACAGATATATCAAATTTCTGTTTTTATGTAAAAAACACATTAAAAATTGGTCTTCTTCTTTCTTATCTCCACACTGGGTGAAGTAGAATGCGTCTGCCTTTCTCATTAAGACTGGGAGCACTACTCAGTGGCAGGCCGACTTAGCTCCAAAAGAAATGGCCGCCTCAGACATGAGGAACAGACGCCATGTGCAGCTGCTCCTAACATGGAGTACAAACGCTGCTCATCCTGTATCCCTGGATTAGGAGCCCATACAGGGTTCTATCAGCCAGGCCAGCTGAGCCCAGGTATTTTAGTGAGCTTGTTACTGCTTCCCTTCCTCCTTTTTCATCCGGGCTTGGGACCGGCAAAGGCGTTTGGTTAATATATTTTACTAATTATATGTCTCCAAAAGAGAAATCTGAAAAAAAAAAAACATTGATAGTAAATTGAAAAAAATTCTTTCTTCTAATAACTGTATAGGTCCAGCTTTGAAACCAGGAAGGCATAAAACCATAAAAAAGAACAAACATATATATTATTGAAGAATACCTTGCATAGATTTCAAAACTGGAAATCCTTCATCCCTAAGGCTCATGTATGATCAGAATTTTACACTTTTGTTTGAATGTTTAAACAGTTATTCTGTTTCTAGAGAATTCGATGATAGTGGATATTGTTCACCAAACATTGTGTTACATAAGGTGCCATCACAACCAATGGCGCTCGATCGTTCTATTAACAGAGAGAAATTATCACACATTGTATCGCCAAACACATTCTGGCACATCCACACCTCTGTTCGACCATAGAGTCGATTCCTATACCTCTTCCTGACCATCTGAAGTCAGCTTTCTCGGAATCTTTGAACAGACTCATGACAATCTATATTAATAAAATGCAAATTTCATAAGAGGACATCACTAAAAACTTTCGTTACAATGCATCAATTTCGACCAAATTTTCAACATTTATGTAAAACGAGATGGAGCAGGTTTTGCTTAACATCAAAATATTTTTCCCTAACATTAACATGCGTAAATTCGCTGTTATCGATTAAATACAAAAAAATCAACAGAGTTAATTTTATTTATATATAAATACAAAATTAAATTTCAACAGAGTTAATATTTTTACATACTAGCTAATAATCTCAATCTAAAAATATAATATAAAAAGCCAACAATGAAGAGTGAATGTAAGATAAAAAGCCAACAATGAAGAGTAAATGTAATATAAAAAGCCAACAATGAAGAATGAATGTAAGATAAAAAGCCAACAATGAAGAGTGAATGTAATATAAAAAGCCACAATGAAGAATGAATGTAAGATAAAAAGCCAACAATGAAGGGTAAATGTAATATAAAAAGCCAACAATGAAGAATAAATGTAAGATAAAAAGCCAACAATGAAGAGTATATAAGAGTAATATAAAAAGCCAACAATGAAGCAAACAATCACAGAAACTAACCAACTACCCCCGTCTCGAGATCACAGAAACTAACCAACTATCCTGTCTCGAGATCACAGAAACTAACCAACTACCCCGTCTCGAGATCACAGGAACTAACCAACTACCCTGTCTCGAGATCACAGAAACTAACCAACTACCCCGTGTCGAGATCACAGAAACTAACAAACTACCCCGTCTCGAGACCACAGAAACTAACCAACTACCCTGTCCCGAGACCACAGAAACTAACCAACTACCCTGTCCCGAGACCACAGAAACTAACCAACTACCCTGTCTCGAGATCACAGAAATTAACCAACTACCTCGTCTCGAGACCACAGAAACTAACCAACTACCCCGTCTCGAGATCACAGAAACTAGCCAACTACCCCGTCTCGAGATCACAGAAACTAACCAACTACCCCGTCTCGAGATCACAGAAATTAACCAACTACCCTGTCCCGAGACCACAGAAACTAACCAACTACCCCGTCTCGAGATCACAGAAACTAACCAACTACCCCGTCTCGAGATCACAGAAACTAACCAACTACCCTGTCTCGAGATCACAGAAACTAACCAACTGCCCCGTCTCGAGATCACGGAAACTAACCAACTACCCTGTCTCGAGATCACAGAACATAACCAACTACCCTGTCTCGAGATCACAGAAACTAGCCAACTACCCCGTCTCGAGATCACAGAAACTAACCAACTACCCCGTCTCGAGATCACAGAAATTAACCAACTACCCTGTCCCGAGACCACAGAAACTAACCAACTACCCTGTCTCGAGATCACAGAAATTAACCAACTACCCCGTCTCGAGACCACAGAAACTAACCAACTGCCCCGTCTCGAGATCACAGAACATAACCAACTACCCTGTCTCGAGATCACAGAAACTAACCAACTACCCCGTCTCGAGATCACAGAAACTACCAACTACCCCGTCTCGAGATCACAGAAACTAACCAACTACCCCGTCTCGAGATCACAGAAACTAACCAACTACCCTGTCTCGAGATCACAGAACATAACCAACTACCCTGTCTCGAGATCACAGAAACTAACCAACTACCCTGTCTCGAGATCACAGAACATAACCAACTACCCCGTCTCGAGATCACGGAAACTAACCAACTACCCCGTCTCGAGATCACGGAAACTAACCAACTGCCCCGTCTCGAGATCACAGAAACTAACCAACTACCCAGTCTCGAGATCACAGAAACTACCAACTACTCCGTCTCGAGATCACAGAAACTACCAACTACCCAGTCTCGAGATCACAGAAACTAGCCAACTACCCTGTCTCGAGATCACAGAAACTAACCAACTACCCCGTCTCGAGATCACAGAAACTAACCAACTACCCCGTCTCGAGATCACAGAAACTAACCAACTACCCAGTCTCGAGATCACAGAAACTACCAACTACCCCGTCTCGAGATCACAGAAACTAACCAACTACCCTGTCTCGAGATCACAGAAACTAACCAACTACCCCGTCTCGAGATCACAGAAACTAACCAACTACCCCGTCTCGAGATCACAGAAACTAACCAACTACCCAGTCTCGAGATCACAGAAACTACCAACTACCCCGTCTCGAGATCACAGAAACTAACCAACTACCCCGTCTCGAGATCACAGAAACTAAACCAACTACCCTGTCTCGAGATCACAGAACATAACCAACTACCCTGTCTCGAGATCACAGAAACTAACCAACTGCCCCGTCTCGAGATCACAGAAACTAACCAACTACTCAGTCTCGAGATCACGGAAACTAACCAACTGCCCCGTCTCGAGATCACAGAAACTAACCAACTACCCTGTCTCGAGATCACAGTAACTAACCAAACTACCCTGTCTCGAGATCACAGAAACAAACCAACTACTCAGTCTCGAGATCAGCGGAAACATCAACACAACTGCCCCGTCTCGAGATCACAGAAACTAACCAACTACCCCGTCTCGAAGATCACAGAAACTAACCAACTACCCTGTCCGAGATCACAGAAACTAACCAACTACCCTGTCTCGAATCACAGAACATAACCAACTACCCGTCTCGAGATCACGGAAACTAACCAACTGCCCCGTCTGAGATCACAGAAACTAACCAACTACCAGTCTCGAGATCACAGAAACTACACTACCCCGTCTCGAGATCACAGAAACTAGCCAACTACCCCGTCTCGAGATCACGAAACTACCAATACCCCGTCTCGAGATCACAGAAACTAGCCAACTACCCCGTCCCGAGACCACAGAAACTAACCAACTACCCAGTCTCGAGATCACAGAAACTACCAACTACCCCGTCTCGAGATCACAGAAACTAACCAACTACCCCGTCTCGAGATCACAGAAACTAACCAACTACCCTGTCTCGAGATCACAGAACATAACCAACTACCCTGTCTCGAGATCACAGAAACTAACCAACTACCCTGTCTCGAGATCACAGAACATAACCAACTACCCCGTCTCGAGATCACGGAAACTAACCAACTACCCCGTCTCGAGATCACGGAAACTAACCAACTGCCCCGTCTCGAGATCACAGAAACTAACCAACTACCCCGTCTCGAGATCACAGAAACTAGCCAACTACCCCGTCTCGAGATCACAGAAACTACCAACTACCCCGTCTCGAGATCACAGAAACTACCAACTACCCAGTCTCGAGATCACAGAAACTAGCCAACTACCCTGTCTCGAGATCACAGAAACTAACCAACTACCCCGTCTCGAGATCACAGAAACTAACCAACTACCCCGTCTCGAGATCACAGAAACTAACCAACTACCCAGTCTCGAGATCACAGAAACTACCAACTACCCCGTCTCGAGATCACAGAAACTAACCAACTACCCCGTCTCGAAATCACAGAAACTAACCAACTACCCCGTCTCGAGATCACAGAAAACTAACCAACTACCCTGTCTCGAGATCACAGAAACTAACCAACTACCCTGTCTCGAGATCACAGAACATAACCAACTACCCTGTCTCGAGATCACAGAAACTAACCAACTACCCTGTCTCGAGATCACAGAAACTAACCAACTACCCCGTCTCGAGACCACAGAAACTAACCAACTACCCCGTCTCGAGACCACAGAAACTAACCAACTACCCTGTCTCGAGATCACGGAAACTAACCAACTACCCCGTCTCGAGATCACGGAAACTAACTAACTGCCCCGTCTCGAGATCACAGAAACTAACCAACTGCACCGTCTCGAGATCACAGAAACTAACCAACTACCCCGTCTCGAGATCACAGAAACTAACCAACTACCCCGTCTCGAGATCACAGAAACTAACCAACTACTCAGTCTCGAGATCACAGAAACTACCAACTACCCCGTCTCGAGATCACAGAAACTAACCAACTACCCTGTCTCGAGATCACAGAACATAACCAACTACCCCGTCTCGAGATCACGGAAACTAACCAACTACCCCGTCTCGAGATCACGGAAACTAACCAACTGCCCCGTCTCGAGATCACAGAAACTAACCAACTACCCAGTCTCGAGATCACAGAAACTACCAACTACCCCGTCTCGAGATCACAGAAACTAGCCAACTACCCCGTCTCGAGATCACAGAAACTACCAATTACCCCGTCTCGAGATCACAGAAACTACCAACTACCCAGTCTCGAGATCACAGAAACTAGCCAACTACCCTGTCTCGAGATCACAGAAACTAACCAACTACCCCGTCTCGAGATCACAGAAACTAACCAACTACCCCGTCTCGAGATCACAGAAACTAACCAACTACCCAGTCTCGAGATCACAGAAACTACCAACTACCCGTCTCGAGATCACAGAAACTAACCAACTACCCTGTCTCGAGATCACAGAAACTAACCAACTACCCCGTCTCGAGATCACAGAAACTAACCAACTACCCCGTCTCGAGATCACAGAAACTAACCAACTACCCAGTCTCGAGATCACAGAAACTACCAACTACCCCGTCTCGAGATCACAGAAACTAACCAACTACCCCGTCTCGAGATCACAGAAACTAACCAACTACCCTGTCTCGAGATCACAGAACATAACCAACTACCCTGTCTCGAGATCACAGAAACTAACCAACTACCCTGTCTCGAGATCACAGAACATAACCAACTGCCCCGTCTCGAGATCACAGAAACTACCAACTACCCTGTCTCGAGATCACAGAAACTAACCAACTGCCCCGTCTCGAGATCACAGAAACTAACCAACTACTCAGTCTCGAGATCACGGAAACTAACCAACTGCCCCGTCTCGAGATCACAGAAACTAACCAACTACCCTGTCTCGAGATCACAGAACATAACCAACTACCCTGTCTCGAGATCACAGAAACTAACCAACTACTCAGTCTCGAGATCACGGAAACTAACCAACTGCCCCGTCTCGAGATCACAGAAACTAACCAACTACCCTGTCTCGAGATCACAGAACATAACCAACTACCCTGTCTCGAGATCACAGAAACTAACCAACTGCCCCGTCTCGAGATCACAGAAACTAACCAACTACTCAGTCTCGAGATCACGGAAACTAACCAACTGCCCCGTCTCGAGATCACAGAAACTAACCAACTACCCTGTCTCGAGATCACAGAACATAACCAACTACCCTGTCTCGAGATCACAGAAACTAACCAACTACTCAGTCTCGAGATCACGGAAACTAACCAACTGCCCCGTCTCGAGATCACAGAAACTAACCAACTACCCCGTCTCGAGATCACAGAAACTAACCAACTACCCTGTCTCGAGATCACAGAAACTAACCAACTACCCTGTCTCGAGATCACAGAACATAACCAACTACCCCGTCTCGAGATCACGGAAACTAACCAACTGCCCCGTCTCGAGATCACAGAAACTAACCAACTACCCAGTCTCGAGATCACAGAAACTACCAACTACCCCGTCTCGAGATCACAGAAACTAGCCAACTACCCCGTCTCGAGATCACAGAAACTACCAACTACCCCGTCTCGAGATCACAGAAACTAGCCAACTACCCCGTCCCGAGACCACAGAAACTAACCAACTACCCAGTCTCGAGATCACAGAAACTACCAACTACCCCGTCTCGAGATCACAGAAACTAACCAACTACCCCGTCTCGAGATCACAGAAACTAACCAACTACCCTGTCTCGAGATCACAGAACATAACCAACTACCCTGTCTCGAGATCACAGAAACTAACCAACTACCCTGTCTCGAGATCACAGAACATAACCAACTACCCCGTCTCGAGATCACGGAAACTAACCAACTACCCCGTCTCGAGATCACAGGAAACTAACCAACTGCCCCGTCTCGAGATCACAGAAACTAACCAACTACCCAGTCTCGAGATCACAGAAACTACCAACTACCCCGTCTCGAGATCACAGAAACTAGCCAACTACCCCGTCTCGAGATCACAGAAACTACCAACTACCCCGTCTCGAGATCACAGAAACTACCAACTACCCAGTCCTCGAGATCACAGAAACTAGCCAACTACCCCGTCTCGAGATCACAGAAACTAACCAACTACCCCGTCTCGAGATCACAGAAACTAACCAACTACCCCGTCTCGAGATCACAGAAACTAACCAACTACCCAGTCTCGAGATCACAGAAACTACCAACTACCCGTCTCGAGATCACAGAAACTAACCAACTACCCCGTCTCGAGATCACAGAAACTAACCAACTACCCCGTCTCGAGATCACAGAAACTAACCAACTACCCTGTCTCGAGATCACAGAAACTAACCAACTACCCTGTCTCGAGATCACAGAAACTAACCAACTACCCTGTCTCGAGATCACAGAAACTAACCAACTACCCTGTCTCGAGATCACAGAAACTAACCAACTACCCGTCTCGAGATCACAGAACTAACCAACTACCCCGTCTCGAGATCACAGAAACTAACCAACTACCCTGTCTCGAGATCACAGGAAACTAACCAACTACCCCGTCTCGAGATCACAGGAAACTAACCAACTAGCCCGTCTCGAGATCACAGAAACTAACCAACTACCCCCGTCTCGAGATCACAGAAACTAACCAACTACCCCGTCTCGAGATCACAGAAACTAACCCAACTACCCCGTCCTCGAGATCACAGAAACTAACCAACTACCTCAGTCTCGAGATCACAGAAACTACCAACTACCCCGTCTCGAGATCACAGAAACTAACCAACTACCCTGTCTCGAGATCACAGAACATAACCAACTACCCCGTCTCGAGATCACAGGAAACTAACCAACTACCCCGTCTCGAGATCACAGAAAATAACCAACTAGCCCCGTCTCGAGATCACAGAAACTAACCAACTACCCAGTCTCGAGATCACAGAAACTAACCAACTACCCCGTCTCGAGATCACAGAAACTAGCCAACTACCCCGTCTCGAGATCACAGAAACTACCAACTACCCCGTCTCGAGATCACAGAAACTACCAACTACCCAGTCTCGAGATCACAGAAACTAGCCAACTACCCTGTCTCGAGATCACAGAAACTAACCAACTACCCCGTCTCGAGATCACAGAAACTAACCAACTACCCCGTCTCGAGATCACAGAAACTAACCAACTACCCAGTCTCGAGATCACAGAAAACTACCAACTACCCGTCTCGAGATCACAGAAACTAACCAACTACCCTGTCTCGAGATCACAGAAACTAACCAACTACCCCGTCTCGAGATCACAGAAACATAACCAACTACCCCGTCTCGAGATCACAGAAACTAACCAACTACCCAGTCTCGAGATCACAGAAACTACCAACTACCCCTGTCTCGAGATCACAGAAACTAAACCAACTACCCGTCTCGAGATCACAGGAAACTAACCAACTACCCCGTCTCGAGATCACAGGAAACTAACCAACTGCCCCGTCTCGAGATCACAGAAACTAACCAACTACCCCGTCTCGAGATCACGAAACTACCACAACTACCCTGTCTCGAGATCACAGAAACTACCAACTGCCCCGGTCTCGAGATCACAGAAACTAACCAACTACCCGGTCTCGAAATCACAGAAACTAACCAACTACCCGTCTCGAGATCACAGAAACTAACCAACTACCCCTGTCTCGAGATCACAGAAACATAACCAACTACCCAGTCCTCGAGATCACTGAAACTAACCAACTACCCAGTCTCGAGATCACAGAAACTAACCAACTACCCCGTCTCGAGATCACAGAAACTAACCAACTACCCCGTCTCGAGATCACAGAAAACTAACCAACTACCCTGTCTCGAGATCACAGAAACTAACCAACTACCCTGTCTCGAGATCACAGAACATAACAACTACCCCGTCTCGAGATCACGGAAACTAACCAACTGCCCCGTCTCGAGATCACAGAAACTAACCAACTCACCCAGTCTCGAGATCACAGAAACTACCAACTACCCCGTCTCGAGATCACAGAAACTAGCCACTACCCCGTCTCGAGATCACAGAAACTACCAACTACCCTGTCTCGAGATCACAGAAACTAGCCAACTACCCCGTCCCGAGACCACAGAAACTAACCAACTACCCAGTCTCGAGATCACAGAAACTACCAACTACCCCGTCTCGAGATCACAGAAACTAACCAACTACCCCGTCTCGAGATCACAGAAACTAACCAACTACCCTGTCTCGAGATCACAGAACATAACCAACTACCCTGTCTCGAGATCACAGAAACTAACCAACTACCCTGTCTCGAGATCACAGAACATAACCAACTACCCTGTCTCGAGATCACAGAAACTAACCAACTACCCTGTCTCGAGATCACAGAGCATAACCAACTACCCTGTCTCGAGATCACAGAAACTAACCAACTACCCTGTCTCGAGATCACAGAACATAACCAACTACCCCGTCTCGAGATCACGGAAACTAACCAACTGCCCCGTCTCGAGATCACAGAAACTAACCAACTACCCAGTCTCGAGATCACAGAAACTACCAACTACCCCGTCTCGAGATCACAGAAACTAGCCAACTACCCCGTCTCGAGATCACAGAAACTACCAACTACCCCGTCTCGAGATCACAGAAACTAGCCAACTACCCGTCCCGAGACCACAGAAACTAACCAACTACCCTGTCTCGAGATCACAGAACATAACCAACTACCCTGTCTCGAGATCACAGAACTAACCAACTACCCTGTCTCGAGATCACAGAACATAACCAACTACCCCTGTCTCGAGATCACAGAAACTAACCAACTACCCTGTCTCGAGATCACAGAACATAACCAACTACCCCGTCTCGAGATCACGGAAACTAACCAACTAGCCCCGTCTCGAGATCACAGAAACTAACCAACTACCCAGTCTCGAGATCACAGAAACTACCAACTACCCCGTCTCGAGATCACAGAAACTAGCCAACTACCCCGTCTCGAGATCACAGAAACTACCAACTACCCCGTCTCGAGATCACAGAAACTAGCCAACTACCCCGTCCCGAGACCACAGAAACTAACCAACTACCCAGTCTCGAGATCACAGAAACTACCAACTACCCCGTCTCGAGATCACAGAAACTAACCAACTACCCCGTCTCGAGATCACAGAAACTAACCAACTACCCTGTCTCGAGATCACAGAACATAACCAACTACCCTGTCTCGAGATCACAGAAACTAACCAACTACCCTGTCTCGAGATCACAGAACATAACCAACTACCCCGTCTCGAGATCACGGAAACTAACCAACTACCCCGTCTCGAGATCACGGAAACTAACCAACTGCCCGTCTCGAGATCACAGAAACTAACCAACTACCCAGTCTCGAGATCACAGAAACTAACCCAACTACCCAGTCCTCGAGATCACAGAAACTACCAACTACCCCGTCTCGAGATCACAGAAACTACCAACTACCCCGTCTCGAAATCACAGAAACTAACCAACTACCCGTCTCGAGATCACAGAAACTACCAACTACCCTGTCTCGAGATCACAGAAACTAACCAACTACCCTGTCTCGAGATCACAGAACATAACCAACTACCCTGTCTCGAGATCACAGAAACTAACCAACTACCCTGTCTCGAGATCACAGAAACTAACCAACTACCCGTCCTCGAGACCACAGAAACTACCAACTACCCCGTCTCGAGACCACAGAAACTAACCAACTACCCTGTCTCGAGATCACGGAAACTAACCAACTACCCCGTCTCGAGATCACGGAAACTAACTAACTGCCCCGTCTCGAGATCACAGAAACTAACCAACTGCACCGTCTCGAGATCACAGAAAACTAACCAACTACCCCGTCTCGAGATCACAGAAACTAACCAACTACCCCGTCTCGAGATCACAGAAACTAACCAACTACTCAGTCTCGAGATCACAGAAACTACCAACTACCCCGTCTCGAGATCACAGAAACTAACCAACTACCCTGTCTCGAGATCACAGAACATAACCAACTACCCCGTCTCGAGATCACGGAAACTAACCAACTACCCCGTCTCGAGATCACGGAAACTAACCAACTGCCCCGTCTCGAGATCACAGAAACTAACCAACTACCCAGTCTCGAGATCACAGAAACTACCAACTACCCCGTCTCGAGATCACAGAAACTAGCCAACTACCCCGTCTCGAGATCACAGAAACTACCAACTACCCCGTCTCGAGATCACAGAAACTACCAACTACCCAGTCTCGTGATCACAGAAACTAGCCAACTACCCTGTCTCGAGATCACAGAAACTAACCAACTACCCCGTCTCGAGATCACAGAAACTAACCAACTACCCCGTCTCGAGATCACAGAAACTAACCAACTACCCAGTCTCGAGATCACAGAAACTACCAACTACCCCGTCTCGAGATCACAGAAACTAACCAACTACCCTGTCTCGAGATCACAGAAACTAACCAACTACCCCCGTCTCGAGATCACAGAAACTAACCAACTACCCCGTCTCGAGATCACAGAACATAACCAACTGCCCCGTCTCGAGATCACAGAAACTACCAACTACCCTGTCTCGAGATCACAGAAACTAACCAACTGCCCCGTCTCGAGATCACAGAAACTAACCAACTACTCAGTCTCGAGATCACGGAAACTAACCAACTGCCCCGTCTCGAGATCACAGAAACTAACCAACTACCCTGTCTCGAGATCACAGAACATAACCAACTACCCTGTCTCGAGATCACAGAAACTAACCAACTACTCAGTCTCGAGATCACGGAAACTAACCAACTGCCCCGTCTCGAGATCACAGAAACTAACCAACTACCCCGTCTCGAGATCACAGAAACTAACCAACTACCCTGTCTCGAGATCACAGAAACTAACCAACTACCCTGTCTCGAGATCACAGAACATAACCAACTACCCCGTCTCGAGATCACGGAAACTAACCAACTGCCCCGTCTCGAGATCACAGAAACTAACCAACTCCCCAGTCTCGAGATCACAGAAACTACCAACTACCCCGTCTCGAGATCACAGAAACTAGCCAACTACCCCGTCTCGAGATCACAGAAACTACCAACTACCCTGTCTCGAGATCACAGAAACTAGCCAACTACCCCGTCCCGAGACCACAGAAACTAACCAACTACCCAGTCTCGAGATCACAGAAACTACCAACTACCCCGTCTCGAGATCACAGAAACTAACCAACTACCCCGTCTCGAGATCACAGAAACTAACCAACTACCCTGTCTCGAGATCACAGAACATAACCAACTACCCTGTCTCGAGATCACAGAAACTAACCAACTACCCTGTCTCGAGATCACAGAACATAACCAACTACCCTGTCTCGAGATCACAGAAACTAACCAACTACCCTGTCTCGAGATCACAGAGCATAACCAACTACCCTGTCTCGAGATCACAGAAACTAACCAACTACCCTGTCTCGAGATCACAGAACATAACCAACTACCCCGTCTCGAGATCACGGAAACTAACCAACTGCCCCGTCTCGAGATCACAGAAACTAACCAACTACCCAGTCTCGAGATCACAGAAACTACCAACTACCCCGTCTCGAGATCACAGAAACTAGCCAACTACCCCGTCTCGAGATCACAGAAACTACCAACTACCCCGTCTCGAGATCACAGAAACTAGCCAACTACCCCGTCCCGAGACCACAGAAACTAACCAACTACCCTGTCTCGAGATCACAGAACATAACCAACTACCCTGTCTCGAGATCACAGAAACTAACCAACTACCCTGTCTCGAGATCACAGAACATAACCAACTACCCTGTCTCGAGATCACAGAAACTAACCAACTACCCTGTCTCGAGATCACAGAACATAACCAACTACCCCGTCTCGAGATCACGGAAACTAACCAACTGCCCCGTCTCGAGATCACAGAAACTAACCAACTACCCAGTCTCGAGATCACAGAAACTACCAACTACCCCGTCTCGAGATCACAGAAACTAGCCAACTACCCCGTCTCGAGATCACAGAAACTACCAACTACCCCCGTCTCGAGATCACAGAAACTAGCCAACTACCCCGTCCCGAGACCACAGAAACTAACCAACTACCCAGTCTCGAGATCACAGAAACTACCAACTACCCCGTCTCGAGATCACAGAAACTAACCAACTACCCCGTCTCGAGATCACAGAAACTAACCAACTACCCTGTCTCGAGATCACAGAACATAACCAACTACCCTGTCTCGAGATCACAGAAACTAACCAACTACCCTGTCTCGAGATCACAGAACATAACCAACTACCCCGTCTCGAGATCACGGAAACTAACCAACTACCCCGTCTCGAGATCACGGAAACTAACCAACTGCCCCGTCTCGAGATCACAGAAACTAACCAACTACCCAGTCTCGAGATCACAGAAACTAACCAACTACCCAGTCTCGAGATCACAGAAACTACCAACTACCCCGTCTCGAGATCACAGAAACTAACCAACTACCCCCGTCTCGAAATCACAGAAACTAACCAACTACCCCGTCTCGAGATCACAGAAACTAACCAACTACCCTGTCTCGAGATCACAGAAACTAACCAACTACCCTGTCTCGAGATCACAGAACATAACCAACTACCCTGTCTCGAGATCACAGAAACTAACCAACTACCCTGTCTCGAGATCACAGAAACTAACCAACTACCCCGTCTCGAGACCACAGAAACTAACCAACTACCCCGTCTCGAGACCACAGAAACTAACCAACTACCCAGTCTCGAGATCACGGAAACTAACCAACTACCCCGTCTCGAGATCACGGAAACTAACTAACTGCCCGTCTCGAGATCACAGAAACTAACCAACTGCACCGTCTCGAGATCACAGAAACTAACCAACTACCCCGTCTCGAGATCACAGAAACTAACCAACTACCCCGTCTCGAGATCACAGAAACTAACCAACTACTCAGTCTCGAGATCACAGAAACTACCAACTACCCCGTCTCGAGATCACAGAAACTAACCAACTACCCTGTCTCGAGATCACAGAACATAACCAACTACCCCGTCTCGAGATCACGGAAACTAACCAACTACCCCGTCTCGAGATCACGGAAACTAACCAACTGCCCCGTCTCGAGATCACAGAAACTAACCAACTACCCAGTCTCGAGATCACAGAAACTACCAACTACCCCGTCTCGAGATCACAGAAACTAGCCAACTACCCCGTCTCGAGATCACAGAAACTACCAACTACCCGTCTCGAGATCACAGAAACTACCAACTACCCAGTCTCGAGATCACAGAAACTAGCCAACTACCCTGTCTCGAGATCACAGAAACTAACCAACTACCCCGTCTCGAGATCACAGAAACTAACCAACTACCCCGTCTCGAGATCACAGAAACTAACCAACTACCCAGTCTCGAGATCACAGAAACTACCAACTACCCCGTCTCGAGATCACAGAAAACTAACCAACTACCCTGTCTCGAGATCACAGAAACTAACCAACTACCCCGTCTCGAGATCACAGAAACTAACCAACTACCCCGTCTCGAGATCACAGAAACTAACCAACTACCCAGTCTCGAGATCACAGAAACTACCAACTACCCCGTCTCGAGATCACAGAAACTAACCAACTACCCCGTCTCGAGATCACAGAAACTAACCAACTACCCTGTCTCGAGATCACAGAACATAACCAACTACCCTGTCTCGAGATCACAGAAACTAACCAACTACCTGTCTCGAGATCACAGAACATAACCAACTGCCCCGTCTCGAGATCACAGAAACTACCAACTACCCTGTCTCGAGATCACAGAAACTAACCAACTGCCCCGTCTCGAGATCACAGAAACTAACCAACTACTCAGTCTCGAGATCACGGAAACTAACCAACTGCCCCGTCTCGAGATCACAGAAACTAACCAACTACCCTGTCTCGAGATCACAGAACATAACCAACTACCCTGTCTCGAGATCACAGAAACTAACCAACTACTCAGTCTCGAGATCACGGAAACTAACCAACTGCCCCGTCTCGAGATCACAGAAACTAACCAACTACCCCGTCTCGAGATCACAGAAACTAACCAACTACCCTGTCTCGAGATCACAGAAACTAACCAACTACCCTGTCTCGAGATCACAGAACATAACCAACTACCCCGTCTCGAGATCACGGAAACTAACCAACTGCCCCGTCTCGAGATCACAGAAACTAACCAACTCCCCAGTCTCGAGATCACAGAAACTACCAACTACCCCGTCTCGAGATCACAGAAACTAGCCAACTACCCCGTCTCGAGATCACAGAAACTACCAACTACCCTGTCTCGAGATCACAGAAACTAGCCAACTACCCCGTCCCGAGACCACAGAAACTAACCAACTACCCCAGTCTCGAGATCACAGAAACTACCAACTACCCCGTCTCGAGATCACAGAAACTAACCAACTACCCCGTCTCGAGATCACAGAAACTAACCAACTACCCTGTCTCGAGATCACAGAACATAACCAACTACCCTGTCTCGAGATCACAGAAACTAACCAACTACCCTGTCTCGAGATCACAGAACATAACCAACTACCCTGTCTCGAGATCACAGAAACTAACCAACTACCCTGTCTCGAGATCACAGAGCATAACCAACTACCCTGTCTCGAGATCACAGAAACTAACCAACTACCCTGTCTCGAGATCACAGAACATAACCAACTACCCCGTCTCGAGATCACGGAAACTAACCAACTGCCCCGTCTCGAGATCACAGAAACTAACCAACTACCCAGTCTCGAGATCACAGAAACTACCAACTACCCCGTCTCGAGATCACAGAAACTAGCCAACTACCCCGTCTCGAGATCACAGAAACTACCAACTACCCCCGTCTCGAGATCACAGAAACTAGCCAACTACCCCGTCCCGAGACCACAGAAACTAACCAACTACCCTGTCTCGAGATCACAGAACATAACCAACTACCCTGTCTCGAGATCACAGAAACTAACCAACTACCCTGTCTCGAGATCACAGAACATAACCAACTACCCTGTCTCGAGATCACAGAAACTAACCAACTACCCTGTCTCGAGATCACAGAACATAACCAACTACCCCGTCTCGAGATCACGGAAACTAACCAACTGCCCCGTCTCGAGATCACAGAAACTAACCAACTACCCAGTCTCGAGATCACAGAAACTACCAACTACCCCGTCTCGAGATCACAGAAACTAGCCCAACTACCCCGTCTCGAGATCACAGAAACTACCAACTACCCCGTCTCGAGATCACAGAAACTAGCCAACTACCCCCGTCCCGAGACCACAGAAACTAACCAACTACCCAGTCTCGAGATCACAGAAACTACCAACTACCCCGTCTCGAGATCACAGAAACTAACCAACTACCCCGTCTCGAGATCACAGAAACTAACCAACTACCCTGTCTCGAGATCACAGAACATAACCAACTACCCTGTCTCGAGATCACAGAAACTAACCAACTACCCTGTCTCGAGATCACAGAACATAACCAACTACCCCGTCTCGAGATCACGGAAACTAACCAACTACCCCGTCTCGAGATCACGGAAACTAACCAACTGCCCCGTCTCGAGATCACAGAAACTAACCAACTACCCCAGTCTCGAGATCACAGAAACTACCAACTACCCCGTCTCGAGATCACAGAAACTAGCCAACTACCCCGTCTCGAGATCACAGAAACTACACAACCTACCCCGTCTCGAGATCACAGAAACTACCAACTACCCAGTCTCGAGATCACAGAAACTAGCCAACTACCCTGTCTCGAGATCACAGAAACTAACCAACTACCCCGTCTCGAGATCACAGAAACTAACCAACTACCCCGTCTCGAGATCACAGAAACTAACCAACTACCCAGTCTCGAGATCACAGAAACTACCAACTACCCCGTCTCGAGATCACAGAAACTAACCAACTACCCCGTCTCGAAATCACAGAAACTAACCAACTACCCCGTCTCGAGATCACAGAAACTAACCAACTACCCTGTCTCGAGATCACAGAAACTAACCAACTACCCTGTCTCGAGATCACAGAACATAACCAACTACCCTGTCTCGAGATCACAGAAACTAACCAACTACCCTGTCTCGAGATCACAGAAACTAACCAACTACCCCGTCTCGAGACCACAGAAACCTAACCAACTACCCCGTCTCGAGACCACGGAAACTAACCAACTACCCTGTCTCGAGATCACGGAAACTAACCAACTACCCCGTCTCGAGATCACGGAAACTAACTAACTGCCCCGTCTCGAGATCACAGAAACTAACCAACTGCACCGTCTCGAGATCACAGAAACTAACCAACTACCCCGTCTCGAGATCACAGAAACTAACCAACTACCCCCGTCTCGAGATCACAGAAACTAACCAACTACTCAGTCTCGAGATCACAGAAAACTACCAACTACCCCGTCTCGAGATCACAGAAACTAACCAACTACCCTGTCTCGAGATCACAGAACATAACCAACTACCCCCGTCTCGAGATCACGGAAACTAACCAACTACCCCGTCTCGAGATCACGGAAACTAACCAACTGCCCCGTCTCGAGATCACAGAAACTAACCAACTACCCAGTCTCGAGATCACAGAAACTACCAACTACCCCGTCTCGAGATCACAGAAACTAGCCAACTACCCCGTCTCGAGATCACAGAAACTACCAACTACCCCGTCTCGAGATCACAGGAAACTACCAACTACCCAGTCTCGAGATCACAGAAACTAGCCAACTACCCTGTCTCGAGATCACAGAAACTAACCAACTACCCCGTCTCGAGATCACAGAACTAACCAACTACCCGCCTCGAGATCACAGAAACTAACCAACTACCCAGTCTCGAGATCACAGAAACTACCAACTACCCCGTCTCGAGATCACAGAAACTAACCAACTACCCTGTCTCGAGATCACAGAAACTAACCAACTACCCCGTCTCGAGATCACAGAAACTAACCAACTACCCCGTCTCGAGATCACAGAAACTAACCAACTACCCAGTCTCGAGATCACAGAAACTACCAACTACCCCGTCTCGAGATCACAGAAACTAACCAACTACCCCGTCTCGAGATCACAGAAACTAACCAACTACCCTGTCTCGAGATCACAGAAACTAACCAACTACCCTGTCTCGAGATCACAGAACATAACCAACTGCCCCGTCTCGAGATCACAGAAACTACCAACTACCCTGTCTCGAGATCACAGAAACTAACCAACTGCCCCGTCTCGTGATCACAGAAACTAACCAACTACTCAGTCTCGAGATCACGGAAACTAACCAACTGCCCCGTCTCGAGATCACAGAAACTAACCAACTACCCTGTCTCGAGATCACAGAACATAACCAACTACCCTGTCTCGAGATCACAGAAACTAACCAACTACTCAGTCTCGAGATCACGGAAACTAACCAACTGCCCCCGTCTCGAGATCACAGAAACTAACCAACTACCCCGTCTCGAGATCACAGAAACTAACCAACTACCCTGTCTCGAGATCACAGAAACTAACCAACTACCCTGTCTCGAGATCACAGAACATAACCAACTACCCCGTCTCGAGATCACGGAAACTAACCAACTGCCCCGTCTCGAGATCACAGAAACTAACCAACTACCCAGTCTCGAGATCACAGAAACTACCAACTACCCCGTCTCGAGATCACAGAAACTAGCCAACTACCCCGTCTCGAGATCACAGAAACTACCAACTACCCTGTCTCGAGATCACAGAAACTAGCCAACTACCCCGTCCCGAGATCACAGAAACTACCAACTACCCCGTCTCGAGATCACAGAAACTACCAACTACCCCGTCTCGAGATCACAGAAACTAACCAACTACCCCCGTCTCGAGATCACAGAAACTAACCAACTACCCTGTCTCGAGATCACAGAACATAACCAACTACCCTGTCTCGAGATCACAGAAACTAACCAACTACCCTGTCTCGAGATCACAGAACATAACCAACTACCCTGTCTCGAGATCACAGAAACTAACCAACTACCCTGTCTCGAGATCACAGAACATAACCAACTACCCTGTCTCGAGATCACAGAAACTAACCAACTACCCTGTCTCGAGATCACAGAACATAACCAACTACCCCGTCTCGAGATCACGGAAACTAACCAACTACCCCGTCTCGAGATCACGGAAACTAACCAACTGCCCGTCTCGAGATCACAGAAACTAGCCAACTACCCCGTCTCGAGATCACAGAAACTACCAACTACCCGTCCTCGAGATCACAGAAACTACCAACTACCCAGTCTCGAGATCACAGAAACTAGCCAACTACCCTGTCTCGAGATCACAGAAACTAACCAACTACCCCGTCTCGAGATCACAGAAACTAACCAACTACCCCGTCTCGATTTCACAGAAACTAACCAACTACCCAGTCTCGAGATCACAGAAACTACCAACTACCCCGTCTCGAGATCACAGAAACTAACCAACTACCCCGTCTCGAAATCACAGAAACTAACCAACTACCCCGTCTCGAAATCACAGAAACTAACCAACTACCCTGTCTCGAGATCACAGAAACTAACCAACTACCCTGTCTCGAGATCACAGAACATAACCAACTACCCTGTCTCGAGATCACAGAAACTAACCAACTACCCTGTCTCGAGATCACAGAAACTAACCAACTACCCCGTCTCGAGACCACAGAAACTAACCAACTACCCTGTCTCGAGATCACGGAAACTAACCAACTACCCCGTCTCGAGATCACGGAAACTAACTAACTGCCCCGTCTCGAGATCACAGAAACTAACCAACTGCACCGTCTCGAGATCACAGAAACTAACCAACTACCCCGTCTCGAGATCACAGAAACTAACCAACTACCCCGTCTCGAGATCACAGAAACTAACCAACTACTCTGTCTCGAGATCACAGAAACTACCAACTACCCCCGTCTCGAGATCACAGAAACTAACCAACTACCCCGTCTCGAGATCACAGAAACTAACCAACTACCCCGTCTCGAGATCACAGAAACTACCAACTACCCCGTCTTGAGATCACAGAAACTAACCAACTACCCCGTCTCGAGATCACAGAAACTAACCAACTACCCCGTCTCGAGATCACAGAAATTACCAACTACCCAGTCTCGAGATCACAGAAACTACCAACTACCCAGTCTCGAGATCACAGAAACTAACCAACTACCCAGTCTCGAGATCACAGAAACTAACCAACTACCCTGTCTCGAGATCACAGGAACTAACCAACTACCCTGTCTCGAGATCACAGAAACTACCAACTACCCTGTCCCGAGATCACGGAAACTAACCAACTACCCTGTCCCGAGATCACAGAAACTAACCAACTACCCTGTCCCGAGATCACGGAAACTAACCAACTACCCTGTCTCGAGATCACAGAAACTACCAACTACCCTGTCCCGAGATCACGGAAACTAACCAACTACCCTGTCTCGAGATCACAGAAAATAACCAACTACCCTGTCTCGAGATCACAGAAACTAACCAACTACCTCTATAAACACACAAGACACAATGGGAGCTTCAAACTTAAATAAACTCAATAATTGAACTACGTATATAGGATAACCTTTCTTGTGTCTTCAGCATTCAAAATATTCAGAATTTTTTCCCGAAAATAACAGATCACAGAGTAACTTTATACAAATAAATTGGATAATCTAAGAAAGATCAAAATGGGGCCATCTTACAAATTATTCGAGTATTTAGAACTACACACATGTCAATATTTTTTCACCTAAATATAAATCCAAATTTTTTCACCTAAATATAAATCCAATATATACCACTTGTATATATATAAAATACATCAAATTGTGTGTGTGTGTGTGTGTGGCTTACCTCCTTATAGAACGCTTCACGATTTTGCGTGTCATCTTTGCGCTGGGGCCATGCTAAATCTTCTCTGTAAATATATAACAAACAAACACACACATTTTCATACTTATATTTTAAATATATTTAGTTTAAATATGTATAAATAGCCTATTATATCCATATAAATTATATAATGTATATATATATAAATTTACAACCTTTATATATCATATATAAAGTTTTTTATTAAAGAATTTATTTTATTATTATTATTATTGATAATTAATTAAAAAGACGATGGAAATTATCTCAACAGAAAAGAAGAATAATCCTCACGATAAGTTACAGAGAAATAAAGAAATGGAATCCATGGATAGATTGTTGGAACGATGTAGGGAGCTGGCATGTGATGACGAGGAAGGTGGAACACCGGACATGGAGCACAGGGATACGACGACCATAGAAGAGATCCAGGAGAACGACCTAGAGCAGATGACAGGAGACCTGACAGACAAGAATGGATCAAGGCCAGGGGACCTTCTTATCGAGGAGCCACTAGGAGAGGCCATAGAAAGACTGCTGGAGAGCTGCAGGACATCAGGGGACCTTAACGGCAAGGGCCACAGCACTGACCAGGAGTCAAGATAGCAAATGTAAATATCTTTGTTTACTTTTACTGTTGTCATTTATTGAAGTTGTAAATAAAAATATGTAAATAGACTGACCATTCGCTACACTTTTTAGAGAAAAACTTGTAACCTTTCTGAAAAATAAAATTATTATTAATTATTAAAAAAAAAAAAAATTGTGTGTATATATTCGTATGTTGTAAAACAATTCCAATAATCTTTTGTGTGTGTGGATAAATAAATATTTATATAACTTTACTCGACTCATAATTTTAGAATAATATATTTGTTCATTACTAAAAATATGATTTTTTTTTGGTGGTAAACAAATATCTAAGTACCCTAAATCAATATCGATTTTGTTTTTTATATTAATATAAAACATTATAATATATATGACGTGATGTTAAAATGATCAAAATTTTTCTATGTTCTGAAATACAAGTGTTAATTATATATCTAAGTAAAATAATGGTTAGCCATTTTGTCTTTATTGTTCAACTTTACAAGTCTTATACCATATTAGGAAGCAAAAAAATCAAAAAAACATTGTACTGATTTGTGGCGCAACAAATAAAATTTGGAATGCATGTTTCCAAAAGATTTATTCCCGAATGTGAATAGTTTAAAAAAAGGACAAATCTTTCAGAAACTCTCTTCGGCTAGACAGACATTTAACTTATCACGTGATCAATACAATGAGGGGCAGGAGAGGGGGGAGCAAAGATGCGTATTGAGTCGCCGCGCACTTCCTCTAGAGCACCTCGTTTCTTCACAAATTGCATTGCTCCACAACATGGGTAAATAATTGTAAAAATACAGTGCTATTTTTCAATATTTTAATCAATTTACAAAGATCTACAAGTACAATCTAGCTTCTAATAACTTCTTAAAAAGTATTGCATTAGATTTTGTTATTGATTCGAGTTATCTCCAGTTTTATCTCTTTCTTAGTGATAAGAAACTAAACAAAAAATTAAAAAAACTAACAAACATAAATTACTTTATAAACTCTATGCTTCTACTATCAAATTTAAAGAATTTTTCTAAGTAAGTAGTTGTTTCTTTCATCTATAAAGTCTTGTTTATATCTGTAAATAAACATTTTATTATATGTACTCGTGTAAAATGTTTTGTGTAAACATTTCTAGAAAGGAATTTTAGTAATATTACTGCAACTATAATTATTAAATCAGTTTTAGTAATCAATTTAACCAGAAAAAAAGTCACCTGACCTATAAAATTTGCACCGACTTGTTAGAATACAAATATAGCCCGTGCTGTAAACAACTCCCTAAACATGTAAATACACCACAATTTTGACCTCTTTTATTTAAATACACATTAAAATAATATATTCAATAGAAACACATTCGTATTTTGACGTATACCTTATTTATTTTTAACACAATAAAAAAATTCCAATTAAAAAAAAAAACGAAAATTAAATAAGCCATTTAAATGAATACAAGAAAAAATAAAACGCAACAAATAAAAGAATATATTCACGTGTATACTTTGACATTTGTTTGACCTAAAGAATAATCAACAGGAAGCCATTTATAAGATGTTCCTATAACCTTTTCTACATTTCCAATTTTTGTTTACTTTCTCTTTGATCATTTTATTCATCTTTTTATCTCCTCTTTGATCATATAGATGCTAACTATACCTACCCAAACTATAAAATGTGATGAAAGAATACATTTACTATGACAAAAATATTCATATTTTGAATTCTCTCACACAATCAATATTTGAAAATATTCTCTAAATATATATGAAATATATTTCAGCACAAAGAGATCTAATACATATACTCTTCAGTTCACTCGAGAAGGTATTTTGGTAAACACACACATGATTCCCTATTCCTAATTTCAATTCAAGGTAAAAATATTTTTATAAAAGGTTCATGTTTTTAAAAAATAATAATTTCTAATCATATATCACCAATTTAATGTTTAAAAGTGTGTGTTATTAGCTTTGAAGAAACCAAAAAATAGTCTTCTTTCTTATCTCCACTCAATCATATCGGGGTATCAAGCTTGTAGAGCTTGTTGATGGTGTCTGCTGGGGATGAGGTAGAACTCATCTATGGATGAGTCAATACAATCAATAATGTATTTTGAGGTTGCA
>CP092866.1:118577429-118607115 GCA_030710605.1 Cordylochernes scorpioides | reverse complement strand
CAAGGTAAAAATATTTTTATAAAAGGTTCATGTTTTTAAAAAATAATAATTTCTAATCATATATCACCAATTTAATGTTTAAAAGTGTGTGTTATTAGCTTTGAAGAAACCAAAAAATAGTCTTCTTTCTTATCTCCACTCAATCATATCGGGGTATCAAGCTTGTAGAGCTTGTTGATGGTGTCTGCTGGGGATGAGTAGAACTCTCTATGGATGAGTCAATACAATCAATAATGTATTTTGAGGTTGCAAGTTGAGAATTGAACAAAAAAAAAAATGTAAATTTCTTGAACATGTTAACAGTTAATAGTGAATTAATCACATTAGTGATATAATTATTTCTGCTGACCTCTGGTGACAAGATGCCACTGAGTATATCAATATGCTTGGTTAGGTCACTTTACATTAGGTTCAGATAGGTTAAATTGGGTTAGTTTTAGGTTTGATTAGGTTTGGTTTGTGAGTTATATGTTAGGTTTGTTATAAGGCACAATTTGGATTATAGATTATAAACACAAGGTAATAAGACCAAATCCAAATAAATATATAGTGTGTGACGTTTCGGTAACAACGCTGTTACCGAAACGTCATACACTATTTATTTATTTGGATTTGGTCTTATTACCTTGTGTTAGGTTTGTTAGTTTATGTTGGATTAGGTTCAAATAGGTTAAATTGAGTTAGTTTAGGTTAGGGTAGGTTCAGATAGGTTAAATTAGGTTTGGTTATAAATTTGTTAGTTTAGGTTATAAATTAGGTTTGTTAGTTTAGGTTATAAATTAGGTTTGTTAGTTTAGGTTATAAATTAGGTTAGGTTTGTGAGTTATATGTTAGGTTTGTTAGTTTATGTTGGGTTAGGTTCAGATAGGTTAAATTGTGTTAGTTTAGGTTTGTTATAAGTAATATGATAGGTTAATTTAAAAATGGAACTATCTTTGTTTACCATGAGTAGGTCTAGTGAAGAAAAATACAATCGCTGATGATCAGCTAAAATGAGTATATCACCCCTAATTTTTTCTCTAGGAATACAAAAAATCTAATTTTAACCATTTTCATAATTATGAGGTTTATATCATTGACGATTTCTCCAAAGTTTTGTGTTTAGTCATTTTTTATTTATTTTATTTATTTATTTATTTATTGTTACAAAAGCACGAAGTCCAAAGGACTATTGTGCTGTGCTAGTATTATTTACATATATATGATTAATTATTTACACGATGGATTAGTAGTGTTTTGTAAATTATTGTACAAATAGTTCTAAACTTAACAAAGTTCTCATGAGATTGAGTATATACACAAAGACAATTTGGTAATGTTTCAAAGTATTTGCATACAATTTGATTAGTCAGAGGGCAAGTTAAAAGAAGATGCTCTGGTGATTCAACATCTAAGCGGCATTCACATGTTGGATCATTGATAACATTCAGTTTGAATAGGAAACTTAAGAAGGGTCCTTTGCCTGTTAGGAATAAAGTAGTGAATTTATTAGAAGAAATAAAATTTGGTTTAGGTCATCACATGGTTCATACTTGGTGTGTTTTGGTGAATGGTGGTTTGCACACAGTGAATGGTGAATTCACAGGGGAAATCACTTGGTGGATACTTGACTCATCTGTAGACAAGTGGTAGAGACCATCGATATCCGACAGCCACAACCTGTGATTGAATTCCACAATGGACACTTTTTTCATATTAAAAAAATTCTGCCATCAATGACTCCTGATTCTTGAAAAAGTCCAACTTCACCAGTGAGTGCAAGTAAGCAAACTGTGTTATACTTCTTTCTACATAAGGTCTCCTTCTTTCTTATCTCCACACTGGGTGAAGTAGAATGCATCTGCCTTTGTCATTAAGACTGGGAGCACTACTCCAGTGGCAGGCAGACTTAGCTCCAAAAGAAATGGCCGCCCTCTGACATGAGGGAACTCACACCATGGGCAGTCACTCTAACATGGAGTACAAACACTGCTTATCCTGTATCCCTGGATCAGGAGTCCTTACAGGGTACTATCAGGCCGGGCCAGTTGAACCCAGGTTTTTTAGTGAGCTTGTTACTGCTTCCCTACTCACTCCTTTTTTATCCGGGCTTGGGACCGGCAAAGGTGGAGTTTCTACATAAGGTAATAAGACCAAATAAATAAATATGTGCGAAGTTTTGGTAATGAAATTGTTACCATCATCAACCAGTAACAATGGTAACAATGTTGTTGCCGGAATGTTACACACTATTTATTTATTTATTTGGATCTTATATTACCTTGTTTCTATTCAATAACCCAAATTATACCTAATTATGCTTTCTACATTAGTAGACTTATGGTGTACTTACAGTAAAAAGCAGATAATACAGTTGGTTAATTTACTCTAACCTCTTCTTAATAGAAAGTCCACTTAGAGAGAACAGTTCTCCCATAGAAGATGGCCCTAGTTGATGATAAACCAGATAACTATCATTAGGTATTCAATCATTCCATATGGTTTATTGATGGTAGATTTTTAAATATAAGGATAAGATTGATAAAGTTTAGGCCTATTCTTTTGTCTCCATAGTCCACATTCAAAAGTTAACAAGATCAGAGAAGATTTCTAAACTTAAGTCTGGTCATCTACGGACAATGACCTTCCAGAATGGTTGCAGGGTTTTCCCACTATGTACTAAGTGCAATTCTCAGCCTGCAACCCCAAGACATATTATTGACTGTATTGAATCATCTATTGATGAGCTCTCTACTCTTTCCCGGCAGACACCATCAAAAGTCTCAAGCTTTACAAGCATGATACCTTAGTGTGATTGAGTGGAGATAAGAAAGAAGAAGAAGATAGAAATAGAAACCAATCTAAACCAATAAATTTGGGTCCTATTCATAGTTTCAGTTTTGTGTCCAATCACAGAAACAACGGCTACTCTCTCTTCAATGTATGGGTACTTTCAAAGATGGGTCCACCTTCATTGTGTTGAGGGGCTTACACCATTGTCTTCTCACTCATCTGCATAATTCTTTTCTCAGACAGTTCCGTTGGGTCTGAAGGTCTTCTCAGTGCTGCCCACCTCCCTTCAGTAGTTTCTCTCCCCTGTTAGACCATCCATCCAGTGCTGCCCACCTCCTTCAGTAGTTTCTCTCCCCTGTTAGACCATCCATCCAGTGCTGCCCACCTCCTTCAGTAGTTTCTCTCCCCTGTTAGACCATCCATCCAGTGCTGCCCACCTCCTTCAGTAGTTTCTCTCCCCTGTTAGACCATCCATCCAGTGCTGCCCACCTCCTTCAGTAGTTTCTCTCCCCTGTTAGACCATCCATCCAGTGCTGCCCACCTTCTTCAGTAGTTTCTCTCCCCTGTTAGACCATCCATCCAGTGCTGCCCACCTCCTTCAGTAGTTTCTCTCCCATGTTAGACCATCCATCCAGTGCTGCCCACCTCCTTCAGTAGTTTCTCTCCCCTGTTAGACCATCCATCCAGTGCTGCCCACCTCCTGCAGTAGTTTCTCTCCCCTGTTAGACCATCCATCCCGTGCTGCCCACCTCCTTCAGTAGTTTCTCTCCCCTGTTAGACCATCCATCCAGTGCTGCCCCCCCCTTCTTCATTAGTTTCTCTCCCCTGTTAGACCATCCATCCAGTACTGCCCACCTCCTCCAGTAGTTTCTCTCCCCTGTTAGACCATCCATCCAGTGCTGCCCACCTCCTTCAGTAGTTTCTCTCCCCTGTTAGACCATCCATCCAGTGCTGCCCACCTCCTTCAGTAGTTTCTCTCCCCTGTTAGACCATCCATCCAGTGCTGCCCACCTCCTTCAGTAGTTTCTCTCCCCTGTTAGACCATCCATCCAGTGCTGCCCCCCTTCTTACATTAGTTTCTCTCCCCTGTTAGACCATCCATCCAGTACTGCCCACCCTCCTCCAGTAGTTTCTCTCCCCTGTTAGACCATCCATCCCAGTGCTGCCCACCTCCTTCAATAGTTTCTCTCCCCTGTTAGACCATCCATCCAGTGCTGCCCACCTCCTTCAGTAGTTTCTCTCCCCTGTTAGACCATCCATCCCAGTGCTGCCCACCTCCTTCAGTAGTTTCTCTCCCCTGTTAGGACCATCCATCCAGTGCTGCCCACCTCCTTCAGTAGTTTCTCTCCCCTGTTAGACCATCCATCCAGTGCTGCCCCACCTCCTTCAATAGTTTCTCTCCCCTGTCAGACCATCCATCCAGTACTGCCCACCTCCTCCAGTAGTTTCTCTCCATGTCAGACCATCCATCCAGTGTTGCCCACCTCCTTCAGTAGTTTCTTTCCCCTGTTAGGACCATCCATCCAGTGCTGCCCACCTCCTTCAGTAGTTTCTCTCCCAGGTTAGACCATCCATCAGTGCTGCCCACCTCCTTCAGTAGTTTCTCTCCCCTGTTAGACCATCCATCCAGTACTGCCCCACCTCCTCCAGTAGTTTATCTCTCATGTCAGAACCATCCATCCAGTGTTGCCCACCTCCTTCAGTAGTTTTCTTTCCCCTGTTAGACCATCCATACAGTGCTGCCCACTCCTCTTTCAGTAGTTTCTCTCCCAGGTTAGACCATCCATCCAGTGCTGCCCACCTCCTTCAGTAGTTTCTCTCCATGTTAGACCATCATCCAGTGCTGCCACCTCCTTCAGTAGTTTCTCTCCCCTGTTAGACCATCCCTCCAGTGCTGCCCACCTCCTTCAGTAGTTTCTCTACCATGTTAGACCATCCATCCAGTGCTGCCCACCTCCTTCAGTAGTTTTCTTTCCCCTGTTAGACCATCCCATCCAGTGCTGCCCACCTCTTCAGTAGTTTCTCTCCCAGGTTAGACCATCCATTCAGTGCTGCCCACCTCCTTCAGTAGTTTCTCTCCCTGTTAGACCATCCATCCAGTATTGCCCACCTCCTACAGTAGTTTCTCTCCCATGTCAGACCATCCATCCAGTGTTGCCCAACCTCCTTCAGTAGTTTCTTTCCCTGTTAGACATCCATCCAGTGCTGCCCACCTCCTTCAGTAGTTTCTCTCCAGGTTAGACCATCCATTCCAGTGCTTGCCACCTCCTTCAGTAGTTTCTCTCCCATGTTAGACCATCCAACCAGTGCTGCCCACCTCCTTCAGTAGTTTCTCTTCCCATGTTAGACCATGCATCCAGTGCTGCCCACCTCCTTCAGTAGTTTCTCTCCCCTGTTAGACCATCCATCCAGTGCTGCCCACCTCCTTCAGTAGTTTTCTCTCCCCTGTTAGACCATCCATCCAGTGCTGCCCACCTCCTTCAGTAGTTTCTCCTCCCTGTTAGACCATCCATCCAGTGCTGCCCCCCTTCTTCATTAGTTTCTCTCCCATGTTAGACCATCCATCCAGTGCTGCTGCCACCTCCTTCAGTAGTTTCTCTCCCATGTTAGACCATTCCATCCAGTGCTGCCCACCTCCTTCAGTAGTTTCTCTCCCCTGTCAGACCATCCATCCAGTGCTGCCCACCTCCTTCAGTAGTTTCTCTCCCCTGTTAGACATCCATCCAGTGCTGCCCACCTCCTTCAGTAGTTTCTTTCCCTGTTAGACCATCCATCCAGTGCTACCCACCTCCTTCAGTAGTTTCTCTCCCAGGTTAGACCATCCATCCAGTGCTGCCCACCTCCTTCAGTAGTTTCTCATCCCCTGTTAGACCATCCATCCAGTACTGCCCACCTCCTCCAGTAGTTTTATCTCCCATGTCAGACCATCCATCCAGTGTTGCCCACCTCCTTCAGTAGTTTCTTTCCCCTGTTAGACCATCCATACAGTGCTGCCCACCTCTTTCAGTAGTTTCTCTCCCAGGTTAGACCATCCATCCAGTGCTGCCCACCTCCTTCAGTAGTTTCTCTCCCATGTTAGACCATCCATCCAGTGCTGCCCACCTCCTTCAGTAGTTTCTTTCCCCTGTTAGACCATCCATCCAGTGCTGCCCACCTCCTTCAGTAGTTTCTCTCCCAGGTTAGACCATCCATCCAGTGCTGCCCACCTCCTTCAGTAGTTTCTCTCCCCTGTTAGACCATCCATCCAGTACTGCCCACCTCCTCCAGTAGTTTATCTCCCATGTCAGACCATCCATCCAGTGTTGCCCACCTCCTTCAGTAGTTTCTTTCACCTGTTAGACCATCCATACAGTGCTGCCCCACCTCTTTCAGTAGTTTCTCTCCCAGGTTAGACCATCCATCCAGTGCTGCCCACCTCCTTCAGTAGTTTCTCTCCCCTGTTAGACCATCCATCAGTGCTGCCCACTTCCTTCAATAGTTTCTCTCCCCTGTCAGACCATCCATCAGTGCTGCCCACCTCCTTCAGTAGTTTCTCTCCCCTGTCAGACCATCCACCCAGTGCTGCCCACCTCCTTCAGTAGTTTCTCTCCCCTGTTAGACCATCCATCCAGTGCTGCCCACCTCCTTCAGTAGTTTCTCTCCCCTGTTAGACCATCCATCCAGTGCTGCCCACCTCCTTCAGTAGTTTCTCTCCCCTGTTAGACCATCCATCCAGTGCTGCCCACTTCCTTCAATAGTTTCTCTCCCCTGTCAGGACCATCCATCCAGTGCTGCCCACCTCCTTCAGTAGTTTCTCTCCCCTGTCAGACCATCCACCCAGTGCTGCCCACCTCCTTCAGTAGTTTCTCTCCCCTGTTAGACCATCCACCCAGTGCTGCTCATCTCCTTCAGTAGTTTCCTCTCCCTGTTAGACCATCCATCCAGGGCTGCCCACCTCCTTCAGTCAGTTTCTCTCCCCTGTTAGACCATCCATCCAGTGCTGCCCACCTCCTTCAGCAGTTTCTCTCCCCTGTTAGACATTCCATCCAGTGCTGCCACCTCCTTCAGTAGTTTCTCTCCCCTGTTAGACCATCCATCCAGTGCTGCCCACGTCTTCAGTAGTTTCTCTCCCATGTTAGACCATCCATCCATTTCTGCCCACCTCCTTCAGTAGTTTCTCTCCCCTGTTGGACCATCCATCCAGTGCTGCCCCACCTCCTTCAGTAGTTTCTCTCCCCTATTAGACCATCCATCCAGTGCTGCCCACCCTCCTTCAGTAGTTTCTCTCCCCTTTTAGACCATCCATCCAGTGCTTGCCCACCTCCTTCAGTAGTTTCTCTCCCCCTGTTAGACCATCCATCCAGTGATGCCCACCTCCTTCAGTAGTTTCTCTCCCTGTTAGACCATCCATCCAGTGCTGCCCACCTCCTTCAGGTAGTTTCTCTACCCTGTTAGACTATCAATCCAGTGCCTGCCCACTTCCTTCAATAGTTTCTCTCCCCTGTCAGACCATCCATCCAGTGCTGCCCACCTCCTTCAGTAGTTTCTCTCCCCTGTTAGACCATCCATCCAGTGCTGCCCACCTCCTTCAGTAGTTTCTCTCCCCTGTTAGACCATCCATCCAGTGCTGCCCACCTCCTTCAGTAGTTTCTCTCCCCTGTTAGACCATCCATCCAGTGCTGCCCACCTCCTTCAGTAGTTTCTCTCCCATGTTAGACATTCCATCCAGTGCTGCCCACCTCCTTCAGTAGTACCTCTCCCCTGTTAGACCATCCATCCAGTGCTGCCCACCTCCTTCAGTAGTTTCTCTCCCCTGTTAGACCATCCATCCAGTGCTGCCCACCTCCTCAGTAGTTTCTTTCCCCTGTTAGACCATCCATCCAGTGCTGCCCACCTCCTTCAGTAGTTTCTCTCCCAGGTTAGACCCATCCATCCAGTGCTGCCCACCCTCCTTCAGTAGTTTCTCTCCCCTGTTAGACCATCCATACAGTGCTGCCCGCCTCCTTCAGTAGTTTCTCTCCCAGGTTAGACCATCCATCCAGTGCTGCCCACCTCCTTCAGTAGTTTCTCTCCCCCTGTTAGACCATCCATCCAGTGCTGCCCACCTCCTTCAGTAGTTTCTTTCCCTGTTAGACCATCCATCCAGTGCTGCCACCTCCTTCTGTAGTTTCTCTCCCAGGTTAGACCATCCATCCAGTGCTGCCCACCTCCTTCAGTAGTTTCTCTCCCCTGTTAGACCATCCATCAGTGCTGCCCCGCCTCCTTCTGTAGTTTCTCTCCCAGGTTAGACCATCCATCCAGTGCTGCCCCACCTCCTTCAGTAGTTTCTCTCCCCTGTTAGACCATCCATACAGTGCTGCCCGCCTCCTTCAGTAGTTTCTCTCCCAGGTTAGACCATCCATCCAGTGCTGCCCACCTCCTTCAGTAGTTTTCTCTCCCATGTTAGACCATCCATCCAGTGCTGCCCACCTCCTTCAGTAGTTTCTCTCCATGTTAGACCATCCATCCAGTGCTGCCCACCTCCTTCAGTAGTTTCTCTCCCCTGTTAGACCATCCATCCAGTGCTGCCCACCTCCTTCAGTAGTTTCTCTTCCCCTGTTAGACCATCCATCCAGTGCTGCCACCCTCCTTCAGTAGTTTCTCTCCCCTGTTAGACCATCCATCCAGTGCTGCCCACTTCCCTTCAGTAGTTTCTCTCCCCTGTCAGACCATTCATCCTGTGCTGCCCACCTCCTTCAATAGTTTCTCTCCCTGTTAGACCCATCCACCCAGTGCTGCCCCACTCTCCTTACAGTAGTTTCTCTCCCCTGTTAAGACCATCCACCCAGTGCTGACTCACCTCCTTCAGTAGTTTCTCTCCCCTGTTAGACCATCCATCAGGGCTGGCCCACCTCCTTCAGTAGTTTCTCTCCCCTGTTAGACCATCCATCCAGGGCTGCCCACCTCCTTCAGTAGTTCTCCTCCCCTGTTAGACCATCCATCCAGGGTCTGCCCACCTCCTTCAGTAGTTCTCTCTCCCCTGTTAGACCATCCATCCAGTGCTGCCCACCTCCTTCAGTAGTTTCTCTCCCCTGTTAGACCATCCATCCAGTGCTGCCCACCTCCTTCAGTAGTTTCTCTCCCCTGTCAGACCATCCATCCAGTGCTGCCCACCTCCTTCAGTAGTTTCTCTCCCTGTTAGACTATCAATCCAGTGCTGCCCACTTCCTTCAACTAGCTTTCTCTCCCTGTCAGACCATCCATCCAGTGCTGGGCCCACCTCCTTCAGTAGTTTCTCTCCCTGTCAGACCATTCATCCAGTGCTGCCCACCTCCTTCAGTAGTTCTCTCCCCTGTTAGACCATCCACCCAGTGCTGCCACCTCCTTCATAGTTTCTCTCTCCCTGTTAGACCATCCACCCAGTGCTGCTCACCTCCTTCAGTAGTTTCTCTCCCCTGTTAGACCATCCAATCCAGTGCTGCCCACCTCCTTCAGTAGTTTCTCTCCCCTGTTAGACCATCCATCCAGTGCTGCCCACGTCCTTCAGTAGTTTCTCTCCCCGGTTAGACCATCCATCCATTTCTGCCCCACCTCCTCAGTAGTTTCTCTCCCCTGTTGGACATCCATCAGTGCTGCCCACCTCCTTCAGTAGTTTCTCTCCCCTGTTAGACCATCCATCCAGTGCCTGGCCACCTCCTTCAGTAGTTTCTCTCCCTGTTAGACCATCCATCCAGTGCTGCCCACCTCCTTCAGTAGTTTCTCTCCCCTGTTAGGACCATCCATCCAGTGCTGCCCAACCTCCTTCAGTAGTTTCTCCTCCCCTGTTAGACCATCCATCCCAGTGCTGCCCACCTCCTTCAGTAGTTCTTCTCTCCCCTGTTAGACCTTCCATCCAGTGCTGCCCACCTCCTTCAGTAGTTTCTCTCCCCTGTTAGACCATCCATCCAGTGCTGCCCACCTCCTTCAGTAGTTTCTCTCCACTGTTAGACCATCCATCCAGTGCTGCCCACCTCCTTCAGTAGTTTCTCTCCCCTGTTAGGACCATCCACCCAGTGCTGCCCACCTCCTTCAGTAGTTTCTCTCCCCTGTTAGACCATCCACCCAGTCTGCTGCTCACCTCCTTCAGTAGTTTTCTCTCCCCTGTTAGACCATCCATTCCAGTGCTGCCCACCTCCTTCAGTAGTTTCTCTCCCCTGTTAGACCATCCATCCAGTGCTGCCCACCTCCTTCAGTAGTTTCTCTCCCCTGTTAGACCATCCATCCAGTGCTGCCCACCTCCTTCAGTAGTTTCTCTCCCCTGTTAGACCATCCACCCAGTGCTGCCCACCTCCTTCAGTAGTTTCTCTCTCCCCTGTTAGACCATCCACCCAGTGCTGCTCACCTCCTTCAGTAGTTTCTCTCCCCTGTTAGACCATCCATCCAGTGCTGCCCACCTCCTTCAGTAGTTTCTCTCCCCTGTTAGACCATCCATCCAGTGCTGCCCACCTCCTTCAGTAGTTTCTCTCCCTGTTAGACTATCAATCCAGTGCTGCCCACTTCCTTCAATAGTTTCTCTCCCCTGTCAGACCATCCATCCAGTGCTGGCCACCTCCTTCAGTAGTTCTCTCTCCCTGTTAGACCATCCATCCAGTGCTGCCCACCTCCTTCAGTAGTTTCTCTCCCCTGTTAGACCATCCATCCAGTGCTGCCCATCTTCTTCAGTAGTTTGTCTCCCCTGTTAGACCATCCATCCAGTGCTTCCCACCTCCTTCAGTAGTTTCTCCTCCCCTGTTAGACCATCCATCCAGTGCAGCCCACCTCCTTCAGTAGTTTCTCTCCCTTGTTGGGACATCCATCCAGTGCTGCCCACATCCTTCAGTAGTTTCTCTCCCCTGTTAGACCATCCATCCAGTGCTGCCACACCTCCTTCAGTAGTTACTCTCCCCTGTTTAGACCATCCATCCAGTGCTGCCCACCTCCTTCAGTAGTTTCTCTCCCCTGTTAGACCATCCATCCAGTGCTGCCACACCTCCTTCAGTAGTTTCTCTCTCCCCTGTCAGACCATCCATCCAGTGCTTGCCCACCTCCTTCAGTAGTTTCTCTCCCCCGTTAGACCATCCATCCAGTGCTGCCACCCCTTCAGTAGTTTGTCTCCCCTGTTTGACTATCCATCCAGTGCTTCTGCCCACCTCCTTCAGTAGTTTCTCTCTCCCTGTTAGACCATCCATCCAGTGCTGCCCACTTCCTACAGTAGTTTCTCTCCCCTGTTAGACCATCCCATCCAGTGCTGCCCACCCCTTCAGTAGTTTCTCTCCCTGTTAGACCATCCATCCAGTGCTGCCCACCTCCTTCAGTAGTTTCCTCCCCTGTTAGACCATCCACCAGTGCTGCCCACCTCCTTCAGTAGTTTCTCTCCCCTGTTAGACCATCCATCCAGTGCTGCCACCTCCTTCAGTAGTTTCTCTCCCATGTTAGACCATCCATCCAGTGCTGCCCACCTCCTTCAGTAGTTTCTCTCCCTGTTAGACCATCCATCCAGGCTGCCCACCTCCTTCAGTAGTTTCTCTCCCCTGTTAGACCATCCATCCAGTGCTGCCCACCTCCTTCAGTAGTTTCTCTCCCTGTTAGACCATCCATCCAGTGCTGCCCACCTCCTTCAGTAGTTTCTCTCTCCCGTCAGACCATCCATCCAGTGCTGCCCACCTCCTTCAGTAGTTTCTCTCCCCTGTTAGACCATCCATCCAGTGCTGCCCACTTCCTTCAGTAGTTTCTCTCCCATCAGACCATCCATCCAGTGCTGCCCACCTCCTTCAGTAGTTTCTCTCCCATGTTGACCATCCATCCAGTGCTGCCCACCTCCTTCAGTAGTTTCTCTCCCCTGTTAGACCATCCATCCAGTGCTGCACCTCCTTCAGTAGTTTCTCTCCTGTTAGACCATCCATCCAGTGCTGCCCACCTCCTCAGTAGTTTCTCTCCCCTGTTAACCATCCATCCAGTGCTGCCCACACCTTCAGTAGTTTCTCTCCCTGTTGACCATCCATCCAGTGCTGCCCTCCTCCTTCAGTAGTTTCTCTCCCGTTGGACCATCCATCCAGTGCTGCCCACCTCCTTCAGTAGTTTCTCTCCCTGTTAGACCATCCATCCAGTGCTGCCACCTCCTTCAGTAGTTTCTCTCCCCTGTTAGACCATCCATCCAGTGCTGCCCACCTCCTTCAGTAGTTTCTCTCCCCTGTTAGACCATCCATCCAGTGCTGCCCACCTCCTTCAGTAGTTTCTCTCCCCTGTTAGACCATCCATCCAGTGCTGCCCACCTCCTTCAGTAGTTTCTCTCCCCTGTTAGACTATCAATCCAGTGCTGCCCACCTCCTTCAGTAGTTTCTCTCCCCTGTTAGACTATCAATCCAGTGCTGCCCACTTCCTTCAGTAGTTTCTCTCCCCTGTCAGACCATCCATCCAGTGCTGCCCACCTCCTTCAGTAGTTTCTCTCCCCTGTCAGACCATTCATCCAGTGCTGCCCACCCTCCTTCAGTAGTTTGTCTCCCCTGTTAGACCATCCACCCAGTGCTGCCCATCTTCTTCAGTAGTTTGTCTTCCCTTTTAGACCACCCACCCAGTGCTGCCCATCTTCATCAGTAGTTTTGTCTCCCCTGTTAGACCATCCATCCAGTGCTTCCCACCTCCTTCAGTAGTTTCTCTCCCCTGTTAGACCATCCATCCAGTGCTGCCCACCTCCTTCAGTAGTTTCTCTCCCTTGTTGGACCATCCATCCAGTGCTGCCCACATCCTTCAGTAGTTTCTCTCCCCTGTTAGACCATCCATCAGTGCTGCCCCACCTCCTTCAGTAGTTACTCTCCCCTGTTAGACCATCCATCCAGTGCTGCCCACCTCCTTCAGTAGTTTCTCTCCCCTGTTAGACCATCCATCCAGTGCTGCCCACCTCCTCAGTAGTTTCTCTCCCCTGTCAGACCATCCATCCAGTGCTGCCCACCTCCTTCAGTAGTTTCTCTCCCCCGTTAGACCATCCATCCAGTGCTGCCCACCTCCTTCAGTAGTTTCTCTCCCCTGTTAGACCATCCATCCAGTGCTGCCCACTTCCTACAGTAATTTCTCTCCCATGTTAGACCATCCATCCAGTGCTGCCCACCTCCTTCAGTAGTTTCTCTCCCCTGTTAGACCATCCATCCAAGTGCTGCCCACCTCCTTCAGTAGTTTCTCTCCCTGTTAGACCATCCATCCAGTGCTGCCCACCTCCTTCAGTAGTTTCTCTCCCCTTTTAGACCATCCATCCAGTGCTGCCCACCTCCTTCAGTAGTTTCTCTCCCCTGTCAGACCATCCATCCAGTGCTGCCCACCTCCTACAGTAATTTCTCTCCATGTTAGACCATCCATCCAGTGCTGCCCACTTCCTACAGTAATTTCTCTCCCATGTTAGACCATCCATCCAGTGCTGCCCACTTCCTACAGTAGTTTCTCTCCCCTGTTAGACCATCCATCCAGTGCTGCCCACCTCCTTCAGTAGTTTCTCTCCCTGTTAGACCATCCATCCAGTGCTGCCCACCTCCTTCAGTAGTTTCTCTCCCATGTTAGACCATCCATCCAGTACTGCCCACCTCCTTCAGTAGTTTCTCTCCCATGTTAGACCATCCCTCTCACCTACTCACCCTAATTTGCATATCCATTATACCTAATAAGGTACATACAATGTTTATGAACCATAACTGTCGACATATAAACATTCAAACATGGGTAGAGATATCCAGTCAAAAAATGATCTGATAATGGGAATAAAGTGGAAATATTCAGGTATAATTTTTTTATTTCTTTATTTTATTATCCCAAATGTGATTACCCCAGTTAAGGTTGATGACTTTCCAGAATGGTTGCAAGGTTTTCCCACTATGTACTAAGTGTCAACCTGCAACCTCAAAACATATTATTGACTGTATTGATTCATCCATTGATGAGTTCTACTTATCCCCAGCAGACACCATAAAAACTCTCAAGCTTTACAAGCTTGATACCCTGATATGATTGAGTGGAGATAAGAAAGAAGAAGAGGTTGATTATCTGTACAAAGGGTTGTGGTAAATCAAAGATGTAAAAGCTTCTGATATTATAAAAAAAGCCAAAATGTAGAATGAAAGCATTGAATAAATGAAGATATTTGTCCAGCTCATTGACATCTATTAAACATAGGTGGTCAACCCAGGTTTTCCAACCTCAACACCTCAGCAGTGGTCTCATTTGACCCTGAAACCTTTGACATTTCAATAGCTACATTTGGGCTGGTTGCTTCACACTCCCAATGTGGAAGATTATTGCTGCTACCACAATGCTACCACTAAACACAATATAATAAGACAAATAAATAATTAGTGTGTGATGTTTCAGTAACAGCATTGTTACCATCTTCAGACATAAGTGCTGAATGAGAAAAAAAAAATCACAGCATCAATTATATTAATACAATTTGATTATATCTAATATCCAGTACTTTTGTCTGAAGATGGTAACAACACTGTTACCGAAACGTCACACACTCTTTATTTATTGTTTGCTTATTTATTTATTTTTTTATTTATGTGTTGTGTTTATAATCTATAATCCAAATTGTGCTTTATTAATAGTACACTCTTATTTTTTTATGTCTTGAATATTTTAGCCTTTTAGGAATAAATATAAAATACAATGAGAGTTAATAAATCAATGAGGCTCATTGTTCAGAAGGTTGTGCTACATCTAAGGTACATTTCAGATGGTAACAGATGGGGAAATGATTTATAAAAATGGATATATCAGTGAACCCAGACTGGCAGCTAGATTGAAGGCAGAAAGAAATGGAGGAAGAGATTGAGGCGGAGAGTAAAAAGGAGAGTGATTTTGTATAGGAATAAGGAAGTCAGATGAGAAGAGAAAATGCCGTTGTGGTTCTAAAATAGCCGACCTCCATTTTGGAAATGGTCTTTCTCACCAATGAACGTCCATCCAGACCTAACTGTGTTTTTAAAGCAGGAAACAAGTTTTTTTTGGGGGTTTCCTTCAAAGTGGATGAGAAGTGGCTCATATCTAACAGATAATTCTTAAGATCAATAGAAAAAACCCTGTTAAATTCATAAATAAGTTAAAACAAAGCACATCTAGGGCTACGTATCTTTTATTTCATAATTACAACACAAGTTTTCGGGCTCATTGGCCCCTCTACAGGAATTAATAAACGACCAACCATCTAATCTGAGATTACATTTTATATATGTAGCTATTATTTTGCATATTGGCCTGATATTGAATATTGCATATTGCATAATTGCATATTGAATAATTAACATATTTATATTTATATATAGGTTGCACAATTTGGGAAATATTAATTAATATATGGTTATAGGAATTATTTTTTATGAATATTACATGAATTTATGAATTTTATATGAATATTTGTGAAAAAAAGAGTACAAATGTGATATTGTACTGAGATAAGATCCATAAATTATGAAAAAGGTATCTTCTTATCGTACAACTGAAAGTTGCTGATGGCTTGCGCCATCTATCGGAATAAATATAAACTATTCTCGTTGATTTTTTAATTAATCCTGAATTAAAAATCCAACAATAATTAAAAATTAACGAGAATAGTTTATATTTATTCCGATAGATGGCTCAAGCCATCAGCAACTTTCAGTTGCACGATAAGGAGATGCCTTTTTCATAAGATAATTCTTTGTCAATAAATTGTGAAATTGTACTGGGATAAGGTGGAAAAATTAAGAAAAAGACATCTCCTTATCGTGCAACTGAAAGTTGATGATGGCTTGCGTCATATGTCAGAATAAATACAGTAGAACTACCTCCCTGTAAAGGACACCTAATTGCAGAGCCAAAGTGTCTTTTAGGGAGAGTTGTCCTCTTACTGGAGAGTTGCTACAGTAGAACTGCCTCTCTGTAAAGGACAACACCTAATTGCAGAGCCAAAGTGTCCTTTAGGGAGAGGTGTCCTCTTACTGGAAAGTTGCTACAGTAGAACTACCTCTCTGTAAAAGACAACACCTAATTGCAGAGCCAAAGTGTCCTATAGGGAGTGGTGTCCTCTTACTGGAGAATTGGTACAGTAGAACAACCTATCTGTAAAGGACAACACCTAATTGCAGAGCCAAAGTGTCCTTTAGGGAGATCGGAGAGTTGTTAAATTGTAAAAATGGTAATTTTGCAAATGAAAACTGTCCTTTGTGGAGAGGTCTCCACTAGTGGGGTGTCCGCTAAAGAGAGGTTCTACTGTATCAACTATTTGTTGATTTTCAATTATTCCAGTAGAAGGGCGTCTTGCTTGAAAACTTTTACTAACATCTTCTTGTATAAAACTCTTGTCCCCGACTTGTGTGTTTCCTTCTAACATGGATGGGAGATTCTTGGAGCACATTCATAACAAGCACAAAATCATTTTTTTTTTTGCTTATCCTTAGTACACGTGGTACAGGCCATGATAATCATGGTGGGTAGTTAGCGACTGCTTTTTACTGTAAGCGCACCACATGTCTACACATGTGAAAAGCAGTTCGACTTTGCACTTACAAATGTGCCAGAGCCCCCGTTTGGTTACTTGCACTCGCTGGTGGGGTTGAACTTTTGCAAGAATAGGGGGCCATTGGAGCATTTTTTTTTAATCAGAAAAAAAGGGGTCCAATGCGGGAATCGAACCCGGGTCGTAGTGGTCGAAAACCAAACGGTTTAACCAGTCTTCCACCGACCCCTGCGAAGACCTTTCGTCTTAAGATTTCGTACTTTTTATGAATAGGGAGATTTAATTGTTGTCTGGGGGGTCGGTGGAAAACTGGTTAAACCGTTTGGTTTTTCGACCACTACAACCCGGGTTCGATTCCCGCATTTGACCCCTTTTTTTCTGATTTAAAAAAAAAATGTTCCAATAGCCCCAGATTCTTGCAAAAGTCCAACCCCACCAGCGAGTGCAAGTAACCAAACGGATACTCTGGCACATTTGTAAGTGCAAAGTCGAACTGCTTTTCACATGTGTAGACATGTGGTGTGCTTACAGTAAAAGCAGTCGCTAACTACCCACCATGATTATCATGGCCTGTACCACATGTACTAGGGATAATTAAAATTGTTGTCTTATTGCAGTATTTTGTCAAATTCTGGAATAATCAACGACTAGTTGGTATTTATTCCAACAGATGAGGAAAGGTATCGGCAATTTAGTTGCATGATTAGGAGAAATGCCTTTAAAAAAAAAAAAGAATTTATCCACTTGATCACCAGTACAATTTTTTACTATTTTTTCACCTTTTCTATTGTTTTTTTTTTTTTTTAGCCTTGAATCCAAGTTATAAGTCTTTTTGTTCCATCTAGCAGAGTGAAGGCTGCCAGTTTCTAAGGAACAACAGGATGTTGCAGGAAGTTTAAAATTAAATTAAGTTGATAAGGCACAATTTAAGGCACAACATGCTGTGGTAAAATTTCTCATTCAGTACTTTTGTCTGAAGATGGTAACAACGCTGTTACCAAAACATCACACCACTATTTATTTATTTGGATTTGGTCTTATTACCTTATTTTATTAAATTAAGTTGTTATGCCAAACATTTAAAACTTTTAATGCCTTGTGATTCGAGCCTTTTTTGTAGTAGTAAAAATTATTTAATGTTTCTTTAGAGCTTTCCTCATTGTTAATTTGCACTGCATATTTGCATACCATCTTATGGATTGTAAACTTTTGCAATAGATTTTACTCCTCCCCATATTCTGGGTTGTATATTTTCTATAGATATCGATAAAGCACAATTTGGATTATAGATTATAAACACAAGGTAATAAGACCAAATACAAATATATAAATAGTGTGTGACGTTTCGGTAACAGCGTTGTCACCGAAACGTCACACACTATTTATTTATTTGTATTTGGTCCTATTACCTTGTGTTCCATAGAAATCATCCATCCTCAAATACTTTATAAACATGGTTAAAAAAGAATCAGCACAAATATTCTAATGTAAATGTTAAGTGGACGGTGTTGCTCCCAGGTCTTGAGTAGCCTCTCTCTCTGTCCCTCAAGATCCTCAACATCAGGTAACATCACTTTATTGGCATCTCTTTGTCCTCATTCAGCTGACCCATCTATTAAACACTATCATGATAAGGCACAATTTGGATTATAGATTATAAACACAAGGTAATAAGACCAAATCTAATGATAAGGTACAATTTGGATTATAGATTATAAACACAAGGTAATAAGACCAAATCTAATGATAAGGTACAATTTGGATTATAGATTATAAACACAAGGTAATAAGACCAAATCTAATGATAAGGTACAATTTGGATTATAGATTATAAACACAAGGTAATAAGACCAAATCTAATGATAAGGCACAATTTGGATTATAGATTATAAACACAAGGTAATAAGACCAAATCTAATGATAAGGTACAATTTGGATTATAGATTATAAACACAAGGTAATAAGACCAAATCTAATGATAAGGTACAATTTGGATTATAGATTATAAACACAAGGTAATAAGACCAAATCTAATGATAAGCACAATTTGGATTATAGATTATAAACACAAGGTAATAAGACCAAATCTAATGATAAGGTACAATTTGGATAATAGATTATAAACACAAGGTAATAAGACCAAATCTAATGATAAGGCACAATTTGGATTATAGATTATAAACACAAGGTAATAAGACCAAATCTAATGATAAGGCACAATTTGGATTATAGATTATAAACACAAGGTAATAAGACCAAATCTAATGATAAGGCACAATTTGGAATTATAGATTATAAACACAAGGTAATAAGACCAAATCTAATGATAAGGTACAATTTGGATTATAGATTATAAACACAAGGTAATAAGACCAAATCTAATGATAAGGCACAATTTGGAATTATAGATTATAAACACAAGGTTATAAAACCAAATCTAATGATAAGGCACAATTTGGATTATAGATTATAAACACAAGGTAATAAGACCAAATCTAATGATAAGGTACAATTTGGATTATCTATATATATAAAAATGAATGTTTGTATGTTTGTATGTTTGTTTGTCTTTGTCTTTGTTTGTATGACTCCTATACAAATTCGCAGTAGATCACTAATTCAAACCAAAATTTCCATACATAGGTAAAAAATAACGAGGATGACGATAGGCTATTTTAAAATATATATAAATCATTTATTAAAATTATATATTCAAATTATTCAACTTAGCTCACGAGCAGCGCCCTCTAAAACACTCAGGCGGGCGATGGCGGCGCGCGACGATTGGCTGCCGGCGCAGCACGTGACTTCCCTTCCCCCTCCCGGCTGACGGCCGGAGCAGCGCCCTCTAGAACGCGTGACGATTTTGACGGCGCGGGGCGCTCCCAGTTGGACAGTTGCGCGGGGGCAGAGTGACCTCGCGGGTGCCCTCCGGGAACTACGTCCATCTTCCATATGTAATATACATTTAATCGTGTAAACCCGGGCGTTGCCCGGGTCATTCGTCTACAAATTCTCAGTAGTTCACTAATTCAAACCAAAATTTCCATACATAGGTAAAAGAATACTGGGAAGACGATAGGCTATTTTAAAACTTTTGCTTTTTAAAAATTTTGCTGTTTCATGTTTGATTATCCGATACAAAATTATATCGGGAAAAATTCCAAAAAACAGAGACCACGGGTGAAACAGGGTACATTTGATAGGGTAAAACCCGGGCGTTGCCTGGGTCATTCGGCTAGTAGATTATAAACACAAGGTAATAAGACCAAATCTAATGATAAGGTACAATTTGGATTATAGATTATAAACACAAGGTAATAAGACCAAATCTAATGATAAGGCACAATTTGGATTATAGATTATAAACACAAGGTAATAAGACCAAATCTAATGATAAGGCACAATTTGGATTATAGATTATAAACACAAGGTAATAAGACCAAATCTAATGATAAGGCACAATTTGGATTATAGATTATAAACACAAGGTAATAAGACCAAATCTAATGATAAGGCACAATTTGGATTATAGATTATAAACACAAGGTAATAAGACCAAATCTAATGATAAGGCACAATTTGGATTATAGATTATAAACACAAGGTAATAAGACCAAATCCTAATAAATAAATAGTGTGTGACGTCTCGGTAACAGGGTTGTTACCGAAATGTCACACACTATTTTTTTTTAGTTAGATGTCTCTTTTTATTACAAAAAAAAAAAAAACATCTTTTTGCCTGAAATTGTTTAACTTTTCTATCTTCAATTCTGTATGCTTGTTCATGCCCATTCTCAACCGATTGATTCAATCTCATATTTCTTCTTGACTCCTCTTCTCTTAGTCACACACTATTTATTTATTTGAATTACCTTGTGTTTATAAACTCTATCATATTTAAATGGGACAGATTCAACCTTCTTTCTTATCTCTACTCAATCACATTAGGGTAGCAAGCTTGTAGAGTTTGAGACTTTTGATTGACAACCATCATGACTGGGTGAAGTAGAGAGCATCTGCCTTTGTCATTAAGACTGGGAGCACTACTCAGTGGCAGGCCGACTTAGCTCCAAAAGAAATGGCCGCCTCTGACTTGAGGAACAGATGTTATGTGCAGCTGCTCCTAACATGGAGTACAAACACTGCTCATCCTGTATTCCTGGATCAGGAGCCCTTACAGTGTACTATCAGCCAGGCCAGCTGAGCCCAGGTTTTTTAGTGAGCTTGTTACTGCTCCCCCTCCTCCTTTTTCATCCGGGCTTGGGACCGGCAGAGTTAGAGATTGAACCTTCATATCTCTCAACGATTCTGATGAGTGATCTGTGCCCCCTACCTCTGGGAGAGGGCAGGAGTATCTGTAGACTTGATCTGATATGTCTATCTTATCTAGGTACCCATCTAGATGTGATATCAGACCACCCCTGGCCATGTTGGTGTCAACAGCCCCTGTGTGGTGTCCTAGGATGCCCAATGCCAAGATGAAGCAGTCCCCTCCTGCGGCAGCTCACCCCAGTGAGGGCAAGGTCCTCAACCTCATCCATCCCTCCAAGATCAAGAAAGAGCCTGTCTCCCCCCAGAAGCCAACTGTTTCCTTCCCCTCCCCCAGCAAGCCTTCCTCTGCCTCAGCCCTACAAAGCTGACCAACGGCATTTCTTTTCATCTTTCCTCCAAGTCAACCAATCTTCCCCCGTCATCTTCAAAGAATTCTCAAGGAACTCTCTCCAATGGTTCCTTGCCATCTTCTCAGCCTACAGATTCCTTCGGCACCCAGGACTTCCACGAGGATGTCAAACCCAAGCTGTCCAGGCTGGCCAGCCTCAATGCCATTGCCAAGGTCCATGTGTTGATGGAGAGGACAAGCAGGCCCAAGGCGAGCCGCGCCCCGCTCAACAATGCCAACGTGGAGGTGGTGGACGTGAAGCCCAACGTGGAGCTACTCAGGTCCCAAATGAACGAAGCAAAGACACAATCAGAGGGAAAGACCAAGTCTCCTCACCTACCCAAGAAGGTGATTCCCAAGAACAACAACCTGAAGATCAAGAACAATCTGCGGTCTCCAGTCACCAAGACTGTCAACCTGGTTAAAAAAGTGGACAAAAAGACTCCTCCTTCTGCCACTTCAAGCCCTCCCAAGAAACTCACCCAGCGGGTAGCGAACAAGCTCAGCAAGTTGCCCAAGTTGATCCAGATAAAGAAAGAGAAAGATCCAATTCCATCGACCAGTGGGACCACCAAATCAAAGCCTTCGCCTGCTAAGGTCTCAGCTACAAAAGCCACTGAGGCCAAGGAGAAGAAGAAGAAGCTAACCAGTCTGCCAGTGAAGAAGGTCAAGCCAGCAGCCGGCCTGCTGGAGACGGCCACCAAGAGGATGGCCAGCATCAATGCCAAGGCCATTCTTGCCCTCAACTCCCACAAGGACACCGCCTCAAAGACCAAGAAGAAGATCCTGAAGCAGATCACCAGCAGGGCCAAACTGAAGCAGAAGAAAGCTGCCGCCACCCTGGCAACGACCAAAGCCACCCCAGTCAAGAAGCGCAAGCTCTCCACCCAGAGCACGTCTGCTCCCCCTGCCAAGAAGCAGAATAAAGAAGTCCCTGCCAGTTCCCCTGTGGCCAAGTCTAAGAAGAGGCCCTACCGCCGGAAGTCAGTTCAGACGGCAGCCCAGACTACCACAGCTGTAGCCACCAAGTCTAGTCCTCCGTACTGCTACCCCCCACTTCCAGTCCCCCGTCCACTACTCCACCTCCCCCATCATCTTCCATGGCTACGACTACAACACCTCGCCATCCACCATCATGGACAACTACCCCCCTGCCCCCCCCTCCCCCAGCTCTGGGCATGGTGGAACAAGTGGGCCTCAGCACCTTCGGCTCATGCTGCCGAGGTAAGCTACCTTCCCTTGTAACCATTTGTAATACAAACCTATAACCCTGATCTATATACACCCATACCTCGCTTTGCATCGGGGTTACGTTCCAAAAAAACATGACGCAAATTGAAAATAAAATTTTGATGGCAAGGCGCAATCAAAAACAAAGGTGTTGCCATATTTTAGGAAAAAAAATTAAAAAAAATTGAAGACTCGAATCCAAAACAACGCAACTTCGAAAATCTAACGACGCACAGTGAAAATCAGTAAAAATTAAGCAGCGACGCAACTTCGAAAAAAATGCAAAACGAAACGACGCAAAGCGAGGTATTGGTGTATAACAAATGAAGACATCAAGATGTGAATGTTTCTTTTCACAAATAAATTAAACTTCTACTTTCCTTACTTTTTTTCCACTATTTTTTCATCGCAGTAAGGACAGTAGAATTAATGTCTTCATTTGTTACATTTGTATTATAGATTGGATTATAGATTAGAAACACAAGGTAATAAGACCAAATAGTCTGTAGTGTTTTGGTAAAAGTGTTATCATCATTAGACAAAAGTACTGAATTCTTTACTACATTCAGTACTTTTGTCTGATGCTGGTAACAACGCTGTTACCGAAATATCCTGCTCCTTCAATGCCTTCCTCTACTGAGCCACATGGTCTCTCCATACTTCCTCCGCCATCCTTTTCATCTCCTCATCACAAACTATTTATTCATTTGGATTTGGTCTTATTACCTTGTGTTACCCCATTTGAAATGTCAATTATTCAGAAATAAAATGTCTTCCTCACACATGGTGTGACCCCATGTTGCAGGATGCCCGGGGTCAGACCCACTCCTCCACCCCATCCACGTGCTGTCCTCCCACAGCTGCCACCATTGCTCTCCCTGCAGCGCCTGCCATCACTGCCCCGCTGCCACGGCCTTTCATCCCAAGGTGGAGTCAGAGCAGTGGCAGTCCTCCCTCACCTCACAGGAGCTCAACCAGATGGTGAAGAAGTACCAGAAGAACCTGCTGCCCAACCTGAACAAGAAGGTAGCCAGCAACAAGCCAGAGGAGGTGAAGGGCAAGAAGGACCTGAGGGTCCGAGCGAAGGCCCAGGAGGACGAGGCCCAGGTGTCCTCCTCCACAGATGTGCAGCAGGCCGTTGACAGTCTACCTCCACAAGTCAAGAAAGCTGCCACCTCAGCTTCCTCCAAGTTCCACGGCTGGAGCTGGCTAGGAGAGCCGTATGAGAAACTGGTGTACAAGTCTGTAAGTCCCCTCTTTCATCCTACCTATCTCTCTCATACAAGTCAAACCATGAACTACACCAGGGTTATATCCATATTCTCAGGTAGACACTTTCTGTCACTCTAGCTACCCTGGTAGAGCTTTGAATTTTTAAAAAATTATTATTCCTAGTACACATGGTACAGGCCATGATAATCATGGTGGGTAGTTAGCAACTGCTTTTACTGTAAGTGCACCACATGTCTACATGTGAAAAGCAGTTCGACTATTGCACTTACAAATGTGCCAGAGCCCTGTTTGTTTACTTGCACTTGCTGGTGGGGTTGGACTTTTGCAAGAATTGGAGGCCATTGGAGCATTTTTTTAAAATAAAAAAGTGTCCAATGCAGGATTTGATCCTGGGTCGTAGCGGTTGTAAACCAATGGTTTAGACCATCCTTCACCGACCCCCTGACTTACCATTCTAATGTGAAGGAACCATCTGTGCAGAATGACGAGACGGCCACTCTGAAGCTCTGCTACCCGGCCATCCACCACATCGAGGGTGACACCATCAGAGAGCGGGACTCAGTGCTGCTACGATCAGCTAAAGGCCGCGTGGAACAGCCCTACGTGGCCAAGATCACGGCTTTCTGGGAGAATGAGGAGGGTATGGGATTTGTTCTCACCCCCCCTTCCCTGATTTTAAGGATTTGTTAAAAGAAAATAAGACCTAATCCAAATAATTTATTAGTGTGTGATGTTTCGGCAACAACATTGTCACCATCATCAGACAAAAGAATAAATTTATAATGGTGACAATGTTGTTGCCGAAACGTCACACACTAATAAATTATTTGGATTAGGTCTTATTTTATTATAATCTATACTCCAAATTGTGCTTTATCTTGTAAGGATTTGTGTTCTTGGGCTGGTTGAAACTCTGGTTGGGTCATTTTTGTTTTGGTATCCACAGTACTGCTGTTCCTGAGAATGGATAGCGCATTTAAAAGATCTCATGGAATGAAGTGTAGGGGGTGCAGCTTCTGTTGATCATGGCACCATGATCCAGGCACACTTTGGTCTGACTTTGCCTGTAATTTGAGGCTGTTCCTAACATGGAAGTAGACACCTTTGCTGCCGACTCTAACATGAGTACAGATTTCGGCTATAATTTTGGTTTGCATTAGATGCACTAAACAGGACTTTTGGGGAGAGTCCACTGCATAGCATCAAACAGCTTGAAGAGCATGAACTCATGGAATTGGTGTAATCTTTACACAAGGGGAGAGGAAACAACAACAAGATCTTTTGAACAAAACACATGCGGGATAATTTTCAAATGTCGTTTTACAATCATAAGCCGCATTATATTGTATTATAAACAAGATCTTGTTGCGAGATGATCCAGCTCAGATGTATCACTCAGTTTTGTTCTGTAAGTTTATTTATATAATGTTTTTTATATAATGTTTGTTATCTACCTGGCATTGATAAGGCACAACACAGGCTTTTTTTTTGGAATGGCGCCCTCCTATTGGTTGGCTACGGTCACGCCACCTTTGCCCCCCCCCCCATCATGCCTCCCCCACTCGCTCTTTCGATTTTGTAACTATTGGTTTGGAGCGGGTCACTCTTTAAATAAATGCATATATTAGTTAATAACTAAATGGAATCCTCTCTTTCCTTTTCCCAGTATGAGATGCCTACGGAAGCCAACAGTACATAGACAGATAAAGCACATAGGCTATAGTTATTAACTAATATATGCATTTATTAAAGGCGCCAAATTTATAATTGTAACAAATAGTATTTGAATAAAACATTCAATCAGGTAAAACACGGCGTTGCCCGGGTCATTCGGCTAGTAGATTATAAACACAAGGTAATAAGACCAAATCCAAATAAATAGTGTGTGACATTTCAGTAACACCTTTGTTGTTACCATCTTCAGACAAAAGTACTTGCAAAAGTAACATTCAGTACTTTTGTCTGAAGATGGTAACAATGCTGTTACCGAAATGTCACACACTATTTATTTATTTATTTGGATTTGGTCTTATTACCTTGTGTTTATAATCTATAATCCAAATTGTGCCTTATGAATTCCAAAATGAATATCATTCAGTACTTTTGTCTGAAGATGGTAACAAAGCTGTTACCGAAACGTCACACAATATTTATTTATTTGGATTTGGTCTTATTACCTTGTGTTTACTTTGGAATTCATTTTCTTCAGTTCTCATAAGAAGAATAACTTCTTAGGTCCATTGAAGTCAATCAAAAAAGACAGTGCTCGAGGAGCATAAACTCATGGAATTCGTGTTTTACTTTACACAAGGGGATAAGAAACAACAAGAAAAAAGCCAGTGCCTTATAAGTGTTTGAAGTTAGAAAGAAACTCAGATTTCCAGGGTATTTACTTATGTACATTACTGCTGACCCAGGGGACATGATGATGAGCCTACTATGGTACTACCGCCCGGAACACTCGGACCGTAGTCGCCACATGGAGGACGAGATATTTGCTTCCAAACACAAGGACATCAACGGCGTCGGCTGTATCGATGATAAATGCTACGTGCTCACCTTCTTTGAGTATTGCCGGTGAGTAAATCCTCTCTCTCTAGTTTGTTGAAACTGTTCCTCCCGGTGATAACACATTATACACAGGGGACCACATATATATATTGTAGCAAAATATTTATTATTTTATGCACAGAATATTATATTTAATATCTTGCTACTCTGCAAACTTCCCTTATCTATATCTATATATATATATAAATGAATGTCTCTCTGTGTGTGTACTCTATAGATTCAAAAACCATACATCCAATCGCCGTGAAATTTTGGGATATTATTAGGTACATCCCCGGAAAGGTTTTCGAAAAATAATTTCTTGAATATCTTGAATATCCTTAGAGTTATTTGCAGATTTGTAGCTTTAACTCGCAAGCAGCGCCACCTTGCGACGGAGATAGGCTTAGGTCTGCCCCACCCCCTGTCGAGAGAATGTAATCGTCCGGCCGCCGGCCGGATGGACAGTCCAAGTACCCACCGACCAATCAGAGGGGTCAAGATGTCCTGGCGTGCAGGGGCAGAGTTGGTGACACAGCTGTGCCAAGTAGACAAGAAAAAAGCCTCGCGGGGGCTTGCCCAAGATGACCTCCGGGAACTTCGTCCATCTTCCATAAACGACCATGATTTTATTCAACTTATCAAGTATTTTTCAAGGGACCGGGAAAAAATGTTCACTAGATAAAACGATGATTTTGTAATGTAGAAAATTAGGAAAGACAAAATTCAGGATGACACGGCACACAGGGACCAGGAAAAAATGATCACTTTATCGAGAGATTCAAATTTACGAGTTTCAGACTATCAAAATATATCTTTTTTTTTTTTTTTTTCTAAGTTTATAGAGAATTGTTTTAACAAATGTTCGTTAGACAAACCTTTACTCGGGTAAAACCCGGGCGAAGCCGGGTACATCCGCTAGTATATATATAAAATTGAATGTCTGTCTGTATGTTTGTACTCTATAGATTCAAAAACCATACATCCAATCGCCGTGAAATGTTGGGATATTATTAGGTATATTCCCGGGAAGGTTTTTGAAAAATAATTTCTTGAATATCCTTAGAGTTATTTACAGATTTGTAGATTTAACTCGCAAGCAGAGCCCCCTTGCGACGGAGATAGGCTTAGGCAGGAAGTCTGCTCCACACCTGATGATGACCTTGGGTCTTTCAGGGCTAATATATTAAGTAAAACTAATTCAAATATTAGTGCTTTTTAATGGCTATCTCCTTGAGGTTACCGATTTAAAAGTTCACCATCAATCATCAAATATCATTCATTTCTTGATGATATTTAATAATTACAAAATTGTTGTTCACTTGAAATTCGTTTGCAATATTGTTTAATATCACAAATGAAGAAGCATGTTTTATTCAAATGACTTATATGTAGGGATAATTTCATTATTAATTTTCATTTTGATGTATTGTATACATTTTATCATTAATAAATTATGTTTGAGGTATCAAAACTGCCTTTTTGTACAAGCACAGCAACGTGTGAACGGGTACAGCTTATCTTTATAAAAAAGTTTAAGTAGAGAGTGGATGTATGCTCTCGAAAAATAATTTTTATCAAGTACTGGTTAGGTAAACTTTCACTAGGGTAAAACCCGGGCGAAGCCGGGTACATCCGCTAGTAAATTATAAATTTCAGTTTATGCATGTACCTTGAATAAATTGCTGTCATCCTGAAGTTTGTCTTTCCTAATTTTCTACATTACAATATATTTATGTAATATGCGGGACTTTCGGGTGGTGGTTGATTGAGTGGTTTGATTGGATTGATTGATGGATTGTTGTGGGCGCAGTCGTGTTTGCTGAGATAGTAAGGTATTCACACAGGGGAAAAATAACGAGGACACAGGGTTGGATTGAAATAGGCCAGCGATCAAGGGAGAAAGGGGTGACTATGGGGTTCTTGACTAAGGCTAGGCTGTCACATAGTGAACATTGGACTTATCTGCGTGATGAGGAAGATGGTGGCTAGATCCTGGCTCTGACAGGTCCTGCTGTTGTCCAGGTCCCAACTTGCGATGGTGCCGAGCTTCTAACTAACTAAACTGAGTCCGAGATTTAACATGTAAACTATTCAATGTTCTCATTGGCTGAATTTCGACTCGTGGTCGTCTCTCATTGGCTCTTAGCTAATCCTCCTGGACTCTGATTGGATCTTTGTTAATCCTTTGTCCTTGTCTTGTTCTAACATGATCCCGGAAGGGACAGGTTCCTGAACCCAATTTTTATGAGTTCCTGGATAATAAAACCTACTAATGACCGTTTCCTCTTTGATGGCCTTTCTCCCAGATTTCGCTAAGCCTTGTTTTTATTAAAAATCTTTAGATCATACATTGCATACATATTGTGGTGGGATTACATCCAGTTATGTACAAATTATGACAGATGCGCCCCCTTCATGTGAAGAATTCAAGAAGGGGTAGCCTGAGTGAATCCTGTAAAGGGGGAAAAAAATAATTTTTGTGGGAAAATTAGTTGTGGTTATGGAGAAGCTATATACAAGCATTGGTGGTGATATAAGAGATAAAAGAGAATGGTGTTGATGATATATAGGTTGAGTATAATTAAGAGAAATCAAAAAATTTTTAATTATAAGAAATCAAAATGAATGCTATGGTACATAGTGGGATAAAAAAAAAAAGAAAATGCGGCTAAACAATATTCTACTCGAGATGGGGAACGAAATCGAGGGACATTTTCTCTTAGGGCTCTTGAGAAATCAAAATAAAAATAAGTTGGGAGAAATCAAGTTAATGCCTTGGTGCATGGTGGAAAAAAAAAAGAAAATGTGCCTAAACCATATTCTACTCGAGATGGGGAACAAAATCGAGGGAATTCTATTAGGGCTTTTGAGAAATCAAAATAAAATAAGTTGGAAGAAATCAAAGTGAATGCCTTGGCGCATGGTGAGAAAAAAAGAAAATGTGCCTTAACCATATTCTACTCGAGATGGGGAACAAAATCGAGGGAATTCTATTAGGGCTTTTGAGAAATCAAAAATAAAAAAATATATAAAATATCTAATTTTAAAAGAAAACCAGTGAGTTTTCGTTGATAAAAATTTGTTTAGTTGTTGGTTTATGAACAAAATAACAAGGAGTTGTTATATAAATGGTAAATATTTGATTAAAATAAATGATAAGTATTTGAGTTAGGATAAATGGTAAATTTGATTAAGAATTTTGAATTTAAAAAAAATAAGAAAATAATGTAAATGAAGGGGATAAGAAAAATGTAGAGCGAGAGGTTCGCAAACTCTCTTTGTAATCAAATTACATGCCAAAATCTATGTCACGCCGCACAATCAACTTTCTTTATTTGCCTCGTAGATTTTTTGTCTTTCCCGTGCGACTCATGGGTAGAAACATGATCTTTCCCAATTGTGCTTTATATTATGTATACAGGAGACATGGGAATCTAATTAACCTTACGTGTGTATTTTGTTTTTTGTGTTTGTGTTGTTTTTCGAGATCTCAAGGCCGAGTGTATTATGTTAATATGTCCCGAGCCTTAATGCGTTCTAGGGATTTTTATGCAATTCCTTAGGGCACTTAAGATATGCTCGCCCGATATCCACTTTTTTTATCAGGGGTCATAACCGGAGTCAAATCTTTGAATACAGGGTTCGAGGAAAGTCCTCGACCCTTCTAAAGTGGTTGTTTATTCCTTTCGGAAGAAACGTAAGCTTGAAAGCTTTGCTACCTCATTTTTCCTATCCTTTAAGTGGTAATGTGTGTGCTTTTGTTCATATTTAACCTTGAGATC
>CP092866.1:118560991-118577329 GCA_030710605.1 Cordylochernes scorpioides | reverse complement strand
TTTGAGAATTTTTTTTTTTTTTTCTTTACAGATCCAGTTACGTCCTTTTATATAAATACAACTAGCGGATGTGTACCCGGCTTCGCCCGGGTTTTATCCGAGTGAAAGTTTGCCTAACGAATATTATATATTATGAAGTATAATAAACAATGCTAAAGATTAGTTTTAATTATTAATCAAGATTGTGTGTGAATATGTGAGAAAGATGTAATATCGTTTTTGTTTTCTTGGCCGACTGTTTTACATATGGTGTTATCTTAAAATTGCTTGTTTTGAATATTTTTTTAGATTGAGTTGAATGAATTGCTGAATTTTTTTTGTATTTATATATAAATAAAATTAACTCTGTTGAATTTTTTTGTATTTTATCGATAACAGCAAAGTTATGTATTTTAAAGTTAGGAAAAATATTTTGATGTTAAGCAAAACCTGCTCCATCTCGTTTTACATAAATGTTGAAAATTTGGTCGAAATTGATGCATTGTAACGAAAGTTTTTAGCGAACACCACTTATGAAATTTCCATTTACGAGGGTTGTCCGTTAAATAAGTTCCACAGAGGTTTTTCATACAGAAAAACAGGTTTATTTGCCCTGAACTATACATTTTCGAAAATATCAGACTTTTTTCATTTTTCTACATATTCCCCGTTTCGTTCTACGCATTTTTGCATTCGGTACACCCACTTATGGAACCCAGAGTCGAAGAACTCTGCCGCCTGGCCACGTAGAAGCCTAAAACCGCTTCTTCCAACTCGTCATCGTCCTGGAATTGGGTTCCCCCCAGGTTTTTCTTCAACTCGGGGAAGAAATGGAAGTCACTAGGAGCTACGTCCGGGCTGTAAGGTGGGTGTGACACCAATTCCCATTCAAATTCTTCGATGAGGGCGGTGGTTTGACGGGCGGTGTGCGGCTGAGCGTTGTCGTGGTGAAAACGCACCCCTTTGGTTAACATCCCTCTCCTCTTGTTCTGAATCGCGCGTCGAAGTTGTTTTAAGGTCTTACAGTACCGGTCGGAATTGATTGTTGTACCCAGACGCATAAAGTCGCACAACAATAGGCCCTTTCGGTCCCAAAAGACGGTAGCCATAAGTTTCCCGGCAGAAAGTGTTTGTTTAAACTTTAGAGGTTTCGGCGAAGAAATGTGATTCCACTGCTTGGATTGCTCCTTTGTCTCCGGTGTGGTGTAGTGTACCCATGTCACATCACCAGTAACGATCGAATCCAAAAATTCCTCTCCGTCAGTTTTGTGGCAATCGAGAAATTTCTGGGCCACATAAACCCGCTGCCGTTTATGGTCTTCAGTCAGCATTTTCGGAACCCATATTGCGGCAGACCTTTGAATACCCTAAATGTTCACGCAAAATCTTGTCGATGGTGGTTTTACTGACATCAGGAACCAAATCGCAGAGCTTCCGCACAGTAACCCGTCGATCTTCAAGCATTGCCGCTTCGACTTTGGCAATGGTTTCGTCCGAAACCGATGGCCGTCCAGCACGCGGTTCATCGTGGACGTCTGTTCGGCTGTTTTTAAATTCTCTGACCCATCTGCGCACCATCCCGGAACTCATACACCCTTCTCCATACACTTGACAGAGTTCAGTATGAATGTCCTTCGCCGAATTCTTCTTTGCGGCCAAAAATCGAATTACTGACCGTAATTCGCAGCTGGCGGGAGACACGAGGGGAAGCTCCATCACTAACGGCTGCTCAGCCAAGACTAAGCTTACCAGCGACGTGTCCTTGGTGGGAAATTGGAGTGAGGAGAACAAGCTACGAGCCCGTGCAGTCGGCTCGAGCCTAAAAGCGATCCTCACGACAGTGGTGCCCCGTGGAACTTATTTAACGGACAACCCTCGTATATAAAAGATATAATATAAATGAGTTTTAAAAATTGTTAAAAAAATGCATCGGCCGGGAATCGAACCCTGGCCGCCCGCGTGGCAGGCGAGCATTCTACCACTGAACGACCGATGCTTTAAAAAAATCAAATTCATTTATCGTCGCGACCAGTGCTGCGCCCTAGCGGTAAAAGACTGGAACTAACGCTTTTTGGTTTTTTATTTTTTAAAAAAAGCACATTAACTTTTTTAGTTTTTTGAATAGCCTATATGTTAAACGAAATCTTCAGCTACCTACATGCGAAATTCCATAATGATTGAGTCAGTAGATTTTGCGTGATGCGATAACAAACATCGATTTCGCATTTCATTTTTATATATATAAGGATAGCATTAGATGTTTGGTAACAACACTGTTACTAAAACGTCACAATATTTATTTGGATTTGGACTTATTACCTTGTGTTTCTATTCTATAATTCAAATTTTACCTTATTATCATGGAATACCAACAATTAGGTAAAATGACCTAATCCAATAGTGTTTGATGTTTGGTAACAATGCTGTTACTGAAACCTCGTATACTATTCACTTGGTCTTATTACCTTATGTTTCTAATCTATAATCCAAATTGAACCACTTATACATTCATGGAATACCATTTTCCTAACTGTATTTGTCTTTAAACTGAAATGATTGAGGGAAATACTTTCAAAAAATGTTTGTTGTCTGAGTTGACACCAAGTGTTGAGGTACTGGCAGTAAAAGAGACAAACAACCCACATGGATTTGAAGTTAGAAACAAACACATCTGTATCACAGTATCTGTACTCATGTTAGAGTTGGCAGCAAAGGCTTACATGTTGGGAACAGCCTCAAATTACAGGCAAAGTTTCATCAAAGTGTGTCATGATCAATGAAAGCAGAAACCCTACACCCCATTCTATTCTGATTCTTTTCTTCCGGGCTAATTGGCCATTTCAAGAATGGTCTTCTAACTCCCATCATGGCAGAACGCGATTTCCAGTGGCAAGGGATCCTATGATCTGGCAGAAAAGATGTCTTGCAGGGGTGGAGAAAATGTGGAGATGGCAGGAAACAGCGCCTGGGAGCAGTGAGAGGCAGGAGTCTTGGCAGTCTTGGGATGAGATCCAGTAGAAGAGGCCAGTGAAGGTGGAGGCAGGAGGTCCTGGAACACCCCATTCTATGATAAAGGATCTCTGGGAGAGGCTTATCATCCAACAGCTGGTGGAGCATGGACTCATTGAATTTGTGTAATCTTTACACAAGGTGATAAGAAACAACAACAGAAAGAAACACCTTTTCTCAATATATTGATAAGGTACAATTTGGATTATAAACACAAGGTAATAAGACCAACTCTATTGATAAGATACAATTTGGATTATAGATTATAAACACAAGGTAATAAGACCAAATCTAATGATAAGGCACAATTTGGATTATAGATTATAAACACAAGGTAATAAGACCAAATCTAATGATAAGGTACAATTTGGATTATAGATTATAAACACAAGATAATAAGACCAACTCTATTGATAAGGTACAATTTGGATTATAGATTATAAACACAAGGTAATAAGACCAAATCTAATGATAAGGTACAATTTGGATTATAGATTATAAACACAAGGTAATAAGACCAAATCTAATGATAAGGCACAATTTGGATTATAGATTATAAACACAAGGTAATAAGACCAACTCTAATGATTAGGCACAATTTGGATTATAGATTATAAACACAAGGTAATAAGACCAAATCTAATGATAAACCACAATTTGGATTATAGATTATAAACACAAGGTAATAAGACCAACTCTATTGATAAGGTACAATTTGGATGATAGATTATAAACACAAGGTAATAAGACCAACTCTATTGATAAGGTACAATTTGGATTATAGATTATAAACACAAGGTAATAAGACCAAATCTAATGATAAGGTACAATTTGGATTATAGATTATAAACACAAGGTAATAAGACCAACTCTATTGATAAGGTACAATTTGGATTATAGATTATAAACACAAGGTAATAAGACCAAATCTAATGATAAGGCACAATTTGGATTATAAATTATAAACACAAGGTAATAAGACCAAATCTAATGATAAGGTACAATTTGGATTATAGATTATAAACACAAGGTAATAAGACCAACTCTATTGATAAAGCACAATTTGGATTATAGATTATAACAACAACAACAACAAAAAAGCCTTTATTTAGGGCCACTCGCCCTATACAGGATTCGCCAGTTCACAAGGGATAGGGAGAACACTGTGAGGCCTTTTTCCGGGATATAGTCTTGTGGAATCCAAATATCGCCATCGCTATATACCTATTCTTTGATATTTCATTAATCAGTGCCGGAAATGAAGGACAAAGTTGCCCCGTTTTATCATTTAGTTTTCGTCTTTCCTCAGACAGAGCAGCACAGTCAAATATGTAATGCAACATCTCCGTTGTTATTCCTGATCCACAGAAAGTGCATTTCAGGTCTTCACGCCTCAATAAAATCAAATGGTGTTCTCTGAAAAAAATTGAAAGGGTTCTAAATTGTGCAATTAATCTGATGATAGGAAAAGGGAGTTCAGTTAAGAAGTATTCTTCGGTGGTAAAGGTTGTATATATGTCTCTATAGTGGGAATATAACTTTGATTGGGTTATTCTTGTTAGGTCGTTTTGTATTGATTGCTCTATCGCAGTTCTTAATATTCCAGGGATAGCATTCCTTAGTGAGTCAGGATCATTACAATAAGTAAGCCACGAAGATCCGTTATTATTAAGTAAATTGCTTAATTGTTTTATAAAACCGATGGGCGCACCTGTAGCACAGGATAATTGCCTCATTCTAGTTAAACAAATTCGAGGCAGTCTATTTGTATCCATACTCAGCACCCTCAGCCAATATTTCAAGGTCAATTTCAGAGCTGTTATTATTAATGAGACGCGGCCTGTTTCTGGTCTTATTATGTATCCTGGTGTATATCTAGGCAAACTCAAAAACCTACGAATAAATGTATCTTGTATATGGTCTAATAAATCTTTATACTCTGTTGCCCAAATAGGAGCAGCATACATCAAAACAGCCATCACAATTGAGTCAAACAGTTTCATTGCAGAGTTTAGTGAATTAATTTTTGATTTCGCCAATATTGGGGTTGTAGCATTTATTGCCGCAAGTGCTTTTCCTTTGAAAAAGTTTGCGGCTTGAGTGGTTTTAGTTGTACTGACCAGAGGGTATCCCAAGTAATTATATCTTCTTGTTACCGTCAGAGGTTTACCATTCCAGTACCATCTATCTTCTCTTGAGGGTTTACCACCATTGCGAAATACCATAACCTTCGATTTAGACTCGTTCAGTGTCATTTCGTTCACACCAAGATATTCCTTCAATATATTAATCTTTTTTTTGGAGGTTTAACCTCGACTCCCCTATAATAGCAATATCATCTGCATACATCAGCAGGTGAACATCACCAAATTCCGGAAGGTATACACTCGTCAGATCTGAGTTGTCATACATTTTAATCAGGTCCGTCATAAATAATATAAAAAGTAATGGCGATAGTGGCTCTCCTTGTAAAACGCCCGAATGTATCTTAATATTTTCTGTAATTGAACCCCTCCATCTGACTGCCACAGTCGCCTGTTCGTAGTAATTTCTAATTGCATGTATAAATTGATAGCTCACGCCCAGATTGGTTAATTTCTTCCAGAGTAATGAGTGAGGAACTGTGTCAAATGCTTTTCTCAAATCAACAAAAAATACATATAATTTTCCTCTCTTTTTCCTCAGTGAAAGTTGTATTAGAGAGGTCAATGTGAATATCAGGTCCACACACGATCGTCCCCTTCGGAAACCCGCCTGATTTTCTGGAATGACGTTTCTTCTTTCTACCCATTCATTCAGTCTTGATCTTAATATTGTTGTAAAAAGTTTCGAAAAATTACTTATCAGTGCTATACCACGATAATTTGAAGGGTTATCTTTGTCACCGCTTTTAAGATTGGATGTATGATCGATTTAGTCCATATTGTAGGATAGTGTCCCATTATCAGAGCTCTATTGTAAAATTGTTCTAATAAACCCATGTATGAGTCTGGGAGTATTTTTATTATTTCATTGGGGATGTCATCAGGTCCACTTGCCTTGTTATTCTTCAAATCTCTGATTGCCCTGCCTATCTCTTCAGAAGTTATCTCTGGATCAAGTATTGGGTCGCTCGGCGAGATCCTCACTTCTATATTACAGATCTTCTCTTTTTCCTCAATACTCATTAATTCGCAATAAAATTCGTGCCATTCCTGTACAGTAATTTCTCCTTGAATTTTTGTTGCTCCTTTAAATAGCGCAATGGTCTTCCAAAAGGACTTTGAATCTTTAATATTTCTCAATATTTCTTGTTTTTCCTGAATATATTTCCTTCTTTTATCATCTAATAAACCGAGATATTTCTTTCTATGGAGAGCATAGCTTTCAAGGTCTTCCTTCCTGTTGGTTCTACGGAATTCCTTCAGACTTTCTTTTGTTAGCTTTTTCATATCGTAACAGTTTTTGTCAAACCATGGCTTAGATTTTCCGGTGGCACCCTTAGTTGAGTACATTATTCCTGATGTTGACATTGCCTCGGTAATTCTTTGAGTGAAAGTATTTACGGAGCTATCGAGATTTGATATTTTTACTACTTGCAATTCCTTTAATTCCTGTTTAAATGTCTTAAATCCCCCAGCTGTCCATCTGTATCTCGTAACACCATATTCTTCTCCCTTAGATTTGTTTTCATAGGTGTTTTGGACTGTTAACTTCAGGATAAGAGGAAGGTGATCTGAGTACATCTGGGTTTCTATCCTGAAGTCTAATATTTTTTCCAGTATTCCTTGGGAAACTATGCAGTAATCAATAGTTGATGAGCCTCTCTCCGAAACATATGTAAAGTCACCCTCTCTGTCTCCTGTTGATCGTCCGTTGATTATTGTCAGCGAATTGTCCTCGAGAAACTCAAGGAGTCCTTCAGCCAGTGGTGAAATCATTAGATCTCTTGCTTTTCTTTCGGAAACTAAAGAGAGTTGAAGATTTGTTGGATTATACAGTCCCCCGAGCCCTCCAGTTCTAATATTTAAATCCCCAATCAGAATTAGTTCTTTCCCGTCTGTTATCTGTTTTTCCATATATTTAGTTAATCTAACTAAGTTGTTCTGGTACAGTTCGTTTGGAGGGAGATATACAAATATCAAGCAGGTGGTGGGTTTGTCGGTTCCTATGTTTTGTGATAAAAAAATCGATATCCAGATGTTATCCTTTTCTGTACTGTGCAACCTGTAATGCCCCCCTTTTTTGACGCCCACAATTATTCCTCCTGATCCCCTTCCCCTTCCCGTGGTCTTAGTTGCCGGCTGTTCAAAAATTTGGAAATCCTCTAATGTTATATTTGTGAGGTTTGAACACCATGTTTCAAGTATAGCGAAAATCTCGTAATTTTTAATGTACTCGAGAAGTGGAAAAACAGAGAGCATCCTAAAAAGTCCATTTATATTCCAGCATATTATTGTGTTTACCGTAACTTTTGGATTTTTAATGCTAATAGTCTTAAAACTTTTTTGTGAATCTTTATTTATATGTATTTTATTTTGTATAAAGAATCCATTTATATTCCAGTAAGTAATTCCAGAAGGCTTGCCATTTATTGTTAAAGAACTTTTATTTGAAAGAACTAAGTGTTTATCCTGCAGCAATTGGTTGGGCCGTGATTCAGTAAGTTCGCTATCGGTGGGTTGCTATATTACGCCTCCGCTGGCGCTAACAACGCGGCCATTAGAAGCATAATAGTTTATGCCACGGACAATTAACTTATTATCTCTCAACTTGGAGACAATTCCCTAGAAAAAAGCTCTTTTCGTTTATTAATCAGTATTTTCCTTTGCTCTCTAACAGTGGCAGGGTAATCTTTGTTCAAGAATATCTTTTTATCCCTGAGTTTGAATGCGTTTCTAAGTAACAGAATTCGTTGTTTGTAGTCAGGCACTTCAATAAGGAGCGGTGAATTAGCTTTTCTTGATAATCTTCGGCATTGCTCTAACCCAATCTCCTCGGAAATCTGCATTGAACTCGAAATCAGATTGAGAACACGGGAGCGAGATTCGTCCGGGGTTTCATTTTCAGCTCCTTCGAATCCGTAAAAAATTAGGTTTCTTTCCCGCTGCTTCATCTCACAATGCTCCAGCCGTCCCTCAAGATCAGCTATTCTTTTTGAGTTGTCCGACGCAACCTTTGATGTGGTTTCGAGGGAAGTCTCAAGCTGTTGTAGACGCTGATTAATTTTCTCTAATCCCTGTTCCACTGAGGCAAATCTAGTCTCGATTTTTGTCCCCAGTCATCCATTTTGGCTGAAAGCGCTGTGATTAAACCACCTATATCTTTACCTTTATCCAATTCTAAAGTTGTTTGTGATTATAGATTATAAACACAAGGTAATAAGACCAAATCTAATGATAAGGCACAATTTGGATTATAGATTATAAACACAAGGTAATAAGACCAAATCTAATGATAAGGTACAATTTGGATTATAGATTATAAACACAAGGTAATAAGACCAACTCTATTGATAAGGTACAATTTGGATTATAGATTATAAACACAAGGTAATAAGACCAAATCTAATGATAAACCACAATTTGGATTATAGATTATAAACACAAGGTAATAAGACCAACTCTATTGATAAGGTACAATTTGGATGATAGATTATAAACACAAGGTAATAAGACCAACTCTATTGATAAGGTACAATTTGGATTATAGATTATAAACACAAGGTATAAGACCAAATCTAATGATAAGGTACAATTTGGATTATAGATTATAAACACAAGGTAATAAGACCAACTCTATTGATAAGGTACAATTTGGATTATAGATTATAAACACAAGGTAATAAGACCAAATCTAATGATAAGGCACAATTTGGATTATAAATTATAAACACAAGGTAATAAGACCAAATCTAATGATAAGGTACAATTTGGATTATAGATTATAAACACAAGGTAATAAGACCAACTCTATTGATAAGGTACAATTTGGATTATAGATTATAAACACAATGTAATAAGACCAACTCTATTGATAAGGCACAATTTGGATTATAGATTATAAACACAAGGTAATAAGACCAACTCTATTGATAAGGCACAATTTGGATTATAGATTATAAACACAAGGTAATAAGACCAAATCTAATGATAAGGCACAATTTGGATTATAGATTATAAACACAAGGTAATAAGACCAACTCTATTGATAAGGTACAATTTGGATTATAGATTATAAACACAAGGTAATAAGACCAACTCTATTGTTTTACTATTTTATTATCTAAACAGGAAAAGTTCTACATAACTTTGTATATATTTTTGCCTTACTTTTTCAAGATTGTAGAAAGGGTTTAGTACAATTATGGATATGAAATATTTGATTATAGAAAAATAAACAAATATCTAAATAATAAAGTTTTATTAAATAGTGTACTAAAAAGGAGAAAAAATCGAAATTAGTTATCATTATTACACAATAAGGTTTATTGACTAAAAATGAAACTCTATTGATAAAGCACAATTTGGATTATAGATTATAAACACAAGGTAATAAGACCAAATCTAATTATAAGGTACAATTTGGATTATAGATTATAAACACAAGGTAATAAGACCAAATCCATGATAAGGTACAATTTGGATTATAGATTATAAACACAAGGTAATAAGACCAAATCTAATGATAAGGCACAGTTTGGATTATAGATTATAAACACAAGGTAATAAGACCAAATCTAATGATAAGGTACAATTTGGATTATAGATTATAAACACAAGGTAATAAGACCAAATCTAATTATAAGGTACAATTTGGATTATAGATTATAAACACAAGGTAATAAGACCAAATCCATGATAAGGTACAATTTGGACTATAGATTATAAACACAAGGTAATAAGGCCAAATCTAATGATAAGGTACAATTTGGATTATAGATTATAAACACAAGGTAATAAGACCAAATCTAATGATAAGGTACAATTTGGATTATAGATTATAAACACAAGGTAATAAGACCAAATCTAATGATAAGGCACAATTTGGATTATAGATTATAAACACAAGGTAATAAGACCAAATCTAATGATAAGGCACAATTTGGATTATAGATTATAAACACAAGGTAATAAGACCAAATCTAATGATAAGGCACAATTTGGACTATAGATTATAAACACAAGGTAATAAGACCAAATCTAATGATAAGGTACAATTTGGATTATAGATTATAAACACAAGGTAATAAGACCAACTCTATTGATAAGGCACAATTTGGATTATAGATTATAAACACAAGGTAATAAGACCAAATCTAATGATAAGGCACAATTTGGATTATAGATTATAAACACAAGGTAATAAGACCAAATCTAATGATAAGGTACAATTTGGATTATAGATTATAAACACAAGGTAATAAGACCAACTCTAATGATAAGGCACAATTTGGATTATAGATTATAAAACACAAGGTAATAAGACCAAATCTAATGATAAGGTACAATTTGGATTATAGATTATAAACACAAGGTAATAAGACCAAATCTAATGATAAGGTTACAATTTGGATTATAGATTATAAACACAAGGTAATAAGACCAAATATATAAATAGTGTATGACATTTCGGTAACAGCGTTGTTACCACCAGACAAAAGAATAAAATTAATTTTATTCATTTATGCAGGCCCGAAACCAGGGTATACAGGTTTTTGTCTAAATTTGTCAAAATGGGTATTGTGGCTCATTCTTTATCGTAAGTAGTAAACATTTTACTAAGGTGATGCACAATGCATTGTTCTGATGTATAATTAAAGGGAGAGGTAGCTCTGTTTGGTCTGTGAGGTCCGCCATAAGAACAGGATGCCTGTAGTGTGACTGGTGTACCATTCCCATAGATCCTGTTGCACCAATCCATATTCCCATCATTGAGGTTTGACTTGGTCCAACGCAGATTTTCGTAGGATGATCCACAGTCTCTATAGTCCATCTGGCCCTACCCCACATTTCCCACCACGGCCAGGGATCCTGTAGTCTGAGGCTCCAGGGATCTGTCCCATCAGTACTGTGTGTACATGCCACTGAATATCATCCTCTGGAAACTTCATGTTGTGCATTTATATATTGAGTTGGGGCCATTAGACCAGCAGATAATATAGATAAAGAATTCTTCCTGATTTGAAATTAAGCGAAAAACATGGTGAAGGAAGACGAGTTTCTTTTATTGATGCATAGGTGCAATAGTACCATATACCATAGTTTTTATAAGTCGCGCTTCCTTGCTCGCCTGTTGAAGGATTTTTACCCGAAAGCTTGCACCAATGCATCAATAAAAGAAACTCTTCTTCCTTCACCATGTTTTTCATTTAATCAGCAGATAATGTTGAAGGCCTCCTAAATAACAGTTCAGTGGCATGTACACACAGTACTGATGGGACAGATCCCTGGAACCTCAGACTACAGGATCTCTGGCCGTGGTGGGAAATGTGGGGTAGAGCCAGATGGACTATAGAGACGGTGGATCATCCTACGAGAAATCTGCGTTGGACCAAATCAAACCTCAGTGATGGGAATATGGTTTGAATAGGTACAGCAGGATCTATGGGAATGGTACACCAGTCACACCACAGGCATCCTGTTCTTATGGCGGACCTCACAGCAACTTCAAGAACCCTAACACAAGAATTAAGATCTGAAATCCTATCAGACTGCAGCAAAGGTGACCATTTACAAATAGTACAAACTCCGCCTTTGCCAGTCCCAAGCCCGGATGAAAAAGGAGGAGGGGGAGCAGTAACAAGCTCACTAAAAAACCTGGGCTCAGCTGGCCCGGCTGATAGTACCCTGTAAGGGCTCCTGATCCAGGGATACAGGATGAGCAGCGTTTGTACTCCATGTTAGGAGCGGCTGCACATGGCGTATGTTCCTCATGTCAGAGGCGGCCATTTCTATTGGAGCTAAGTCAGTGGCCTGACACTGAGTAGTGCTCCCAGTCTTAGTGACAAAGGCAGAGGCATTCTACTTCACCCAGACCCTCATATGATTGAGTGGAGATAAGGAAGAAGAAGACAAATAGTACAAATGTGAAATTGTACTGGGATATGGTGAATAAATTAGGTAAAAAGACATCTCCTTATCGTGCAACTGAAAGTTGCTGATGGCTTGCACCATCTATCAGAATAAATATCAACAATTCTGTTGATTTTTAATTATTCCAAAATTGGCCAAATATCCTTTCTTGATTAATCAAGAAAAGCCAACCATGTACGTGTTTCAGGCTGTTGGGCCTCGTCAGCGTGGTGAAAACTGCCTTTTTCTTGATTTACAAAGTGTTTATCAAATTTCTAAACTATTATAGACGCGTATGATTCTTTTTTAAATAAAACAATTTCTACTGTCCTTACTGTAATGGAAAAATTAATGGAGGGCCTGGCTCATCAGTGGTAAACCCTCCAGCGGTTTCCCCAGTTTAATCTACCATACCGCTGTTATATTGCATTTTTGGAACTTCCTTTTATAGTGATACTGATGCTAGACTCTTGGAATGGGTATTTTAGATGAACTATGGACATAAGCTTTGAGGACAGTAGAATTACATACATTTATGAATATATAAGTGTTTATCATCAAAAAGTTCGAAAACAACTGAAAAAAAAAGTTTATTATAGCGATAAACCACAACCACCCGTAGAAGAACTTTGAAAGCTCGTGGTTTATCTCACTACAATAATAGAAACTTCGCTGTTCTTGAACTTTCTGTGTTATTTGCCTAAAGATATCATTATTTAAAAACAAAGTAGGCATATCCTGATCAGGAGCACATGTGCTTTCAGAAGGCAGAGCGCCATCTGGTGGAACAGAAATCAACTAAACATTGATTTAGCCTGTTCCCTGATATTTGGCCAACCCAATTTCTTGATAAATCAAGAAAAGCCATCCACGAACGCGTTTCGTGCTGTTGGCGCTTGTCAGCGTGGAGTAGGCTGTACCACTGCGACCAAAAATAATTTTGGTCCCAGTGGCTTCTTGATAAACCAAGAAATGGGGATGAAATTTAAGGCCAAACTTGCGTGAATACGCTTAACACATGAGAAAATAATACAAAAAAATAAATATATAATTATTTATAGAAATATGTTTATTGCTACGAAGTCTTCAAATCATAGCGGCTGCAATGGTACGTTGAAGGTCATACTAGACGAACAAATGTGACGATAACGGCTTCTAAATATAATTACCATTCTGGCTTTAACATTACAATCCATCATATCCAGAAAGCACAATAGCATTAACAGAAGAATAGACATTCCAGAAATTTATAATATACTATTCTCCCTGAGCTCACCCCATAACCTCCAAATAAAGAAATCTCGGAATAATAAATCCGATAAATACGCGCATTGTAGGACGGCATTAAATCTACACATTCAAATAACTGTATTATTTATATATAGTACTAGACGAATGACCCGGGCAACGCCCGGGTTTACACGATTAAATGTATTTTACATATGGAAGATGGACGTAGTTCCCGGATGTCACCCGCGAGGCTTTTTTGGCACTTGGCACAGCTGTGTCACCAACTCTGCCTCCGCGCGCCAGGACCGCGCGCGGTGGGAACTTGAACTGGCCAACCGGCCGGCAGCCGGACGATTACATTTTCTCGGAGGGGGAGGGGCAGGGAAGTCACGTGCTCGCCGGCAGCCAATGGGCGCGCCCCGCCGTCAGATCCCCCGCGTTCTAGAGGGCGCTGCTCGTGAGCTAAGTAGAATAATTTGAATATATAGTTTTAATAATTGATTTATATATTTTTTAAAATAGCCTATCGTCATCCCCGTTATTTTTTACCTATGTATGGAAATTTTGGTTTGAATTAGTGAACTACTGCGAATTTGTATACCGTGCATACAAACAGACCAACAGACAAACATTCATTTATATATATATATATATATAGATATACTAGAGTTAAAAATCACCTCTCCCGTCAAAAAAGACGCCATCTATTGATGCAAACTAGCGGCCTCAGGTGGGTGAAAAAGCCACAACACCAGCTTTGGCAAACTGAAAAGCGTCCATGGAGTCTTGACAAATTAGATCCCGTGTAGATCTCATGGAATAAAGTCCGCCCTAGACTGACGAGGGCCATTAGCCCGAAACCATGGTCTCTAGGTGGACGCTTTTCAGTTTGCCAAAGCTGGTGTTGTGGCTTTGTCACCGACCTGAGGTCGCTAGTTTGCGGCGACGGTCAATAGATGGCGTCTGGTTTTGACGGGAGAGGCGACCGATGTCTCTTTAGATCAATATCCTCACGGCAAAATTTCCATCTATAAATATATACACCTTGTGTATTTGATTTTAAGCTCTAGTCCTAGTGGCAATTTGTAGTAGAGTGTTTCTCCTGCAGAAGGTATTTCCTGCCCGATGGCTAGAGATTTAGGAAATTAAAGAAAAGTCCAACCAGTACAAGGTGGCAACGTGTGGAAACAGTTCGGACTGACAGATCCTAGGTACTTCCTTCAATGTCACGTCGCCACAGTTATAGTCAACTATGGTGAGGTTACACATTATATTAATTTCCCCAAAAGTCGCAGGGAGCTTTACTTTCAGCACCCTAATGTTATTTTATAATAAACTTGCCGAATGACCCGGGTTTTACCCGATTAAATGTTTTTATTCAAATACTATTCGTTACAACTAAAAATTGGTGCTGTGGATGTCACTCTTGTGAAACGTCCCGCTCATAAAAAAATTCGGTGGACGAGTAGGTAACACCCTCGATTCCCGACAGTCATGAACCGGGATTGAATCCTGTGTTAACATTTTGTTTAATATGTGAATAACCTTCATATATTATTCACTGTTTCAATTATCGTAAACTAGGTTGCTCTTGCTGAGCGGTACCCATTAATGTGATTTTGAACCAGGCAAACGTCCCGCTCCAAACTTTGTGTTTATAGATAGATGATCTGGCTTTGTCTTCTGCTCGAATGAATGCTTTTTTTCTGTTAGAATTTTGTTCCTGCATACTAAAAATAAACTGGCTTCACCAGTAATCTCTGCTTTTTGGATTTTTTTTCCCGATATAATTTTGTATCTGATAATCAAACATGATTCAGCAATATTGTCATAATCATTTTGGTTTAGGGCGTATGCCATCTCAGAATTCAGTGTTTTAACCACATTGGGGTTCCAATGTTGCTGGTGTTACACTGGTGAGGACCGAGGTGTTACAGGGATCCGGGGACGCCTTGCAGCTACAGTTGTTTAAGATGGATTCAATCCTCTACATTCAGCGCATCTGGACTGTTCAAAATCGGTGTTCTTGGCCATAACGTACTGGTTTGGAATTGGACACTAGCTGGCGTTGTTGGATTCGCTGCCTGGAAGAGACGAAATGTGGCTTTTAGAGTAGAACCCATGTAGAAAGCCCTCTGTATATTCTCTGCTAGACCCAGGAATTTTGTTCATTCAGGACGATCAGGGAAAATATCTTCTAAAAGGTTCTATGGATGGTCCTTTGTACCTTTGTACATGGTACACAATGGTCGGACCATGTGATGTCGCAAGCCATTATCTCCCTGTAATCTGCCCATCGCCGGCCTTGGGGACAGCCGGCTGTTCTCTGGGCGGCCGCACCCAGCTGTCACTCCGGTATATCTGCCCGGGACCTGGGGGACAGACATCCACCGTCGCCATGTTTGCTGTTGCTGCTTTCCTTGTAGTCTGCGTGCTGGCCGCCAGCGCCCAGGGTGAGTTGTCTGTTGGTTCTCCAGATCTTGCCCTGATGGCTTACAGTCTGCTTCTATATGAAAATAAGTTATTGAGAATATATTTTAGTTCGTGCGTTTTTTTTTTTTTTTGAAAATTGAAGCTTTATTGTGAAATATTGGTTAGACATTCAAAGTATTGTCCGTCGCTAGCCACTTCTTTTATACATCTTTCTGGCAATTGACGGATCCCATCGCGGAAAAATGCCGACTCTTTGGCTGCTATCCATTCATCGATCCATTTTTCGACTTCATCGTAATTGGAGAAGTGCTGGTCAGCCAGGCCATGTTGCATTGATCGCAAGAGATAATAATCGGAAGGAGCAATGTCTGGGTTATACGGCGGGTGGGTTAAGACTTCCCACTTGAGCGTTTCTAAGTACGTTTTAACGAGTGCTGCAGCATGTGGCTGAGATTTATCATCTTTATTCATTATCTATTATCTCTTTGTCATGTCTATTGGCCTATTACAGCCGTTTTGTTCGCAAATCTCGGCTCAAACGCATCAATTTTCCTCTATAGTCCTCCCCTGTGATACTTGCGTTCAGTTGTAGCAGCTCATACCACTCCTAGCTGGTCCCACCAAATACACAGCA
>CP092866.1:118465264-118552005 GCA_030710605.1 Cordylochernes scorpioides | reverse complement strand
CTTGACACAATCCTTGTTGCTGTTCCTCACATAGCCGGTCTGGCAGAAGCAGCCGCGGACACACTGCAGGGTGCAGGGACGGACTTGGTCGTAGTTGTCACAGGTGTCGGGGCATGCTGAGCCACAGGAGCGGTACTCCTCGTTGGGCTTGGAGCACTCTGGACACCCCGTTGTCACAGTTTCCACAGTTGTCACACCCTGTGTAGATTACTAGAGTATATACTGATGCATTCATACACAACCATCCATCTCTGTCTAACGTCAGCTGGCACGCCTACAGTCTATCATAATCAATTCTTGTTTGTTACATGTGGTCCATTTAGACGAGGAAAGCGAAGACTAGAACGCAGCTGATTCCACACTAGCCTGTTCAGTGATTCGCTAACCATGACGTATGCACAAAGGAACGTGTGGCCATTGGACATGTGTCGGACCTGGAGGTTGTTGTTGGGTGCTGCGCTGCCTGGAGTATAGGCGCTCCATCTATTATTTCCTTCTGTGGTGAATCTGAATAAGACCTGTGGTCTTATTAAAGCTTTATGTGTGTGTGTTTGTTACATTATTATTTATCAGTGAGAAAAAATTGGGTCAAATCATCTTGCTCTAAAGGCTTTGTTGTCTAGGACGACAAAGAATAAATCTAATACATAGGTTCTGTACAAGTTTTACAGGGCTGTGTAAGAGAAGAAATATTGAGAAAAGAGGACCGTATGTAAATGGGTATGTCAATGAACGATGTATGTAAATAACTAATCTTTTCTAAGCAATTATGCACCTGGGAGAATCCTGTGTAAGGCATAGGTCTCCGATAAAAGGCTTGTTGTTGTATTTATCATTGATTACCATTACTGATAGTACTCTGCAGAGTTGCAGATAAAAAAGTCGGTGGATGAGAGGGTAACACGCTCGATTCCCGACAGTCATGAACTGGGATTGAATCCCGCGTTAAAAATTGTTTAATACGTGAATAACCTTCACATATTATTCATTGTTCAATTATCATGAACTAGGTTGCTCTTGCTGAGCGGTACCTATTAATGTGATTTGAACCAGAGTTGCAGATAGTTTTATGTAAAATTCACCTTAACACTAACATTTTTCATCATTATTTTAAAGCGTCATCATAAAGCTTCCTTTTTCAGTACCGTCATTTCTTTGAAGTATAAAAAACCTAGTTTCTGTTTGCTCCTAAAATGTCAATTTTTGTACCAAATAATGTGTTTTTGCGGGGAGTTTTACTTCATTACTTCAATATGAAGAAAAACTGCTGAGAGTCATCGTAGTTTATGGTGACCATGCTCTAGCTGAACGAACGTGTCAGAAGTGGTTTGCACGGTTTAAAAGTGGCAATTTTGATTAGGAAGACGAAGAAAGACACGGAGCGCCACCAAAGTTTGAGGGTGAATAATTAGAGGCAAGGCTCGGAGAAAATCCAACACAAATGCAAAAGGAACTCGCAAAAACACTTGGAGTCACTCAACCAGCCATTTTTCATAGCTTAAAAGAAATGGGAATGATCCGAAAGGTAGGAAATTGGGTGCTGTATAAACTGAAGCCAAGAGACGTCAGACGCCGTTTTTTCACGTGTGAACAACTGCTCCAACGTCAAAAAAAAAAAGGGGGGGGGGGGGGGTTGCATCGAATTGTAACTGGGGATGAAATGTGGGTCTATTATGACAATCCAAAATGTCTGGCAGCGTATGGATACCTTGGCCGTGCCTGATCATCGACGGCCAAGCCGAATATTCATGGCGACAAGATTATGCTGTGTATTTGGTGGGACCAGCTAGGAGTGGTATGAGCTGCTACAACTGAACGGGGGAGGACTATAGAGGAAAATTGATGCGTTTGAGCCGAGATTTGCGAACAAAACGGCTGTAATAGGCCAATAGACATGACAAAGAGATAATAGATGATGAATAAAGATGATAAATCTCAGCCATATGCTGCAGCACTCGTTAAAACGTACTTAGAAACGCTCAAAAGGGAAGTCCTACCCCACCCGCCGTATAGCCCAGACATTGCTCCTTCCGATTATTATCTCTTCCAATCAATGCAACATGGCCTGGCTGACCAGCACTTCTCCAATTACGATGAAGTCAAAAAATGGATCGATGAATGGATAGCGGCCAAAGAGCCTTTTTCCGCGATGGGATCCGTCAATTTCCAGAAAGATGGATAAAAGTAGAGGCTAGCGACAGACAATACTTTGAAAATTAAATGTCTAACCAATTTTCCACAATAAAGCTTCAATTTTCGAAAAAAAAAACGCCCAAACTAAAATATATTCTCAATAACTTCTTTTCATATAGAAGCAAGCTGTAAGCCATCGGGGCAAGATCTGGAGAACCAACAGACAACTTACCCTGGGCGCTGGCGGCCAGCACGCAGACTACAAGGAAAGCAGCAACAGCAAACATGGCGACGGTGGATGTCTGTCCCACAGGTCCCGGGCAGATATACCGGAGTGACAGCTGGGTGCGGCCGCCCAGAGAACAGCCGGCTGTCCCCAAGGCCGGCGATGGGCAGATTACAGGGAGATAATGGCTTGCGACATCACATGGTCCGACCATTGTGTATCATGTACAAAGGTACAAAGGAGCATCCATAGAACCTTTTAGAAGATATTTTCCCTGATCGTCCTGAATGAACAAAATTCCTGGGGCTAGCAGAGAATATACAGAGGGATTTCTACATGTGGTCTACTCTAAAAGCCGCATTTCGTCTCTTCCAGGCAGTAAAATCCAAAAACGCCAGCTAGTGTCCAATTCCAAACCAGTACGTTATGGCCAAGAACACCGATTTTGAACAGTCCAGATGCTCTGAATATAGAGGATTGAGTCCATCTTAAACAACTGGAGCTGCAAGGCGTCCCCGAGTCCCTGTAACTCCTCGGTCCTCACCAGTGTAACACCAGCAACATTGGTAATGTGGGTAAAACACTGAATTCTGAGATGGCATACGCCCTGAATCAAAATGGTGAAGACAATATTGCTGAATCATGTTTGATTATCAGATATAAAATTATATCGGGAAAATTTTCAAAAAGCAGAGACTATGGGTGAAGCCAGTTCATTTTTAGTATGCAGGAACAAAATTCTAACAGAAAAAAAACATTCATTCGAGCAGAAGACAAAGCCAGATCATCTCTCTATAAACACAAAGTTTGGAGCGGGACGTTTGCCTGGTTCAAAATCACATTAATAGGTACCGCTCAGCAAGAGCAACCTAGTTTATGATAATTGAAACAGTGAATAATATATGAAGGTTATTCACATATTAAACAAAATGTTAACACAGGATTCAATCCCGGTTCATGACTGTCGGGAATCGAGGGTGTTACCTACTCGTCCACCGACTTTTTTTATGAGCGGGACGTTTCACAAGAGTGACATCCACAGCACCAATTTATAATTGTAACGAATAGTATTTGAATAAAAACATTTAATCGGGTAAAGCCCGGGTCATTCGAAAAGTTTATTATAAAACTAGCGGATGTACCCGGCTTCGCCCGGGTTTTACCCGAGTAAAGGTTTGTCCAACGAATCTCTCGATAAAGTGAACATTTTTTCCCGGTCCCTTGAAAAATACTCGATAAGTTGAATAAAAAATCAATATTAATTGGTTCCCTCGGTAATTGGAAGTTAAAGGAATAGTATCTTGCCTTGGAATTGTATCATTATTCTTGTATGGATGTACCCGGCTTCGCCTGGGTTTTACCCGAGTAAAGGTTTGTTTAACGAATCTCTCGATAAAGTGAACATTTTTTCCCGGTCCCTTGAAAAATACTCGATAAGTTGAATAAAATCAATATTAATTGGTTCCCTCGGTAATTGGAAGTTAAAGGAATAGTATCTTGCCTTGGAATTGTATCATTATTCTTGTATGGATGTACCCGGCTTCGCCTGGGTTTTACCCGAGTAAAGGTTTGTCTAACGAATCTCTCGATAAAGTGAACATTTTCCCCCGGTCCCTTGAAAAATACTCGATAAGTTGAATAAAATCAATATTAATTGGTTCCCTCGGTAATTGGAAGTTAAAGGAATAGTATTTTGCCTTGGAATTGTATCGTTATTCTTGTCTCAAATAAATTGTCGTGTCATCCTGAATTTTGTCTTTCCTAATTTTCTCCATTACAAAATCATCGTATCATCATGATAATATTTAGAGCAGATTGTTGAATTATAACAGATAAATTAGAATATTTATCTTGATTATTTTAAGGCGAAAAGTTATTTCAAAAATTTTATTTGCTAGAAACCTTCCCAGTACTATACTAAATAACTTCCCAAAGTTTCATGGCGTTCCAATGAGTGCTTTGGTCAGGCATAAAGGACAGACAGACACACACACACACATACATTCATTTTTATATATATAGATAACATTAGGGTGATGAAAGTAAAGCTCTCTGCGACTTGTGGGGAATTTGATATAATGTGTAACCACACTATAGTTGGCTATAAATGTGGCGACGTGACATTGAAGGAAGTACCTAGGATCTGTCAGTCCGAACTGTTTCCACACGTTGCCACGTTGGACTGGTTGGACTTTTCTTTAATTTCATAAATCTCTAGCCATCGGGCAGGAAATACCTTCTACAGTAGAAACACTCTACTGCAAATTGCCAATAGGACTAGAGCTTAAAATCAAATATACAAGATGTATATATTTATAGATGGGAATTTTGCCGGGAGGATATTGATCTAAAGAGACAACGGTCGCCTCTTCCGTCAAAATAGACGTCAAAACCAGACGCCATCTATTGACCGTCGCCGCAAACTAGCGGTCTCAGGTAGGTGACAAAGCCACAACACCAACTTTGGCAAACTGAAAAGCGTCCACCTAGAGACCATGGTTTCGGGCTAATGGCCCTCGTCAGTCTAGGACGGACTTTATTCCATGAGATCCACACGGGATCTAATTTGTCAAGATTCCATGGACGCTTTTCAGTTTCCCAAAGCTGGTGTTGTGGCTTTGTCACCGACCCGAGGCCGTTAGTTTGCGGCGACGGTCAATAGATGGCGTCTAGTTTTGACGTCTTTTTTGACGGGAGAGGTGATTTTTAACTCTAGTATATACTATATATAAATAATACAGTTATTTGAATGTGTAGATTCAATGCCGTCCTACAATGCGCGTATTTATCGGATTTATTATGTCGAGATTTCTTTATTTGGAGGTTATGGGGTGAGCTCAGGGAGAACAGTCTATATATATAAAATTGAATGTCTGTGTGTATGTCTGTGTGTCCTCTATGGATTCAAAAACCATACATCCAATCGCCGTGAAATTTTGGGATATTATTAGGTGTATCTCCGGAAAGGTTTACGAAAAATAATTTCTTGAATATCTTTAATATCCTTAGAGTTATTTGCAGATTTGTAGCTTTAACTCGCAAGCAGCGCCATCTTGCAACGGAGATCTGCCCCTCCCCCCCCCTCGTCCGGCCGCTGGCCAGTTGGTTGGACAGTCCAAGTTCCCACCGACCAATCAGAGGGATCAAGAGCCCCCTCCCCCGTCCGGCCGTCGGCCAATCAGAGATCAGAGTGATCAAGAGGTCCTGGCGCGCGGGGGGCGGGTGACCTCCGGGAACTACGTCCATCTTCCATAAACGACCATGATTTTATTCAACTTATCGAGTATTTTTCAAGGGACCGGGAAAATATGTTCACTAGATATGACACGGCACACAGGGACCGGGAAAAAATAATCACTTTATCGAGAGATTCACGACCATGACTCTATTCAACTTATCGAGTATTTTTCAAGGGACCGGGAAAATATGTTCACTAGATAAAACAATGATTTTGTAATGTAGAAAATTAGGAAAGACAAAATTCAGGATGACACGGCACACAGGGACCGGGAAAAAATGTTCACTTTATCGAGAGATTCAAATTTACGAGTTTCAAATTATCAAAATATATCTCTTTTTTTTTATAAGTTTATAGAGAATTGTTCTACCAAATGTTCGTTAGACAAACCTTTACTCGTGTAAAACCTCGGGCGAAGCCGGGTACGTCCGCTAGTATATTATAAATTTCTGGAATGTCTATTCTTCTGTTAATGCTATTGTGCTTTCTGGATATGATGGATTGTAATGTTAAAGCCAGAATGGTAATTATATTTAGAATCCGTTATCGTCACATTTGTTCGTCTAGTATGACCTTCAACGTACCATTGCAGCCGCTATGATTTGAAGACTTCGTAGCAATAAACATATTTCTAAATAATTATATTTTTTTTCTATTATTTTCTCATGTGTTAAGCGTATTCACGCAATTTTGGCCTTAAATTTCATCATCATTTTTGCCCCCCCCCCCCCCCCCCCCCCCCCCCCATTTCTTGGTTTATCAAGAAGCCACTGGGACCAAAATTCTTTTTGGTCGCAGTGGTACAGCCTACTCCACGCTGACGAGCGCCAACAGCGCGAAACGCGTTCGTGGATGGCTTTTCTTGATTTATCAAGAAATTGGGTTGGCCAAATATCAGGGAACAGGCTGAATCAATGTTTAGTTGATTTCTGTTCCATCAGATGGCGCTCTGCTGTCTGAAAAGCACATGTGCTCCTGGTCAGGATATGCCTACTTTGTTTTTAAATAATGCTATCTTTAGGCAAATAACACAGAAAGTTTAAGAACAGCGAAGTTTATATTATTATAGTGAGATAAACCACGAGCTTTCAAAGTTCTTCTACGGGAGGTTGTGGTTTATAATAAACTTTTTTTTTTCAGTTGTTCTTGAACTTTTTGATGATAAACACTTATTTATAATTATATGTAATTCTACTGTCCTAAAAGCTTATGTCCATAGTTCATCTAAAATACCCATTCCAAGAGTCTAGCATCAGTATCACTATAAAAGGAAGTTCCAAAAATGCAATATAACAGCGGTATGGTAGATTAAACTGGCGAAACCGCTGGGAGGGTTTACCACTGATGAGCCAGGCCCCCCCATTAATTTTTCCATTGCAGTAAGGACAGTAGAAATTGTTTAATTTTAAAAAGAATCATACGCGTCTATAATAGTTTTGAATTTTGATAAACTCTTTGTAAATCAAGAAAAAGGCAGTTTTCACCACGACTGACGAGGGCCAACAGCCCGAAACCCGTACGTGGTTAGCTTTTATTGATTAATCAAGAATGGGTATTTGGCCAATTCTGGAATAATTAAAAATCAACAGAATAGTTGATATTTATTCTGATAGATGGTGCAAGTCATCAGCAACTTTCAGTTGCACGATAAGGAGATGTCTTTTTACCTAATTTATTCACCATATCCCAGTACAATTTCACATTTGTACTATTTGTCTTCTTCTTTCTTATCTCCACTCAATCATATTAGGGTCTGGGTGAAGTAGAATGCGTCTGCCTTTGTCACTAAGACTGGGAGCACTACTCAGTGTCAGGCCACTGACTTAGCTCCAAAAGAAATGGCCGCCTCTGACATGAGGAACAGACGCCATGTGCAGCTGCTCCTAACACGGAGTACAGACTCATCCTGTATCCCTGGATCAGGAGCCCTTACAGGGTACTATCAGCCGGGCCAGCTGAGATCAGGTTTTTTAGTGAGCTTGTTACTGCTCCCCCTCCTCCTTTTTCATCCAGGCTTGGGACTGGCAAAGGCGGAGTTTGTACTATTTGTAAATGGTCACCTTTGCTGCAGTCTAATAGGATTTCAGATCGTAATTCTTGTGTTAGGGTTCTTGAAGTTGCTACGAGGTCCGCCATAAGAACAGGATGTCTGTGGTGTGGCTGGTGTACCATTCCCATAGATCCTGTTGCACCTATTCAATCCATACTCCCATCACTGAGGTTTGACTTGGTCCAACGCAGATTTCTCGTAGGATGATCGACAGTCTCTATAGTCCATCTGGCTCTACCCTACATTGCCCACCACGGCCAGGGATCCTGCAGTCTGAGGCTCCAGTGATCTGTCCCATCGCTACTGTGTGTACATGCCACTGAACTGTTATTCAGGAGGCCTTCAACATTATCTGCTGATTAAACGAAAAACATGGTGAAGGAAGACGAGTTTCTTTTATTGATGCATAGGTGCGAGCTTTCGGGTAAAAATCCTTCAACAGGCGAGCAATGAAGCGCGACTTATAAAAACTATGGTATATGGTACTATTGCACCTATGCATCAATAAAAGAAACTCGTCTTCCTTCACCATGTTTTTCGTTTAATTTCAAATCAGGAAGAATTCTTTATCTATATTATCTGCTGGGCTATTGGCCCCAACTCAATATATAAATGCACAACATGAAGTTTCCAGAGGATGATATTCAGTGGCATGTACACACAGTACTGATGGACAGATCCCTGGAGCCTCAGACTACAGGATCCCTGGCCATGGTGGGAAATGTGGGGTAGGGCCAGATGGACTATAGAGACTGTGGATCATCCTACGAAAATCTGCGTTGGACCAAGTCAAACCTCAATGATGGGAATATGGATTGAATAGGTGCAACAGGATCTATGGGAATGGTACACCAGTCACACTACAGGCATCCTGTTCTTATGGCGGACCTCACAGACCAAACAGAGCTACCTCTCCCTTTAATTATACATCAGAACATTGCATTGTGCATCACCTTAGTAAAATGTTTACTACTTACGATAAAGAATGAGCCACAATGCCAGTTTTGACAAATTCAGACAAAAAGCCAACCTGTATACCCTGGTTTCGGGCCTGCATAAATTAATAAAATTCATTTTATTCTTTTGTCTGATGGTAACAACGCTGTTACCGAAATGTCATACACTATTTATATATTTGGTCTTATTACCTTGTGTTTATAATCTATAATCCAAATTGTGCCTTATCATTAGATTTGGTCTTATTACCTTGTGTTTATAATCTATAATCCAAATTGTACCTTATCAATATATAGAGAAAAGGTGTTTCTTTCTGTTGTTGTTTCTTATCACCTTGTGTAAAGATTACACAAATTTCATGATTCCATGCTCCACCAGCTGTTGGATGATAAGCCTCTCCCAGAGATCCTTTATCATAGAATGGGGTGTTCCAGGACCTCCTGCCTTCACCTTCACTGGCCTCTTCTACTGGATCTCATCCCAAGACTGCCAAGACTCCTGCCTCTCACTGCTCCCAGGCGCTGTTTCCTGCAATCTCCACATTTCCTCCACCCCTGCAAGACATCTTTTCTGCCAGATCATAGGATCCCTTGCCACTGGAAATCGCATTCTGCCATGATGGGGGTTAGAAGACCATTCTTGAAATGGTCAATTAGCCTGGAAGAAAAGAATCAGAATAGAATGGGGTGTAGGGTTTCTGCTTTCATTGATCATGGCACCATGACACACTTTGATGAAACTTTGCCTGTAATTTGAGGCTGTTCCCAACATGTAAGCCTTTGCTGCCAACTCTAACATGAGTACAGATACTGCGATACAGATGTGTTTGTTTCTAACTTCAAATCCATGTGGGTTGTTTGTCTCTTTTACTGCCAGTGCATCAACACTTGGTGTCAACTCAGACAACAAACATTTTTTGAAAGTATTTCCCTCAATCATTTCAGTTTAAAGACAAATACAGTTAGGAAAATGGTATTCCATGAATGTATAAGTGGTTCAATTTGGATTATAGATTAGAAACATAAGGTAATAAGACCAAGTGAATAGTATACGAGGTTTCAGTAACAGCATTGTTACCAAACATCAAACACTATTGGATTAGGTCATTTTACCTTATTGTTGGTATTCCATGATAATAAGGTAAAATTTGGATTATAGATTAGAAACACAAGGTAATAAGTCCAAATCCAAATAAATATTGTGACGTTTTAGTAACAGTGTTGTTACCAAACATCTAACGCTATTGTATTTATATAAAAGGACGTAACTGGATCTGTAAAAAAAAAAAAAATTATCAAAATATTTCGAGAGATTGCTCCCTCTTTATCAATTTATTGTACACAGTGGCCAATTCACAGATCCAGGTACGCCCCTTTGTATAAACTTAACTGATGGATCCCCTTTTGACTCAAACTTTTTTATATGATCTTTATTACCTTATTTTTAGTATTCCATGAGAAAAAAATAAATTGTATCACATCATATAATCAAGATATTGTCACATATCAATTTACAAATAAAGCACACAAATCATTAGGGTAGTAAACTTTTATTAACATCTTTTTTTTTTAATAATATATATTATTGTTATATATATATATATAATAAAAAATAATCATATATAAATGATTCATTTTATATAGTTTTTCTTAATTTATATAATCAATACAAAAAAAAGAAGGAAGAAGATAGTAAAAACACAAGAATTAAAAAAAAAGAAGAAAAGATAATGGCTATTATTATATCAGACAAGAAAACAATAAAATGAGGAAGAATTACAAGAGACACAAGTTCGTAGAAACGGCGGATGATAAGATGAGAAAGAAACAAAATGAAAGGTTTGAATGAGATTGTGAGAAGCCATGAGGAAGATATGATTAGAGACTATCTGATAGAAGTGAGGGGGATAAAACATCTACGGCACACATATATTTACGCGGGATATCTTGGCGGCCATAACAGAATGTGTGTGTGTAGGGCAGGCATGCGTGCAAATAGGCATCAAAAATTCTCATTCTCCTCCGTATTTTACATATTGGTTATTAGCAGACAATAATACACAAACCCACATATTTAAACACAGTAAAAATCTCTATAAATATGAAAAAAAAAAAAGATAGATAAATAAATACTGTAGAAATACCTCCATGAGAGGACACTCTTTTTTTTTTTTGCTTATCCCTAGTACATGTGGTACAGGTCATGATAATCATGGTGGGTAGAAGTAGGCGACTGCTTTTACTGTAAGTGCACCACATGTCAACACATATGAAAAGCAGGACACTCATGCTAGAGAACACCTCTCTATAAAGGACAGTTTTCATTTGTAAAATTACCATTGTTACAATTTAGCAACTCTCCAGTAAGAAGACATCTCTCCCTAAAGGACACTTTGGCTCTGTAACTAGGTATCCATTACAGAGAGGTAGTTTTACTGTATAACAATAGAAAAATAAACAAACAAAGAGAGGCACTTTCAATCAGATATCAATTAAAAAAAGGGGGAAATGCTATATAATTAGACTAAAAAAAGCATCTCTGTGATAACATTATCTTAAAAAAATATGGAAATATAAGTTTTTATAAGTATAAATAAATATATTTTATATTATATATACGTTTTTTAAATATAATATATTTGCATATAATTTTTTCCTATTTATAATAAGGAAAAGAAAATGAACCAAAAGTCACTTGTGGGAGAAGGAAAAAAACCTTTTTTCTTTATATAAAAAATTAGTATCTTAGCCAAATGACTTTTTTTTCTTATATTAATAATTTTTTTTCATTCTGATTATATTTGCATATTGTTTTAGTTTTTTGTTGTTATAATTTGTTAAAAAATAGATTTATAGACTTTGATTATTTTTCAATTAGAATTTATAAAAATTAAATATAGAGGAAGGAAAGGAAGGAAGGAAGGAGGTGTCGTCAATAATTCTATTGCAGAGATTTAGGATTCAAATATGGAGACATCATCCAGGTAAACATCAATTGCACATTAGGTAACATATGTAAAATAGTTTTACACCAATACCTCGCTTTGCGTCGTTTTGCGTTTTTTTCAAAGTTGCGTCGCTGCTTAATTTTTACTGATTTTCACTTTGCGTCGTTAGATTTTCAAAGTTGCGTTGTTTTGGATTCGAGTCTTTAATTTTTTTTTCCTAAAATATGGCAACACCTTTGTTTTTGATTGCGCCTTCACATAATTTCACTTTGCGTCTTTTCAATTTCCGTCGTGTTTTTTTTTTTATCGTAACCCAGACGCAAAGCGAGGTATGGGTGTATTTATAATAAAAAAAGGAGGTAGAGAGAGAGAGAACGCTTGGAGAAACACCAAGATAGACTTTGTTAATATAGACACAGAAACTTTAAAATACATGCACATAAATATTTAGTAAAATGACTTAACTTCAAAAAAAAGAAATTTGCTACCAATGATTGTTCAGTATGGCAAGAGACAGTTTTATTCTCCTCCTGGGAAAAAAAAATCCCAATTTTTTACAACTGTAAAACCTAACATTACATAAAAGTCTATTTCCAAAGATAAGATAATTTGTTGGTTAAAAGTAGATTCAGACAAAAACACATCAACCTATGATTTATTTAACTCCTGACATATCAGGGAGAGATAAAGGAAGAGATGCCTGTTGTGATACATGACCATCATCTTCCCACAACTTTATGTTGTGTTACCCCATTTGCCCAAAATGTAGTTTGGTACCTGCAGCTCCAGAACACATTTTGGCTTGTATTATAAGCACTAAACAGGACCTTTGGGAGAAGCTGCTGCTTATCATAAAACAGCTGGAGGAGCATGAACTCATGGAATTTGTGTAATCTTTACACAAGGGGATAAGAAACAACAACTTTATGTTGTATGTCCTATAGAAATACACAGTGTGTGAGAAAAAACCTGCTTTCCTTATGGTTGTTTCGTAGAAGATCCTTGGAGCAAACAACACTGGAACCATTCATCCCAAGCAGCTCCAGAGAAATCATCTCATCAATAGAGAGCTCATCAATAGAAGGACTTTCAACCTATCCATGTCAATATTTCCAATATAAAGCAATAACGCGTTATCTATATACATCGGAAATTAATGTAGCCCGAAAAAAAAAACACAAAAATTTCTTTTACAAACATATAAACACAAGGTAATAAGACCAAATAAATAAATATTGTGTGACATTTCGGTAACAGCGTTGTTACCATCTTCAGACAAAAGTATTGAATGAGAAATTTTACCACAGCATGTTTTTAAATAGTTACTGTTATTAAGTGTAACTATAATAACAGGAACTATTTTAAACCATGCTGTGGTAAAATTTCTCATTCAATACTTTTGTCTGAAGATGGTACCAACGCTGTTACCGAAACGTCACACACTATTTATTTATTTGGTCGTATTACCTTGTGTTTATAATCTATTTTACAAAAACATAGAAAACAAACACTTTCTACTATCCATACTTGCAATGGAAAAAATAAAATATTGGGAAGGGGCTCTGCTCATCAGTGGTTAAATAACACTGGAACAAAGACATCTGCTGATTGTACAGGTTGGTGATACCATCTCCATCTATTGGAATAAATATCAACTATTCGTTGTTTTAACCCAATAAACTGTCAGGATGGAACAGCAAGTCATGTTTTATCATATAATCTGGTTGATTGCACACTGGTCTGCTAGGACACACTGGGATAAAATAGATGACTTAGTTAATAAGACAATTTAGATTATAGACCACAAAGTAATAAGACAAAATAAATAACAGCGTTATTACCATCGTCAAAAAAAAAGTACTGAATAGCTACAAGAAAATATAACTTAATCCCAATAAATTAATAGTGTGTGACGTTTCGGTAATAGCGTTGTTACCATCATCAGACAAAAGTACCGAAGAGCTACAAGAAAATATAACTTAATCCCAATAAATTAATAGTGTGTAACATTTGGTAACAGTGCTGTTACCATCATCAAACAAAAGTACTGAAGAGCTATAAGAAAATAAGACCTAATCCAAATAAATTAATAGTGTATGACATTTCGGTAACAGCGTTGTAACCATCATCAGACAATTTTATTTTTTTGCCTGATGATGGTAACAAAGCTGTTACTGAAACATCACACACTATTAATTTATTTGGATTAGGTCTTATTACCTTGTAGCTATAATCTATAATTCAAATTGTGCTTTATCAAAAGTACTGAATGAGAAAAAATTTGCTCTGATATTTTTTTTCATTCTGTTTGGAGAATATGCATAAGACCAAAAGGTCTTAAATAAAGCTTTTTGTTGTTGTATATTTTTTCTCATTGAATACTTTTGTCTGATGATGGTAACAACACTGTTAACCAAAATGTCACACACTATATATTCCATTAAAAAATAAGTTTCAATAAAAAAAGTACAATTTTTATACTATAAAGAAGAGAAACACAAGACCAAATATCCCAAAAATAAATGTTTCATAAATTAATTTATAAAAATTGACACCACAATTGTTTTTCTTTTCACAAAAAAAAACTCTCACGTAGGTATTTGATAGCTTGTAAATCGAGACATGAAAAAAAAAAGGCCTAATCCTCATATTGAATTAGAGAATGTTGAATTAAAAAAGTTAGACTGTAGTAACACCCATTATAGTAGAACCTCCATGAGAGAACCTCCCACTAGAGGACACCTCTCTACAAAGGACAGTTTTCATTTGCAAAATTACCATTTTTACTTGTTAGTAACTCTGGTAAGAGGACACCTCTCCTTAAAGGACACTTTGACTCTGCAATTAGGTGTTATCCTTTACAGAGAGGTAGTTCTACTGTAGCAACTCTCCAGTAAGAGGACACCTCTCCTTAAAGGACACTTTGACTCTGCAATTAGGTGTTATCCTTTACAGGGAGGTAGTTCTACTGTAGCAACTCTCCAGTAAGAGGACACCTCTCCCTAAAGGACACTTTGACTCTGCAATTAGGTGTTGTCCTTTACAGAGAGGTAGTTCTACTGTATTCATCAAATATCCACAAAATCCTTTCTCAAGAAAAAAAAAATCTCAAGTGACTTTGGTTCACTGGGGTGAAAAAAAATCACTTTTTTATTATATCTCCTCAACTATACCAATCAGTGAATATCAATTTAAAACTCTTTAGTGATTTTTTCCAATCCAAGCTCAGAGAAGACACATCAAATATACTTTGGTCCTTTGTTTCAATTCAAAAGAACATCGTGATCACACTGAAAATTTGCAGAAGAAGTAAATATGCAAATACGGAAATATGTAAATATATCCACACACGGAAATATGCAAGTATTTCCACACACAGAAAATTTTAAATATGTATATACGGAAGTGTATAAATAGTTTCTCCAAACCAAGCAAAGAAAAGAATTGTGTGATGGGGGTCCAAGCAATACTATCACATATGAGGGGGAATGATGACAATGATGAAAGACTAACATGAGGGGAATGCTGCCTAGGAGGGGTTCTTCAGGAGCCGCTTCTGCCTGAAGTCGTAGACTTGTCGGCAGAACATCACACTCTCTGGGGACACCACCCCAGGAACAGGAAGCCTACAACTTCTGGGATAGCCATCGTCCGGGCCGGGAACCAGATTGGGATAGGGTAGACTCCCTTCTTGTATCCGTTTGGATTCCTTCCGGTACCTGAGCACACCTGGATCTTACAGGCTTTGATACATGGAAGCAAGAATTGGTAGTCATTCATCACCAGAACACAGCAGATTCTATCAATTGTAGATAGGACATAAAGTCTGTTGTTGTTGTTTCTTATCCCCATGTGTAAAGTTTACAAAAATTCCATGATCTCATGGAATGGAGTGTAGGAATGCAGTTTTCGTCGATCATGGCACACTTTGGTGAAAGTCTGACTTTGCCTGTATCGGTGAATACACAATAATACCAATACAAAGACATTATACATAACAGCTAATAATATTGGTATTTCAATTTTTTGCAAGTATTTACAAACTTTTGTGACAATCTTGTATAACACATCTTTAGACAAAGAACTTGTAAAAAAACAATAGCAGTAATGCTAGTATTGGTAAATCACCTTTTTGGGGTCTCATAATCATAATTTGATAGCATTTTTTTGAACTGATCAAATTACCTATTTCTTTTTAAAATTTTAGGGACATAAGGTCTAGTTTCAACAACAAGGGTAAATTTCTCACAATAATAAAAGAAAATATGACCAAATCCAAATAATTTATTAGTTTGTGACGTTTCAGCAACAACATTGTCACCATCATCAGACAAAAGAATAAATGAGAAAAAATATCACAGCAAGTTCTTATATAGTACACCTATCCCCCGATTTACACGGTAGATACGTTCCTGAGAAAAACGTGTAAATCAAAAATTAAAAATTTTTGCGAAATTTTTATGCAAAGAAATACAGACACAGTGTGTGTGTGCAGCAAGTCAGCACATAAGCTCGGGATTCCTCGTGAGATGTGTACACAGCGCATGTGTTCAATCACAGTAGCATTTAGTATAGTGCGATAAAAAAAAAAAAAATTATTTGGAAAACCGTGTAAAAGCGAAAACGTGTAAAACAAGTACCGTGTAAATTGGGGGATAGGTGTACTGTTATCAAGTGTTTAAACAAGATAACAGATAAGGAAAATAGTTTTTTAAGTCAACTTGAAATCTTCTTCTATAAGATACTACTATTTAAGAACTTGCTGTGGTATTTTTTCTCATTTATTCTTTTGTCTGAAGATGGTAACAATGCTGTTGCCGAAACGTCACACACTAATAAATTATTTGGATTAGGTCTTATTTTCTTTTATTATAATCTATAATCCAAATTGTGCTTTATCACTCTCACAATATTATTTGCATTTCATTTTAAACTCATTTTTTCAAATTACAAGGGTGAGTTAACTATTATCCACAATGTGGTGTTATCTAAAAATCAACACATCATTGACTGTATTGACTCATCCATTGATAATCTCTACTCTTCCATGGCAGACACCATCAACAAACTCTACAAGCTTGATACCGTAATATAATTGAGTGGAGATAAAGAAAGAAGAAGAAAATCTAAGAAAAATCTCGCTGATGATAGGTCATGTGTCTATCATTCCCCTGACCACAGCAGTGTTTATTGACTGATGAGGCCTAAGAAACATATCCAATAACAAAATGAAACTCCTGAAACTAGCTGAAGACAAATCAAATACAAGTACAGAGGTCATTTCTCACAGACAGTCTTCAATGTTCAAACCACACACACAGGTATTCATTTTTAGTCCAGGATGAACTTGTTGATGCCTTACAATTTCACAGTTTAGATAAAACTGACATCAAGCAATTGAACTTGTAGGAACCATTCAGATATTGAATTTACTCCGCCCTTGCCGGTCCCAAGCCCGGATGAAAAAGAAGGAGGGGGAGCATTAACAAGCTTGCTAAAAAACCTGGGTTCAGCTGGCCCGGCTGATAGTACCCTGTAAAGGCTCCTGATCCAGGGATACAGGATGAGTCTGTACTCCATGTTAGGAGCGGCTGCACATTGCGTCTGTTTCTCATGTCAGAGGCAGCCATTTCTTTTGGAGCTAAGTCGACCTGCCACTGAGTAGTGCTTCCAGTCTTAATGACAAAGGCAGAAGCATTCTACTTCACCCAGTATGGAGGAGATAAGAAAGAAGAAGAAGAAGATATTGAACAGGTCACATCCCATTCAAATTTGGCTTGTGTGGAGAGTATTTCAAAACTTTTCTATGTATATAAAAGTCATATATGACAACGTATATATGCATATATGTTTGTCGGCTATGCATATCTTCAAAACGTAACTAATCTAGCTGAAATTTTAACAGTATATAGAGTTGAATCTAGAAAAACTTATAGTTAAAAAAATATTCCCTTGTATCACACAATAGTGAGTAAAAATATCAGGCCTCCAGGGAAAAAATTATGTTGTACTACAATGTTATACTGAGTTTTCTCCTGTAGAAGGGTGTTCGTGCCCAAAAGCTAGAGATTAAAGTTTAAAAAAAAAAATACTTTTTCCTGGAGGCCTGATATTTTTACTCAAAAACTTATAGTCCCATTTTCAGGTCTCTATCTCAAATATCGTTGGAGTTATTTACAAATTTGCCAATTTCACTCTCAACCAGCACCCTACTGTGGCAACTGAGAGAATTACATCTAGGATGCGTGCAATGACTGAAGTCGGAGATAAGTTTCAGTTTTGGGAGGAAAACCTGCTGTACTTTCAAGACAAGAGGATTTAGTAATACAATTTTCAAAAATTGTTGTAAAACTTTACATTTTTAATTTTAATATTTTATATATATATAAGGCAACACACATCTTAAATACACTGCGGCTTGTGATTGTAAAATAACACTTGAAGTTTCACCGCATGAGTTTCTTTTCAATGAAAAATCCAAATTTTTCAAGGTGAAATATTGACTATTTCTAACCTTTTTGGATGAGGTATGAAAGGGTGAATTATGAAGAGTAATGATGAACGGAAAATAAAAACCCCATTCCCATCCCTGGACACTTTTATTTTCCGTTCATCATTACTCTTCATAATTCACCCTTTCATACCTCATCCAAAAAGGTTAGAAATAGTCAATATTTCACCTTGAAATAAATTTTAATTTTTCGTTGAAAAGAAACTCATGCGGTGTAACTTCAAGTGTTGTTTTACACATCTTAAAGTTTACTATCGATTTTTTAGAAGATTTATTATATTTATGCCATTTTCTAATTTGTTGTCAAATTCTGAATTACTATATTATAAAATGCTTGATATTAATTTTTGTTTGTATTATATACAATAAAGTTTTTGTAAATGTATAAATTTAATTGCCATCTACGTTAAAATTTTACACAAATAAATTTACTGGCAATGTGTTTCTTTTAAATAGCATCAAATTTGATGATATTTAAAAGAAACGCATTGCCAGTAAATTTATTTGTGTAAAATAAAGTTTTTTATTTCAAACATTATTCGTAGGGTAAACATTCACTTGGGGAGATCCTGGGTGAAACCAGGTCATAATTTATAATTGTAACAAATAGCATTTCAATAAAAAAAAACATTTTTTTTTATACTATGCACTCAGGGAAAAATGTTTTCGGGTAAAACCCGGACATTGTCCAAATTCTACATTCGGAGAGTATATATATGTCATAATTTGTATATAATTAAATGCAACGAGGTCTCCCCGGCCACAGATTTCTCTATGCCACCGATTTTTTGGATTCCAGTTCGAGTCTACATATCGATTTTTACCACCCAACTCCACATCCACGAAACAACACCTAGAACTAACTCACACATCGCTTACACAACAGACTTCTAACATTTTTTCACAACACACACACAAAGACAAAAAATTACACATAAAGGTTATATAGATTTCCATGTCTCCTGTACACACAGCATAAACGCACTTGAGGACTAGAATCACGTTTTTCACCTAAGTGTCACTACAGACGAGACAAAAAATTTATAGGGCATAATTGAGCAAGTAAAACATTTATAGGGCAAAATGGAGCAACCAATACATGTAGATCAGGGCATGTAGATACCATAGGGTTCAAACCAAGACACCTTATTTTTCATATCAATCATTTTCATTATTTTCTCTCAATTAAAATTTAAATATTTAATCAATTTAGCAATTTATTCAACTTATTATCAATTTTAATCATTAACTATCATTTTATTTACCAATTAGTTTATATTATCATTTTCATTTATCAATTATCATTCTATTTACCACTTGACTTATATTGCCACAACTCAATTATCAACGAAAACTCACTGACTTTCGATTAAACTAAAAACATTAAATCACCCTTTGTTGTTGAAATCTTTTTATTTTTCATTTTTCTTTTTTCAAACACTCAACTTTGATTTCGCTCAAAAAAACTTTTATTTTATTTTTATTTTTGATTTCTCAAAAGACCTAATAGAATTCCCTCGGTCTCCATTCCCAATTCCGAGCTAGAATATAATTAGGCATTTTTCCTTTTTTTTCTCACCACGCACCAAGCATTCACTTTGATTTCTTCCAACTTTTTATTTTTATTTTACTTTGATTTCTCAAAAGACCTTATGAAATTTCCTCGAATTCCTTTCCAAAATTCAAGCAAAAAAGTAATTAGGCATTTTTCCTTTTTTTCTCACCACGCACCAAGCATTCACTTTGATTTCTTCCAACTTTTTATTTTTTTTATTTTTGATTTCTCAAAAGACCTAATAGAATTCCTTCGATTTCATTCCCAATTTCGAGCTAGAATATGGTTAGGCATTTTTCTTTTTTTTTTTCTCACCATTCAACCAAACACATTCAATTTTGATTTCATTCAACTATTTTTATATTATTTTTATTTTGATTTCAAAGCCTAAATAGAACCCCCTCGAATTCATTTCTTAACTCGAGTAGAATTCATTTAGGCGCATTTTCTTTTCTTTTAATCCACTATGTACCATAACATTCCTTGATTTCTTACAATTAAAAATTTTTGATTTCTATTAATTATACTCAACCTATATCATCAACACCATTCTATTTTACTTTTATATTACCAGCAATGTTTGTATATAGCCCCTCCATACCCACAACTAATTTTCCCACAAAATTATTTTTCACTTTACAGAATTCTCTCAGGCTAACCCCTTCTTGAATTCTTCACATGTAGGGGGCGCATCTGTCATAATTTGTATATAATTAAATGCAACCCCGACCCACTATGTATATATCATGTATGATTTTCAAAGACTTAATAAAGAACAAGGTAACTGGAGGAAAGAAAGTAACAAAAGATATAGGAAGTAAGACTAAAGCTGGCACGACTATTTTGGCACCCCTGTGTCAACATTGCAGGGGCAGAGACCGGACGTCTCTAGTGACCGCAGAAGTTATATTAGGCAAGATGCACTCAATACTTCCTGACAAAGCAGGGCGTATCTAGTATCCACAGAAGTTATATTAGTATAAAGATACCCCATACTTCCGACCCAAGACCGGACGTATTTTGATAACACGGAAGTAAATAAAGTCAAAATAGCACTCGACACTTCCTACCAAGCAGATCATATCTGTCACCAAAGGAAACCGCCGGCCAATCAAAAGATAGCATCTAAATAGGTCAACCAATAGGGAAAGAGCATGTGAGCATCTCTCAACCAATCAGAGAGAAACTGAGGCTTGGTGTTAAATCGAAAGACAAGAATTGTCAGTAGTGATTCGACTTCCAAGAAGGTGACATCTACCCTCGAGGTCTCTCTCTCCCCTCTGCTCATCCCGTAGCTAAGTACAATCATCACCATGTGATCATATAATTAATAAGTCAAATCGCTCAGCTCTTATCAAGCTTTCTTCCCTCCAATCCAGTTGCCTTTTATTTTCAAACCTCATCATGTGTCCTGATTATTCCTAACTGTGTGCTTCACTTACCACTCAACGACTGCGCTTCAACCAAATCTCACCATTCGCATCCAACAATAAGAAACCCCGCAACGATATTGCCACAGAACGGTTAAGTCGACAGGATTCTACAACAGTGTAATACAACAAATATTATAGTGTAATAACAATTGCATCATCATATTACATATATACATTGTAATGTAGAAAATGTATGTTTCCACCATACAATCATGCTCACTGAAAACATAAAGAATATTATGTGATTTTATTCTATTTTAAGGAATGTCCAATTGTAACAAGAACTGGTTCATTGAAAAAGGCTGTGAGCATGTAGATTTAACAAGAGGTGTTTAATGATAAAGCACAATTTGGATTATAGATTATAACACAAGGTAATAATACCAAATCTAAATAAATAAATAGAGTGTGACGTTTCAGTAACAGCGTTGTTACCATCTTCAGACAAAAGTACTGAATGAGAAATTTTACTACAGCATGTTTTTAAATAGTTACTGTTATCAAGTGTGTAAACAAGATAACAGATAAGATATTTATCTGAGAATTCTGCACTGGTAGAACATAGAAAAATCACAGGATATAATAATTTTAACCTAAAAGAAACAAAGATACTAGATTATGAGAAAAATTACTTTAAGAGACAATTCAAAGAATCATTTTTCATTCAAAAGAAATGTGCTACAATTAACAGAATAGAAAAAAAAAGGAAATATAAATGATATTTATAGATATACTTTTAATTATTTTTTGAGAAAAAAAAAAAAAAATTCCACTTTTAATTCTAAGAATAATATTCTGTGTTTCTCAGATAAATATCTTATCTGTTATCTTGTTTACACACTTGATAACAGTAACTATTTAAAAACATGCTGTGGTAAAATTTCTCATTCAGTACTTTTGTCTGAAGATGGTAACAACGCTGTTACTGAAACATCACACACTATTTATTTATTTGGATTTGGTCTTATTACCTTGTGTTAGGTCACTTTTAATGTAAACCTTAAGGTTTAAAATCGGGCGCTATAGACAGGTTTAACTGTATATATATATATATATATACAGTATATATATATATATACATTAACTGTATGTATATATATATATATATATTATATAAAAATTTTATTTTTAAATTATAATTTGTAGAACACAAACTACTCTATAAACACCAGATGTTGTCACTATATAAACCCATTGTTGTTGATACCCATTGGCTGGCTTAAATCTTTTGGTCGGTATGTAAATATCTTTATTCTACTCACCTTAAATCTTTCTCAAATTATGTCTCCAAAAAGCAAATATTCAATAATTCTCTATCAAAGACAACACAAGCAAATATTTTTATATTTATCATAATATATATATGTTGTAAACCCGGGTAAGCCAACAAGTGATTTGGAAGCAGTCGGGGTTGAGTGGCAAGGCGTGCAGAGTGGGAAGTCCGCACGGGACAGTAAGGACAAAGTTTGGGATCAAAAGACGCTCTCCTAGTACGTCTCACGTGGCACCAGGACCAGGGGAAAGTTGAGGATTAACTGAGGAAATCTCGGCGTCCTGCATGAAGCCGCGGAGGCAGGGAGGAACCAAAACGGCGGCCACAAGGGCCGCCGTGAGATGATCACGAACCTAGTACCCAGCGGGCCTCTGTCCGAAAATATCCACTGTAACCTAACTAACTGTCAACATCCGGACCAACGCCCTTTTTGTCCCTCTCTGGATCCCCCGGGTGTCCAGTGGCAAGCTGGTGTCACTTTGAGACGACTAGAAAAGACGTCATATTTTATTACTTACATATCACATTGTTTAAATTACGATATATATATATTTGGTGCCTTGTGTATATTGTAATGTCAAAATTTGAAACTATTATAGACTTGTACGATTCTTTTTAATTATGGAAGAGCGTTTTATATATTTATAATTGTATGTAATTCTACTGTCCTCAAAGCTTATGTCCATAGTTCATCTAAAATACCCATTTAAAGAGTCTAGCATCAGTATCACTATAAAAGAAAGATCGAAAAATGCAATATAACAGCGGTATGGTAGATTAAACTGGCAAAACCGCTGGGAGGGTTCACCACTGATGAGCCAGGCCCTCCCATTAATTTTTCCATTGCAGTAAGGACAGTAGAAATTGTTTATTTTCAAAAAGAATCTTACGCGTCTATAATAGTTTCAAATTTTGATAACAGATGGCGCACTAATGTATCATAATATAATGTAATGTGTTTATCACCAGGGAGGTATGGAACAGTTTCAACAAACAAGAGATAGAGAGAGAGAGGATTTACTCACCGGCAATACTCGAAGAAGGTGAGCACGTAGCATTTATCGTCAATACAGCCGACGCCATTTATGTCCTTGTGTTTGGAAGCAAAGATCTCATCCTCCATGTGGCGGCTTCGGTCCGAATGTTCTGGCCGGTAGTACCATAGTAGGCTCATCATCATGTCCCCTGGGTCAGCAGTAATGTACATAAGTAAATACTCTGGAAATCTGAGTTTCTTTCTGACTTCAAACACTTATAAGGCACTGGCTTTTTTCTTGTTGTTTCTTATCCCCTTGTGTAAAGTAATACACGAATTCCATGAGTTTATGCTCCTCGAGCACTGTCTTTTTTCTTCTTTTTCTTCTTTCTTATCTCTACTCAATCATATTAGGATGTCAAGCTTGTAGATGGGGTCTGTTGACAACCATCATGATTGGGTGAAGTAGAATGTGTCTGCCTTTGTCATTAAGACTGAGGGCACAACTCAGTAGCTGGCCTACCTGTCTTTTTTGATTGACTTCAATGGACCTAAGAAGTTATTCTTCCTATGAGAACTGAAGAAAATGAATTCCAAAGTAAACACAAGGTAATAAGACCAAATCCAAATAAATAAATATTGTGTGACGTTTCGGTAACAGCTTTGTTACCATCTTCAGACAAAAGTACTGAATTATATTCATTTTGGAATTCATAAGGCACAATTTGGATTATAGATTATAAACACAAGGTAATAAGACCAAATCCAAATAAATAAATAGTGTGTGACATTTCGGTAACAGCATTGTTACCATCTTCAGACAAAAGTACTGAATGTTACTTTTGCAAGTACTTTTGTCTGAAGATGGTAACAACAAAGGTGTTACTGAAATGTCACACACTATTTATTTGGATTTGGTCTTATTACCTTGTGTTTATAATCTACTAGCTGAATGACCCGGGCAACGCCGTGTTTTACCCGATTGAATGTTTTATTCAAATACTATTTGTTACAATTATAAATTTGGCGCCTTTAATAAATGCATATATTAGTTAATAACTATAGCCTATGTGCTTTATCTGTCTATGTACTGTTGGCTTCCGTAGGCATCTCATACTGGGAAAAGGAAAGAGAGGATTCCATTTAGTTATTAACTAATATATGCATTTATTTAAAGAGCGACCCGCTCCAAACCAATAGTTACAAAAACAAAAGAGCGAGTGGGGGAGGCATGATGGGAGGGGGGGGGCAAAGGTGGCGTGACCGTAGCCAACCAATAGGAGGGCGCCATTCCAAAAAAAAAAGCCTGTGTTGTGCCTTATCAATGCCAGGTAGATAACAAACATTATTATCAGAAGAAATAAACTTACAGAACAAAAAACAAAACTGAGTGATACATCTGAGCTGGATCATCTCGCAACAAGATCTTGTTTATAATACAATGCGGCTTATGATTGTAAAACGACATTTGAAAATTATCCCGCATGTGTTTCGTTCAAAAGATCTTGTTGTTGTTTCTTATCCCCTTGTGTAAAGATTACACCAATTCCATGAGCTCATGCTCCTCAAGCTGTTTGATGCTATGCAGTGGACTTTCCCAAAAGTCCTGTTTAATGCATCTAATGCAAGCCAAAATTATAGCCGAAATCTGTACTCATGTTAGAGTCGGCAGCAAAGGTGTCTACTTCCATGTTAGGAACAGCCTCAAACTACAGGCAAAGTCAGACCAAAGTGTGCCTGGATCATGGTGCCATGATCAACAGAAGCTGCACCCCTACACTTCATTCCATGAGATCTTTTAAATGCGCTATCCATTCTCAGGAACAGCAGTACTGTGGATACCAAAACAAAACCAGGAGAAAAATGACCCAACCAGAGTTTCAACCAGCCCAAGAACACAAATCCTTACAAGATAAAGCACAAAATTTGGATTATAGATTATAATAAAATAAAAGAAGACCTAATCCAGATAATTTATTAGTGTGTGACGTTTCGGCAACAACATTGTCACCATCATAAATTTATTCTTTTGTCTTATGATGGTGACAATGTTGTTGCCGAAACGTCACACACTAATAAATTATTTGGATTAGGTTTTATTTTCTTTTAACAAATCCTTACAATGAGGGAAGGGGGGGTGAGAACAAATCCCATACCCTCCTCATTCTCCCAGAATGCCGTGATCTTGGCCACGTAGGGCTGTTCCACGCGACCTTTAGCTGATCGTAGCAGCACTGAGTCCCGTTCTCTGATGGTGTCACCCTCGATGTGGTGGATCGCCGGGTAGCAGAGCTTCAGAGTGGCCGTCTCGTCATTCTGCACAGATGGTTCCTTCACATTAGAACGGTAAGTCAGGGGGTCGGTGGAAGGCTGGTCTAAACCATTGGTTTACAACCGCTACGACCCAGGATCGAATCCTGCATTGGACACTTTTTTATTTTAAAAAAATGCTCCAATGGCCTCCAATTCTTGCAAAAGTCCAACCCCACCAGCAAGTGCAAGTAAACAAACAGGGCTCTGACACATTTGTAAGTGCAAAAGTCGAACTGCTTTCCACATGTAGACATGTGGTGCACTTACAGTAAAAGCAGTTGTTAACTACCCACCATGATTATCATGGCCTGTACCATTTGTACTAGGAATAATAATTTTTTTTTAATTCAAAGCTCTACCAGGGTAGCTAGAGTGACACAAAGAAATGAAGTGTCTACCAGAGAGGCTAGAATATGGATATAACCCTGGTGTAGTTCATGGTTTGACTTGTATGAGAGAGGTAGGAAAGGACTTACAGACTTGTACACCAGTTTCTCATACGGCTCTCCCAGCCAGCTCCAGCCGTGGAACTTGGAGGAAGCTGAAGTGGCAGCTTTCTTGACTTGAGGAGGTAGGCTATCAGCGGCCTGCTGCACGTCAGTGGAGGAGGAGACCTGGGCCTCGTCCTCCTGAGCCTTCGCTCGGACCCTCAGGTCCTTCTTGCCCTTCACCTCCTCTGGCTTGTTGCTGGCTACCTTCTTGTTCAGGTTGGGCAGCAGGTTCTTCTGGTACTTCTTCACCATCTGGTTGAGCTCCTGTGAGGTGAGGGAGGACTGCCACTGCTCTGACTCCACCTTGGGATGGAAGGCCGTGGCAGCGGGGCAGTGATGGCAGGCGCTGCAGGGAGAGCAATGGTGGCAGCTGTGGGAGGACAGCACGTGGATGGGGTGGAGGAGTGGGTCTGACCCCGGGCATCCTGCAACATCAGCTTGGGGTCACACCATGTGTGAGGAAGACATTTGATTTCTAAATAATTGACATTTCAAATGGGGTAACACAAGGTAATAAGACCAAATCCAAATGAATGAATAGTTTGTGATGAGGAGATGAAAAGGATGGCGGTGGAAGTATGGAGAGACCATGTGGCTCAGTAGAGGAAGCCATTGAAGGAGAAGGATATTTCGGTAACAGCGTTGTTACCAGCATCAGACAAAAGTACTGAATGTAGTAAAGAATTCAGTGCTTTTGTCTAATGATGATAACGCTGTTACCGAAACACTACATACTATTTGGTCTTATTACCTTGTGTTTCTAATCTACAATCCAAATTGTGCCGTATCACAATTACAAATGAAGACATTAATTCTACTGTCCTTACTGTGATGAAAAAAATAGTGTAAAAAAAGTAAGGACAGTAGAAGTTTGATTTATTTGTGAAAAGAAACATTCGCGTCTTGATGTCTTCATTTGTTATACACCAATACCTCGCTTTGCGTCGTTTCGTTTTGCATTTTTTTCGAAGTTGCGTCGCTGCTTAATTTTTACTGATTTTCACTGTGCGTCGTTAGATTTTCGAAGTTGCATTGTTTTGGATTCGAGTCTTTAATTTTTTTACATTTTTTTTTCCTAAAATATGGCAACACCTTTGTTTTTGATTGCGCCATGCCATCAAAATTTTATTTTCACTTTGCGTCGTTTCAATTTGCGTCGTGTTTTTTTGGAACGTAACCCCGATGCAAAGCGAGGTATGGGTGTATATAGATCAGGGTTATAGCTTTGTATTACAAATGTTACAAGGGAAGGTAGCTCACCTCTGCAGCAAGAGCCGAAGGTGCTGAGCCCCACTTGTTCCACCATCCCCAGAGCTGGGGGAGGGGGAGCAGGGGGGTAGTTGTCCATGATGGTGGATGGCGAGGTGTTGTAGTCGTAGCCATGGAAGATGATGGGGGAGGTGGAGTAGTGGACGGGGGACTGGAAGTGGGGGTAGCAGTACGGAGGACTAGACTTGGTGGCTACAGCTGTGGTAGTCTGGGCTGCCGTCTGAACTGACTTCCGGCGGTAGGGCCTCTTCTTAGACTTGGCCACGGGGGAACTGGCAGGGACATCTTTGTTCTGCTTCTTGGCAGGGGGAGCAGACGTGCTCTGGGTGGAGAGCTTGCGCTTCTTGACTGGGGTGGCTTTGGTCGTTGCCAGGGTGGCGGCAGCTTTCTTCTGCTTCAGTTTGGCCCTGCTGGTGATCTGCTTCAGAATCTTCTTCTTGGTCTTGGAGGCGGTGTCCTTGTGGGAGTTGAGGGCCAGAATGGCCTTGGCATTGATGCTGGCCATCCTCTTGGTGGCCGTCTCCAGCAGGCCGGCTGCTGGCTTGACCTTCTTCACTGGCAGACTGGTTAGCTTCTTCTTCTTCTCCTTGGCTTCAGTGGCTTTTGTAGCTGAGACCTTAGCAGGTGAAGGCTTTGATTTGGTGGTCCCACTGGTCGATGGAATTGGATCTTTCTCTTTCTTTATCTGGATCAACTTGGGCAACTTGCTGAGCTTGTTCGTTACCCGCTGGGTGAGTTTCTTGGGAGGGCTTGAAGTGGCAGAAGGAGGAGTTTTTTTGTCAACTTTTTTAACCAGGTTGACAGTCTTGGTGACTGGAGACCGCAGATTGTTCTTGATCTTCAGATTGTTGTTCTTGGGAATCACCTTCTTGGGTAGGTGTGGAGACTTGGTCTTTCCCTCTGATTGTGTCTTTGCTTCGTTCATTTGGGACCTGAGTAGCTCCACGTTGGGTTTCACGTCCACCACCTCCACGTTGGCATTGTTGAGCGGGGCCCGGCTCGCCTTGGGCCTGCTTGTCCTCTCCATCAACACATGGACCTTGGCAATGGCATTGAGGCTGGCCAGCCTGGACAGCTTGGGTTTGACATCCTCGTGGAAGTCCTGGGTGCCAAAGGAATCTGTAGGCTGAGAAGATGGCAAGGAACCATTGGAGAGAGTTCCTTGAGAATTCTTTGAAGATGACGGGGGAAGATTGGTTGACTTGGAGGAAAGATGAAAAGAAATGCCGTTGGTCAGCTTTGTAGGGCTGAGGGCAGAGGAAGGCTTGCTGGGGGAGGGGAAGGAAACAGTTGGCTTCTGGGGGGAGACAGGCTCTTTCTTGATCTTGGAGGGATGGATGAGGTTGAGGACCTTGCCCTCACTGGGGTGAGCTGCCGCAGGAGGGGACTGCTTCATCTTGGCATTGGGCATCCTAGGAAACCACACAGGGGCTGTTGGCACCAACAGGGGTGGTCTGATATCACATCTAGATGGGTACCTAGATAAGATAGACATATCAGGTCAAGTCTACAGATACTCCTGCCCTCTCCCAGAGGTAGGGGGCACAGATCACTCATCAGAATCATTGAGAGGTATGAAGGCTCAATCTCTAACTCTGCCGGTCCCAAGCCCGGATGAAAAAGGAGGAGGGGGAGCAGTAACAAGCTTGCTAAAAAAAACTGGGTCCAGCTGGCCCGGCTGATAGTACCCTGTAAGGGCTCCTAATCCAGGGATACAGGATGAGTCTGTACTCCATGTTAGGAGCGGCTGCACATGGTGTCTGTTCCTCATGTCAGAGGCGGCTATTTCTTTTGGAGCTAAGTCGGCCTGCCAATGAGTAGTGCTCCCAGTCTTAATGACAAAGGCAGATGCTCTCTACTTCACCCAGTCATGATGGTTGTCAATCAAAAGTCTCAAACTCTACAAGCTTGCTACCCTAATGTGATTGAGTAGAGATAAGAAAGAAGAAGGTTGAATCTGTCCCATTTAAATAATGATAGAGTTTATAAACACAAGGTAATCCAAATAAATAAATAGTAACAGGGTTGTTACCGAAATGTCACACACTATTTATTTATTAGGATTTGGTCTTATTACCTTGTGTTTATAATCTATAATCCAAATTGTACCTTATCATTAGATTTGGTCTTATTACCTTGTGTTTATAATCTATAATCCAAATTGTGCCTTATCATGATAGTGTTTAATAGATGGGTCAGCTGAATGAGGACAAAGAGATGCCAATAAAGTGATGTTACCTGATGTTGAGGATCTTGAGGGACAGAGAGAGAGGCTACTCAAGACCTGGGAGCAACACCGTCCACTTAACATTTACATTAGAATATTTGTGCTGATTCTTTTTTAACCATGTTTATAAAGTATTTGAGGATGGATGATTTCTATGGAACACAAGGTAATAGGACCAAATACAAATAAATAAATAGTGTGTGACGTTTCGGTGACAACGCTGTTACCGAAACGTCACACACTATTTATATATTTGTATTTGGTCTTATTACCTTGTGTTTATAATCTATAATCCAAATTGTGCTTTATCGATATCTATAGAAAATATACAACCCAGAATATGGGGAGGAGTAAAATCTATTGCAAAAGTTTACAATCCATAAGATGGTATGCAAATATGCAGTGCAAATTAACAATGAGGAAAGCTCTAAAGAAACATTAAATAATTTTTACTACTACAAAAAAGGCTCGAATCACAAGGCATTAAAAGTTTTAAATGTTTGGCATAACAACTTAATTTAATAAAATAAGGTAATAAGACCAAATCCAAATAAATAAATAGTGTGTGATGTTTTGGTAACAGCGTTGTTACCATCTTCAGACAAAAGTACTGAATGAGAAATTTTACCACAGCATGTTGTGCCTTAAATTGTGCCTTATCAACTTAATTTAATTTTAAACTTCCTACAACATCCTGTTGTTTCTTTAGAAACTGGCAGCCTTCACTCTGCTAGATGGAACAAAAACTTATAACTTGGATTCAAGTCTAAAAAAAAAAAACAATAGAAAAGGTGAAAAAATAGTAAAAAATTGTACTGGGGATCAAGTGGATAAATTATTATTATTTTTTTAAAGGCATCACTCCTGATCATACAACTAAATTGCCGATACCTTTCCTCATCTGTTGGAATATATACCAACTAATTGTTGATTATTCCAGAATTTGACAAAATACTGCAATAAGACAACAATTTAAATAAAAGAAACAATTTGATATTTGCGGAAGAGCGATTGCTCGAAGCATATTATATATTTATAATTATATGTATTTCTGCTGTCCTCAAAGCTTATGTCCATAGTTCATCTAAAATACCCATTCCAAGAGTTTACCAACAGTATCACTATAAAAGGAAGTTCCAAAAAATGCAATATAACAGCGGTATGGTAGATTAAACTGGCGAAACCGCTGGGAGGGTTCACCATTGATGAGCCAGGCCCTCCCATTAATTTTTCCATTGCAGTAAGGGCAGTAGAAATTGTTTTATTTTAAAAAGAATCATACGCGTCTAAAATAGTTTCGTATTTTGATAACAGATGGAGCGCTAGTGCATCGTAAAACAATTAAATCTCCCTATTCATAAAAAGTACGAAATCATAAGATGAAAGGTTTCTTTCACCTTATGATTTTGCTCTTGTTATGAGTTTGCTCCTGGCGATTATAAAACCCAAGAATCTCCCATCTATAATAGAAGAATAAACACAAGTGTCGGGAGAAGAGTTTTATACAAGAAGATGTTTGTAAAAGTTTTCGAGCAAGACGCCCTTCTACTGGAATAATTAAAAATCAACAAATAGTTGATACAGTAGAACCTCCCTTTAGTGGACACCCCACTAGCGGAGACCTCTCCACAAAGGACAGTTTTCATTTGCAAAATTACCATTTTTACTATTTAGCAACTCTCCGATAAGAAGACACCTTTCCCTAAAGAACACTTTGGCTCTGCAATTAGGTGTTGTCCTTTACAGGGAGGTAGTTCTACTGTAGCAACTCTCCAGTAAGAGGACACCTCTCCCTAAAGAACACTTTGGCTCTGTAATTAGTTGTCCTTTACAAGGAGGTAATTCTACTGTAATTATTCCGACAGATGACACAAACCATCAAGCAACTTTGAGTTACATGATAAAGAGATGTCTTTTTCTTAATTTTTCCACCTTATCCCAGTACAATTTCACAATTTATTGACAAAGAATTATCTTATGAAAAAGGCATCTCCTTATCGTGCAACTGAAAGTTGCTGATGGCTTGAGCCATCTATCGGAATAAATATAAACTATTCTCGTTAATTTTTAATTATTGTTGGATTTTTAATTCAGGATTAATTAAAAAATCAACGAGAATAGTTTATATTTATTCCGATAGATGGCGCAAGCCATCAGCAACTTTCAGTTGTACGATAAGAAGATACCTTTTTCATAATTTATGGATCTTATCTCAGTACAATATCACATTTGTACTCTTTTTTTTCACAAATATTCATATAAAATTCATAAATTCATGTAATATTCATAAAAAAATAATTCCTATAACCATATATTAATTAATATTTCCCAAATTGTGCAACCTATACATAAATATAAATATGTTAATTATTCAATATGCAATTATGCAATATGCAATATTCAATATCAGGCCAATATGCAAAATAATAGCTACATATATAAAATGTAATCTCAGATTAGATGGTTGGTCGTTTATTAATTCCTGTAGAGGGGCCAATGAGCCCGAAAACTTGTGTTATAATTATGAAATAAAAGATACGTAGCCCTAGATGTGCTTTGTTTTAACTTATTTATGAATTTAACAGGGTTTTTTCTATTGATCTTAAGAATTATCTGTTAGATATGAGTCACTTCTCACATCCACTTTGAAGGAAACCCCCAAAAAAACTTGTTTCCTGCTTTAAAACACAGTTAGGTCTGGATGGACATTCATTGACGAGCAAGACCATTTCCAAAATGGAGGTCGGCTATTTTAGAACCACAACGGCATTTTCTCTTCTCATCTGACTTCCTTATTCCTATACAAAATCACTCTCCTTTTTACTCTCCGCCTCAATCTCTTCCTCCATTTCTTTCTGCCTTCAATCTAGCTGCCAGTCTGGGTTCACTAAAATATCCATTTTTATAAATCATTTCCCCATCTGTTACCATCTGAAATGTACCTTAGATGTAGCACAACCTTCTGAACAATGAGCCTCATTGATTTATTAACTCTCATTGTATTTTATATTTATTCCTAAAAGGCTAAAATATTCAAGACATAAAAAAATAAGAGTGTACTATTAATAAAGCACAATTTGGATTATAGATTATAAACACAACACATAAATAAAAAAATAAATAAATAAGCAAACAATAAATAAATAGTGTGTGACGTTTCGGTAACAGTGTTGTTACCATCTTCAGACAAAAGTACTGGATATTAGATATAATCAAATTGTATTAAAATAATTTGATGCTGTGATTTTTTTTTTCTCATTCAGCACTTATGTCTGAAGATGGTAACAATGCTGTTACTGAAACATCACACACTAATTATTTATTTGTCTTATTACATTGTGTTTAGTGGTAGCATTGTGGTAGCAGCAATAATCTTCCACATTGGGAGTGTGAAGCAACCAGCCCAAATGTAGCTATTGAAATGTCAAAGGTATCAGGGTCAAATGAGACCACTGCTGAGGTGTTGAGGTTGGAAAACCTGGGTTGACCACCTATGTTTGATATATGTCAATGAGCTGACAAATATCTTCATTTATTCAATGCTTTCATTCTTCATTTGGGCTTTTTTATAATATCAGAAGCTTTTACGTCTTTGATTTAACACAACCCTTTGTACAGATAATCAACCTCTTCTTCTTTCTTATCTCCACTCAATCATATCAGGGTATCAAGCTTGTAAAGCTTGAGACTTTTTATGGTGTCTGCACTCATCAATAGATGAGTCAATACAGTCAATAATATGTTTTGGGGTTGCAGGTTGACACTTAGTACATAGTGGGAAAACCTTACAACCATTCTGGAAAGTCATCAATCTTATCTGGGGTAATCACATTTGGGATAATAAAATGAAGAAATAAAAAATTATACCTGAATATTTCCACTTTATTCCCATTATCAGATCATTTTTTGACTGGATATCTCTACCCATGTTTGAATGTTTATATGTAGACAGTTATGGTTCATAAACATTATATGTACCTTATTAGGTATAATGGATATGCAAATTAGGGTGAGTAGGTGAGAGGGATGGTCTAACATGGGAGACAAACTACTGAAGGAGGTGGGCAGCACTGGATCGATGGTCTAACAGGGGAGAGAAACTACTGAAGGAGGTGGGCAGCACTGGATGGATGGTCTAACAGGGGAGAGAAACTACTGAAGGAGGTGGGCAGCACTGGATGGATGGTCTAACAGGGGAGAGAAACTACTGAAGGAGGTGGGCAGCACTGGATGGATGGTCTAACAGGGGAGAGAAACTACTGAAGGAGGTGGGCAGCACTGGATGGATGGTCTAACAGGGGAGAGAAACTACTGAAGGAGGTGGGCAGCACTGGATGGATGGTTTAACAGGGGAGAGAAACTACTGAAGGAGGTGGGCAGCACTAGATGGAAGGTCTAACAGGGGAGAGAAACTACTAAAGGAGGTGGGCAGCACTAGATGGATGGTCTAACATGGGAGAGAAACTACTGAAGGAGGTGGGCAGCACTGGATGGATGGTCAAACATGGGAGAGAAACTACTGAAGGAGGTGGGCAGCACTGGATGGATGGTCTAACATGGGAGAGAAACTACTGAAGGAGGTGGGCAGCACTGGATGGATGGTCTAACAGGGGAGAGAAACTACTGAAGGAGGTGGGCAGCACTGGATGGATGTTCTAACAGGGGAGAGAAACGACTGAAGGAGGTGGGCAGCACTGGATGGATGGTCTAACATGGGAGAGAAACTACTGAAGGAGGTGGGAAGCACTGGATGGATGGTCTAACAGGGGAGAGAAACTACTGAAGGAGGTGGGCAGCACTGGACGGATGGTCTAACAGGGGAGAGAAACTACTGAAGGAGGTGGGCAGCACTGGACGGATGGTCTAACAGGGGAGAGAAACTACTGAAGGAGGTGGGCAGCACTGGATGGATGGTCTAACAGGGGAGAGAAACTACTGAAGGAGGTGGGCAGCACTGGATGGATGGTCTAACATGGGAGAGAAACTACTGAAGGAGGTGGGCAGCACTGGACGGATGGTCTAACATGGGAGAGAAACTACTGAAGGAGGTGGGCAGCACTGGACGGATGGTCTAACATGGGAGAGAAACTACTGAAGGAGGTGGGCAGCACTGGACGGATGGTCTAACAGGGGAGAGAAACTACTGAAGGAGGTGGGCAGCACTGGATGGATGGTCTAACAGGGGAGAGAAACTACTGAAGGAGGTGGGCAGCACTGGATGGATGGTCTAACAGGGGAGAGAAACTACTGAAGGAGGTGGGCAGCACTGGATGGATGGTCTAACAGGGGAGAGAAACTACTGAAGGAGGTGGGCAGCACTGGATGGGTGGTCTAACAGGGAGAGAAACTACTGAAGGAGGTGGGCAGCACTGGATGGATGGTCTAACAGGGGAGAGAAACTACTGAAGGAGGTGGGCAGCACTGGATGGATGGTCTAACATGGGAGAGAAACTACTGAAGGAGGTGGGCAGCACTGGATGGATGGTCAAACAGGGGAGAGAAACTACTGAAGGAGGTGGGCAGCAATGGATGGATTGTCTAACAGGGAAGAGAAACTACTGAAGGAGGTGGGCAGCACTGGATGGATGGTCTAACATGGGAGAGAAACTACTGAGGGAGGTGGGCAGCACTGGATGGATGGTCTAACATGGGAGAGAAACTACTGAGGGAGGTGGGCAGCACTGGATGGATGGTCCAACATGGGAGAGAAACTACTGAGGGAGGTGGGCAGCACTGGATGGATGGTCCAACATGGGAGAGAAACTACTGAAGGAGGTGGGCAGCACTGGATGGATGGTCTAACAGGGGAGAGAAACTACTGAAGGAGGTGGGCAGCACTGGATGGATGGTCCAACATGGGAGAGAAACTACTGAAGGAGGTGGGCAGCACTGGATGGATGGTCCAACATGGGAGAGAAACTACTGAAGGAGGTGGGGCAGCACTGGATGGATGGTCCAACATGGGAGAGAAACTACTGAAGGAGGTGGGCAGCACTGGATGGATGGTCTAACAGGGGAGAGAAACTACTGAAGGAGGTGGGCAGCACTGGATGGATAGTCAAACATGGGAGAGAAATTACTGAAGAAGGTGGGCAGCACTGGATGGATGGTCTAACATGGGAGAGAAACTACTGAAGGAGGTGGGCAGCACTGGATGGAAGGTCTAACAGGGGAGAGAAACTACTGAAGGAGGTGGGCAGCACTGGATGGATTGTCTAACATGGGAGAGAAACTACTGAAGGAGGTGGGCAGCACTGGATGGATGGTCTAACATGGGAGAGAAACTACTGAAGGAGGTGGGCAGCACTGGATGGATGGTCTAACAGGGAGAGAAACTACTGAAGGAGGTGGGCAGCACTGGATGGATGGTCTAACATGGGAGAGAAACTACTGAAGGAGGTGGGAAGCACTGGATGGGATGGTCTAACAGGGGAGAGAAACTACTGAAGGAGGTGGGCAGCACTGGATGGATGGTCTAACAGGGGAGAGAAACTACTGAAGGAGGTGGGCAGCACTGGATGGATGGTCTAACAGGGGAGAGAAACTACTGAAGGAGGTGGGCAGAACTGGATGGATGGTCTAACAGGGGGAGAAACTACTGAAGGAGGTGGGCAGGCACTGGATGGATGGTCAAACAGGGAAGAGAAACTACTGAAGGAGGTGGGCAGCACTGGATGGATGGTCTAACATGGGAGAGAAACTACTGAAGGAGGTGGGCAGCACTGGATGGATGGTCTAACATGGGAGAGAAACTACTGAGGGAGGTGGGCAGCACTGGATGGATGGTCTAACATGGGAGAGAAACTACTGAAGGAGGTGGGGCAGCACTGGATGGATGGTCTAACAGGGGAGAGAAACTACTGAAGGAGGTGGGCAGCACTGGATGGATGGTCTAACAGGGGAGAGAAACTACTGAAGGAGGTGGGCAGCACTGGATGGATGGTCCAACATGGGAGAGAAACTACTGAAGGAGGTGGGCAGCACTGGATGGATGGTCTAACATGGGAGAGAAACTACTGAAGGAGGTGAGCAGCACTGGATGGATGGTCTAACATGGGAGAGAAACTACTGAAGGAGGTGAGCAGCACTGGATGGATGGTCCAACATGGGAGAGAAACTACTGAAGGAGGTGGGCAGCACTGGATGGATTGTCTAACAGGGAAGAGAAACTACTGAAGGAGGTGGGCAGCACTGGATGGATGGTCTAACAGGGGAGAGAAACTACTGAAGGAGGTGGGCAGCACTGGATGGATGGTCTAACAGGGGAGAGAAACTACTGAAGGAGGTGGGCAGCACTGGATGGATGGTCTAACAGGGGAGAGAAACTACTGAAGGAGGTGGGCAGCACTGGATGGATGGTCTAACAGGGGAGAGAAACTACTGAAGGAGGTGGGCAGCACTAATTGGATTGTCTAACAGGGGAGAGAAACTACTGAAGGAGGTGGGACAGCACTGGATGTATGGTCTAACAGGGGAGAGAAACTACTGAAGGAGGTGGGCAGCACTGGATGGATGGTCTAACAGGGGAGAGAAACTACTGAAGGAGGTGGGCAGCACTGGATGGATGGTCTAACAGGGGAGAGAAACTACTGAAGGAGGTGGGCAGCACTGGATGGATTGTCTAACAGGGGAGAGAAACTACTGAAGGAGGTGGGCAGCAATGGCATGGATGGTCTAACAGGGGAGAGAAACTACTGAAGGAGGTGGGCAGCACTGGATGGATGGTCTAACAGGGGAGAGAAACTACTGAAGGAGGTGGGCAGCACTGGATGGATGGTCCAACATGGGAGAGAAACTACTGAAGGAGGTGGGCAGCACTGGATGGATTGTCTAACAGGGGAGAGAAACTACTGAAGGAGGTGGGCAGCACTGGATGGATGGTCTAACATGGGAGAGAAACTACTGAAGGAGGTGGGCAGCACTGGATGGATGGTCTAACAGGGGAGAGAAACAACTGAAGGAGGTGGGCAGCACTGGATGAATGGTCTAACAGGGGAGAGAAACTACTGAAGGAGGTGGGCAGCACTGGATGGATGGTCTAACATGGGAGAGAAACTACTGAAGGAGGTGGGCAGCACTGGATGGATGGTCTAACAGGGGAGAGAAACTACTGAAGGAGGTGGGCAGCACTGGATGGATGGCCTAACAGGGGAGAGAAACTACTGAAGGAGGTGGGGCAGCACTGGATGGATGGTCTAACATGGGAGAGAAACTACTGAAGGAGGTGGGAAGCACTGGATGGATGTTCTAACAGGGAGAGAAACGACTGAAGGAGGTGGGCCAGCACTGGAATGGATGGTCTAACATGGAGAGAAACTACTGAAGGAGGTGGGAAGCACTGGATGGATGGTCTAACAGGGGAGAGAAACTACTGAAGGAGGTGGGCAGCACTGGACGGATGGTCTAACAGGGGAGAGAAACTACTGAAGGAGGTGGGCAGCACTGGACGGATGGTCTAACAGGGGAGAGAAACTACTGAAGGAGGTGGGCAGCACTGGATGGATGGTCTAACAGGGGAGAGAAACTACTGAAGGAGGTGGGCAGCACTGGATGGATGGTCTAACATGGAGAGAAACTACTGAAGGAGGTGGGCAGCACTGGACGGATGGTCTAACATGGGAGAGAAACTACTGAAGGAGGTGGGCAGCACTGGACGGATGGTCTAACATGGGAGAGAAACTACTGAAGGAGGTGGGCAGCACTGGACGGATGGTCTAACAGGGGAGAGAAACTACTGAAGGAGGTGGGCAGCACTGGATGGATGGTCTAACAGGGGAGAGAAACTACTGAAGGAGGTGGGCAGCACTGGATGGATGGTCTAACAGGGGAGAGAAACTACTGAAGGAGGTGGGCAGCACTGGATGGATGGTCTAACAGGGGAGAGAAACTACTGAAGGAGGTGGGCAGCACTGGATGGGTGGTCTAACAGGGAGAGAAACTACTGAAGGAGGTGGGCAGCACTGGATGGATGGTCTAACAGGGGAGAGAAACTACTGAAGGAGGTGGGCAGCACTGGATGGATGGTCTAACATGGGAGAGAAACTACTGAAGGAGGTGGGCAGCACTGGATGGATGGTCAAACAGGGGAGAGAAACTACTGAAGGAGGTGGGCAGCAATGGATGGATTGTCTAACATGGGAGAGAAACTACTGAAGGAGGTGGGCAGCACTGGATGGATGGTCTAACATGGGAGAGAAACTACTGAGGGAGGTGGGCAGCACTGGATGGATGGTCTAACATGGGAGAGAAACTACTGAGGGAGGTGGGCAGCACTGGATGGATGGTCCAACATGGGAGAGAAACTACTGAGGGAGGTGGGCAGCACTGGATGGATGGTCCAACATGGGAGAGAAACTACTGAAGGAGGTGGGCAGCACTGGATGGATGGTCTAACAGGGGAGAGAAACTACTGAAGGAGGTGGGCAGCACTGGATGGATGGTCCAACATGGGAGAGAAACTACTGAAGGAGGTGGGCAGCACTGGATGGATGGTCCAACATGGGAGAGAAACTACTGAAGGAGGTGGGCAGCACTGGATGGATGGTCCAACAGGGGAGAGAAACTACTGAAGGAGGTGGGCAGCACTGGATGGATAGTCAAACATGGGAGAGAAATTACTGAAGAAGGTGGGCAGCACTGGATGGATGGTCTAACATGGGAGAGAAACTACTGAAGGAGGTGGGCAGCACTGGATGGAAGGTCTAACAGGGGAGAGAAACTACTGAAGGAGGTGGGCAGCACTGGATGGATGGTCTAACAGGGGAGAGAAACTACTGAAGGAGGTGGGCAGCACTGGATGGATGGTCTAACATGGGAGAGAAACTACTGAAGGAGGTGGGCAGCACTGGATGGATGGTCTAACATGGGAGAGAAACTACTGAAGGAGGTGGGCAGCACTGGATGGATGGTCTAACAGGGAGAGAAACTACTGAAGGAGGTGGGAAGCACTGGATGGATGGTCTAACAGGGGAGAGAAACTACTGAAGGAGGTGGGCAGCACTGGATGGATGGTCTAACAGGGGAGAGAAACTACTGAAGGAGGTGGGCAGCACTGGATGGATGGTCTAACAGGGGAGAGAAACTACTGAAGGAGGTGGGCAGAACTGGATGGATGGTCTAACAGGGGAGAGAAACTACTGAAGGAGGTGGGCAGAACTGGATGGATGGTCTAACAGGGGGAGAAACTACTGAAGGAGGTGGGCAGCACTGGATGGATGGTCTAACATGGGAGAGAAACTACTGAAGGAGGTGGGCAGCACTGGATGGATGGTCTAACATGGGAGAGAAACTACTGAGGGAGGTGGGCAGCACTGGATGGATGGTCTAACATGGGAGAGAAACTACTGAAGGAGGTGGGCAGCACTGGATGGATGGTCTAACAGGGGAGAGAAACTACTGAAGGAGGTGGGCAGCACTGGATGGATGGTCTAACAGGGGAGAGAAACTACTGAAGGAGGTGGGCAGCACTGGATGGATGGTCCAACATGGGAGAGAAACTACTGAAGGAGGTGGGCAGCACTGGATGGATGGTCCAACATGGGAGAGAAACTACTGAAGGAGGTGGGCAGCACTGGATGGATGGTCTAACATGGGAGAGAAACTACTGAAGGAGGTGAGCAGCACTGGATGGATGGTCTAACATGGGAGAGAAACTACTGAAGGAGGTGAGCAGCACTGGATGGATGGTCCAACATGGGAGAGAAACTACTGAAGGAGGTGGGCAGCACTGGATGGATTGTCTAACAGGGAAGAGAAACTACTGAAGGAGGTGGGCAGCACTGGATGGATGGTCTAACAGGGGAGAGAAACTACTGAAGGAAGTGGGCAGCACTGGATGGATGGTCTAACAGGGGAGAGAAACTACTGAAGGAGGTGGGCAGCACTGGATGGATGGTCTAACAGGGGAGAGAAACTACTGAAGGAGGTGGGCAGCACTGGATGGATGGTCTAACAGGGGAGAGAAACTACTGAAGGAGGTGGGCAGCACTAATTGGATTGTCTAACAGGGGAGAGAAACTACTGAAGGAGGTGGACAGCACTGGATGTATGGTCTAACAGGGGAGAGAAACTACTGAAGGAGGTGGGCAGCACTGGATGAATGGTCTAACAGGGGAGAGAAACTACTGAAGGAGGTGGGCAGCACTGGATGGATGGTCTAACAGGGGAGAGAAACTACTGAAGGAGGTGGGCAGCACTGGATGGATTGTCTAACAGGGGAGAGAAACTACTGAAGGAGGTGGGCAGCAATGGATGGATGGTCTAACAGGGGAGAGAAACTACTGAAGGAGGTGGGCAGCACTGGATGGATGGTCTAACAGGGGAGAGAAACTACTGAAGGAGGTGGGCAGCACTGGATGGATGGTCCAACATGGGAGAGAAACTACTGAAGGAGGTGGGCAGCACTGGATGGATTGTCTAACAGGGGAGAGAAACTACTGAAGGAGGTGGGCAGCACTGGATGGATGGTCTAACATGGGAGAGAAACTACTGAAGGAGGTGGGCAGCACTGGATGGATGGTCTAACAGGGGAGAGAAACAACTGAAGGAGGTGGGCAGCACTGGATGAATGGTCTAACAGGGGAGAGAAACTACTGAAGGAGGTGGGCAGCACTGGATGGATGGTCTAACATGGGAGAGAAACTACTGAAGGAGGTGGGCAGCACTGGATGGATGGTCTAACAGGGGAGAGAAACTACTGAAGGAGGTGGGCAGCACTGGATGGATGGCCTAACAGGGGAGAGAAACTACTGAAGGAGGTGGGCAGCACTGGATGGATGGTCAAACAGGGGAGAGAAACTACTGAAGGAGGTGGGCAGCACTGGATGGATGGTCTAACAGGGAGAGAAACTACTGAAGGAGGTGGGCAGCACTGGATGGATGGTCTAACAGGGAGAGAAACTACTGAAGGAGGTGGGCAGCACTGGATGGATGGTCTAACATGGGAGAGAAACAACTGAAGGAGGTGGGCAGCACTGGATGGATGGTCTAACAGGGGAGAGAAACTACTGAAGGAGGTGGGCAGCACTGGATGGATGGTCTAACAGGGGAGAGAAACTACTGAAGGAGGTGGGCAGCACTGGATGGATTGTCTAACAGGGGAGAGAAACTACTGAAGGAGGTGGGCAGCACTGGATGGATGGTCAAACAGGGGAGAGAAACTACTGAAGGAGGTGGGCAGCAATGGATGGATTGTCTAACAGGGAAGAGAAACTACTGAAGGAGGTGGGCAGCACTGGATGGATGGTCTAACATGGGAGAGAAACTACTGAGGGAGGTGGGCAGCACTGGATGGATGGTCTAACATGGGAGAGAAACTACTGAAGGAGGTGGGCAGCACTGGATGGATGGTCTAACAGGAGAGAGAAACTACTGAAGGAGGTGGGCAGCACTGGATGGATGGTCTAACAGGGGAGAGAAACTACTGAAGGAGGTGGGCAGCACTGGATGGATGGTCTAACATGGGAGAGAAACTACTGAAGGAGGTGGGCAGCACTGGATGGATGGTCTAACATGGGAGAGAAACTACTGAGGGAGGTGGGCAGCACTGGATGGATGGTCTAACATGGGAGAGAAACTACTGAGGGAGGTGGGCAGCACTGGATGGATGGTCCAACATGGGAGAGAAACTACTGAAGGAGGTGGGCAGCACTGGATGGATGGTCTAACAGGGGAGAGAAACTACTGAAGGAGGTGGGCAGCACTGGATGGATTGTCTAACAGGGGAGAGAAACTACTGAAGGAGGTGGGCAGCACTGGATGTATGGTCTAACAGGGGAGAGAAACTACTGAAGGAGGTGGGCAGCACTGGATGGATGGTCTAACAGGGGAGAGAAACAACTGAAGGAGGTGGGCAGCACTGGATGGATGGTCTAACAGGGGAGAGAAACTACTGAAGGAGGTGGGCAGCACTGGATGGATTGTCTAACATGGGAGAGAAACTACTGAAGAAGGTGGGCAGCACTGGATGGATGGTCTAACATGGGAGAGAAACTACTGAGGGAGGTGGGCAGCACTGGATGGATGGTCTAACATGGGAGAGAAACTACTGAAGGAGGTGGGCAGCACTGAGAAGACCTTCAGACCCAATGGAACTGTCTGAGAAAAGAATTATGCAGATGAGTAAGAAGACAATGGTGTAAGGCCCTCAACACAATGAAGGTGGACCCATCTTTGAAAGTACCATACATTGAAGAGAGAGTAGCCGTTGTTTCTGTGATTGGACACAAAACTGAAACTATGAATAGGACCTAAATTTATTGGTTTAGATTGGTTTCTATTTCTATCTTCTTCTTTCTTATCTCCACTCAATCACACTAAGGTATCAAGCTTGTAAAGCTTGAGACTTTTGATGGTGTCTGCCAGGGAAGAGTAGAGCTCATCAATGGATGAGTCAATACAGTCAATAATATGTCTTGGGGTTGCAGGCTGAGAATTGCACTTAGTACATAGTGGGAAAACCCTGCAACCATTCTGGAAGGTCATTGTCCGTAGATGACCAGACTTAAGTTTAGAAATCTTCTCTGATCTTGTTAACTTTTGAATGTGACTATGGAGACAAAAGAAAAGGCCTAAACTTTATCAATCTTATCCTTATATTTAAAAAATCTACCATCAATAAACCATATGGAATGATTGAATACCTAATGATAGTTATCTGGTTTATCATCAACTAGGGCCATCTTCTATGGGAGAACTGTTCTCTCTAAGTGGACTTTCTATTAAGAAGAGGGGAGAGTAAATTAACCAACTGTATTATCTGCTTTTTACTGTAAGTACACTATACCTCTACTCGTGTAGAAAGCATAATTAGGTATAATTTGGATTATTGATTAGAAACAAGGTAATATAAGATCCAAATAAATAAATAAATAGTGTGTAACATTCCCGCAACAACATTGTTACCATTGTTACTGGTTGATGATGGTAACAATTTCATTACCAAAACTTCGCACATATTTATTTATTTGGTCTTAATACCTTATGTAGAAACTGCTGGTCCCAAGCCCGGATGGAGGAGGAGGAGCAGTAACAAGCTCACTAAAAAACCTGGGCTCAGCTGGCCCGGCTGATAGTACCCTGTAAGGTCTCCTAATCCAGGGATACAGGATGATTGTACTCCATGTTAGGATTGACTTCACATGGCATCTGTTCCTCATGTCAGAGGTGGCCATTTCTTTTGAAGTTAAGTCAGTGGCCTGCTACTGAGTAGTGCTCCCAGTTTTAATGACAAAGGCAGACACATTCTACTTCACCTAGTGTGGAGATAAGAAAGAAGAGGAAGGAGACCTTATGTACAAAGCAGTATAACACAGTTTGCTTACTTGCACTCACTGGTGAAGTTGGACTTTTTCAAGAATCAGGAGTCATTGAGGCAAATTTTTTAATATGAAAAAAAGTGTCCAATGCGGGATTCAAACACAGGTCATGGCTGCCGGATATCAATGGTTTCTACCACTTGTCTACCGACGAGTCAAGTATCCAACAAGTGATTTCCCCTGTGAATTCACCGTTCACTGTGTGCAAACCACCATTCACCAAAACACACCAAGTATGAACCATGATGACTAAACCAAATTTTATTTCTTCTGATAAATTCACTACTTTATTCTTAACAGGCAAAGGACCCTTCTTAAGTTTCCTATTCAAACTGAATGTTATCAATGATCCAACATGTGAATGCCGCTTAGATGTTGAATCACCAGAGCATCTTCTTTTAACTTGCCCTCTGACTAATCAAATTGTATGCAAATACTTTGAAACATTACCAAATTGTCTTTGTGTATATACTCAATCTCTCATGAGAACTTTGTTAAGTTTAGAACTATTTGTACAATAATTACCAAAACACTACTAATCCATCGTGTAAATAATTAATCAAATCACATCAGCGATTATATTATTCTTCACTAGACCTACTCATGGTAAACAAAGATAGTTCCATTTTAAATTAACCTCTTATAAACTCATAAACCTAAACTAACACAATTTAACCTATCTCAACCTAATCTAACTCTAAACACAAGGTAATAAGACCAAGTCCAAATAAATAAATAGTGTGACGTTTCGGTAACAGCGTTGTTACCATCTTCAGACAAAAGTACTGAATGAGAAATTTTACCACAGCATGTTTTAAATAGTTCTGTGGTAAAATATCTCATTCAGTACTCTTGTCTGAAGATGGTAACAACGCTGTTACCGAAACGTCACACACTATTTATTTATTTGTATTTGGTCTTATTACCTTGTGTTTATAATCTCTAATCCAAATTGTGCCTTATCTAATCTAACTCTATTTAATCTATCTGAACCTAACCTAAACTAACTCAATTTAACCTATCTGTACCTAATCCAACATAAACTAACAAACCTAACACAAGGTAATAAGACCAACTCCAAATAAATAAATAGTGTGTGACTTTTAGGTAAAAGGGTTGTTACCGACACGTCACACACTATTTATTTATTTGGATTTGGTCTTATTACCTTGTGTTTATAATCTATAATCCAAATTGTGCCTTAAAACAAACCTAACATATAACTCACAAACCAAACCTAATCTAACCTAAACTATAACAAACCTAATTTAACCTATCTGAACCTAACTTTTTTTTTACTTATCCTTTTAGTCTAAATTAGACAAGATCTTGGAGGTCGTGCTCATAAAGAAGCTCAAGAACTCTTCTTGGTTCTCTGTACAGGGATCTCTTGTCCTTTCCAATATGAACCTAACGTAAAGTGACCTAACCAAGCATTTTTATATACTCAGTGGCATCTTGTCACCATAGGTCGGCAGAAATAATTATATCACCAATGTTTTTAATTCACTACTAACTGTTAACATGTTCAAGAAATTTACTAATTTTTGGTGCAATTCTCAACCTGCAACCCCAAAATACATTATTGACTGTATTGAGACTCATCCATTAATGAGCTCTACTCATCCCCAGCAGACACCATCAACAAGCTCTACAAGCTTGATACCCTGATATGATTGAGTGGAGATATGAAAGAAGACTATTTTTTGGTTTCTTCAAAGCTAATAACACACACTTTTAAACATTAAATTGGTGATATATATGATTAGAAATTATTTTATTTTTTAAAAACATGAACCTTTTATAAAAATATTTTTACCTTGAATTGAAATTAGGAATAGGGAATCATGTTTACCAAAATACCTTCTCGAGTGAATTGAAGAGTATATGTATTAGATCTCTGTACTGAAATATATTTCAAATATATTTAGAGAATATTTTCAAATATTGACTGTGTGAGAGAATTCAAAATATCAATATTTTTGTCATAGTAAATAGATTCTTTTATCACATTTTATAGTTTGGGTATGTAGTTAGCTTCTATTATGATCAAAGAGGAGATAAGAAAGAAGAAGAAAATGATTAAAGAGAAAGTAAACAAAAATTGGAAATGTAGAAAAGGTTATAGGAACATCTTATAAATGGCTTCCTGTTGATTATTCTTTAGGTCAAACAAATGTCAAAGTATATACGTGAATATATTATTTTATTTGTTGCGTTTTATTTTTTCTTGTATTCATTTAAATGGCTTATTTAATTTTCGTTTTTTTTTTTTTTTTATTGGAATTTTTTTATTGTGTTAAAAATAAATAAGGTATACGTCAAAATACGAATGTGTTTCTATTGAATATTATTTTAATGTGTATTTAAATAAAAGAGGTCAAAATTGTGGTGTATTTACATGTTTAGGGAGTTGTTTACAGCACGGGCTATATTTGTATTCTAACAAGTCGGTGCAAATTTTATAGGTCAGGTGACTTTTTTCTGGTTAAATTGATTACTAAAACTGATTTAATAATTATAGTTGCAGTAATATTACTAAAATTCCTTTCTAGAAATGTTTACACAAAACATTTTACACGAGTACATATAATAAAATGTTTATTTACAGATATAAACAAGACTTTATAGATGAAAGAAACAACTACTTACTTAGAAAAATTCTTTAAAATTTGATAGTAGAAGCATAGAGTTTATAAAGTAATTTATGTTTGTTAGTTTTTTTAATTTTTTGTTTAGTTTCTTATCACTAAGAAAGAGATAAAACTGGAGATAACTCGAATCAATAACAAAATCTAATGCAATACTTTTTAAGAAGTTATTAAAAGCTAGATTGTACTTGGAGATCTTTGTAAATTGATTAAAATATTGAAAAAGAGCACTGTATTTTTACAATTATTTACCCATGTTGTGGAGCAATGCAATTTGTGAAGAAACGAGGTGCTCTAGAGGAAGTGCGCGGCGACTCAATACGCATCTTTGCTCCCCCCTCTCCTGCCCCTCATTGTATTGATCACGTGATAAGTTAAATGTCTGTCTAGCCGAAGAGAGTTTCTGAAAGATTTGTCCTTTTTTTAAACTATTCACATTCGGGAATAAATCTTTTGGAAACATGCATTCCAAATTTTATTTGTTGCGCCACAAATCAGTACAATGTTTTTTGATTTTTTTGCTTCCTAATATGGTATAAGACTTGTAAAGTTGAACAATAAAGACAAAATGGCTATCCATTATTTGACATAGATATGTAATTAACACTTGTATTTCAGAACATAGAAAAATTTTAATCATTTTAACATCACGTCATATATATTATAATGTTTTATATTAATATAAAAAACAAAATCGATATTGATTTAGGGTACTTAGATATTTGTTTACCACAAAAAAAAAATCGTATTTTTAGTATATGAACAAATATATTATTCTAAAATTATGAGTCGAATAAAGTTATATAAATATTTATTTATCCAAAAGATTATTGGAATTGTTTTACAACATACGAATATATACACACATTTTTTTTTTTTTTTTTTTATAATTAATAATAATTTTATTTTTCAGAAATGTTAAAAGTTTTTCTCTAAAAAATGTAGCGAATGGTCAGTCTATTTACATATTTTTATTTACAACTTCAATAAATGACAACACTAAAAGTAAACAAAGATATTTACATTTGCTATCTTGACTCCTGGTCAGTGCTGTGGTCTTTGCCGTTATGGTCCCCTGATGTCCTGCAGCTCTCCAGCAGTCTTTCTATGGCCTCTCCTAGTGGCTCCTCGATAAGATGGTCCCCTGGCCTTGATCCATTCTTGTCTGTCAGGTCTCCTGTCATCTGCTCTAGGTCGTTCTCCTGGATCTCTTCTATGGTCGTCGTATCCCTGTGCTCCATGTCCGGTGTTCCATCTTCCTCGTCATCACATGCCAGCTCCCTACATCGTTCCAACAACCTATCCATGGCTTCCATTTCCTTATTTCTCTGTAACTTATAGTGAGGATTATTCTTCTTTTCTGTTGAGATAATTTCCATCGTCTTTTTAATTAATTAATAATAATAATAATAATAAATTCTTTAATAAAAAACTTTATATATGATATATAAAGGTTGTAAATTTATATATACATTATATAATTTATATATTTATATGGATATAATAGGCTATTTATACATATTTAAACTAAAATATTTAAAATATAAGTATGAAAATGTGTTTGTTTGTTATATATTTACAGAGAAGATTTAGCATGGCCCCAGCGCAAAGATGACACGCAAAATCGTGAAGCGTTCTATAAGGAGGTAAGCCACACACACAATTTGATGTATTTTATATATATACAAGTGGTATATATTGGATTTATATTTAGGTGAAAAAATATTGACATGTGTGTAGTTCTATATACTGGAATAAATTGTAACATGGCCCCATTTTAATCTCTCTTAGATTATCCAATTTATTTGTATAAATTTACTCTGTGATCTGCTATTTTCGGGAAAAAATTCTGAATATTTTGAATGCTGAAGACACAAGAAAGGTTGTCCTATATACGTGGTTCAATTATTGTGTTTATTTAATTTTGAAGCTCCCATTATGTCTTGTGTGTTTATAGAGGTATTTGGTTAATTTCTGTGATCTCGAGACAGGGTAGTTGGTTAGTTTCTGTGATCTCGAGACACGGTAGTTGGTTAGTTTCTGTTATCTCGAGACACGGTAGTTGGTTAGTTTCTGTGATCTCGAGACGGGGTAGTTGGTTAGTTTGTGTGATCTCGAGACAGGGTAGTTGGTTAGTTTCTGTGATCTCGAGACACGGTAGTTGGTTAGTTTCTGTTATCTCGAGACACGGTAGTTGGTTAGTTTCTGTGATCTCGAGACGGGGTAGTTGGTTAGTTTGTGTGATCTCGAGACAGGGTAGTTGGTTAGTTTCTGTTATCTCGAGACACGGTAGTTGGTTAGTTTCTGTGATCTCGAGACGGGGTAGTTGGTTAGTTTGTGTGATCTCGAGACAGGGTAGTTGGTTAGTTTCTGTGATCTCGAGACACGGTAGTTGGTTAGTTTCTGTGATCTCGAGACGGGGTAGTTGGTTAGTTTCTGTGATCTCGAGACGGGGTAGTTTGTTAGTTTGTGTGATCTCGAGACGGGGTAGTTTGTTAGTTTCTGTGATCTCGAGACGGGGTAGTTGGTTAGTTTGTGTGATCTCGAGACTGGGTAGTTGGTTAGTTTCTGTGATCTCGAGACGGGGTAGTTGGTTAGTTTGTGTGATCTCGAGACGGGGTAGTTTGTTAGTTTCTGTGATCTCGAGACGGGGTAGTTGGTTAGTTTGTGTGATCTCGAGACAGGGTAGTTGGTTAGTTTCTGTGATCTCGAGACGGGGTAGTTGGTTAGTTTCTGTGATCTCGAGACGGGGTAGTTTGTTAGTTTCTGTGATCTCGAGACGGGGTAGTTGGTTAGTTTCTGTGATCTCGAGACGGGGTAGTTGGTTAGTTTCTGTGATCTCGAGACGGGGTAGTTTGTTAGTTTCTGTGATCTCGAGACGGGGTAGTTGGTTAGTTTCTGTGATCTCGAGACGGGGGTAGTTGGTTAGTTTCTGTGATCTCGAGACGGGGTAGTTGGTTAGTTTCTGTGATCTCGAGACGGGGTAGTTGGTTAGTTTCTGTGATCTCGAGACGGGGTAGTTGGTTAGTTTCTGTGATCTTGAGACACGGTAGTTGGTTAGTTTCTGTGATCTCGAGACGGGGTAGTTGGTTAGTTTCTGTGATCTGAGACGGGGTAGTTGGTTAGTTTCTGTGATCTTGAGACACGGTAGTTTGTTAGTTTCTGTGATCTCGAGACGGGGTAGTTGGTTAGTTTCTGTGATCTTGAGACGGGGTAGTTGGTTAGTTTCTGTGATCTTGAGACACGGTAGTTGGTTAGTTTCTGTGATCTCGAGACGGGGTAGTTGGTTAGTTTCTGTGATCTTGAGACACGGTAGTTGGTTAGTTTCTGTGATCTCGAGACGGGGTAGTTGGTTAGTTTGTGTGATCTCGAGACAGGGTAGTTGGTTAGTTTCTGTGATCTCGAGACGGGGTAGTTTGTTAGTTTCTGTGATCTCGAGACGGGGTAGTTTGTTAGTTTCTGTGATCTCGAGACGGGGTAGTTGGTTAGTTTCTGTGATCTCGAGACGGGGTAGTTGGTTAGTTTCTGTGATCTCGAGACGGGGTAGTTTGTTAGTTTCTGTGATCTCGAGACGGGGTAGTTGGTTAGTTTCTGTGATCTCGAGACGGGGTAGTTGGTTAGTTTCTGTGATCTCGAGACGGGGTAGTTGGTTAGTTTCTGTGATCTCGAGACTGGGTAGTTGTTTAGTTTCTGTGATCTTGAGACGGGGTAGTTGGTTAGTTTCTGTGATCTCGAGACGGGGTAGTTGGTTAGTTTCTGTGATCTCGAGACAGGGTAGTTGATTAGTTTCTGTGATCTCGAGACTGGGTAGTTGTTTAGTTTCTGTGATCTTGAGACGGGGTAGTTGGTTAGTTTCTGTGGTCTCGAGACTGGGTAGTTGGTTAGTTTCTGTGATCTCGAGACAGAGTAGTTTGTTAGTTTCTGTGATCTCGAGACGGGGTAGTTGGTCAGTTTCTGTGATCTCGAGACAGGGTAGTTGGTTAGTTTCTGTGATCTCGAGACAGGGTAGTTGGTTAGTTTCTGTGATCTCGAGACGGGGTAGTTGGTTAGTTTCTGTGATCTCGAGACAGGGTAGTTGGTTAGTTTCTGTGATCTCGAGACTGGGTAGTTGGTTAGTTTCTGTGATCTCGAGACGGGGTAGTTGGTTAGTTTCTGTGATCTCGAGACGGGATAGTTGGTTAATTTCTGTGATCTCGAGATAGGGTAGTTGGTTAGTTTGTGTGATCTCGAGACAGGGTAGTTGGTTAGTTTCTGTGATCTCGAGACGGGGTAGTTTGTTAGTTTCTGTGATCTCGAGACGGGGTAGTTGGTTAGTTTCTGTGATCTCGAGACGGGATAGTTGGTTAATTTCTGTTTTCTCGAGACAGGGCAGTTGGTTAGTTTCTGTGGTCTCGAGACTGGGTAGTTGGTTAGTTTCTGTGATCTCGAGACGGGGTAGTTTGTTAGTTTCTGTGATCTCGAGACGGGGTAGTTTGTTAGTTTCTGTGATCTCGAGACGGGGTAGTTGGTTAATTTCTGTGATCTCGAGACGGGATAGTTGGCTAGTTTCTGTGATCTTGAGACGGGGTAGTTGGTTAGTTTCTGTGATCTAGAGACGGGGTAGTTGGTTAGTTTCTGTGATCTTGAGACGGGGTAGTTGGTTAGTTTCTGTGATCTCGAGACGGGGTAGTTGGTTAGTTTCTGTGATCTCGAGACGGGGTAGTTGGTTAGTTTCTGTGATCTCGAGACGGGGTAGTTGGTTAGTTTCTGTGATCTCGAGACGGGGTAGTTTGTTAGTTTCTGTGATCTCGAGACGGGGTAGTTGGTTAATTTCTGTGATCTCGAGACGGGATAGTTGGCTAGTTTCTGTGATCTTGAGACGGGGTAGTTGGTTAGTTTCTGTGATCTCGAGACAGGGTAGTTGGCTAGTTTCTGCTACCCAGATACTAAGAAACTACTTTGACCGAAAATCTCTCACAAAGGTCGATGGCCCATCAAAACATAATGTCGCTTTCGGAAAAAAAAACTCCTATGACCATTTTAATATTTATATTATCATGAGTCTGTTCAAAGATTCCGAGAAAGCTAACTTTTGATGGTCAAGAAGAGGTATAGGAATCGACTCTGTGGTCGAACAGAGGTGGATGTGCCAGAATATGTTTGGCCATACAATGTATTATAATTTCTCTCCGCTAACAGAATGATCGAGCGCCATTGGTTGTGATGTCACCCTATGTAACACAATGTTTGGTGAACAATATCCACCATCATCGAATTCTCTAGAAACAGAATAACTGTTTAAACATTCAAACAAAAGTATAAAATTCTGATCATACATGAGCCTTAGGGATGAAGGATTTCCAGTTTTGAAATCTATGCAAGTATACTTCAATAATATATATGTTTGTTCTTTTGTGTGGTTTTATGCCTTCCTGGTTTCAAAGCTGGACTTATACAGTTATTAGAAGCAACGAATTTTTTTCAATTTACTTTGAATGATTTTTTTTTTCAGGTTTCTCTTTTGGATATATATATTATTAGTAAAATACATTAACCAAGCGCCTTTGCCGGGCCCAAAGCTTGGATGAAAAAGGAGGAGCAGTAACAAGCTCACTAAAAAAACCTGGGCTCAGCTGGCCTGGCTGATAGTACCCTGTAAGGGCTCCTAATCTAGGGATACAGGATGAGCAGCGTTTGAACTCCATGTGTCTTTTCCTCATGTCAGAGGCGGCCATTTCTTTTGGCGCTAAGTCGGCCTGCCACTGAGTAGTGCTCCCAGTCTTAATGAGAAAGGCATTCTACTTCACCCAGTGTGTAGATAAGAAAGAAGAAGACCAATTTTTGATGTGTTTGTTACATTAAAACAGAAAGTTGATGTATTAGTGCGTATTCCAAAAACTTTTTTTTTAAACGTTGTACTTTGTGCTTCTGAATATGTAACTTTTAGAAGCCGACTACAAACGGTTATTCAGATCTGCTTGAGTTCGAACGTTTCATTTTGGAATCTGAAACAACCCCCTACTGACAGGTCCTTCCAATATTTTACCATTATCACAATTACAATTATTTTATTTCCAAAGCGCTATATCCCGCAAGGGATACTTGCGCCAAACAAGGAGAAAAGTTTATTTACATAAGTTAGTTACCTTATTCAACGCATGAAAATATTAGAGATCCAGATTTTGTAGAAAGTTTAGAGTGTATTTTCAAAATGAATTGAACTTTAAATATGTTTTTTTTTTTATCGGGAATCAAATCGTTAAGTTCACAAACAACTAGTTCATTCTATAATCTTGAAATGCTGGGCAATCGATCAGTAGATGTTTTGAGGTTTGTTCCTCAATACCACAAAAGCAACTTGAATCCTCCACTGCCTTTATTCTATTTCAAAAAACTTTTGAAATTTCCGTGGTTTGTAACAAATTGAGTATTATAAAAATTTGGACGAAAGTTTTTACCATGGCACTATTGGAGATATTATCATTTTGGAAAATATTCGTTTAAATTGTTTATATTTATGAATCCAACATTAAGAACCGGATGAATGATACTAATGTACCAAAAGAAGCATCTTTTCAGTACATGAATATCATGTATCATGTTGTATTCTACCCTGAAAATCGGTCCTTGTAACTTCACCAGTTTAAACACCTGTTTGGTGAATTCGACCAATTTCAAAACCCATCTCGTAGGATGTTATGAAATCAAACCCGTCCCTGTACTGATGAGGGTCATAGCCTGAAACCATGATATACAGGTTGTTGGCTTTTTGTTTGAATTTTCCAAAACTGGTTTTGTGGCTCATTCTTTATCATTTTTCATAAAGTTATAAACAGCGACCCCCTCTCCTTAATCTACCAACACATGTCTTCCACAGGCCACACATTCAACCTCAGTCAGCCGACCATTCACTACCATTACGTTCCAAACCAGCACCAAAGATTGGTGTTGGAAGCTATAACCTCTGTCAATCTGAACAGTTTTAATAGAAAAATAGACATACCAGATAAAGTATTCCTGTCCTGACGTGTTTATTCAGTCTTTGATATTCCGGTCTCCCCTGATGTGTCGGATTTAGAATTTACCTAATTGAAGAAATAGTAAATCGTACAAAACGGTTTAAAAATTATCTCTTCTCAATTTGCGGTAAATCTTGGGGTCTAAGCACCCAGAAAAGGCTAACTTTATATCTAAACCATTTTCAGACCAATACTTACATATGGAGCCGAAATTTGGTTCAAATATTTAAATAAAAATGTTTATAAAAATTAAATTCAACCCAATATCAAATACTAACATGGTGCATACAAGCCTATAAATCCACATCATATAGCTGTGCTCATAGTTTGGCCAACATTCCTCAGATCTCAGACTTTATCGATACCAGAATCATGATATCTGTGTGATCTGAGAAACTTATCCACAGATGATCAACAAATTTATGACCCATTTATTCCAGGAATTATAGATACCTTTCTCAAATCAAGAATGAATGTTCTGAAAAACGAAGCAAATAATACTTTCTTAAGCTTTTTTCCCCAAGAAATCCCTAAATACTTTCGTCCAAATTTTTATAATACTCAATTTGTTACAAACCACGGAAATTTCAAAAGTTTTTTAAATAGAATAAAGGCAGTGGAGAATTCAAGTTGCTTTTGTGGTATGGAGGAACAAACCTCAAGACATCTACTGATAAATTGCCCAGCATTTCAAGATTATAGAATGAAGAATGAACTAATTGTTTGTGAACTTAACGATTTGATTTCCGATAAAAATCATATTTAAAGTTCAATTCATTTTGTAAATACATTCTAAAATTTCTACAAAATCTGGATCTCTAATGTTTTCATGCGTTGAATAATGTAAATAACTTATGTAAATAAACTTTTTTCCTTGTTTGGCGCAAGTATCCCTTGCGGGATATAGCGCTTTGGAAATAAAATAATTGTAATTGTCTTTTTTCCCTATATTTGCATATCTTAGTTGTATTTTGTTTCTCCGTCTATAAGAAAAAATGTAAATACGCAAAATATTCCTTACCATAGTATAAATAAGCTTGTATCTCTTTGAATCTCTTAGTTTTTTGCCAGTAGAAGGGCGTGTGGCCCGAAAGCTCGCTCGCGTTTATTAAAAAGAAACTCATCTTCCTTCGTGCTTTACTTTATTTGATTATCTAAACAGGAAGAGTTCTATCGCTTACTCATAAAGTCGTTTACTAAGATGATGCTCAGTGCATCGTTCTTATCTACAATTAATGAGAGAGGTGTCTCTTCTGGTACATTAATATCATCCTTCCGTAATTTGCCTCCACATAAGGTGGCTTCCCTCCACAGTCCCTAAGTAGTTCTTGAGTTAGACAGCTCTGTCCAGAATGGTATCAGAAAGGAGACAGGTGTTCATATGTTACATTACTTTCTGATTTGTGATTGGGAGCCGACATCTTCTTCTTTCTTATCTCCACTCAATCAAATTAGGGTGTCAAGCTTGTAGAGCTTGAGACTTGGCAACCATCATGACTGGGTGAAGTAGAATGCGTCTGCCTTTGTCATTAAGACTGGGAGCACTACTCAGTGGCAGGCCACTGACTTAGCTCCAATATGAAATGTCTGACATGAGGAACAGACGCCATGTGCAGCCGCTCCTAACATGGAGTACAGACTCATCCTGTATCCCTGGATTAGGAGCTCTTACAGGGTACTATCAGCCGGGCCAGCTGTTTCCAGGTTTTTTAGCGAGCTTGTTACTGCTCCCACTCCTTTTTCATCAGGGCTTGGGACCAGGCAAAGGCGGAGTTTGAACATAAGGGAGCCGATATAATGGAGCTAAGTACTTTTCCCATTGTGTGATCGTTCTGATTCGTGGTGTCGCGATGAACCCAGGCTCTATCTGGTGGAATATAACACAGAGTATCTATAGATGAGCTCTCGTGTTTGAAAAGGAGCTCTTGTATATAATTATTATTGGTCTTTGTTTCACATATATACTAAGTTTGTTCAATATTCTTACTATTAATAATAAATAATATTGTAGTGTAGAAATCAACAACAACAACAAAAGCCTTTATTGAGGACCTCTCGTCCTATAAAGGATTCGCCAGTTTATAGAGTAATTGAAGAGAAGAGAACTAAGAATACAGAGAGAAACCTGTGGTGTTATGTAGTATGTGGTATATGTAGTAGGTATAGTATAGTATTTTCTACACTTGACTATATACAACAGCAGCAACAAGCCTTTTACTGGAATCAAAGTCCCAATTGTAACGTAGAAATCAAGTCTTTGTATATCTGGAGATGTGAAAGTATTTATTGATGACGTCACCACGACCAGTTGACAATTATCAACAAATCAACCAAACTATCTACAGCTAGAGAATATCGAGCAAGCAAGCTAGGTAACTAAATGATGATTTTACAAATAATAAATCTGTTTCCAAACATTTTCATTGAATAATTAAATTAGATATTAAATTATTTCTCTTCGCCACAATATACATAATTAAAAGGGGTTACGAAATCATCCTTCATACTATGTTTATATAATAAGTCATTTTAATAATAAAACTATCTTGCCTAGAATATCTTGCCTAGAATATCTTGCCTAGAATATCTTGCCTAGACACCCAAAATCTTCCTCTAATGTCACCGTCCTATTTCAAACTGTAAAGAAGTCTTCAAGATAAACCTCTGTTGTCTCCAGCAGTTATCTCCGGGGTTCTCCCATGTAACTGCCAATAAATACGCGACCAGAAACTGGACTTTATTAATCAAGGCTGAAGAGTCTGCCAAACGGCAACCTGGTGTTCAGGATTCCAGGGATACGTATCTTTACAAACATCTTTAATCTCTAGCTTACAGGCACGCACGCCTCTCTACATGGGAAAACACGGTGTACAATGTACACGATGCAATGTACACGATACAATGTACACGGTACAATGTATCGTGTACATTGTACCGTGTAAATTGTATCGTGTACACTGTATCGTGTAAATTGTATCGTGTACATTGTATCGTGTACATTGCATCGTGTACATTGTATCGTGTACACTGTATCGTGTACATTGTATCGTGTAAATTTTATCGTGTACACTGTATCGTGTACATTGTATCGTTTACCTTGTATCGTGTAAATTGTATCGTGTACACTGTATCGTGTACATTGTATCGTGTAAATTGTATCGTGTACACTGTATCGTGTACATTGTATCGTGTAAACTGTATCGTGTACACTGTATCGTGTACATTGTATCGTGTACATTGCACCGTGTACATTGTATCGTGTACACTGTATCGTGTACATTGTATCGTGTACATTGTATCGTGTATATTGTATCGTATACACTGTATCGTGTACATTGTATCGTGTAAATTGTATCGTGTACATTGTATCGTGTACATTGTATCGTGTACACTGTATCGTGTACATTGTATCGTGTACACTGTATCGTGTACACTGTATCGTGTAAATTGTACCGTGTACACTGTATCGTGTACACTGTATCGTGTACACTGTATCGTGTACACTGTATCGTGTACATTGTATCGTGTAAATTGTATCGTGTAAATTGTATCGTGTACACTGTATCGTGTACACTGTATCGTGTACATTGTATCGTGTACATTGTATCGTGTACACTGTATCGTGTAAATTGTATCGTGTACATTGTATCGTGTACATTGCATCGTGTACATTGTATCGTGTACATTGCATCGTGTACAGTGTATCGTGTAAATTGTATCGTGTACATTTGTACCTTGTACACTGTATCGTGTACACTGTATCGTGTACACTGTATCGTGTAAATTGTATCGTGTACATTGTATCGTGTACATTGCATCGTGTACATTGTATCGTGTGAATTGTATCGTGTACATTGTATCGTGTGAATTGTATCGTGTACATTGTATCGTGTACATTGTATCGTGTACATTGTATCGTGTACATTGTATCGTGTACATTGTATCGTGTACATTGCATCGTGTACATTGTATCGTGTACATTGTATCGTGTACATTGTATCGTGTACATTGTATCTTGTACATTGTATCGTGTACATTGTATCGTGTACATTGTATCGTGTACATTGCATCGTGTACATTGTATCGTGTACATTGTATCGTGTACATTGTATCGTGTACATTGTATCTTGTACATTGTATCGTGTACATTGTATCGTGTACATTGTATCGTGTACATTGCATCGTGTACATTGTATCGTGTAAATTGTATCGTGTACATTGTATCGTGTACATTGCATCGTGTACATTGCATCGTGTAAATTGTATCGTGTAAATTGTATCGTGTAAATTGTATCGTGTACATTGTATCGTGTACACTGTATCGTGTACATTGTATCGTGTATATTGTATCGTGTACATTGCATCGTGTACATTGCATCGTGTAAATTGTATCGTGTACACTGTATCGTGTACACTGTATCGTGTACATTGTATCGTGTACACTGTATCGTGTACATTGTATCGTGTAAACTGTATCGTGTACATTGTATCGTGTACACTGTATCGTGTACATTGTATCGTGTAAATTGTATCGTGTACACTGTATCGTGTACATTGTATCGTGTACATTGTATCGTGTACACTGTATCGTGTACATTGTATCGTGTACATTGTATCGTGTACACTGTATCGTGTACATTGTATCGTGTACACTGTATCGTGTACACTGTATCGTGTACATTGTATCGTGTACATTGTATCGTGTACATTGTATCGTGTATACTGTATCGTGTACATTGTATCGTGTACACTGTATCGTGTACATTGTATCGTGTAAATTGTATCGTGTACATTGTATCGTGTACATTGTATCGTGTACACTGTATCGTGTACACTGTATCGTGTACATTGTATGGTGTAAATTGTATCGTGTACACTGTATCGTGTACATTGTATCGTGTACACTGTATCGTGTACACTGTATCGTGTACATTGTATCGTGTCGATTGATATCAATTATTTATTGTATCGTGTACATTGTATCGTGTACACTGTATCGTGTACATTGTATCGTGTACACTGTATCGTGTACATTGTATCGTGTACACTGTATCGTGTTCATTGTATCGTGTACATTGTATCGTGTACACTGTATCGTGTACACTGTATCGTGTACATTGTATCGTGTACATTGTATCGTGTACACTGTATCGTGTACACTGTATCATCTACATTGTATCGTGTACATTGTATCGTGTACACTGTATCGTGTACATTGTATCGTGTACATTGTATCGTGTACATTGTATCGTGTACACTGTATCGTGTAAATTGTATCGTGTACATTGTATCGTGTACATTGTATCGTGTACACTGTATCGTGTACATTGTATCGTGTACATTGTATCGTGTACACTGTATCGTGTAAATTGTATCGTGTACACTGTATCGTGTAAATTGTATCGTGTACATTGTATCGTGTACATTGTATCGTGTACATTTTATCGTGTACATTTTATCGTGTACACTGTATCGTGTAAATTGTATCGTGTACATTGTATAGTGTACACTGTATCGTGTACATTGTATCGTGTTCATTGTATCGTGTACACCGTATCGTGTAAATTGTATCGTGTACATTGTACCGTGTGAATTGTATCGTGTACACGATACCACATCGTGTTTTCTCTTATAAAAGGGCGTTCGCGTGCCCGAAAGCTAGAGATTAAAGATTTTATGAAGAAACATATCCCCGGATATTTAAACCATAATAAGGTAGAAGTCTTAAAGATCGTTGGGTTCAGTAAAGTAGAAATCCTCCAAAATCATTGTCCCCTCTCTTTCTTATCGTCGGCTAAGCAGAATGTGAAGTTTCTTCAAGGAAAGCTTCCCTCAGAAGTATGACACTAACTGCGGCCTAGTGCTGGCTGCGTCCTAAATCACTTTACTAGGTATCGCTCAAATAGAACAACCTTTCTTATGATATTGTTGCAGCTTTGCAGGGTACCTTGGTTTCTTCCTTCTTGGTGTTATACACCGAGCGGGTTTCCATACTCAAAGCAAATAAATAAAATTAATTAAAAATAAATTACCTTTTAAAGTTATTGTGTTTATTTATTCGTTGTCTTCCTCGTAGGTCGTGATCCGCCGTCTTGGTCTAGGTCCAATAACCAATCAAGATACAGTGGTACCTCGACATACGAGCGCCCCAACATACGAGTTTTTCGAGATACGAGCCAACGAGCAAGTGATTTTTTGCTTTTAGTTACGAGCGAAATTCGAGATACGAGTTCGGTTCGGTAGTAACACGCAGTCGCGCCATCACGATCAGTTAGCAGCGTGCTTCCGCTGTGATAAGTTGTGGTTTGTGTTCGCGTTTTGTGTTGCGTTTACATTTACAGTTTTAGTTCATTTATTTTTATAACCATGGATCGGAAGAAAGTTAGTAAAAAGTCAAGTGCTAAGAAAAAGATGATGAGTATTGAATTAAAACGTGAAATTTCTACAAGTGAGATAAAGGAGATCTTAGGAATGTGGGAGAGAGTTTCACAGTTCGTGGAAAAAAAAAACACCCAGAAAAAGTTGCAACAGGTCGTGCATCTGACCTTTTTAATGACACTTGCCTAACTCATTTCCGGAACATTCTGAGAGGGAGGAAGAAACAAACCTCCTTGGACATGTTTTTTTTTTTTTTTTCTAAACGGCCTACAGGTGAAAGCGAGAAAAATGTAGCGAAAAAGGCAAAGACCAGTGAGGATATCTAATTTATTCCTTTACATTCTCTTTTTTGTTTTTGTGCAATAAATATTATGTATTTATAAATACGTTTTTATTATTTAAAACCACGTAACAAAAATAACTGGGGTGACATTTTGGAGGTTGGAACGGATTAATGGTAGTTCAATTGTTTTGTATGGGGAAATTTGCTTCGAGATACGAGTAATTCAAGATACGAGCAAGTTTGCGGAACGAATTAAACTCGTATGTCGAGGTATCACTGTATATGTACAATAACAATATTACAAAAGGAATGAAACTATAAAAAGGAATGATGATAATCTGTTTTAAATAAATATTAAATATCATAGAATATTTTGAATAAATGTAGGGCGCATTGATGCAATAATATTTACAACAATTAATATATACAGTTATCAGCTTCATGCGTTCTTAATTCTGTCACCGTTTGCTCTTGGTTCAGTGGTAGAATGCTCGCCTGCCACGCGGGCGCCCCGGGTTCGATTCCCGGCCGATGCATTTTTTTATATTTTTTTTTTACACACAATTTTTAAAACTCATTTATATATTATACAAGAATGACATCCACAGCGCCAATTTATAATTGTAACGAATAGTATTTGAATAAAAGCATTTAATCGGGTAAAACCTGGGCGTTGCCCGGGTCATTCGGCTAGTGAATAATATAAGTGAAGGTTATTTACATATTAAAACAATGTGTCCAATACGGGATTAGATCCCGGTTCATGACTGTCGGGAATCGAGGGTTTTAACCATTGGTCCACCGACCCTTTTGACATGGTGCTGTGTTACAGCTAAATATGTTAAATTTTACACTAATAAATTTACTGGCAATGCGTTTCTTTTAAATATCATCAAATATTATCTCTACAGACCTTACTGCAATGATATGAGTTATTGAATGAGAGGGTTTGGCTCATCAGTAGTGAACCCTCTCAGCGGTTTCGCCAAATTAATCTCTAGACCGCTCTACTATTGTATTGGATTGGTTTGGAGTATACCCTGTATTTTCTATGGAAGGCAGCTTAGGGGTGTTTAGTGAACTATGGACATAAGCCTATAGGTCTCTGTAGAAGTACATACATATAAATTCAAGGTATTGCATCGAGCAAAGCTCTTCCGCAAAATATTATTTCATAACCAATATATATTAGTAAATTAAATTTAATTGCCATCTATCGTTAAATTTTACACAAATAAATTTAACGATAGATGGCAATTAAATTTAATTTACTAATAGCTAAACATGTGTTGTTCCATTAGAGTATCAGAAAGAAATAAGAATAACCCAGGCCCCTGGAGCGCCAACTGCCCGGGCTGTCAAGCTAACTAGTAGAAACCTCTAGATTATATTTACATAGAGCCAATTGCAGAGCCGAACCAGCTGGTCAGGAAGTTCCATGCCTGCAGAGAACCCGGGAGTCCAGCCAACGAGACTGGGTCGAAGGAGGTCTTCCCAAGCAGCAGGGCTATCTGCATTAGAGTATTATTATTATTATTCTGTACATAACCCGGACTCCTGGAGCGTACGAAAGTCGCCAACTGTCCGGGTTTGTCTTCTGACTTATTGTCTATTTGTTGCAGTTGACATCCAACTGATTAGATGTCGCCAGGCTGTTTTATTTTTGAGGAGGTTCTTCAATGCTTCTTGGTTGAATGTGCTGGTGTTAAGTAGAGTTGCAGTCTGGAATCTCTGAAGATGGTAGGATGGGCAACTGAATAGGAGGTGGTCGACTGTTTGTTTTTCTTGGTGACAGTGTTGGCATACGGGGTCGTTGTTTTTGGAGGTTCTGGCGATTAGAGTATCAGGAGTATCAATTATTCCGCCTTCTACAAGCTTTCAGGTAAGCTTTTTAAGGCACATAAAAAGACACAGGACAACATCTAGACGACACGTGCAAACAGCCCGCCGAATCTGGTACAGCGCGCCGCCTGCGAAGGAACCAAGGACGCACCAAGCACACCTAGAGCCCGAAGCCCCAAGGCGGCAAAAATAGTGACCACGAGGATCGAAACTTCATCTAGGAGTATTAGAGTATCAGGAAGTGATCTTATATATATGATGCATGACAGCGCCATCTGTTATAAATAATTTGAACTATTTTTGACGCCTATGTTTCTTTTTTTAAATAAAATAAATTTATATTTCCCTTACTGCAATGATTGGGAGTGCCTGGCTCATCAGTGGTGAACCCTCCCAGCGGTTTCGCCAGTTTAGTTCACCATACCGCTGTTATATTGCCCAATGCTGTTTTCTTTTTATACCGATACTGAATCTGTACTTTTTTGAAAGGGAATTTTAAATTAACTATTGGATATAAGCTTTGATTTATATGTATTTCTACTGTCCTTAAAAGCTTATATCATTATTAATTTAAAATACCATTTCCAAGAGTATAACTTCAGTATTGGTATAAAAGGAAAAAGAAAAAATGCAATATTACAGCGGTATGGTAAATTAAACTGGCGAAACTGCTGGGAGAGTTCACCACTGATGAGCCAGGCTATTCCCTTACTTTATCATTGCAGGAAGAGCGGTATAAAAAATGTTAAATTTTAAAAAGAAGCATACGGGTAAAATAGGTAAAATATAAGCGGTCTTATATTGACAATTTTCCTTGTCTACCCGCGTGAGAACCTCATGTTGTCTACATCACAGGCCTAACGTTTAAGCAGAGTTTTGATTTACATTCAGGTCAGGTTGTTTGTTATTTATATATGTAAAAACAAGGACTTAACTGTACGATATTGTAGAATTCATAATTAAATATCACACGAAAGCAATAAATAGTTGATCTAAATGCCAGACTTTATTGCAACGAGTGGTGGCGTCTTGTCCATGGAGCAGATCAGATCGGTCCATGCACCCTGAATACAATACCGGCCAACTGAGGTGGTGGTGGTGTCTTGTCCATGGAGCAGATCAGATCGGTCCGTGTACCCTGATCACAATACCGGCCAACTGAGGTGGTGGTGGTGTCTTATCCATGGAGCAGATCAGATCGGTCCGTGTACCCTGATCACAATACCGGCCAACTGAGGTGGTGGTGGTGTCTTGTCCATGGAGCAGATCAGATCGGTCCGTGTACCCTGATCACAATACCGGCCAACCGAGGTGGTGGTGTCTTGTCCATGGAGCAGATTAGATCGGTCCATGTACTCTGATCACAATACCGGCCAACCGAGGTGGTGGTGTCTTGTCCATGGAGCAGATTAGATCGGTCCATGTACCCTGATCACAATACCGGCCAACCGAGGTGGTGGTGTCTTGTCCATGGAGCAGATTAGATCGGTCCATGTACTCTGATCACAATACCGGCCAACCGAGGTGGTGGTGTCTTGTCCATGGAGCAGATCAGATCGGTCCGTGTACCCTGATCACAATACCGGCCAACCGAGGTGGTGGTGTCTTGTCCATGGAGCAGATCAGATCGGTCCGTGTACCCTGATCACAATACCGGCCAACCGAGGTGGTGGTGTCTTGTCCATGGAGCAGATCAGATCGGTCCGTGTACCCTGATCACAATACCGGCCAACTGAGGTGGTGGTGTCTTGTCCATGGAGCAGATTAGATCGGTCCATGTACTCTGATCACAATACCGGCCAAACAAGGTGGTGGTGTCTTGTCCATGAAGCATATCAGATCGATCCATGCACCCTGATCACAATACCGACCAACTGAAGTACCTTTTCCGTATGGATGTCCTCTTCTGGATTTATGTCTGCCATATAGAGGGCTGAAAGGATGGCTGAGCAACTGTATATGTGGTCCGGAGTGAGTTGGGTGTTGTGACACACAGGAGAAGCAGCACAAGTAAGGGACTGCCTTGTAGGGCGAAGTACAGTGTCGTGAGCCCCGAGCCGCTACGGTTATCGTGAACAGGGAACTCTGAAATGTGGCTGACTAACGGGGCAATGTCACAGAGGCAATTTTGTTCACACAATTTTGTGTTTTTTCAATAAAAGTCACTGTGTACCAAATATCTTTCAGAGTTATTGTCTGAATCCCGATATACAGTAGAACTACCTCCCTGTAAAGGACAACACCTAATTGCAGAGCCAAAGTGTCCTTTAGGAAGAAGTGTCCTCTTACCGGAGAGTTGCTAAATAGTAAAAAAAATGGAAATTTTGCAAATGAAAACTGTCCTTTGTAGAGAGGTGTTCTCTAGAGCGAGTGTCCTCTCATGAAGGTTCTACTGTATATGCTAAAAGGTACAACTTCCTTTTGTCCATAAGGGTAGTATAGAGGGGTATTGTACAGCAGAGCTGTTTGTATCTTGTGGAACAGATTGGTTGGTTCAGTAGCTGGGATTCTTCCAGGCAATGTTGTTTGCCAGCCGGCAAGATCTGAGGTGACGGATCTTTGACAGGGATGTCTGATACTGAGGTTCCGAGTGGAATAAAATCTCCTAAGTCTCGTAGACAACTCCAAGTAACTATCATATGAAGGCAACAACTATTTCCACCACCAGTGCCGAGTTCTGTGACCCCCGGGGCCTAAATCTATCCCTCCTGCCGCCGTGTCAAATATAGAACCACTGAGCTGGGAAGGTGATGATGTGACCTTGTCACATCTCGCTTCTTCAATTCCCGCGTCTTATAGTGGGCACTTGAATCCAACAATTTCCACATCATACACTGTTGTTCTTATTTATAAAATATCAAAAAGCTTTCGTAATAAGTTTCTTTATAAAAAAAACAGCGCGAGCTTTCGAGCACTCGCTCTTCAATAGGGAACATTACAATCGTGAGTAAGCACGGAGGAGTGAGATTTACTAAACGATGGTTGTTTAATATTGATTTTAAAGTATGACAGTTCTGGGATGTCTCCTGTTGATACTGTTCTTGTATTTGGATATGAAGGATTCGAGGATTTCTGACTTGGACGGTATATTACAGTAGTGGCAGGTAGGTAGGGTATTAACAGGAGATATCCCAGAACTGTCATGCTTCAAATCAAGATTAAACAGCCATCATTTAGTAAATCTCGCCCCCTGGGCTCCCTTCTAACTGTAACTTTGCCTGTTGAAGTGCGAGAGCTCGAAAGCTCGCGCTGTTTTTTATAAACAAACTTATTGCGAAAGGTTTTTGATATTTTATAGTAGTAAATCGCAATTTTCCTATATCTTAAGAAAAAGGCTTCTCCTTATCGTGCAACTGAAAGTTGCTGATGGCTTGCGCCATCTATCGGAATAAATATCAACTATTCTCGTTGATTTTTAATCATTCCAGAATTGGCCAAATACCCATTCTTGATTAATCAAGAAAAGCTAACCACGGACGCGTTTCGGGCTGTAGGCCCTCATCAGCGTGGTGCAAGCTGTACCTCAACGACCAAAAAATTGGTCATTAAGGCATCCTGAAAAATCATGAAACGGGTAGTTAAGGCCAGAATTGCGTGAGAACGCTACACAATGTGAAAAAAAAATTAGTACAAATGTAATATTGTACTGGTATAAGGTGCATAAATTAAGAAAAAGGCTTTCCTTTCCTATATCTGTTCTCATTAAAGAAATTTTATCTCTAACTGAATTCATTACTTACTTATATATGTGTGTAGTGATGTGAAATATTTTCTTCTATTCACAGATGGTAAGTTTCACTAAATTATTCTCTAAATACACCAATTGAACGTTGTTTATTTAGCAATTTTTCAACTTGTATATACGTATTCTACGATTAAAATTAAGACTCAGAACGAAAAACTATAAAGGAATGACAATACATCCAGATGGCACAAGAATCTACAGGACATACAACAATTATCCTGGTGTGGAACTAACACCTACTCACATATTCTCATGTCCAGCAATGGTCGCAGCCTTGCATAAAATTGACATGTACCCAGAGCAGCAGCTTTACACACCCAAGATAGAGGACATTGCGACTGCTGTGATAGAGATGTATGGAGACATCTGAGGCTCTTCATTGGACACGACAACAACAACAGAAAATTGACATGGACCCAGAACAGCAGCTTTACACACCCAAGATAGTGGACATTGCGACTGCTGTGATAGAGATGTATGGAGACATCTGAGGCTCTGCATTGGACACGACAACAACAACAGAAAATTGACATGGACCCAGAACAGCAGCTTTACACACCCAAGATAGAGGACATTGCGACTGCTGTGATAGAGATGTATGGGGACATCTGAGGCTCTGCATTGGACACGACAACAACAACAGAAAATTGACATGGACCCAGAACAGCAGCTTTACACACCCAAGATAGTGGACATTGCGACTGCTGTGATAGAGAGAGATGTGTATGGGGGCATCTGAGGTTCTTCATTGGACACAACAACAACAACAGAAAATTGACATGGACCTAGAACAGCAGCTTTACACACCCAAGATAGAGGACATTGCGACTGCTGTGATAGAGATGTATGAGGACATCTGAGGTTCTTCATTGGACACGACAACAACAACAGAAAATTGACATGGACCTAGAACAGCAGCTTTACACACCCAAGATAGAGGACATTGCGACTGCTGTGATATAGATGTATGGGGACATCTGAGGTTCTTCATTGGACACGACAACAACAACAGAAAATTGACTTAGACCCAGAGCAGCAGCTTTACACACCCAAGATAGAGGACATTGCGACTGCTGTGATAGAGATGTATGGGGACATCTGAGGCTCTGCATTGGACACGACAACAACAACAGAAAATTGACATGGACCAGTTCAGCAGCTTTACACACCCAAGATAGAGGACATTGCGACTGCTGTGATAGAGATGTATGAGGACATCTGAGGTTCTTCATTGGACACGACAACAACAACAGAAAATTGACATGGACCCAGAGCAAAAGCTTTACACACCCAAGATAGAGGACATTGCGACTGCTGTGATAGAGATGTATGGGGAGATCTGAGGCTCTTCATTGGACACGACAACAACAACAGAAAATCGACATGGACCAGTGCAGCAGCTTTACACACCCAAGATAGAGGACATTGCGACTGCCGTGATAGAGATGTATGGAGACATCTGAGGCTCTTCATTGGAAACGACAACAACAACAGAAAATTGACATGGACCCAGAACAGCAGCTTTACACACCCAAGATAGAGGACATTGCTGTGATAGAGATGCATGGATACATCTGAGGCTCTGCATTGGACACGACAACAACAACAGAAAATTGACATGGACCAGTGCAGCAGCTTTACACACCCAAGATAGAGGACATTGCTGTGATAGAGATGTATGGGGACATCTAAGGCTCTGCATTGGACACGACAACAACGATTACAATTTCTTCCCCAATTTACCCTCTCCCCACAATTGTGTAGAATTTATATCCATAGAGACAACTCTAGAAACGTTCTTCCCCTGACTTATAACTTAACAATACCAAGAAGCGCCTCCAGGGTTAAGTTTATTGTACAATTTTATTTCTTTGGATTCCGGGCTAACATGTCCTTCAACAGACGCAACTAGGAATATAACTTCTAGATAACTATTTTTCTATCTAGTATAACTTTATATAACTATTTTTATTCATGATAAAATTGTGAAAAAGTTTTAAAATTACAAATATATTCTCACAATTAGTATCTTTTTTTATTTAAAAAACGCTAGCTTTCAAGCGTTAATCGCTCTTCAATGGGCTTACTAAAATATCGACTTTATCCTACCAAAAATATCTACCAAAACAAACGCGCGCATCGCAATTACAAACCAATTAAAAAAATTTCAGTTATAAATATCCACGATGCGCGCGTTTGTTTTTGTAAATATTTCTGGTGGGATAAAGTCGATATTTTAGTAAGCCCGTTGAAGAGCGCTTAACGCTTGAAAGCTAGCGTTTTTTTTTTTTTTTTTCAATAAAAAGATACTCATTGTGAGAAAATATTTGTAATTTTATAACTATTTTTATATCTAGTATAACTTCTAGCTAGCTAGTTATATACTACTATTTTCTCCTGTTGAATGGCTTGTGATCCCGAAAGTTAGAGAAGGAACTCTACCGACATGATGTCTAGTTGGTCAGGATAAAAGCCAGACGATAAAAGCCAGACCTCCTGATCTCTGGGTCTTGATCGCTTGATCTTGATCCCTGAAATGATCCCTTAAATATTTTTGAAGCCTGCGGCGCTTTAGTTGTGCTTGGTGCTGCCTTGGTTCCCTCAAAATCGGCGCGCACTCGCCCTCCTCTCCCCCGGGGTGCCCACGGCTCTGCCGGCGCCTCTCCAGCCCTCTCCTTGGCCCTCCACTGCGGCGGGCGCTTGGAGACACCTAAACATGAGTGATGCCTTAAAATGCTTGTCCGAAGCATGTAGAAGGCAAAACAATTGTATGAATGATGTCTAGTTGGTAGAAAGTTCGTAGTGAGGCGATGCCACATTATTCCCAAACTTAACAGAAGGCTGAGTGAGATAGAAATCTTTTTTTTTTTTAATTACATAACAATTCGATAAATAGAGTAAACAATAAAGTCCCCATTTTTAGATTATAAAATACAAGGCCATAGTACAGCCCGTCTAGGCATTCCCTCCTTAGGTCCGTTAGTATAGAGAGGGGAGTTAACTATCCAAGACATTTCTGATCTTATACAAATCTGTCATAGTAAAATTCAATTGCAAGATTCATAACGATCTCTAGATGTACAGAAGGAGTTCTATTTTTAAATGAACAATTCTGGTGCATTATAAAAATGCATTTACAAATATTTGTACAACTTATTGTTTTCTGAAAAAAAGGAAAAACAAACCCACCTTGAATATCAAACACTCCAGAAAAAAACTTCTCAAGAACAATATCCCCAAGGACCTGAGGACCCAACGACATCATTATAAATTATAATTGTAAATGAACCCCTGTACATAACCATCCCCTTCAGCATATTGTAAGTATGATGATCTAGGTTGCTCTTTTTGAGCGGCACCTAATAAAGTTATTTGGAACTTGGAACTTATTGTTTTCTATAAAAAGTCGGTGGACAAGTGGGTAACACCCTCGATTCCTGACATTCATAAACCGGGATTGAATCCCGCGTTAACATTTTGTTTAATATGTGAATAACCTTCACATATTATTCATTTTTTCAATTATCATAAACTAGGTTTCTCTTGTTGAGCGGTACCTAATAAAGTGATTTTGAACCGGTTATTGTTTTCTTCTTAGAAGAGAGAACACTCCGAATTCAAGACCCCACACAAGACTCTAACCTTGTAAATATGTAAATACACCTATCCCCCGATTTACACAGTAGATACGTTCCTTAGAAAAACGTGTAAATCGGGGGATAGGTGTACACAGAAATAAAAATAAAATGCATTGACGGGTTAAAATATGTAGTCAGCACATAAACTCGGGATTCCTCGTGAGATGTGTATACAGCGCATGTGTTCAATCACAGTAGCATTTAGTATAGTGCGATAAAAAAAAACTTATTTGGAAAACCGTGTAAAAGCGAAATGGTGTAAAACAAGTACCGTGTAAATGGGAGGATAGGTGTACACTGTATATGTGAAGAACCTGTACATATTATTCAATGTGAAAAAATAAAAAGGTCAGGTGTTGATATTAAAAATAAAGAAGGCATATCCTGACTAGGAGCACAACAGCCCGAAACGGGTTCGTGGATGGCTTTTGGTGATTTATCAAGAAAATGAGTTGGCCAAATATCAGGGAACAGACTAAATAAATGTTTAGTTGATTTCTGTTCCACCAGATGACGTTCTGCCATCTAAAATCTCCCTACCTTCTTTATTTTTAATATTGTCGCGGAGATAAATAAAGCAAGGGCAAATTTGGTAATAATTAATTTATTATAAAGGTGGGTATTTACCTTCTAGTTCTCCAATAAAATTATATACAAGAAGTATTTATAGGGAGAACAACTTATCCCAAGGTAAAGATAATAATAATGAGCGTCGTCAGCTATCGAGGCGTCCCATTTTCTTTATTTTCCGATAAGATTCCGGGAACCCCTCACACTTGTGGTCCCCCCCGGGGTCCAGGGATGATTGACAGGTGTCCCATGGAGCTTCTTGACAATATTATTCAATGCAAATATCATAAACTAGGTTGCTCTTTTTGACCGACACCTAATAAAGTTACTTTGGAACTTATTGTTTTCTATAGTCGGTGGAATAGCGGTTTAAACCGTTGATTCCTGACAGCCATGAACCGGGATCGAAGCCCGCATTGGACACTTTGTTTTTATATGGGAAGAACCTGTACATACTGTTACGTAGAAATAAAAGCACATTCCAGATGGAGAGAGAATGTTCTAAAGCGTTTAAGAATCATGTAGAAAAAGCGGAAGGCAACTGATTGGCCAATCTACAGCTATTGCGCAACGCTCGGTGCTGGCGGCTTTCTGATTGGCTGACCAACCGTGACCGTTCTGGAAAGATCTACTCCGGGATATATAGGGATGAGAAACTCATGCCAAAGGAAGAAGAAAGATAAAAGAAAGGTCGAAGAACGAAGCTACGTGGTGTACTCCAAGCAAGCTGCTGTCTCAAGAAGTCGGACTGCTGCTTACCGCCGAAGCCGGTGTACTTCCTGGAAGATTCTAGAAGGTTCTACGAACTTCTGTCTCCTGTTCTGCTCCTGCTTTCCCTCACCGTGCTGCAGTTGGTGAGTTTGTAACTGTTGTTTTCTTTATTGTTGTTTTATTTTTGCACTCTTCTGTAATTATTTTATCGATTGGGCTTAAATAAAGTCCTAAAGATCCTTTGTACCCACGGAAGTTATTCTTTGTCAACCAACAACGCAACAATTTATTATTCATTTAAAAAATAGGGCTTATTTTGGATTTTAATACGAATTTTTATTAATCCAATATTTCGAAACAAAGTAACTTTGTTTAAAATGTATATCATAGATGGATTTATCGCCCAATAATCTTGTAAGACTTCCGTGGCTCACCTAAAGCACGCAAACTGCTGTGTGCTTCATAACAAAAAAAAAATCTCGTAAAATATGAACGATTGGTCCATCGAAATACACCTATCCCCCGATTTACACAGTAGATACGTTCCTGAGAAAAACGTGTAAATCGAAAATTAAAAATTTTCGCGAAATTTTTATGTGAAGAAATACAGACACAGTGTGCGTGTGCAGCAAGTCAGCACATAAGCTCGGGATTCCTCGTGAGATGTGTACACAGCGCATGTGTTCAATCACAGTAGCATTTAGTATAGTGCGATAAAAAAAAAAAAATATATTTGGAAAACTGTGTAAAAGCGAAAACGTGTAAAACAAGTACCGTGTAAATCGGGGGATAGGTGTATTATGGATTTCTCTATATTCAGAAATAACGTATGTTGCTCTTTTTGCTTTGTACCTAATAAAGTTACTTTATAACAGGTTATTGTCTTCTATGTGTAGAGGCCTTGTCAACAGCCCTGCATCGTGGTTTCCAGGAAATAAGGCTTCGTTGTAGAATACTTTGGCCAAGACAACAGTCTTAACGACTTTCCAGAGAATATCCAGCGTCTACGTTTTTCTAGATTTAAAATCTGTTTTCAGAACGCCAAAAACACCACCAAAATCCTTACGGCCCAAGTATGGGTATTTGGCATTGATTGTATGAAATGTCTGTTTCATCCATCTTTTCGTCCAGATATTGACGGGTTGAACGTGAGGTACGGCTTGTGGTTTTATTCTGGTGCAGTCACAAGGATCTTGAGTCACTTGGGTACAAAAACGGGACTTCATAGTCGAATAATGGGTTTAAATATGGCCTTTGTAGTTTTGAACATTCATCTTAACATTTGGAATTCCACCTTCTTTATTGGAAACCACCCAATGTAGAAGAAACCTGCAACGATCATGAAACCCTTTGAATAACTTTATTTGCATTGCTTGACCCAGTTCTGTTTATGTGATAGTTAGCGTAGTTAATGGCACGGGGTTGATTGCTATCATTGAGGTAAACTCATGCCTCGTCCAGTGTAACAAAATTCTTCCACTTGCCAGGTTCTTTTCATAAAGGGCCTTGCTGAAGGTCTTCCTTTAAGACGCTACGACGACAAAGCCGCTCTTCACGCCACAAGAAAAAGGACGGAACCTGCCAGGTACTTTTCATAAAGGGCCTTGCTGAAGGTCTTCCTTTAAGATGCTACGACGACAAAGCCGCTCTTCACGCCACAAGAAAAAGGACGGAACCTGCCAGGTACTTTTCATAAAGGGCCTTGCTGAAGGTCTTCCTTTAAGACGCTACGACGACAAAGCCGCTCTTCACGCCACAAGAAAAAGGACGGAACCTGCCAGGTACTTTTCATAAAGGGCCTTGCTGAAGGTCTTCCTTTAAGACGCTACGACGACAAAGCCGCTCTTCACGCCACAAGAAAAAGGACGGAACCTGCCAGGTTCTTTTCATAAAGGGCCTTGCTGAAGGTCTTCCTTTAAGACGCTACGATGACAAAGCCGCTCTTCACACCACAAGAAAAAGGACGGAAAGCTACTAGGGACAAACTTCCCGAGGAAATCCTTGACAGAAGCACCGTCAGCTTCATGTAAGATTTGCAAGCTATGGGTCACAGCTTCCATAGGGAAGTAACTATATAGCAAAATATTTATCATTTTATGTACAGATTAACAATTTTAATTATTAGATTTTACTAATTTATATATATATATAAACTTCCTTCTTTACATAATTCCGGGTAGTTGGCGCTCCGCGCTCCTGGAACCTGGGTTATAAATATCCCTCTCTCTTTACATATAGCAGGTATTTTATAAATTTTTAATTGTGTTTCACGTATCAAATATTTTTTGTTGTCATTCTAAGGTTTGTCTTTCCATTATATCAACAATATTCTCCTGATAATTATATTCCTCGCGGGCATATTCGCAACACTGTGACGTTAAAGATAGATTCCTACAAGCGACGATCCAATGCCAACCCGAGGACGGCAAGCTGAACCGGAGTATTGCTGACTATAGGACGTTCAAAGGTAAATGACAGCTCCACTAATGGACAAAAGGAAGTTGTACCTTTTATTGGGGATTCAGACAATAACTCTGAAAGATATTAAATACACAGTATTGAAGACACACGAGATAACCAAGTGTGAACAAATTCTTGCCTCTGTCTCCTTAAAAAAAAAACAGACGACATCAAAATATGAAACCTCCTTCAGTTTTGTCCATGAGTGTATTCCCAAGAAAACCTAGTGATATCTTAATTATATTTAGGCGAGTGGAAAGTGACAAATTAGTTAGGAGAATGGATGGTATGGTTGGGTCATGGGAGATCAGTGAAAGAAGCAAAAGAGGGAAATAGACTCGCTGAATTTTTCGAGAAAGAATAAAATAGATTTTTATGAACAGCTGGTTCAAACAAAGGTCAAATAAAATACATGGTTGGATTTCACCTAATTAAAAGACGAAAATCAAATAGATTTATATATAAATAGAATCAAGATATAGAAACACGGTGTGTCAAAAATTGTAAAGCCATGCAATCACAGTTTGCCTATCACGCCTTATGTTTATCAATATTGCTTCCTAGATTTTTCCATATATCCTCAAAATATCGTTTGTGTCAAAATATTTTCATATTTAATTAAATTTATTGTCAAAAGGAATGTGGTATATTAATAAATAGGGTTATATTAAAAATATATAGTAAGATAGATGGGAGCTTGATACATTGATGCCCTTGGAATCTCAGCTCTTGTTTCATCTCTAAAGATCCAACGTGCCATATATGAGAAGTAGTATGGCTCATCATTAGATGAGCAAGTAGAGTGGTTCATTTCCAAATGGCTCCTCAGTCTTCATTCTGGCTGGTAATCGGAGTCTGCAATTTTTGTTGGAAATTCTGAACACTCAACCTAGTATGAGTTCACAAATATAGTAGAGTGCCAAACTATTTTTTACTCTATATGTAATCCAATAAAATCCCTTTGAACAATTCTAAGAAGTTCTGATAATTTTAAAAAGTTTTTACACTAAAGTTTTTATACAATACTAGCCGAATGACCCGGGCAACGCCCGGGTTACCCGATTAATTGTTTTTATTCAAATACTATTCGTTACAATTATAAATTGGCACCGTGGATGTCACTTTTGTGAAACGTCCCGCTCCAAACTTTGTGTGTTTTTAAAATATAAAAATAAATATGTAAATTTTCACAACGATATTTGAAAATTATATTATTTTGATTTTCAAATACTATTTGTTACAATTATAAATTGGCGCCGTGGATGTCACTCTTGTGAAACGTCCCGCTAAAAAAAAAAGTCGGTGGACGAGTGGGTAACACCCTCGATTCCCGAAAGTCATGAACCGGGATTAAATCCCGCGTTAAAATTTGTTTAATATGTGAATAACCTTCACATATTATTCATTGTTCAATTATCATGAACTAGGTTGCTCTTGCTGAGCGGTACCTATTTATGTGAATTAATGAAACTTAAAATTATACCGCATAAGTTTCTTCTCCACGAAAAATCAATATTTATTATAAAGATAAATATTTACTATTTCTAACTTTTTTGAATGAAGTATGAGAGGGTGAAAATATGAAGAGTAATGGCGAACGGGAAAAATAAAAGTGTCCAGGGGCGGGAATCGAACCCACAACCTTCTGCTTACCGGGCAGGTGCCATGTCCACTAGGCTACCCTGGACGTTATTTTAAGTATTGTTTATAATCACACGCCGCAGTCTTTTATAATGTATTATAAGTTACTTTAAGTATTATTTACGAACGGAGAAATAACGTCCAGGGTAGCTTAGTGGACATGGCACCTGCCCGGTAATCAGAAGGTTGTGGGTTCGATTCCCGCCCCTGGACACTTTTATTTTTCCCGTTCGCCATTACTCTTCATATTTTCACCCTCTCATACTTCATTCAAAAAAGTTAGAAATAGTAAATATTTCTCTTTATAATAAATATTGATTTTTCGTGGAGAAGAAACTTATGCGGTATAATTTTAAGTATTGTTTATGTAAAGGCATGTTTTTGGGAATCAAGATCATACAAGACAAGGAGGGAATTTCGCTACAGCAAAGACACTATGTACAACAAATATTGCAGAAATATGGAATGGAAAATTGTAAGGAAGTTCCAACACCAGGTTCCAAAAATATCAATTTGGACAATCATATTGAAGATGACAATTGTGATCAGCACACTTACCAAGAAGCCCTTGGAATGCTAATGTTTCTTGCTGTTAACACCATACCCGACATCGCTTACATCACTAGCAAACTTTCACAGTACTCCAGACAACCGAAACAAATGCACTGGACAGCAATCAAAAGAGTGATGAGATACCTACGAGGAACAATTGACCTAGGAGTGAAATTTGAAAGAGGGAAGACTGGAATCCTGAAGTCCTACACCGATGCCAGCTGGTCGACCACCCATGATGGAAAATCCTACAGCGGATATGTATTGAAGCTCGGCGAAGCAACTATAGACTGGAAAAGTAGTGAACAACCACTCGTCGCCCTCTCCACAATGGAAGCGGAAATGATAGCTGCTTGTGAAAGCTGCTGTCAGATCAAGTGGATAATAAACCTGTTACGAGAACTGGAAGAATGGAATTTCATGGAAAAACCAACTGCGATCTATACAGACAGTCAGTCATTGATCAACTGGATCTCCAGCCCTAAACAAAGCAGTCGCTGTAGACATATCAACAGAAAGTACCACTTCTTGAGAGACTGTTATGAATCCAGAGACATCTGCCTTCTGTACAAGCCATCCCAGGACCTGGAGGCGGATATCTTCACAAAGGACCTATCCCGAGACCAGATGAAGAAACACCTGGAGAACCTCAGCATCGTGGGAATAAAGACAAAGTAAGGAGGGAATTTTTACGCAAACTTTGACTTTAATCATCATCGATGCTACGTCACTACTATGACGTCACTTCCAACTTCTACCTTCAACCTTTCTGTTATGTTTTATCGCTAGCTTGTTTTAACAATATTTGTATTGGAACAAGTCGTTCTTTAAATAAATATATATTTGTTTTTATCTAAAGGGATGTCCTCGTAACTACAACATACGTGAGTACAAAAACAACTAGAAATCCTTAGAAAGAAACATCGTATTTTGCTAAGCCTATATCACCTTCCATACTAAACTTCAGCTCTTTTAATAACATTGTTTTAAATAGCTTTTTAGGTTGAATGAAACAGGTTAGCATTTTTGTTTAGATATCTTAGAATTCTACTGACGGCTATATGACGAGTTAATGTTCAATCAGTTATAAAATGTCTAAAGGTTGAATTGGGTAGCATCTTTTAATGAGAATATAGGGAAAATAAACGCCAAATAATAAACAGTGATTAACTTTATTTTTATTAAAATAAAAACGTAAAGCCTCCAGGGAAAAGTTTCTTTTAATTTAAAAGTTTCTAAAGAAGAAAAAACCCGAACATACTCTTCTTTCAAAAAAAAAAAAAACTCAGAAAAATGCATAAAGAGCAAAAACCCTTTCTCAGCTAAAGTAACTTTATTCTGATGAAAACTCAATTGCACTTAATCTATTGTTTGATTAAACCGGATAAAATGTGTTTAAAATAGACCAATTTCAAATAAAATAAAATTATTTTATTAAAACTGAAATTATTTATAGTGTAATTGTTTAAATATCAAATCTAAATAGTTAGAAAAATGAAAATGTTGTTATTAAAGTGAAACATGTAATTATTAAAATAAATAAGTTATTATATTAAAGAGAGAGTATAATATTATTTTAAAATAAAATATGTTTTTATTACAAGTATAAAATGTTGTCTTTTAGAAATGCAAAAACTATATATGATATAAGAGAATTAAATATTTCAGTGATATTAATTTTTACAAAAAAAATTGAGAACTCTGTTTTTGTCACATTGTATTGTTATTGTCGTGAACCGATAATTTTAACTGTTTATTTACATGTAAATATTTCATCTAGGTTTTTTTTAAAGGAATTTTCATCAGCGAAATATTTTGGGCTTTTAAAAAAAATTATTCGTAATTTATTTTACTATATATATATAGTTATATCAAAACACACTTAGGAAATAGACATGTCTCATATGCTATTTATAAGACGATTTTTTCACAGTGCAAATGAATCGGTTACAGTTTTAAAAAATGGGTAAGGAATTCATTTTCCCCAAACAAAAATATATAAATTATACTAATACATATAATTTATTTGTTTTTTTTTTACAGAAGATTAGTTAAAATCTCCAGTGGAGGTTTGTTTAAAATGGCAGACGGTGAAGCCCTGAGTCAAGTGGGGAATACAGTTGTTACAGCAACTGCAGTTACAGGCCGGACACCAACCCAATCATCTTTCCTACCACTCATGGTAAGATTAGAAAACCCTTACCAGATCTTTTTATTCTTTGTGATGCTTCTTTTTTAAATGGTTAAACACACTAGTTCAGTAGTAACATATACTAAAAATTGGAATAAATTTAATGGTTAGATTCTCCAGAGAAGATAAAATATAACAAATAATAAGTTTGTATGTAAATTGAAGAAAATGAAATTATGCTAATTTGTATATGTTGGCCCATTTGTTTATTATTCTTTTTTAAAATTGATAAGGCACAATGCTATGGTATAATTTCTTATTTAGTACTTTCTGTCTGAAGATGGTAACAACGTTGTTACCAAAAGGTCACACTATTTATTTGGATTTGGTCTTATTACCGTGTGTTTATAAAATGATTGCCTTATCAGTTTGTACTTTCTTCTTCTTCTTTCTTATCTCCACTCAATCATATTAAGGTGTCAAGCTTGTAGAGCCTTGCCTTGTAGAGTGATTGGGTGAAATAAAATGTTGAATCAATAATTCCTTCTCTAAACTTTAATAACGAACCACTTGATGAGGAAACTATTAAAGAAACTCTTTCCTCATCAAGTGGTTCATTATTAAAATGAAATAAAATGTGTCTGCCTTTGTCATCGAGACTGGAAGCACTACTAAGCGGCAGGCCGACTTAGCTCCAATATGAAATGGCCGCCTCTGACATGAGGAACAGATGCCATGTGCAGCCGCTCCTAACATGGAGTACAGACACTGCTCATCCTGTATCCCTGGATTAGGAGCCCTTACAGGGTACTATCAGCCGGGCCAGCTGAGCCCAGGTTTTTTAGTGAGCTTGTTACTGCTCCCCCTCCTCCTTTTTTATCTGGGCTTGGGACCGGCAAAGGTGGAGTTGCGTGCAATGTATGTCTATATAATTGCACACATCTCACGTCACACCTTGTCTTTACGTCCGTTGAAGAACGATGTCGTTTGAAAGCTAGTGAAATAAACATGTTCTATGGAAGAAGCTCCTTTTGAGTTTATAATCTTTCAACATAGCTATGGTAATAGAAAGTTTATTTCTAAATATAATCTGTTACTATAAATTTGAAATATCATAGAATATTTGGAATAAATGGAGGGCGCAACCAACATGATGCTCTCTACAATATATCGAGAATAATCCTTCCTCCCAAATATCAAACGTTGACTGTTGAATATATCTAACAAGGTAAATTGGGGATAACCACAATATGGAGTTTTAACTGAAATTTACCACAGTACTTGATAAATACAATAAGAACTAATCCAAATAAATTAATAGTGTGTGATGTTTCTGTAACAGCATTGTTACCATCATCAGACTAAAGAGTAAAAATTTATTCTTTTGTATGATGATGGTAACAATGTAGTTACCGAAACGTCACACACTATTAATTTATTTGGATTAGTTCTTATTTTCTTTATCTATAATCCAAATTGTGCTTTATCGGTAGTAGATAAAAGGATTTAGTTTTGATTTATTCAATGTAGTTTCCATTACTAGCTACAACAGTCTCGAGGTGAGTGTGGAATGAAGCACAGGCCTTGGCGACAATGACCTTGTCCATTTGGGTCATCACTGTGTCAACTGTTGTCTTGACAGACTGGATGGTGTTGTGTTGACATCTCTCCCAACAATACATAGTAGTTGAGGGGATTGCAGTCTGGAGAGTTAGACACCAAATATCAGGACTCCAGTGACTGGGGACGTTAAGTGTCAGCCATGATTGTGTCTTTTTTGCCTTATGGCTGGAGCTGTTGGAAGACATACTTCCTTCCTGCGGTCACCATGTCCATCCAAGGCTTCACAACGGTCTCCAGGACATTGATGTAGGTGTCAGTGTTCATCCTAAGGCTTTTATCAAAGAAATGGGAAGACATGACATCACCTTCACTGCTGATAACACCAAAGACCATCAATGTGACAGGAAATTTCATGTACATCATGACAGGTATCTCTAAGGGGTCTTCACAGATCCAGCGATCATTCCTGGGATTTACCTTTTGTTCCAGGTCAAAGTTCTTTTCATCAAAGTTCTTTTCATCACAAGTCCTGTTTCTGGTTGTTGAGGAGGGCAGCAACCTTTCTCCTTTTCTGTCATCCTTCATATTCTCAGTCAGCAACTGGACTTTCTGAAGGACAAAGGACTTGAGACCAATGTCCTCATGGATAGTTCTGACAATTGTCATAAAGCCAATGTCCATTTCCTTGGCTATGACCCTCATGCTCTTCCTAGAGTTTCCATCAATCTTCTCCTTGACATTGTTGATAGATTCTTCACCTCTCACCCTGTCCGATTGACATGAGTGCTTTTTTCTTGCAGCCATTCCCTCTGTGTTACTGTTGACCTCATCAAACTGCTTCTTGACATGATAAACAGTGGTTTTGGGTAACTTAAGAAAGTCCACTATCTTTTTGGAGCTTTTTTCAGAACTCAGCAATGATGATGGCTGCTTGATTTTCAGATTCATGATTAATAAGGCACAATTTGGATTATAGATTATAAACACAAGGTAATAAAACCAAATCCAAATAAATAGTGTATGACATTTCGGTAACAGCGTTGTCACCATCTTCAGACAAAAGTACTGATTATAAATAAAATATTCCATTCAGTACTTTTGTCTTAAGATGGTAACAACGCTGTTACCGAAACGTCATACATTATTTATTTATTTGGATTTGGTCTTATTACCTTGAGATTCATGATTATTGATCATCACTACACTGGACAAACTACACTGTCACACACTATTAATTTATTTGGATTAGTTCTTATTTCCTTGTATCTATAATCCTATTTGTTGTTTACAGTAGTAGATAAAAGGATTTAGTTTGGATTTTTTCAATGTAGTTTCCATTATTGGCTACAACAGTCTGCTACTGCTACATTTTACATGAATATAGCTACGGAATGTAAAAAAAGCAAAATTTTCCTATTTTAAGTAGTATTTGTCTTATGGACTGCCACCAAAATTATTCCCAACTAGACGGGTGACCCGGGCTTCGCCCCGGGATTGACCCGTGTGCATATCTACCCGAGTGATATATATTTAGATAAGATTTTTTTTGAATTGTTTGTTATTAGCATTATCTATTTGTTTGCATCAGCATAATTTAATCTAATCTTTGATAGAGGGCGGTGTTCGTGTGCTAAGTAGAATAATTTGAATATATAGTTTTAATAATTGATTTATATATTTTTTAAAATAGCCTATCGTCTTCCCCGTATTTTTTTACCTATGTATGGAAATTTTGGTTTGAATTAGTGAACTACTGCGAATTTGTATACCGGACATACAAACAAACAAACATTGGTTTTTATATATATAGATGTTACACCCTGTATTTTCTGTAAACCTGTCTTCCTAACTTTACCAAGGGAAATTGATATCTTTAAAAACATTTTATTTCAATTTTTTGGGGTTTTTCTTAATCCTTTGACCAAATCTGAAACAAATATCCTGATCAGCTGATGCACCAGAGGTAAACAAACACCCGATTGGCTGTTGTTATCTTCTACCGACTATTTTATCAGTAAAATATCCTTCAACAAAGTTTTAGAAAATAGTTTTCAAAAATTCATTTCTTTCTTTTAGCCAAATCTAAACAAAGAGCATCATCGTGTATAATTTTCATTCCCTATTTCAAACTTTGTGTATTACAAACACAAGGTAATAAGACCAAATCCAAATAAATAAATATGGATTTGGTTTTAGATGGTAACAACGCTGTTACCGAAACGTCACACACTATTTATTTGGTCTTATTACCTTGTGTTTATAATCTATAATCCAAATTGTACCTTATCATTAGATTTGGTCTTATTACCTTGTGTTTATAATCTATAATCCAAATTGTGCCTTATCATGTGTAATAAAAATTTAAATAAAAATATTATAAAGTTAAATAATAGCTTTATAAACACACAAAATAATAAGACACCAAATCCAAATAAATAAATAGTGTGTGGCATTTCGGTAACAGCAATCTTCAGACAAAAGTACTGAATTTGTATTCAGTATTTTATATTCAGTACTTTTGTCTAAAGATGGGAACAACGCTGTTACCGAAATGTCACACACTATTTATCATAGCACAGCTCCAGTGATGATGAGAGAAGAGCAAGGACCTCAGAGATTTGATACATAACATTTCTATGTCCAGGTGGGGTTCAACAAACATGGCAGTGCTCTTGGTGTCATCCCTGGGAACTACCGGCGACGGGAGCTTACCTCTGATGCTGATATCCTCACTGGCCGCCTCATTGGTCAGTTGATGTCTGGTGTTGTTTCATATCCCCTTGTGTAAAGATTACACGAATTCCATGAGTTCATGCTCCTCAAGCTGGGACCCAATGTTGTTGTTGTTTCTTATCCCCTTGTGTAAAGATTACACGAATTCCATGAGTTCATGCTCCTCAAGCTGGGACCCAATGTTGTTGTTGTTTCTTATCCCCTTGTGTAAAGATTACACGAATTCCATGAGTCCATGCTCCTCAAGCTGGGACCCAATGTTGTTGTTGTTTCTTATCCCCTTGTGTAAAGATTACACGAATTCCATTGGTTCATGCTCCTCGAGCACCCTATTGTTTGTTGTTGTTTCTTATCTCCTTGTGTAAAGATTACACAAATTCCATGAGTTCATGATCCTCAAGCACCCTATTGTTTGTTGTTGTTTCTTATCCTCTTGTGTAAAGATTACACAAATTCCATGAGTTCATGATCCTGGTATGTCTGGTGTTCTACAGTCAAGGAAAAAGCCTGGGTTGATATGTCCGTTAGATTGCCACCAACTGGCTGCTACTGGGAGAACATTTATATTATCACCCTATTGTTTGTTGTTGTTTCTTATCCCCTTGTGTAAAGATTACACGAATTCCATTGGTTCATGCTCCTCGAGCACCCTATTGTTTGTTGTTGTTTCTTATCCCCTTGTGTAAAGATTACACAAATTCCATGAGTCCATGCTCCTCAAGCACCCTATTGTTTGTTGTTGTTTCTTATCCCCTTGTGTAAAGATTACACAAATTCCATGAGTTCATGATCCTGGTATGACTGGTGTTCTACAGTCAAGGAAATAGCCTGGGTTGATATGTCCATTAGATTGCCACCAACTGGCTGCTACTGGGAGAACATTTATATTATCACCCTATTGTTTGTTGTTGTTTCTTATCCCCTTGTGTAAAGATTACACAAATTCCATGAGTTCATGATCCTGGTATGTCTGGTGTTCTACAGTCAAGGAAAAAGCCTGGGTTGATATGTCCGTTAGATTGCCACCAACTGGCTGCTACTGGGAGATATTTGGGAACATTTTTATTATCACCCTATTGTTTGTTGTTGTTTCTTATCCCCTTGTGTAAAGATTACACAAATTCCATGAGTTCATGATCCTGGTATGACTGGTGTTCTACAGTCAAGGAAAAAGCCTGGGTTGATATGTCCGTTAGATTGCCACCAACTGGCTGCTACTGGGAGAACATTTATATTATCACCCTATTGTTTGTTGTTGTTTCTTATCCCCTTGTGTAAAGATTACACGAATTCCATTGGTTCATGCTCCTCGAGCACCCTATTGTTTGTTGTTGTTTCTTATCCCCTTGTGTAAAGATTACACAAATTCCATGAGTCCATGCTCCTCAAGCACCCTATTGTTTGTTGTTGTTTCTTATCCCCTTGTGTAAAGATTACACAAATTCCATGAGTTCATGATCCTGGTATGACTGGTGTTCTACAGTCAAGGAAATAGCCTGGGTTGATATGTCCGTTAGATTGCCACCAACTGGCTGCTACTGGGAGAACATTTATATTATCACCCTATTGTTTGTTGTTGTTTCTTATCCCCTTGTGTGAAGATTACATGAATTCCATGAGTTCATGCTCCTCGAGCACCCTATTGTTTAATTATACAAGGTCATGGTGACTGAATTCATGGATTAAATTTACAATCTTGGTAATTGATAAAGCACAATTTGGATTATAGATTATAGATACAAGGTAATAAGACCTAATACAAATAATTTAATAGTGTGTGATGTTTCAGTAATAGCATTGTTAGCATCATCAGGTAACAATGCTGTTACTGAAATGTCACACACTATTAAGTTATTTGGATTTGGTCTTATTTTCTTGAATCTTGGTAATTGATACATTTCAAGAGGTGGTCTGGTGAAGCCTCTTTGGTCCTACTGAGGCTGCATTGTGTCTTCACACCATCCTGGAAGATTCTTGTATGGCTGCCAGTTTTGAGCCTGGAAATACAGGTTGCTGCCTGTCTCCCACATTCCAGAATAGCTCCAGGCTTCAGATACCAATGATGGAATGTTGACTCCTGTATTTTTGCCTGGATGTTTCTTTTTTGTAGGCATTTTAAGGAGTCAAAATTAAGGCCTGAGTTAAGCATTGTTATAGTAATTTACCTACAAAAGGATTTTAAGAGCAAATTCAATTTTTTTTTTTTGCTTTTTCTTAGTACATGTGGTACAGGCCATGATAATCATGGTGGGTAGAGGTTGACGACTGCTTTTACTGTTAGTGTACCACATGTTTACACATGTGAAAGCAGTTCTACTTTGTTCTTACAAATGTGCCAGAGTCCCGTTTGGATACTTGCACTCGCTGGTGAGGTTGGGCTTTTGCAAGTATCGGGGGCCATTGGAGCATTTTTTTTTATCAGAAAAAAGTGCCCTATGTGGATATCGAACCCGGGTCGTAGCGGTCAAAAACCAACGGTTTAGACCAGCCTTCCACCGACCCCCCTGTAAATACCTGTTAACTGAAGTTCGCGGTCAAGTGTAACATGGATGAAATATTACAATAAAAAAAAGACTTGTTCCGGGTTGTTCTGTTGTGATTTTACCCTCCAACATCATAGTAACCACGGGGGTCAGTGGAAGGATGGTCTAGACCGTTGGTTTTCGACCGCTATGACCCGGGTTCGATTCCCGCATTGGGCACTTTTTTCTAATTTAAAAGAAAAAAAATTTTAAAATGCTCCAATGGCCCCCGATTCTTGCAAAAGTCCAACCCAACCAGCGAATGCAAGTAACCAAACAGGGCTCTGGCATATTTGTAAGTGTAAAGTCGAACTGCTTTTCACATGTGTAGACATGTGGTGCACTTACAGTAAAAGAAGTCGCCTACCTCTACCCACCATGATTATCATGGCCTGTACCACGTGTACTAGGGATAAGCAAAAAAAAATAGTAACTACTCTTCTGGTAAGTCTCTCGTGTCCCCCACCAATGATAAAGTTGAGAGATATTGTCAGAGGTAAAGGAGTTCCTTGGGAGTAGTTGTTGCTTTGGGCTGTCTGCAGGGTAGGGCTGCAGAGGTCAGGCAATGGTTGGTGATCCACAGGAAGAAGTTGTGTTGTCACAAAGGACCAGGGAGAGAGAGAGAGAGAGAGAACGCTTCACGATTTTGCGTGTCATCCTTGCGCAGGGGCCATGCTAATCTTCTCTGTATCGCTCCAATTTTAGTATATGTACCGCCGAACAAGCGTGTACTGAGAGAGAGAGAGAGAGAGAGAAAACATGAGACAATATTATCTCCTAAGCTCATCATTTCTTATTAATCTATCTAATGGACTGTTACAACACATGCTCTTACAGCAATAGTACTGTCGACCTGCTATAGCTTGTAGGGTTGGGGGAAAGGGGGTCGGTGGAAGGATGGTCTAAACCATTGGTTTTTGGCCACTACGACCTGGGTTCGATTCCCGCATTGGACACTTTTTTCTAATTAAAAAAAAAAAAAAAAAGCTCCAATGGCCCCCAATTCTTGAAAATTCCAACCCCACCAGTGAGTGAGAGTAACCAAGCGGGGCTCTGGCATATTTGTAAGTGCAAAGTTGAACTGATTTTCACATGTGTAGATATGTGGTGCACTTACAGTAAAAGAAGTCACCTACTTCTACCCACCTTAATTATCATGACCTGTACCATGTGTACTAGGAATAAGCAAAAAAAAGGGTCAGCCCTACATGGTGACATGAGCCAGTTCTGACTCCATTGATCATGACTTATATGTTGACTGGGAGGGGCTAACTCTGCCTGATGTTTCAGACCGGTCCATTCGACCTCTGTTCCCAGCAAACTACCGGCAGGAAACTGAGGTAAGTATTGTACACTACTGTCTCCTTGGTAGATCTTCTTGAAGGCTGGAGGGAGATGTTCATCTACAGCACTTCTTTTTTCTTATCTCCACTCAATCATATTAGGATATCAAGCTTGTAAAGCTTGAGACTTTTGATGGTGTCTGCCGGGGAAGAGTAGAGCTCATCAATGGATGAGTCAATACAGTCAATAATGTGTTTTGGGGTTGCAGGTTGACACTTTGTACATAGTGGGAAAACCTTGTAACCATTCTGGAAAGTCATTGTCCGTAGATGACCAGACTTAAGTCTGTAAATCAAAGACTGTTGTTCTCTTGGGAGGACAGAACTGGTGATCTACAGTATTGAACCTGAGCTATCTACCTCTGTAGCACCAAAGTTATCTCTGTAGCACTGAAGTAACACCACCTCCACTGAGCTTTGTAACACTAAAACAGGAAAAGTAGGCAGTTTCTAATGGGAAGTTGGTAGCTCAGCTCTTAACATGTTGCAAGATTGAGCAACTTGGAATATACACTCATGGAGACAAAACTAAAGGAAATTGTACCTTTTAGCATGTCTATCGGGATTCAGACAATAACTCTGAAAAATACACTCATGGAGACAAAACTTAAGGAAATTGTACCTTTTAGCATGTCTATCGGGATTCAGACAATAACTCTGAAAAATACACTCATGGACAACACTTAAGGAAATTGTACCTTTTAGCATGTCTATCGGGATTCAGACAATAACTCTGAAAAATACACTCATGGACAAAACTAAAGGAAGTTGTACCTTTTAGCATGTATATCGGGATTCAGACAATAACTCTGAAAGATACACTCATAGACAAAACTAAAGGAAGTTGTACCTTTTAGCATGTATATCGGGATTCAGATAATAACTCTGAAAGATACACTCATGGACAAAACTTAAGGAAGTTGTACCTTTCAGCATGTATATCGGGATTCAGACAATAACTGAAAGATATTACAGTGACCTTTATTGAAGACGCAAGATAACCAACGAGTAAACAAAATTGCCTCTGTCTCCTCAAAAAAAGAATATATAGACGCCTGACATCAAA